>CM053789.1:889119671-889838837 GCA_028749045.1 Cupressus sempervirens
TATCACAAGGTAAATATCATCGGATAAGTAGCAAAAATTACTATCCATAAAGTATCAAAATATATATGTCAAGATATCTAGTCCTAAGTAACAAAATGAAAATACAATATCTATGCTATGATGAGTTGGGGTGAGGCCTCACATCCTCCCCCTAGGCATGAAATTCCTTCTAGAGTTCATGAAAAAGATAGGGGTATTGTACTCTCATCTATGTTGCATCCTCCCATGATTCCATGACCTCATCATAACATTCCCACTGGACTCTAACCTGGTCCAGCTCTCTACCCCAAAGTGAGAGGGTCCACCAAGCTAATATGCAAATGGGCTCCAAGGCTATCTATTATTCTGACTCCACCTACAAGGCATCCCAATATATGAGGTGAGACTCATCATAAATATACTTTCACAATACAAAAACATGAAATACATTGTGGATACACGAAAGGCTAGGTGGTAGAGCTAGATGGTAGGTGGTTGGTCCTATCCGCTAAAAAATCTCAAATGGTTCAAAAAAATGAGGTGCTAACTTAGAGCCCTTTCCATAACAGATTGGACTCTTATAGGTCACACCCTCAAGAATACTCTATCCACCCTCTTGGCATCTACATACTTCTTCTATCTATCTTCGACCTCTCTGAGTCATTGCCTAATCTATGTCACCTATTATTCCATGTCCTTGACCAATTGTGGTCCAATGGACACTCTATCTTTGATACTATCCCAACTCAAGGGTGCCCTACAAGGTCTACAATACAAGGTTTGGTAGGGTGGCATACTAATGGAGGAATGATGCCCATTATTGTAGGAAAACTCGACAAGATGCAAATATTCCTCCCACTTAGCCTAGTTATCCATCACATACATCTGAAACATATCCTCTAAAATTTGATTAGCTCTCTCTATCTGTCCATCTCTCTGAGGATGATAAGTGGTGCTAAAGTTGAGCCTAGTGCTCAATGCTGCTTATAATTCCCTCCAAAAGGATGATGTAAACAAGGAATTTTTTTTGAGATGATCTTACAAGGAATGACATGAAGTCTAACAATGTCTCACAAGAATTCCTATACAACTAGAGGCATAATGAAGCTAATCTAAATTGGTGAAAAATGGGAAACTTTGGTCAAGGTGTCACCCATCACCATTATGGCATCATGGTGATGAGAAGACATCGGAAGACCAACAATGAAATCCATGGAGATAGTATCCCACTTCCACTCTAATATCTCATGGGGCTGTAAGAGTCCACCAGGATGTCCATGTTTTGCTTAACCCTCTAACACTCAAGAAGACATCTAGCTACAATATTAGTGATCTACATCCACATACCTAACTAGTGATATAGCTATCTTAAGTTAGCATGGATTTTCTTAACTCTAGGATTTGCTGCATAAGGTGCTTGACGAGCCTTTAGAATAATGAACTCATGCAAGTCTCCTATGAAGGGTACATAGATGTGCCCTCTATGTCATAATAATCCTTCAGAATCTAATGAATAATTAGCAAATTTACCCTCAAGGGGTCTCTAAGAGTGGACTATTTGGAAAATTTCTACATAGAATTCATCTTTTGGTAGATGGTGCAAAATATGCTTCCTCAAATCTATGCCTATAACCATGGAAGCAAGCTCATGACATCATCTACTCAAGGCATCTGCCACTATATTCTCCTTACCCTTAATGTAATGCACATCAAAATCATACTCACATAGGAACTCCATCCATCTCCTTTTCCTAGCATTAAAGTTTGGCTGTGTGAAAATATACTACAAACTTTGGTGATCTGAATGAAGTTCAAGTCATTTCCCTAGAACAAAATGATGCCATCGTGCCAATTCATGGACCACTACTATGAGCTCAAGATCATGAGTAGGGTAATTAAGCTCGTGAGCCTTGAGTTTCCTAGACTTGTAATTTATGGTTCAACCTTCTTGCATAAGAACAACGAATTCCATCCAAGGAAGCATCTATGCATACTACAAAGTCCAATGAGGGGTTAGGTACTCCTAAAATGGGTGCACTAGTGAGTACCTTTTGAGCTTCAGAAAGGCCTCCTCACACTTTTTTGTCCACTCAAACTACTTCCCCTTCCTCAAAAAAGAGGTAATAGGGTGAGCTACCCTAGAGAAACCTACCACAAACTGCCTATAGTATCTTGCCAATCCCATAAAAATTTTGACCTCTATGACACTGGTAGGTGCTGGCCAATCCATGATGGCTTAGATCTTGGATGGGTCCACTAAGATCCCATCCATAGATATCGCATGACCCAAATAATGCACTTCCCATCTAAAAAAGGCACACCTCGAGAAGCTACCATAGAGCTAATTGTTCCTTAACCATTGCAATACCTACCATAGGTGCTCTTTGTGTTCCTTCTCATCGTGAGAATAGACCAATATATCATCTAGGAACACTACTACAAACTTGTCTAGGAATGTGTGAAATACACCATTCATGAGGCTCATAAACATAGTTGGGGCATTCGTCACACCAAAAGGTACCACCTTGAACTCATAGTGACCATATCTTATATGGAATGTAGTCTTGTGGATGTCACTTTCCATGATGCACAACTGATGGTACCCTAACGTCAAATCTATTTTGGAGAAAACTTAGGCACCCTATAACTGATCAAATAGTTCATCAATCCTAGGTAATGGGTATCAGTTCTTGATACTTACCTTATTCAACTACCAATAATCAATGCACAATCTGAGAGATCCATCATTCTTCTTTACAAAAATCACTAGTGCTCCTCAAGGTGACACACTAGGTCAGATATGTCCCTTCTCCAAAAGTTCATCTAGCTGAATGTTAAGCTTATTAAGCTCATGGGTGGTCATCCTATAAGGTGCTCTAGATACAAGTTCAACTCCTACCATGAGATCAATATGGAAATCAACTACCCTCGATTGTGGCATACCAGGAAGCTCTGATGAAAACACATCTACAAACTTTTTTAATATCAAGTAGTCATCGAGGGAAGGTTCCTCCCCTACATCCTCCTCTCTATCATTGATGGTGATGGCAAAGAGTTGACACCCCTTCTACATGCACTACTTAAGCTGCATGGTAGAAATCATATGAAGGAATACTAGCCTTTGAAATCTTGAAATCACCCTAGGTGTACCATGATCATCTATACACTCAACCCTCTTTTGTCTGCAATCCATCTTGATGGTGTGGCCACAAAGCCAATCCATGCTAAGGACTACATCATAGGGTCCCAATGGAGTAATATACAAGTCTAATGTGGTGAACATGTCTCCAATCTAAATTGGACACTCATGGATCAAGAAATCAATTGACACCCTATCCCCTAAAGCTAACTGAACCTCCTAGTCAACATCTTTTCTAGCTACCACTAGCTTGCATCACTCCACTACAAATTGGGATATAAAAGAGTCTATAGCTCCAAAGTCAAATATTATAGTAACCTCATATCCTCTAACCATACCTATAGCCTCAATCACTATGGCCTAGTGGTCATCCTGGTAGTTATCAAATACTACAAACACCCTATGAGATTTTCCCATATCACCTATTGTAGGCTCAAAGGTGGCTCCTTGCTAACCACCTACTATGGAACCCTGTAGACACTCCCTCACAATATGACCCATACCAACACAAGCATAACATAGCCCATGGGTTTGATTTTGTACTCCCTATGGCCTAGATTACTATTGACCCCTAATCCTGCTAGATCCACTAAAACTTCCCCTAGAGGACTACTGAGTCCTAGTTGGCTATGTATACCAGTTCTATGGCCTCCAATCATGTCTAGGGTACTGTGCCTGCAAGTATTTGGGCTTAGAGCCCTGGTAACCCTAAGATGACCTCTCTCTAGTGTCTTATTGACCTCTCTACTATGTTTGTGGGAGCTTTGAGGACCCCGCTGAATGACTTTGATTACTCTTCCAAGAGGGTTTCTGTTGTGCTGGCTGCTAGGAGGCATTCTGGTTATGGGACCTATTTTGAGATTCTTGTCTAGTATGAATCTCTTTGGTAACTAATGCCATTTCAACTACCTCTTTGAAGGTGGTAGGAGATGTAAACTAGACTAATCCTTGGAGAGATAAGTTAAGGCCCTTAATGAACTAATGGATGCGTAGCTTCTCATCTCACATGTGCTCCACATAAGGAAGTAGCTCTAAGAACTTGCTCTCATACTGGGCCACCGTGAGACCCTTCTATTGAAGATCATGGAACTCCTCAACTTGTCTCTATCTAAAGTGCTCTAACAAATATCTATCTCTAAAATAGTCCACAAAGGACTCCCATAAGAGTGTCTCTATGTCTACTCTACCTACGGTCTCCTCCTACTACCACTAGTTGGAGGCATCCTCTCATAACAGGTGTATGGGAAATCATGCCTTTAGATTACTCTTGTGGGTACGTAATCCAAAGTACCTCTACAAACTCTATAGCCATGCCTCCATATGTGTTCCACTATGGTACTGGTGAATATGGGTGGCTTAAGTCATAGTAACTCACTAATCTCATCCCCAATATCTCGGGGTGCCCTCACTGGTGCTCACTTTAATGTAGGGGGTGACTCGACCTAGTGTACTAATGCTTCCCCTTGTTCCTCTACATGTCTAGGTGGGGGACTCCTACTTCTCTACCTAATATTGGCTGCATGCCCCTCTGCAACCTATTGTCCTAGCTGTGGAATGATAGGTGCTAGTCTCTATTGCACTACCCCAATAAGATTATTGATAGCATTCAAAACTTGATCAAGATTTTGAGGCTGTCCTAGCAGGGGTCCTCCCACATCATTTCCTACCTTGTCTTGGCCTTTTGGGTTTTCTCTCAGACCTCTGGCCCTCCAATGACTATTGCAAGTGGCTACGGGCATCCTACACAAAGTTTTAATTCATAAGTTAGACATAATGGGTTAGGCTCCTAGTGTTGTAACCCAAAGCTCTGATACTAGAATGTCATGCCCAATATCCTACAAGTCAAAACACAACTAATTTTTTTTTAAACATGAGAGAAAACTGAAGATAAGAGACATGATCAATACTTAACTTGAAGGTGATGAGGTAAGATGATGAAATGAAGTTTGTTTTACTCAGAATTTTGATTTTAAGTTCCCTATGAGGTGGACACTTGGTGCTAGTTACTAAATGCAAAACTACATTGAGATGTTATGGTTATGAGCCCTTAATCTTCTGCACCGAATATAAGTCACTCTAATGTTCGAGTAAAATTCAAATTGTGTCAATGTAGTGGTAAAAGATCTAGGGATTCCAATGAGAAGATGTTTCATCAATTAATCATTTAATTTCTATTAATATTAGGATTATCTTATATCAATATTTTTATTATTATTATTTAATTATTATTTTAAAGTCACCTATACCTTCTATTCTTAATAGAAATATTTTATTTTAATTTTTATGTTATCATTATTTAATATTAAATTAACATTACTAGATTTGCAAATAATGTTCAATTAATTATCAGATAAAACTACCATCTAATCCTATACTTTCTTTTCTATGAACATATCACCTTACTTACAATCACATGCCTAATTTAATACAATTTTTTTTTAATGTATATTTATATTTTGTTTAGAAAGAAATAAAAATAAAATAACAAAAATCTAACCTCTAATACCCTTTACCCAAAATAAACAAATATATAAAAAGAAACATTTTAACTAGCCACCCCAACTCTTTTTCCATATCCTATATCTAACTTAAAACATTTATAATTTTTTCATACACTATAATAATATTAAATAGAATTTTTTATGGATTTATTTATACTTACTAACATCCCTAAAAGAAAATTACATTATCAACTTTTTTCTATCTTTAAATCCACCCAAGAAATTTAAAAAATTAAAAATAAAATTAAAACAAACCTAACTGCCTAACACCCTTCCTCATACCCCACCTACCCTCTAACCACTTCCCAACACATCCCCCCTCTTCTCTCACTTCCCATGTGGGAAAGTGGAGAATGAGGAAGGCATGCTTCCTTAGGTGCCTAGAAAACATTAAATGCCCCCTTCTCAAGGTAAGGCCCTCAGGTTTTTTGAAAGGAGAAGTATCTTGTTCTTTTTTGACCAAGCCCTCTTGTCATAATAAATTTTGCAGGCTGCGTCCTAGGTTGGAAAGTTATATTCTAATTTATTTAATTATTTAGGCCCTTTCTTATTAGGTAGGATGATAGTGTACTTGATCTTTTGAATAGCCTCTTGAAAATGCATTTTTAATATGATTATATATATATATATATATATATATATATATATATATATATATATATATTATGAAATGGTATTGGTAGAGAAATATTATTTTATCCTAATAATATTATTTTATTGATTGCATCATTGAAGAGAGACTTTTAGGAAATTCCATACATTTTCCAGCAAGTTAGCATGCACCTACAGGCCTTATTGTTAGAGTTGAAATTATTAGCCTAGTTATCTTTATATGTTCTCTATGGTTATATATTATTGAGTTGATTATATATTAACCTAGTATGTAGTCTTCCATTACATGATCTAAATGACAATCAAATATATTTCTAATATCCACTATCAAATTGTTACCAAAATTTAATTCCTGAATACTTTTATATGAAGCACAAATAAAATCTTGCATGCAATTTAATAAACATAAAGTACTTCAAATTTCATGGATGATATCTATTAATGACTACATTCTAAATAAATTTACAACAACAATTGAATGCATACTCTACATCTATACAAAAGTCAAGATTGATCATAAAATGCATCTAGTTTATTCATATGAGACTTGAGGAAATAAGGATAACAAAATGAAAATCTCCTATTCATTCTTCCAATGCATATCACGATACAAAATTTCTTTTCTTCAATACATTCTAATCAAAGTAATGAAATGACAAAATGAAACAATGAAATTTTCCCTTCGTGTTCCTCTCAAGACTTGCATTCAACACAATATCAAGCAAGCAATAGGCTGGTGAAATAATCATATCAAGATACACAATGGAAGGACCTTTACAAGAAAGATGATTCACAATCTCTCTATTGGCTTATGTATGAGATCAATAACAACATTCCTACAATACAATAAATTTACATAACAAAAATGGAATTGTTCTCCATTTCATTACAAATACAATAGTGTTCTCTTCTTCTATGCAAAGGTAAGACTTCACAACTTCCAAATGTCCAAGACTTCAAGCAAATACTTGCAAATAAGAGACACAATGTAGAACCATGGAGGCTCACCTCCCAACCTAGGCCTCAAGCAGGCCACCCATTGAGCTCAAGGAAACAAGGTACAAATGGTTGGACACCTTCAAGTTTGTGTACCATGCATAACCATAATAACACATCTCAACACAACACAACGCAACTCATCCCAAGGCTTGCACATAGGTTATACCATAGAATCAAGATATATGGTGAAGGTGGGCTCTTCCCATGAGGAGAATTTCAAATCCATGAATCACATATATTCACATATTCTCATAAGTAACATGCCCTTTCAAGGCTTAACAATGTCTTTCTTCTTCAAACGCCTCCTTATACCTCCCAAGAATTCAAGTAATCATGAAGACCATATTCCATTGAAACACATCAAAATCATCTCCACACATCTGAGAGTTTTCTCAACTACATGGGTGAGCCCAACTAACCCCTTCACCCAAGCATCTCTTCCCTCCCAAGGGTGAGTGATACTTCATACCCATTTTACACAAACAATCAACATGAACAAAACAAGATTCAAGAAAGAAATATCAATAAAACTTCTCACATTCAACACATTTACCACAAGATACTTCACAAAAATACATCTACTCCATAAAAAATCTCCTATGCAATGAAGAAGAAACATATCAAATCTATGATGCCATAGAAACCCTGCAGGCCATAGACATAGATAGCCACTAGCCTGTTTGCCTAGCTTTTCTTTTCTGTCTCTAACCTTTGTTCTTTGGCTTCGGGCCTTCTTTTGTCTTCGGCCTTTTGTGGCAGTTTTTTGTTTGTTTAGTCTATTTCATCTTGCTCTTTTTGCTATAAAACTTTGGGTTTCAGGATCCCTGTAAAACCTGTTTTACCTAATCAAAAACATATCAAATCTATAATGGAATGAAAAGACACCATGGATCATGGATACCAACCTTACTCTAGGCAATGGCAAATGAAAGTTGTAGTAGTATATTATCTCTACTACATTGCCAATCAATTTTGCATCATTAGAACTATTCCAAAACACCATTTGGAACATATGAATTCAAAACAATACAAGCTAGAACAAAGAATGATAGGTACTTATAGGTCATAGTTAAACTAAAAGCTAGGTGAACAATTAATTATACTATTCTTCATCATGAGTGTTCAAACCAGCAATTGTTTCAGTAGAAATATATACCATAAGACTAGTAGCTCTTTAGTTATGTGTCCTTTTTTAATGTTTTTACATGTTATATCGATGCTACAAGTCATGCCTAGGCCAACACTAATTTTTTATTCAACTTTACAATTAGAGGATACCTTTGAGAAGAAAAGTTCTCATGCTCAAACTTTATCTTTGTAGAGATTTAAAAGGTTGCAAATTAAATGGCTTGTATAAGAAACACTTGGTTGATATAGCAAAAAAAAAAAATCGACCAAACATTGGTTGAAATTTAGACCAATTCTTGATAGTTTTCTACCAAGAATTGTTCAAAAATTCAACCAATTCTAAAATAATTCAACCAATAATTGGTGGAAATTTTGACCAACAATGACAAATCAGAGCTAGAAAAAATTAAAAAATTTCAATGAATGTATTCGTCAAAATTTTGACCAAAATTTGTCACAAATTGAGTTCAAATTTACTAGTGCTCCCCCATATAGGAAGCATTAGCATCCAGTTTAGAAAAATAATGGTGCTATATTACCTTGGAATGATGAACTCTTGCATCTTCTTACTCTAATGTAGGAAGGGCCATAACCCCAAGCATACCTCACATATACTCAAAAGTCTCTTTGGAAAGAGGCTTAGTGAATATATTTGCAATCTACTCTTTAGTGCTCACATACTCTAATCTAATTTCATTTTTTACAACTTTTTCGCTCAACCTATGATACTTAATATAAATGTGCTTTGTTCTTGAATGTGATACTAGATTCTTAGACATATTTACTATGCTTGTGTTGTCACAATGAATAACAATAGGTTCACTAATTTCTAACTTTATATCCTTCAGCATCTACTTCATCCAAATAACTTGATTGCAATTATTTGCTGCTACAACATACTCTAATTCTACTATAATTTGAGATGTACAATCCTACTTCTTGCTTAACCAAGAAAAAAATCTTCCTCCAAGAAAAAAGCTCCTCTTCTAGTTCTCTTTCTGTCATTCATACTACCTGCCCAATCTACAACAGTATACACACTTAGAGTGAAATCATTAGATCTGTCATACCATAATCCAAACTCATATTTTCCCTTTAGATATCTAAATATCATTTTCACTCCTACATAATGTGCTTCTCTGGGATTAGCCTAGAATCTTGCAACAATTCCAACTGCATTTGCTATATCTAGCCTTGTGTCAGTCAGATATTGCAATCCTCCAATCATAGATTTGTACTTATTTTGCTCAACAGTAGGTGTTTCATCCTTAGTAGATAACTTGTGTCTAGTTACTATATATGTTCCAATATGTTTACATGTTTCCAAACCAAACCATTTTAGTAAATCTTTCAAGTACTTAGTTTAAGAAATAAAGATTCCTTCATTATTCTGTACAATCTACAATCCTTGAAAATATTACATTTCTCCTATCATACTGATTTCAAATTCTTTCTTCATTTCTTCTACAAACCACTTACTCTCTTCATCATTTCCTCCAAATATGATATCATCAACAAATATTACCAAAATCATCAAACCATCATCAGTTTCTTTCTAATATAGATTACTATGTGCCATACCTTTGTTATATCCAAGCTTTGGTAAATGCTTGTCCAAACTTGCACACCAGGTCCTGGGTGCTTGCTCCAATCCATACAATGCTTTCCTCAATCTACATACTATGTCCTTGTCATCTCTCAAAGGAAATCCTTTAGGATGTTCAATGTATACTTCTTCTTCAAGTTCTCCATTTAGAAATGTTGTCTTGACATCTATCTGATATACTTTGAATTTCTTTTGTGCTACATAGGCTATGAATAACCTTACAGCTTCTATTCTAGCCACTGGAGCATAAGTCTCCTCATAATCTATTCCTTCTTGCTATCAGTAACCTTTATATACCAATATTTCTTTGTTTCTCACAAATTCTCCTTGCTCATTCATCTTGTTCCTAAATACCCATTTGGTTTCTATCACATTCTTATCTGCTATTCTCGTGACCAATTCCCATGTCTCATTCTTTACTATCTAATCCAATTCCTCTTTCATAACTTATTTTTGGTAATCATATTTACATGCTTCATCTACATTCTTTGGCCCAACTTAAGATATCAAGCATAGTTCTTCATTCACTCTGCTCCTTGTCATCACACCTTTATCTTTGCTTGTAATGATTTGTTTGTATGGGTGATTCTTTATCATGTTCTTTCTCGAAGTAGGAGTTTTTATCTCAACTATTGGCTCTACTGAAGGTTTTGGCTTTCTTCCTACATTTTCTCTCCTTCATTCTAAAAATCATTGTTAGTCTCAAAAAATGCCTCATCATTCCTTTGCTTAGTAACAACATCATCATCTAAATTGTAATCAATTATTCTCTCTTGTATTCTGAATTTCTCATCAATTCTTACATTTTCACTTTCCATAATTGTCTTATTTCTCTAATCATAACATCTATAAGCCTTATTTTTTATTGAATAATCAAGAAACATACCTTCATCACTTCTAGCATCAAACTTACCAATTTCATCATCTCTCTTTATGTAGCACTTACTTCCAAATATTCTAAAATACTTAACTATAGGTGAGAGACCAAACCATAGTTCATAAGGTGTCTTGTTCATTTATGTCCTGACTTGAACTCTATTCATAGTGTAGACTGTTGTATTCACTACTTCTCTCCAAAATGTCTTAGATACATTATACTCTACTAACATAGCTCTTGCAACTTTTGTAACAGACTTGTTCCTTCTCTCTATAATTCCATTCTATTTAGGGGTTCTTGGAGCTGATAGTTGTCTCTTAATTCCATTTTACTCACAAAAAATGTTAAACTCATTTGAAGTAAACATTTAATCTTTACACCAGATTCATTCTCAACTCTATTCTTGAATATATTAAACTTGTCAAATGCCTCAGATTTCTCTTGAAGAAATGCAACCCACATCATTCTAGAAAAATCATCAACAAGAATCATAAAATACCTTTTACGTTAGAATCCTCTAGTCTTTGTAGGAACACTAAGATCTATGTGTACAATCTCCATCTTTGTTGTAGTGGTAAAATTCTTGTTGGGAAAATAAGTTCTGTTATACTTTGCCAAAACACACTCCTTGCAAATTGTATTAGTAGACTTTAAAATCTTTGGCAAATCTCTAACTACAAACACTCTACTAGTCCTCACAATACTATGAAAGTTTATATGATAGAATCTCTTATGCCATAACCAAATATCATCTACCATTACAACCAAACATGTCATTTTAGTAGGATTCAATTGAAATTCATCACCTCTAGATCTTGTTCCTATTCCAACTATCTTTCCATCTTTATCTCTGATCATGCATGTCTTTTCAGTGAACTACAATTGATAACCTTTGTCTACTAGTTGTCCAATACTAAAAAGATTGTGCTTTAAACCATAAACAAAGTATATATCCTCAGTATTATTTTTACCATCAAGAGTTATAGATCCAATACCTTTTACTTGGCATGCTACACTATTTCCAAGTCTGACAATTCCTCCATCTTGACTTTTGAATTCAACAAAATTGTTCATATCACCAGTCATATGATTTGAACAACCACTATCAATTATCTAATTAGATGTCTTCTCAACCTATGATACCAAAGTTACCTTCTCTAGAATTTCTTCTTTAATTGCTACAAATCTAATTTCATCATCACTAGCACTTAATGCTTGTTCATCAGAATGATCATCTTCATTTTCATACAAACATTCTCTATCCCTTTTAGACTTATAACTTCCCTTATACTTTTCTCCATTTTAGGACACTTAGATGCATAATGACCATATTCATCACAAGTCCAACACTTAAACATTTTCTTGCCTCCTTTCTCTCTTTGTACCAGAAGGAATATTGCTTCATCAATCTATTTTTCTTCCTTAGATCTATTGTTGCTAGAAAAATCCTCTTTAGCACTTGTGTTCCTTGATAGGTTAGGCCGAGTATTCAAAGCATTGAAAGTTTTTCTATTCTGGTCAATTCTCTAGACTGTCTAAGTTCATTCTCAACTACGTCAAGTCTTCCAAGAAATGTCTCCTTTGTAGTCAACAATACTTCCCTAGCTTTCATGTCACACATGAAAAGATCTCTTTTTTCTTCAGAGCAACTCTCCAACTCCTTTTCTTCAATGATTATCTTCTCTAATTTTGTCAAGATCCAATATCCTAGACCCATATATAAAAAATGTGTCTTCATCTTTATTTTATAGCTATCATAAATTGTTCCATCAAACTTCAGAAAATCTTTCCTTAACATTTTCACTATGGATCTCTCAAAGCTATTAAACTTTTTCTTCAAGGACCTGACACTCTAATTGGGCAAGGGCGGGGGGGTGGTGAATTAGTCATCCAATAATTAAAACTCTTATCTTCTTTAAACAAACTTAACCATTCAACCAAAGTAAACAACAACCATGTATAAAGATGCACATAGATAATTACACTAGATATGTTGACTAGGGAAACTATTGATTAGAGGGAAAACCCTGGTGGGAATGATGCCCACAAGATGGTGTACTAATATAAATATTTCTTGTTAGAGGATGGACCATGTTAGGAGTCTATTACAAAATTTGGTACAATGGGTCTCTATTAGGATACTTTGAATCCCTATTAGGAGATTTCAACCCTATTAGGAGTTGTGGTACAATGTATGCAAGAAGAGCCCACTACCCAAACATGTAATTTGAACTACAAGAAGAGCTCACTATTCAAAAAAGTAATTTACTGGTATCTGCTTCTTTTCTCTATCCTATCAACTAGACCAATCATTGCCATACCTTGTAGACTAGGTCATGAACCTCAAATCCAAATACCAAACCTTGGATCACTTAGCAAAACCTTGGCAATGAAGTTTCCTTCACTTCTCACTACTCTGCTCAACTTCACATTTTTCACTCTCTACTACTTATCATCAATCATTCAAACATATCGACACATATCTTGATAAAGGAAAATTTACATCCTTTATATTGAGTCCATAAAATCCCTAATTCAACTATTATTCCTCAATTAATTATTATAAGACCTCACTAAGAACACATTACACTTAGTGATAACCTTAATCTTCCATCTTGAAACTTGAAAATTTTTTTGTACATGAAATATTATGATGAGCAAGATTAACCACATCATCCTCAACATGTTTTCATCATTTCATCAACCTTGATCATCAAGATATCAACTCTGTTAGGAGATATAATAAGTTTACTAGAACATGCCTTTGTAAACTCTATCTCAGAACATACAACACCAAATATTACATAACTTCTTCTAGAATTCTCCTTTCTTTTTCTAACATTAATTGCATATACCATATACTTATAAGTATCCCTCATAACCTTAGGTAGTTATTATCTTAACTATCCATCCATACCAACTTGATCTTTTTGTTGTTCCTCTATCAGATACCATAGAAGACATCAAACATGCTATGTTGACATCAAAGAAAAATTTAGTCATGAATGTAACATATCATCATCAAACCAGTCTTCAACAATCTCTTGAATCTTCCAACATATGGTACCTCTAGGGTAGGGACTTCCTGACTACTTAGAGTAGAGAGATTAGAGGGTACAATACTTCCGCTAGGTAGGAGATAGGATCCTTCACCATGCGCAATGCCATCCTAGAAGGGAAAGATTCAATCTTAGGTCTAGGAATAGGTCTATGCTGATGTCCTTGTGCCACTTTTTGATATATATATATATATATATATATATATATATATATATATATATATATTTTTTTTTTTTTTTTGAGATAGTTGTGTAGATTTTGGATCTCACACATACATGTATTCTCTGATTCACTTATATATATGAGATACTAGATCCGATTGATTGTCAGTGTACTTGTGTCATCTTATGCTCATGTGGAAATTTTATATGGATGTTTCAACACTTGTGTTTATATTTCCATGTGATATTGTTTATCTATGCTCATGCTCATGTTTATGTATGCTTATTTTTTGTGCTCATGGTTATACGCTTATAGATCTCTCTCATAGATGTTTTAGCTATCATGTTTATGATGTAGACTCATGTTTTGAAAATTTTATACTTAGATAGATTAGATTTGATGATGAGATTAACCCCTTATTATGATAGGTATAGAAGAAGCAAGAGAGTGGACATGATTGACAAGGAATGAAAGACATGATCAAGAGGAAGAGTGAGAAGAGATGAACATAGTTAGCTAATATGTCCATGAAAGATGAAGATATATCTCTCTTCATATGAAAAATGCAAGACTAAGCTAGAATGATCCTACAATGCAAACTAGTATGCAAAGTAGTTTAATTACAAGGGATGCATAACATTTAGACTCTAATTTCATCATTGAGAATTATTAGCGACATCAAAAGATCATACAATGCTAACTAGTATAAACATGAGGATATGAATATGATCTATATTGGATAGGTATGTGGGAATCCAACCTAAGCATCAAAGATATGTAGGTCAAGATGACTAATGTAGTTAGATTACCTAAGTTTAGTATAGCAAGATTACACTTGTATCAAGACATAAGTGCTAGGATACCCTCGAGTGTCATTTTGCAAAAATAAGCAAAGATGATACATTGCAGGCCCAAAGTGTCAAGTAGGACAAGAAAAAAAAATTTCAACACCTTAGATGAACAGAGTATACCCACAAGTAGAAAATAAGAAAAGCATGCCCCATGGTCCTAGTTTTCTAGTCCATGACATCCTCAAAAGACTATTAGGGAGGGAACACTTAGCAAGGAAATCATCATAGACAATACACAAAGCAGATAATTTTATTACATCTCAACAATTTTAATATTTAAGTTTGTATGTGTAAGTCACATGGCCATTTCTTTAATACTCACTGAGAAATATTGTACCATCCTAGACTATAGCTAAGGTATCCAAAAAGTGTTTTAAAACACTCAATGTCAAGGTTGGAAGTGTTGAGAAACACTATTTTAGACAAGTTTCCAAAGAAACCCTAATGCACAAGAAGACCTTGATAAGATAAGAAGTTGTGCCTCTTGAATGAGGAAAATGATTGATTCCAAGCTAGGAAATGTATTGTGAAATGAATAAGCATGAAATGATACTATTAGAAATAGGTGCAAGGGTCTAGAGTAGCATCTATTTCCAAGTTTTCACCACTTGATGCAAGTGCATATTTCTAGATTTTCACTAAGATGTGTTGAAAAAAATTGATCAACAAAATGTTACACAAAATGTTATATCTTTACCAGTCAGTGTATGCCAAGCTCACCCAAGTAATGAAGATAGTTTCTTGTGTCTACTGAGCATTCCAATACTTGATATGTTTAGAAGACAATGTCTACCAAGTTCACTCAGGCATTGAAGAGAAGCTCATAGAAGCTGAGTGTTAACCAAGCTCACTTGGTTAACAAAGAAAAGTGGATGGAACCAACACTAACTAAGCTCCCTTGGTTACTAAAGGAAGTTTATGAAGATGTAGTGTTAACCAAGTTCACTTGGTTAACACAGGAAAATAAGTATAGTGTTAATGTCTATTGGGCAGGGTTGACTAACAAAGGATTTTCTTTTTTTGGCATATTGAGTTTAATGGATTTATTTGTTGGTTTTAGCCAACTGAGGAGATGGATATTAATTATTCTAAGTTGTCTTCAAGAAAACTCTACAAGGCCACTCCTAACAGAGTTGTTAAATCCTCTAACAAGATCACAACTAATAGTGTGTTTTGTAACCTTTAATAGGGTTGGTTCCTAATAGGGATCACTTCAGAAGAGTGAAAAATAGTAACTAGTTGCAATTGGTGGTTTTTCTTGAATTGGATTTCCATTTTAAATCTTGATGTCACTTGTGTTCATGTTACTTCTTTTATGCTTATGCAACTAAGTTGTTTAAGGTTAGTCGCAATCTACATCTTAAGATCTGCATGTTCAGTATTTATTGTGTGATAGTTGATATTAAATTTCTTTTCAAGCCACAACATATTCTTAGTGTTAACCAAGTACCTATGTGTTAACTGAGTAACAATCATTTTGAAAATGTTTATGTTTTTTATTAACATCTAAGGGATTAGATATTTATTTTTTGTGGTAACTGATTCACCCCTCCCCTCTCGGTTACTCCTCTTATATTTCCAACAATTGGTATTAGATCTTTTGGTGCTTGTAGAGAAGGTTTCAAGTGTTAGAAATAATATTACACTAAGATAAGAGGGGAGGGGGTGAACCAGTTATCCAATGATTAAACCACTTATCTTCATTAAATAAAACCATACAAAGATACACATAGATAGTTACAATTGATATGTTGACTAGGGAAACCCTTGATTAGAGGGAAAACCCCAATGGGAATGATGCCCACAAGATGATGTACTAATATAAATATTCCTTGTTAGAGGATAGACCTTATTAGGAATCTATTGGAATATTTAGTACAATGAGTCCCTATTAGGATACTTTGAATCCATGTTAGGAGATTCTAACCCTATTAGGAGTTGTGGTATAATGTATGCAAGTAGAGCCCAATACTCAAACATGCAATTTCAACTATAAGAAGAGCTCACTACTTAAATAAGTAATTTACTGGTATCTCCTTCTTTTATTTGTCCTTTCCTCTATCCTATCAACCAAACCAATCACTGTCAGACCTTGTAGACTAGGTCATGAACATTGGATCCAAATATCAAACCTCGGATCACTCAGCAAAACCTTAGCAATAAAGTCTCCTTCACTTCTGCAGTTCTCAGCTAAACTTCATAGTCTATGTGCTCTACTACTTTTTGAACATTCATAATTTTCATATCACCATATCATGATAAAGAAAAATTTCCTTCCTTTATACCAAATTCATAAAATAATTCCTAAGTTGGTTGTTGGTCCTTCTCAATTAATTATTATAGGACCTCACGAACAACATGTTACACTTAGTGGTAACTTTAATATTTTGTCTTGCAACTTGAATAACTTTCTATACATGAAATATTATGATGAGAAAGCTTATCCATGTCATCCTCTACATTTCTTCTCCATGTCCTCAACCTCTATCCTCAAGATATTAACTCTACTAGGAGATATAACAAGTTTACTAGAACATGCCTTTGTAAACTCTATCTTAGAATAGATATCACCAAAACTTACATAACTTCTTCTAGACCTATCCTTTCTACTTTTGATGTTAACTATATATACCAGATGCTTAGAAGTATCTATCATAACCTTGGGTAGTTATCATGCTCAAGTAGTCATCTATACCAACTTAATCTTTCTGTTGTTCTTCTATCAGATACCATAGAAGACATCAAGCATGCTATGTTGACATCAATGATAAAATTAGTCATGAATGTAACATATTATGTTCAAACCAATCTTCCAATATCAAGGACCTAAGCTAAAGATTATGATGTTATACAGAGGAGAGATTCCCAAGTTAAAAAAAGATAACTTTGAGGTATAGCAGGAACCAATGAAGCTACATTTGGAAACCATCAATGATTCAGGTGTGAAATATTTGAATGCTTAGTGTAAAGCTCCTACTAGAAAAATGACTATAGAGGAGATTTTTGAAAAGAAGAATCATAAGATCATGATGATTGACACTACATCAACTCTTAACTATGTTGAATTTGATGAGGTCAAAGGGTGTGCTACTGCTCATGAGATGTGGATAAAGATAAAGGATATCTATCAAGGCAATGATACTGTGAGAAGAGCCAAGGTAGAAAGCTTGAGAGGTTAGTGTGATTAGATGAAGATGAGGAAAGATGAAAAATTTGCAAAATATTTTGATAGAATTAAAGCTAGTGTCAGTGCAATCAAATCCTCTGGAAGGAAAATTGAAGATGTGATAGTGGTAAGAAAGTTACTCAGAACACTTCTTCCTTGCTATGTAATTAGAGTTTCAACTATTCAAGAGATGATATGTGATTCAAATAATAAGATAACCTTGGATTCTCTAGTGAGAAGGTTGACAACATTTGAGCTAGATAACTATGATAATTATGTTCCTAGTTCTAGCAATCTTAAGTCTATATTTAAAGCCAAGTTGTCACTCAAGAAGAAAGCTACAAATTCTAAAGAAAAAAAATCTAAAAGTGAAGAGGAAGATAGTTCTGATAGTGATCTTGAAGCCATTGAAGCACTACTTGAAAGAAGATATCCCAAAGGCAATGGAAAGTACAAAGGGAAAATTCCTCTAATCTATTTTTCTTGTGAATAAGTTGGTCAGATTGCTGAAAGGTGTCCAAACAAAGAAGACAAAGATGAAAAGAAGAAAAAAATTATAAAGGAAAGAAGGATTTTAAAAGCTACAAGGGAAAAGGTAAGAAGTCTTTTTTCATGGCCAAAGATTTAGATAACAGTGATGATGATGAAATGATATATATTTTTGTAAAAGATGAATCTGATGATGAAGAAGATAAAATGGCACTTATTTCTCATGTTAGAAAAAATCATACATGGATTATTGATTGTGATTTTTCTCATCATATGACTAGTGATAAAACAAATTTTGAACATTTTGAACACTATGATGGAAGAAGTGTAAGATTTGGAAATAATGAACCATGTTGCATAAAAGGAAAAGATTGTATATATCTAACCAATGAACTGAGATGTGTTAATTCTTATTGGGTTCAAGGACTAAAGCATAATCTACTAAGTGTAGCACAGTTGAAAAACATTGGATTCAAGGTAGAATTCATGAATTAGAAGGCCAAGCTGCTAGATGGAAAAGTAAATCTAGTTGGGTTTGGTAACCAAATGAAAGGTAACTTATTCTACTTAGATCTTAGTGAAAGTTCATGTTTTATTGCATAAGTAGAAGAAATATTGTTGTGGCATAAAAGGTTATGTCATGTGAACTTTGATAACTTGATCAAGATAAGAAAAAAAAAAGAGCAAGAGGTATTCCTTGTTTAAGGAAACCTGATATGGGTCTATGCAAAAATTGTCAAATTGGTAAGATGGGCAAGACAAGTTTCAAGATAAAGAACTATCATTCTAAAGAAGTCTTGGTGCTGGTTCATAAAGACCTTTATTCACCTATTGGATCTTAGAGCTATAGTAGAGATAAGTACTTTATCTTATTTGTTGATGATTATTCTAGGATGATGATAGTAATGCATCTGAAAGATAAGTCTGAAGCTTTTCAAAAGTTCAAGTGGTATCTAGCTAGAGTTGAAAAGGAAAGAAGAAAGAAGTTGAAATGTTTGAGATTAGATAGAGGAGATGAATTCATTTCTAATGAATTCAATGAATTCTACACTAAAAGAGGAATCAAAAGACAAGTATTATCCCTGGTACACCTCAAAAAAATGGTATAGCAGAAAGAAGAAATGGATCAATCATGGATTGTGCAAGAACCTTGATGATAGAAAAGAATGTTGTAATCAAATACTAGAAGGAAGAAATTAGTACAATAGTTCATACCTTGAACATAGTACAGCTGAAAAAAGACTCAAATTGGACTCCTTATGAACTATGGTATAGCTACAAACCTAATGTAAGTTACTCAAACATATTTGGTAGAAAATGTTATATTTTGAAGGAGACTAGGAAAGGTAAATTTGATGTCAAAAGTGATGAAGACATATTCCTAGGATACTCTAGTAGAACTAAAGCATACAAATGCTTGAATCTAATTACTCATAAGATCATAGAAAGTGCACATGTGAAGATTGATGAGTTTGCATAAAAGAGTGAAGAAGAGAGAAGCAAAGAACCTAAAGATTACAAAAAATTTATTACTTTGAACCTGATACATTGCCTAATCTAATTAGAAGTTAGTAGACTTCACCTTCTGAGTCCCCAAAATCTCCATAGTCACCCAAGTTGCAGCCAATGTATCCTGGGTCCCAATCTAAAGAACCCAAGCCACAGTCAAAGGCTACTGTGTTGTTACTAGTGCAACTCAAGTTTGAGTTTGAAGGACCCAAGTCATAGATAGTGAGACCCAAACATGATGCAAAAGATCATGGTGAGGCAAGTGGAATTAGCTCTAAATCCAAAGTATCTATATTAGCAAGATATATCAGAAGGCACCATGCACATAAGTAGATCATTAGAGACAAATTAGATAGTACAATGATAAGAAACAAGTTGAAAGGTACATTATTTGGTTATTGAATTTGAACCTAGAACAATTAAAGATTCTTTGGATAATGGAAGTTGGATTGAAGAAATGACTAAAGAGATAGAACTAGTAGAACAAAATATGACCTAGACTCTTGTTCCTAGACCCAAGGATAAGAATGTAATTGACACAAAGTGGGTGTTCAGAAATAAGTGAAATAAATATGGAGAAGTTTCAAGAAATAAAGCAAGTTTAGTATGCAAAGGTAATTCTCAAGAAAAAGGTATTGACTATGGTGAAACTTTTTCTCTTGTTGCAATATTAAAAAGTGTTAGGACTCTACTTTCTTATGCTGCATATAAAGGATTTAAAGTGTATCAGATAGATGTAAAATCTACATTCTTGAATGGAATTCAAGAAGAAGAAGTTTACATAGAACAACCTAAAGGTTTTGTAGGTCATAGAAAAAAGGATAAAATACACAAAGCATTATATGGTCTCAAGCAAGATCCCAGAGCTTGGTATGAAAGAATTCATAATTACTTCACAAAGTTTTTTTTTTAAAGAACAAATGATAACAATGACCTATACATCAGAGAGGAATCAGACAAGAAGATTGTGTTGGCATAAATCTTTGTGGATGATACATTGTTTACTGGAAATGATGATTTCTGAACAGATTTTTTAGAGGAAACGAGTAAGGAATTTGAGATGTCAATGTTTGGAGAATTCAAATTCTTTGTTGGCTTGTAGATTTAATAGAAGAAAGATGGTATCTACATTACCCAATCTAAGTATATCAAGGAGATACTAAAGAATTTTGGAGTGGAGGATTCAAGACCAATTACAACACCGATGGCTACTAAACATAAGCTTTCTAAAAATGATGTTTCCAAGGATGTCAATCAGATCACATATAGATCAATGATTGGAAAACTTCACTATGTTGTACATACTATGCCTGATATTGCTCTTGTAGTTGGTATGTTGGCAAGATTTTTAGCTAATCCATAAGAAAATCATATGATGGAACTAAAGAGAATCATGAGATATTTGAAGAGTATTGAAGACTAAGGATTATGGTACAAGAAAGGAGGCAATTTGGATTTGAAAGCCTTCATTGATGCAGATTGGGAAGGAAGTGTTGATGATAGGAAAAGCACCAATGGTGGAGAATTATTTCTTGGTAAGAGACTAGTGTCTTTGAATAGTGAGAAGAAAAATTACATTTCTCATTTTACATCAAAGCCAAAGTATGTTGTAGTAGTAGTTAATTGATTCAATGTTGTTTAGTTGAAGTAACTGTTGGCAGGTATGAAGGTACAAATCAAGGATCTAGTGGTTATCTTCTATGATAACATAAGTGCAATTAATATATATCAAAGAATCATGTGATGCATACCAATATGAAGCACATTGAAATAAAATATCATTTTGTGAGAGAATTGGTGCAAGACAAAGAGGTGAAATTGGAATATGTGAATACTATTAAAAAAATTTGTAGATATATTCACCAAATCATTACCTAAGGATGCATTATTGTATCTAAGAGGTAATTTTTCCCCTATCTAAAGCTCACTAAATAGGATTTAGTGATGCATCAACCAGAGCATGTTGAAAATTAGTCAAGTTCATGTAGTAATGAAAGGGAAGATTGCATATGAATCTATACATCAGGTACATTGATATTAACTAAATTTTTTTTTTGACATAAGATGTCAAAGAGGGAGAGTTTGTGTCATATCATATAAATTTTATTTAAGGATGTCAATGAGGAAGAACTTGGTCTAATACTAAAGAGGGAGAGTTTGCTACTAGAATAAGATGTTGAAGAAATAAGAGTTTGTTGACATAGGGAGTAACTAAAGTTAGAGTGAGTTCACACTAATAGAGGGAGTTCTCATGGACAAAAATTAGAATGAAACTAAAGCTATTATCCTCAATTTATTTTTCTCTAATATTTCATTGTATTATGATAAGTTGTGTTTCCATCAATGCCAAAGAGGGAGATTTTTGAAAATAATTGATCAATTATATATTATCTTTGATGTTACACAAAATGTCATATCTTTACCATTCAATGTATGTCAAGCTCACTTGGGTGATGAAGAAAGTTTCATGTGTCTGTCAAACATTCTAATGTTTTCTAAGTTTAGAAGATAGTGTCTATTAAGTTCACTTGGGCATCAAAGAGAAGTTTGCATAAGTTGAGCTTTGACTGAGATCACTCTATAAAAAAAGGAAAGTTGGATAGAACTAGTGTTAATCAAGCTTTCTTAGTTACCAAAGGAAGTTTGTGAAGATGTAGTGTTAACTGAGTTTACTTGTTTAACATAGAGAAATTATTTTAGTGTTAGTGTCTATTGAGTAGGGTTGGCTAACAAAGGATTTTCTTGTTTTAGAATATTGAGTTTAATGGATTTGTTTATTGGTCCTATCCATTTGAGGAGATGAATAAGTTGTATTCAATCTAACTTGAAAATGCTTATGATATAAGTATAAGGTCAAGTTGAGGATTGAATGTGTGAGAATGTGTGGAAGATAAGAAAATGCTTAGAGGAAGCAAATTGGAAGGATAAGCAAAATATCCTTGTTGGGTAGAAAAGATTAATTTGATTAGGAAGGATCAAGTATTCGAGCTAGAATTGAGATATGAAATTAGAAATTAAGTTGCATAAGAAATTAGGTCATATCATTGTTACTCTCTAACCACTATAGTAGTGCATCAAATCTCTTAATAGAGTTGGCTTAACAACTATTTGCCAAATCTTTTGAGACAGTGGTATTTCTAATAGAAGTAATTAAAGACCTCTAACAAGGCCACTTCTAGTAAGGTGATTAAATCCTCTAACAAGGTCACACCTAATAGTGTGTTTTGTAACCTTTAACAGGGTTGGATCCTAATAGGGCTCACTTTAGAAGAGTGAAAAACAATAACTAGTTGTAATTGGTGATTTTTTCCAAATTGGGTTTCCACGTTAAATCTTGTTGTCACTTGTGTTCATGCTATTTCTTTTATGTTTATGCAACTAAGTTAATTAATGTTAATCATAGTCAATATC
Organism: Cupressus sempervirens; assembly: GCA_028749045.1. Taxonomy (NCBI): domain Eukaryota; kingdom Viridiplantae; phylum Streptophyta; class Pinopsida; order Cupressales; family Cupressaceae; genus Cupressus; species Cupressus sempervirens. Next base: position 889,143,161 of record CM053789.1, read on the forward strand.
TTAAGATTTTCATGTTCAATATTTGTTGAGTAATATTTTATATTATAGTTCTTGCCAAGTTACATCATATTATTAGTGTTAATCAAGTGCCTATGTGTTAACCGAGTAAGAATAGTTTAAATAGAGTTTATGTTATGTATTGACATCTAAGGGATATAGAATTTATTTTTGTGGTAACTAATTCTCCCTCCCATTTCAGTTACTCCTCTTATATTTCCAATAAGATGATCATTTTTGTAGGACATTTTCTATTTTTTAGGATCTTTCCAACATCATATATGATTTTTTTTGGATTTCTTTTTTTTCAGGATCATAAGATATGTACAAATAGCTAATCCATGAGAGTCTTAAGCATAGAATTTCTTTAGATGTAGGATATTGATAGGCTTAGAAAGCAATTCCAAGATTAGCACTAGATCTAAGTCTTGTGGTGATGATATAAGGACCTAACCAATTAGGATCAAAATTTCCTTTTTGTTCCCTATTTTGTTGATTCTATTGGTGTTTTCACACTACCAGGTAAAAAAGATACTTGATGCCAAGATAATGAAGATAAAAATAACCTAAGGATTAGCTACTTCCCATAAATAGCTAGATTCTCTTCAAATCTAGACCTAACTTCAACAAAATCTTAAAATATTTACTACTCTTTTGGCTTTGCAAAACCAAGGTGGGTGCACCTGAGGGATAAAAGATTCACAACTTGATACTATATTCACATTTCATTCATTCCATGACATTTTATAATAGTATGCATCCCTTATAGTAGATTGGTCACAATTCTTCTCAGATCTACCATTAATTTTGGCCAATGGCAACTAACTAAGATTTAGAGGTTAAATGTAAATAAGTACTGACCAGCTATGACATTCTTTATACATTTAAAGTAAAATTGATATTCAATTTTTAGATGTTTTCTTGACATTTATCTATGATCTTTTCATATGCTAACTGAAATAATTGATCAATGCCTCATCCATTGGGATTCAGAGTCTATCAAATTTCTTAACCTAATTGACTACATTAAAATCAATATCATCAACAACTCTCCCTAAAATTCATTCTTATATAAATCCTTCTTATTGCCTAGAGATCTTGTCACATTCATTGAAGCATTTCTCAATTCATTGAATCAAAATAAATAACAAATTGACATACAACTATCCTAGTTGCATTAAACTAAACAAGATTTTCTCATACAATCTAAAAATAACTAACCAATAAAAATGGCAAAAAGACTCAGAGAGAAAAGATATGGGGACATTTCATCTTTGTATTAATTCTCTTGAAAATTATGTAACATTTGATAATACTCAAAATAAGACACCATGATCATAGAAAAATAACATATTCTTAGAATTGTAGAGAAAATACATTAAAGAACTGATATCAAGGACACTGGACCAAAATAAACTAGAAGAACTAAAAGTTATACAATAAATCAGACCCTTTCTCTAGACTTGGAATCTCACTTATATAGTGTTAGATGCAACAAGCTTCAAGCATAGAGAATAATGATAGTTATCCTTAAGACAAAAATATATTTACAATGTTACTATCACAAAAGACAAAAATTGGTGCAACAAAATGTCTTTCATCATGAATATTCTCTTGTGGGACCACTTCTATTGTACTTTTCATTAGTGAGGAGTTTATGATTAGCGTTGTTGTTGTTGTTCTTCCTCGGAGTGTGTGATCACTGATCCTACATGTGATGGGCCTTGTTCTAGTACTTGAAATCTAAGTTGAACCTGAGGTTCCCCATCCATGTCATCTCATACTAACAGATTGATAGTCACCATTGATTGTCCCATTGCCAAGTCATCTATTTGGGCCTTTATGATTGTAATTACAATTTGTTACTTACCTCTACCCTCTTTTGCATTTACTGATATGTTAATTATTTGCACTTCATCCTTTTTCATCTCTTCATCATCAGTTTCACCATATTCTAATTGTTTTGGATGAACAAAAATTTCCATCCTCTTGTCAAAAAGTGCGTCATCTAGCCAATTAAAATTCAAAACGTCATGCTATTTTTTTATTACGTATTCTTCAATTTTGTCAATTTCAACAAAATCTTCCCTCAAAGAATCATAAAATAATTGCACTTTTACAACTTCTTCAGTTGTAGCTACCCGCCATGCATTTCCATTTTCATTTATGACTCCATTCATCTAAACACATAATAGATTATTTTGTTCTCGAGCCCATTCCTCTTTATTCTTCAACTTATTCTTTTTATCTAGGGCATGGGGGAAGAGCCTAAAACTTTTACTCTGATATTTTTTAATATATTTAATGATTCTCCTTTGCAATGTATTTCTCTTATCGTCAAACTCAAAGAGATCATTAGTCAATTCATAAGTCTCTTCTATCTATTCACAAGATAGAGTAATAACTAAAAAAACATAAAAAAGTGACATCTTTGTCCCTCTTGCTCCACTTATTGATAATTTTCTTTACGGCATCATCACTTGCTTTTAGCTCCTCCCATATATTTATTACCTTTAATAATTTCTCATAAAATGTTGGTCAGTCAATCTTATTAACTAAATACATGATGGCTTTCCTTAACCTATCCTCATATTGGATATCTAACTCTACATGCAATGTCCACAATTTACTCCTTTCTTCTTCAAAATCCTCTACAATGTAATATTGAGGTCTTTATGGTGTGTCTGGAATTTCAATAGGAGGAGTGGATTTAAATGTCCCCACTAGTGGATAAGGATAAGTGATCCTAGGCCTACTAGATTTCCCTTGGTGTCCCATCAACTTATTTTCAAGTTTAACTCTTTTTTGAACCTCTCTAAGTTAAATTTTTTTCATAATTATCCTATAATTCTAATCTTTCTCTTTTATTCCTCTAAGTTGTGGCTAGGGTGAAATTGGCTCATCCAACACCTAGCTCCATAACTTCTTCACTTGTAGTTTCTTCAACTCTCCTTACAATTAAATCTCTTATCATTCCAACATCATCAAGTTAGGAAGAGCTATTTTTGGATCCTTTTCTCATTGACCAAATTACCAATATAGCATGATCTATAGTGCCTCTCCCATTTGACTTTTGTAAGTAGTCCTGATGTTATGCAACCTTGCCAATCTTTTGTTGTGATGGATCATGATTGTGACCATGAGTGGTCTACACCATTAAGGTGATTTGTTGTTTTTTTGGTGTCAGTTGCTTTGATTATGTGTTGGCTGATTTATGAGATTATGATGTAATTTTTGGCTCACTGAGGTTTGTGCTAGTGGTTACCAAGATTGATGTGGTATCATGAGGTTGTTTCGTGATTACCCTAAGATGTGTGCAGAGATTGCATTGTGTGCTATTACCATGCTACACTGGACTAGGTTCCTATAGTAGTGACTAGTCATGTTTATGACTGTATTCACTTATGTGTGTTAAGTGCCTTTTTATGTTGTTTAAACAATCTTTATTAAATGCTTAAATGATTAGAAATGGATTTTCCATGTTGGATTATTTGGTTATGTGTTGTAGACATTTACCTTGTTATACTTTGGATTTCAGTATCATAGATTTTAGACTACTATGTTGTTTAGTTGATCATTTTGCATGATGATGCCATTTTGAGATGATAGGGTGTTTTATGATGTTATCGAATTATCTAGTATTTGGACATATAACTGATTATGTTATGTGATAGATTTAATGCTATGGTTATTTACTTCATTCATGTGTTGTTATGCTTTATGTGAACGTGAGTGATGTAAATAGATTATTTTAATATAATTAAATAAATTGTTAAATTAGGTGATTTAATGCATTTATTGCTTCGGCTATGTTATTATATGCAATTGCAGTTGATCGTGTTGGTTAGTGTGCAAGATTTATATCCCTGGAAATGGCACATGGAGTTAATGATTCAACCATTCATATTTTACCAATGTTTTCATTGTATGGTCGACGTATCCTTATTTTTTTAATTGTTTAAATTAAACCTTTTGATGATTATTAAATCCGAACTCATTTGCACTATGTGATTAGACTAGTGAGCGTGTTTGTGCATTTAGAGTTTTGCATTGTTGTGAAAGTTGTTAAGAAGATTTCTATGTTTTTCAGTTTTTAGGCTTTTTATTTGATTTATTTTAATTTTTGGCAGCTTTGCCATAGATGAATTCCTATTTATAGGAATAGCCTATTTTCATTTAGGTTAATTCAGGGTTTAACTAGGTTGGCTAGTTATTTGCCCTAATTGATTATTCACTTGAAAAGTGAATAAATATCCAAAAAGGAATTTAATTCTTCACTTCTCACTTTTGAATTAGAAAATTTTGAGAGTAAAACCCAAAATCCTCTTCATGAGGATTTATTATTTTGTTCGTTGTGGGAGCTATGGGTGTGGGATCGTCATGAGGTTGAGCTTGTTGGATCCAGCTCAGGGAAACCTTGGATTGCTGCCATTTTTAGCTACTTCTATGAGCTATTTATTTATGGTTTAGATTCCCATTTTTTCCTTTTAGCTGTGAGGTAGGGCTTTCCTGTTTTATTGGTTTGGCTCTATTTCTACTTCTATTTTTGGTAGCCATTTGTTTGGAGGCTAAGAACTAGTGTTCCCCTTTGTTTCTGTATGCTAGTTCTACCCTGTTGGGCGAGTACAAATATTTTTCTATTTTTTGGGATGAGGGTTTGGGGTTTTGCACCATTATGCTGGCCATTTTTGCATACAGTGTTCGAACTTGTTTATTTTTAAAAATTTTGGAGTTTTTGTACCCAAAGGCCAAATGGGTTTTAATTTCGAAGTTTTTTCAAAATTTGGGATTTTTAACTTGTTTTGTGTTCCGCCCTATTTTCTTGAGTTTTCTTGGCACAAGGTGGGTTGTGGACTTGGATGATCTATTTGGATATTAGTCAACCCCCTATTGAACTTTTATGTTGCATTGGGATGCATGCCACACTCGTACTCTCGACTTTGTGTTTGGTTGAGTGATTTTTGTACCTGTTGTTATGGTTTTTTTTGGACCTTTGTTATTGTTTCATAGACACTAGGATCTATTTAGAATCCATACTCCTAGATTGAGGCCGGTTGAGTAAGTTCATGATGTTTGGTCTTGTTACATTATTGGGGTTTGTGTAGAATCCATACTCCCAGATTGAGGTTGGTAGAGTGATTTCATGATGTATGGTTTTATTTGGCTTTGGGATTCATGTAGAATCCATCCTCCCAAGTTGCTTTTGGTTGGCTGTTTTGTTTTGCATTGTGTTCTCATCCTGTCCTTGTGTTTTGATCTTTGTGATGGTGGTGCGCCACACATAAGTATGTGTGCATACATTTGTTAGGTGACTTACGAGGCTTGATCTTTCGTGGTACTTCTAGAAGTTATGATCATTCGGGTTGGGATGGGAGTATGCATGCCCACGGGCATTTGTCATAGGATGAGCATGGGTAGGGTAGGGTAGCATATGAAGGGGGCTTCTATCTCACAACCTAGTGACCTCAGTCCCATAGGGTTGGCAGAGGAAGTTTTAATCAAGTGATAATTAAAGAAAATGTGTGACTGGTAATAAAACTTAAGATAATAAAATGTATGTGTGGGGCCCTCCGTTGAGGAGTTGAAACATAAGATCCAAGCTTGGGCTTGTCAATGCTAAGTGACTCTCCATGATGTTAGCCCCTACTTAGTAGCCTATTGAGTGTCTAACCAAGACCTTTACCACTTGTATTTTCTTAGGTTCTTGGTTACAGCCATCATACTATCTAGCGTGATTGTTAGCCATGGATGTTATTTTGTGTGTTTGTGGTTGGATCTTTATCTCCATCAACATGGTGGGTGTGGACCTATAGGTGCCACGTGGTTGGGAGGTGTAGCTACTTTCACCACTACTAGGGATTGGTGTATAGAGATAGTATTTTCCTAGTGTGACCATTGCTGGACGTTTTCACTTGATACTTTGGGTTCTAGAGTATGCTTTCTTTTTATTTATGCTTTCATCAGAATGCCTAGATATCATGTTTAGATGATGTTAGTTTATTTGACACATTCCCATATTATGATGTTTAGCATATGCCTAGATGATATGAATTTCTGTATTAGATTATCTATTTCTTATTGGTTTAGCATGTTAGATTTTCTTATTACAATGTTCAGCATGTAATAGGTGATGTTATCTACTTGTAGTATTATCTGATGCTTTACTACTAGCATGTTAGATTTAATTATGCTTATGTTGGTAGCATGTTTAGTAGTGATATCCCTATTATGATAGTACTGACAATCTAATCGGTGGTTTGGGATGTTACGCACTTGGGATGGCTAGCATCCATGATGGTCTTATGATGCTATCAATGGTTGGGGGGAACTATATACTTAGTTTGGTTGTTTAGTTATTGAGATGTATTTCTATACACTACAATGTTTCTTTTATTATGTTCTTTACTACTATGGTTTAGATGGATAGATGTTCTTCTTTCTTGATATTTATGCACTCGAGTGTTCATTCCTCGATTTACATGGATTCGGTACTCCCTGGAGTGGAGGTTTTAATATTTTTATGCTTTTTAGTCTTGTTATGTTGTCACACTAATGTGTTTTCTCGCATGCAAAGGTAGTTCCTCACATGAGAATACAAGTTCTCACACAAGAATTCATGTCCTCACGCAGTGTGCTATGTATCTTCGCGTGGAGCCATGCACATTTTTGCATGTGTTAGTGTAGTTTTTTATTTTTCCTATGTTGCTAGGTTTTTCCTACATTTTTAATAATCTCGCTTAGGTTAATAAAGCATGTCTTATTAGGTGAATGGTTGTGAGGTGTCACCTTCCTACATGTGAGCATCCATTAGCTATCTTGGGAAGATACTTTGCTATCTTTAGTCCGATAGATGGTTGCTCCTCATTGGTTGGTGTTGCCACCCCCTCCCTCTTCCTAGCCTATATAAGCATGCTACCTGGCTTGTATTTGCATCCTCTTAATGTTATTTTGCTTCTAGCATTTGCATTACTCTCTTAGAGATTAACTCTGTGCTTCTATTTTGATTTTGTATCATTTGCATTCATAGTTTAGATATTTATTCTTTACACTAGTTTTCTGGGTTATTAATCTTTTCAGATTCTAACATGGTATCAGAGCTTTTCTATGTGCAAGAGTAGATTTTAGTTTCCTTATTTGAGAGATTCAGGGGGGGCTAATAAATTTTATTGTAGTTTTTTGAAAAATGAAGTATGCTCTTCTCTTGCATCTTTGGATGATCTTGAAAATCAATTTTTTTTTAACAAAAATGGTTTTTCTCTAGGGTTTCAATCTCAAATCTAACAACCAACTTGCATATTCAGAGTTTTTAATTAGTATTGTAGGTTCCAGCATGCCATTGATGGACTTACGAACCTGATCCAACATTTGCATATCATATTTTGGTTAGTGGAGTCGTTTCTTGATTTTTGGAGCCATTTTTTACTGTTAAAGGCCTCTGATTTACACTATAGCAACATCTTTTGTACATTAGCAAGAAAAATGCTTTTTGGGTTTTGTTCACAGCCCCAAAAAAACATCTAGATATCTTTTAGGATTTCCATGCAATCTATATATTTTGCAAGATCAAGTGTGGAAAGTTACAGCCGTACCCCTCTCCATTGGCAATCACAAATTTGAATTCCATACTCCTAGATTGAGGCTAGTTGAGTAAGTTCATAATGTTTGGTCTTGTTGCATCATTGGAATTTGTGTAGAATCCATACTCCTAGATTGAGGCTAGTAGAGTGATTTCATGATGTATGGTTTTATTTGGCTTTGGGATTCATGTAGAATCCATCCTCCCAAGTTGCTTTTGGTTGGATGTTTTGTTTTGCATTGTGTTCTCATCTTGTCCTTGTGTTTTGATCTTTGTGATGGTGGTGCGCCACACATGAGTATGTGTGCATACATTTGTCAGGTGACTTGCGAGGCTCGATCTTCTATGGTACTTTCAGAAGTTATGATCATTGGGGTTGGGATGGGAGTATGCATGCCCATGGGAACTTCTCATAGGATGAGCATGGGTAGGGTAGGGTAGCATATGGAGGGGGCTTCTATCTCGCAACCTAGTGACCTCAGTCTCATAGGGTTGGTAGAGAGAGTTTTAATCAAGTGATAATTTAAAAAAATGTGTGACTAGTAAGAAAACTTAAGATAATAAAATGTATGTGTGGGGCCCTTCGTTGAGGAGTTGAAACGTAAGATCCAAGCTTGGTCTTGTTGATGCCAAGTGACACTCCATGATGTCAGCCCCTACTTAGTAGCCTATTGAGTGTCTAACCAAGACCTGTACCACTTGCATTGTCTCAGGTTCTTGGTTACAACCATCATACTATTCGGCATGAGTGTTAGCCATGGATGTTGTTTTGTGTGTTTGTGGTTGGATCTTTATCTCCATCAACATGGTGGGTGTGGACCTATAGGTGCCATGTGGTTGGGAGGTGTAGCTACCTTCACCATTGCTATGGATTGGTGTATAGAGACGGTATTGTCCTAGTGTGACCATTGCTGGACATTTTCACTTGATGCTACAGGTTCTGGAGTATGCTTTCTTGTGATTTATGCTTTCATCGAAATGCTTGGATATCATGTTTAGATGATGTTAGTTTATTTGATGCATTCCCATATTATGATGTTTAGCATATGCCTAGATGATGTAAATTACTGTATTAGATTATCTATTGCTTATTGGTTTAGCATGTTAGATTTCTTTATTACGATGTTCAGCATGTAATAGGTGATGTTATCTACTTGTAGAATTATCTAATGCTTTACTACTAGCATGTTAGATTTCCTTATGCTTATGTTGGTAGCATGTTTAGTAGTGACATCCCTATTATGATAGTATCGATGATCTAATCGGTGGCTTGGGATGTTACACACTTGGGATGGCTAGCATCCATGATGGTCTTATGATGCTATCAATAGTTGGGAGAAATTGTATACTTAGTTTTGTTGTTTAGTTATTGAGATGTATTTCTATACACTACAATGTTTTTTTAGTATGTTCTTTACTACTATGGTTTAGATGGATAGATGTTCTTCTTTCTTGATGTTTATGCACTCGATTGTTCATTCCTCGATTTACATGGATCTGGTACTCCCTGGAGTGGAGGTTTTCATGTTTTTATGCTTTTTAGTCTTGTTATGTTGTCACACTAATGTGTTTTCTCACATGTAAAGGTAGTTCCTCGTGTGACAATGCAAGTCCTTGCACAAGAATGCAACTCCTCATGCAGTGTGTTGTGTATCTTCGCGCAGAGCCATGCACTTTCTCGCATGTGTTAGTGTAGTTTTTTATTTTTCCTATTTTGCTAGGTTTTTTTCTACACTTTTAATAATCTTGCTTAGGTTAATAAAGCATGTCTTATTAGGTGAATGGTTGTGAGGTGTCACCTTCCTACATGTGAGCATCCATTAGCTATCTTGGGAAGATACTTTTCTATCTTTAGTTTGATAGGTGGTTGCTCCTCATTGGTTGGTGTTGCCACCCCCTCCCTCTTCCTAGCCTATATAAGCATACTACCTGGCTTGTATTTGCATCTCTTATTTTTGCATCCTTTTAATGTTATTTTGCTTCTAGCATTTGCATTACTCTCTTGGAGACTAACTCTGTGTTGCTATTTTGATTTTGTATCATTTGCATTCATAGTTTAGATGTTTATTCTTTGCACTAGTTTTCTGGGTTATTAATCTTTTAAGATTTTAATATGGTATCAGAGCTTTTCTATGTGGAAGAGTAGATTTTAGTTTCCTTATTTGAGAGATTCGGGGGGGTGGGGGGGCGCTAATAAATTTTATTGTAGTTTTTTGAAAAATGAAGTATGCTCTTCTCTTGCATCTCTGGATGATCTTGAGAATTAGAAATTTTTTGACAAAAACATTTTTCCTTTGGGGTTTCAATCTCAAATCTAACAACCAACTTGCATATTTGGAGTTTTCAATCAGTATTGCAGGTTCCAACATGCCATTGATGGACTTAGGAAGCTGATCCAGCATTTGCATGTCATATTTTTGTTGCTGAAGTCATTTCTTGATTTTTGGAGCAATTTTTTACTGTCAAAGGCATCTTATTTACACTACAACAACATCTTTTGTACATTAGCAAGAAAAATGCTTTCTAAGTTTTGTTTGCAGCCCCGAAAAACCATCTGGGTATCTTTTAGATTTTGCATGCAATCTATATATTTTGAAGGATCGAACGTGGAAAGCTATAGTCGTACCCCTCTCCATTGGCAGTCGTAAATTTGAACACAATTTTCAAATGTCTCGTTCTTGCTCATACGGACTCCAATTTTGATTATTCTTGTTATGACCTTGGCTTATTTTTTGTGCTCTATCCACTAGTGGAGTTGTTTTTATATTTTCATGCATAAATTTTTCAAAAATTGCATATTCTTGGCCGTAATTGTGCACAGTTCTCATTTTGGAAACTTCGGAGGATCATAACTTTGTCATATGACCTCGTATCGAGGCAATTCTTTTTTTAAAAGTGCATGATTTTTCAAGTAGATCACAGTGGTGCTATTTTTTTTCTTGATTATTGTGCTTAAGTTTCACTTTCAACGTATGCTCTTCATGATGGTTTGTAATGCATTGAAATCAAGACCACTAAGTATTTATTTCTAGTGGTAGTTGTAAACACACTAAAATAAAGTGCCAAATCATATTTCTTTGGGAGGGTTCTTTGATTGAGTAAAAAGGGGGGGGGGGGGCATTTTCATGGCTAGGTTATCTTCTTTTTAGCATTTCTTCTCTGCATCATGGATCAAACAAATATGCCCATCCTAACTCCATACAATTACTTTGAGTGAAAATCACACACATGAAAATTCACTTAAGGAAAGTTGGATTAAATAGGATAACTATGGGACTTGAAACTGAACCTGCTAAAGATGAAAATAAGCCTAAGTGGTTTAACAAATGTGATGAGGCATATGGAACATTGTGTTTGTCTGTTTCTCCTGACTTGCTATTTCACATTGAGTCTTTGGATACACCAAATGAAGTATGGAAAAAGCTAGAAACACTATTTGGCACACAAGATTCAATGAGGGGTCATATGTTGGAAAATGAATTAATTAGTTTAAGTCCAGGAAATTTCAACGCAATCCAAGATTTTTTCACCAAATTAAAATCACTAAGGCTGGAGTTAAAACAATGTAGAATTGAAAAGAAAGATGAATAACTAATTCTTAGTATTCTCTCTAAGCTAAGTTCAGAATATTCTGTGTTTGTCTCTACCTTCTATGCTAGTAAGGGTGCACTTGGTACTCAATTCACCATGTCATCTCTAGATGATTTTGTTGTCAATCTCACTCGAGAACATGATAAGCTAATCCAGATGGGCACTCTTAAGTCCTCTAAGTCACATGCCTTAGTAGCCAACCAAGGCACAAAAGAACAAAAAGGATAAAGTAGTAACAACAATAGTAAGGATGAGAAACAAAATAATAGTGAGGAAAAGAAGGCTCAGATACCAATTGCTTCAAAAGAAACTATTGATACCTTATCCTCTAAGGGTGATAAGCCTAAGAAAGGAAATGTTAAATGTGCCTATTGTAAAAGACCCGGTCATGATGAACATAAATGTTTGAAGAAACAAATTGATTACTTGACATACATTTTTGAGAAGAATAATATTAGTGTTCCTGAGTCTATCAAACAAAGTTCTAATGAAGAGTCTAACAAGGCAAAAGAAAAAAACAAAGGGAAAGGAAAGGGCAAGGCTCTTGTTGCAGTTCCTTCCTCACCATCCACTTGGGTTCTTGATTCGGGTGCTTTGCACCACATGGCTTCATCTAAAAAAGAACTTGCATCCTTGGAGCCATGTACTATGCCTTCTATTTTGATGGGTGATGACACTCTTATTGAGGTGTGTGGGAGAGGGTCTATTGATGTGGGGGATGGCACATTCCATGATTTTCTTTGTGTACCTTCATTATCAACCAATTTTCTATCAATATACCAGATCACTCACACAGGTTCAAGAAATCAGGTTGAGTTCACTCTTGATTTAGTGGAGATATGTGAGTTGCATAGTGATTCTGTAGTTGCAGTTGGGAGAGCAGATCATCAGTCATGACTCTATCTATTTTCTCACTTTGTTCCTGATCCTCCTTCATCGATTTTTATTACTCACTCTAATGATGTGAGTAAATTATGGCATGAGCGATTTGGCCATCTTAACTTTCGCTATTTGCATCAGCTCAATCAATAGAGCTTGGTCACAGGGTTTCCTTTGGTTCAATTCTCAGGAGGTGTTTGCCAAGGTTGCATTCTTAGTAAGCATCCTAAGGAAAATTTTGACAAAAGTAAGGCATGGAGAGCTTCATAGATACTAGAGTTAGTTCACAGTGATTTGGCTGGTCCATTTCAACATCCTTCTTTCAGCAAGGCCCGATATGTCCTCACATTCATTGATGACCTTTCTTGATATACATGGGTGTACTTTCTCAAGCAAAAGTTAGAGGTATTTGATCATTTTCAAGAATTCAAATTTTTTGTAGAAAAGAAATCTAGGAAAGCCATCAAGGTTTTGCACATAGACAATGGTGGTGAGTATGTCAACCATCGGTTTGAAAGAATTTGCACTTTAGAGGGGATTGATTTACAACATTTAGTTCCATACAATCCTCAACAAAATGGTGTTGTAGAATAGAAGAATAGATCCTTGAAGGAAATGGAAAACTATATGATTCACTCTAGATCTCTTGCACCACAGTATTGGGCAAAAGCCATTAACTGTGCTTGTTATATCCAAAACCATGTTCCTCACCGAGCATTGAAGGGAGTTACTCCTTTTGAAGCTTGGAGCGGTCAAAAACCATTAGTTAAGCACTTTTGAGTTATTGATTCCCCTACATGGGCCCACATTCCTACAGAGAAATGTAAGGCCTTGGATCCACAAAGTAGACCTTACATATTTGTAGGTTATCTTGATGGTGTGAAGGGTTATCAATTGCTTCACCCTACTACACATGAGTTATTCATTGAGAGGAGTGTTCAGTTTGAGGAGAGATCTTCAAGCTCGCTTTCTATCACTTCTCCAACTCCTTCTACCTTGACATTAGAGTCACTTGGAATACATGACAGATCTTCTAATGAGTCAAATTCACCTGAACAGTCTTCTACCTCTACTTTTGATGCAGAAAGTGATTTAGAGAACTCACCTCCTTCCTCTCCTAGTCATCATTCAAAGGTTAATGATTCCCCTCTAGATTCTCGATCTTCCTATCCACTTTGGGCTAAATAAACCTTGTAGTCTGCAAATGATTGGGTTGGGGATCCATCAAACACCTAGCGAACTCATTCACAATTCTAGGATGCTCCACATGTCTTCATTGCTACTGACTCAGATCCATAGTCCTTTCATGAGGCTTCTAGTATTCCTGAATGGGATACAACTATGTAGGAAGAGTGTAGTTCCTTGATGAGGAACCACACTTGGGATCTTGTCTCTCTTCCTAAAGGAAGAAAACTTGTTCAATGTAAGTGGATCTATCAAACAAAATTTGTAGCAAATGGGTTAGTTGATAAACACAAGGCTCACTTGTCACCAAAGGATTCTCCCAAGTTCCTAGGATTGACTACTCTGAGACTTTTGCACTAGTTGCCTGAATGAATTCCATTCAAATTGTTCTTGCCATTTCTGCAACTAATCATTGGGAAGTACATTAGATGGATGTGAAGAGTGATTTTCTTCATGGTGACCTTCATGAGGAGATCTACATGGAGCAACCACAGGGCTTCCTTCAAGATTATTCACATGTGTGTCATCTTTGGAAGTCTCTCTATGGCCTCAAATAGGCTCCTCAGGCTTGGTATGCCAAGATGGACTCCTTCCTTCTATCAGTTGGGTTCACTCAGTGCCATTTTGATCCTAATGTCTACATTTTGCAACAAGGTGATTCACTTCTATTTTTGGTTTTGTATGTTGATGACTTGCTGATCATAGGAAGTTCTTCACCCACCATTAAGGTTGTCAAAGTGTCCCTTCAGGATAGTTTTTGATGACTAACTTGGGCTTGTTGCATTAGTTTCTCGAGATTGAGATCCTTTAGTCTCCTTCTAGGATCACCATCACATAGTCCAAGTATGCTCTAGATTTACTCTCAAGGTTTCATATGGCTAAGTGTAAGCCTACTCTGACTCCCTTCCTTTCTAGAATCAAACTTGAGGCTCAATGTTCTTCTCCACTTGTTGCTGGCACTTTGTACTGCCAACTTGTTGGGAGTCTCATTTATCTGACTCATATGAGACCTGACATCTCCTATGCTATAGGCATGGTCTCTTGATTCATGTAGGAGCCCTATGAGCTACACTAGAAAGTAGCCAAGTGGATCCTTCACTACATTCAGGGTTCTCATAGTTGTGGGATTCACTACGCAGTAGTTATTGAGCTTGAATTGGTGGGCTACATAGATTTAGATTGGGCAGGTGATTTTGAGGATCGTAAGTCTACTTCAGGGTATAGCATCTCACTTGGGTCAGGTCCTATTTGGTGGTCAAGCAAAAAGCAGTCTACTATTGCTTTATCTTCTACTGAGGCTGAGTATCAGGGGGCTATAAATGACGCCACTGAGGCCATTTGGCTTCAACATCTTCTCACTGAGTTTGGTATCTAGATTAGATGGCCATTAGTCATATTTTGTGACAACTAGAGTGCCATTCAGATCTCACAAAATCCAGTTCATCATCAGCGAACCAAACACATAGAGGTCCACATGCACTACATCTGAGAGCTCATCCATGGTCATGTCATTGACCTTTTCTATTGTCCAACTTCTAAGAAAGTTGCTGATATCTTCACCAAACCCTTCATTGAGAGAAAGTTCCTTCATTTGCGAGCTTTGTTGGGGGTGCGGGATGCTTCATCTTTTGGGGGGGTCTCTTCCTCTCACTCGAAGTCTTGACTTTTTTTGGGGGGGGGTCTCTTTTCTCTCTCTTTTGGGAAATCTTATGTACATGGGTACCTCATCATGTTTGACTTGTCATGACCCATTTCTACATCCACTTAAGCTTCGCTTATGGAGGGGTGTTAGTGTAGTTTTTTATTTTTCCTATTTTGCTAGGTTTTTCCTACACTTTTAATAATCTCTCTTAGGTTAATAAAGAATGTCTTATTAGGTGAATGGTTGTGAGGTGTCACCTTCCTACATGTGAACATCCATTAGCTATCTTGGGAAGATACTTTGCTATCTTTAGTTCGATAGATGGTTTCTCCTCATTGGTTGGTGTTGCCACCCCTTCCCTCTTCCTAGCCTATATAAGCATGCTACCTGGCTTGTATTTGCATCCTCTTAATGCTATTTTGCTTCTAGCATTTGCATTACTCTCTTGGAGACTAAATTTGTGTTGCTATTTTGATTTTGTATCATTTGCATTCATAGTTTAGATATGTATTCTTTGCACTAGTTTTCTGGGTTATTAATCTTTTCAGATTCTAACAGCATGAAGTGTTGCAAGTTCTCACGTGAAACTCAAGACCAGTGCACTTTCTCATGTGAGAAACAAGGGGTAGTTAGGCTTGGCCGAAGAAGTTTTAAAAGTTGGTTTTGAACACCCTTTTGGATTTTGCACCTTTCCAATTCAAAATAGTCTTTCTAGGGGGGTTAAAATATATTGTTTAAGTATAAGTTGATGTATATTTAATTCCTTATACTTAAGATATATTTTATTATATGCAAAAAATCTTTTGAGATAGGTTTTAGACCTCTTCGAGATAAGATAAAGATTCTAGGAGTGAAAATGTCATGACCCCATGACCAAAAATCAAGTGTATAAATTAAAGGAACAACATTTATTTGGAGGAGTACCTAGGTACAACCATGACACACAATGTGTACACCATTTGACCACCATGATTTTGAAGAAATCATGATAGGGAGTTAGAACACTATACAAGGAAGGAATAAGCAAGCATAGAGTGTGACTTGGTAGAAAGGAGAATATTTGTAATACAGGGAGTGGAAATGCATGGTCAAGATTAGGAGTGGAAGTTCCAAGAGCATGCATTGTCATTGAAGTACGTGACCAATAAAGAACAATCATGGACCCCACATACCACATTTAAGCTAGGTAATATATCTACATAAAATTCTTTCTATATAAACTCTTTCAATATTATTAAGGAAATGGAAAATATATATAGGTTGATATATAAGGATCATTAGATACATGGTAATTGTTTATAAGTAAATATATTTTTCTAAATAATTATATATGGATATAAATTATAATGGAATAAATAATATAAACATATATAACCATCATTTATATGATCCAAGCACATCTTGGTGGAGGGCATTCATTGTGAATGTCATATATGATCCAAGAACATCTTGGTGAAGGACATTTGTTATGAATGTCATAAAATGATCCAAGAACATCTTGGTGGAGGGAATTCATTACAAATATCATAATTTGATCTGGGTATAACCTAGTGGAGGGCATTCATTACAAATGTCATAATTTGATCTTGGTATAACCTGGTGGAGGGCATTCATTATGAATGTCATAATTCGATCTGGGTATAACCTAGTCGAGGGCATCCATTACGAATGTCATAATTTGATTTGAGTATAACTTAATGGAGGGCATTGCATATAATGCCATAATATAATCCAAGGCAACTTGGTGGAAAATATTTGAATTTTAAAATATAAAATATCTAAGTAGATTTATTGTGATATTTAGTATTATTATGTGTCCCAACCTGACCCTAATAGTTGGAACATTACAATGGTATCAGAGCATAATTGTGCCATCCTATGGCAAGGGAACTAGCACAAGAAGTAATGAACTTTATAGAATAGACTAATGAGAGATTTGAAAGGACTAAAAACTCCAATAAGGTACTACTAGAAGCTATACAAAAACTAAGCAGTAATTATAACAAGAATGAGAGACTTAACTCACAGAGGAACCATCATTCCACTCACGAGGAAAATGAACCATTGTCACAAAGTTTTGTTTCACGAGAAACATTCCCATCATTCATTCCAAGAGAAGAACTTATTGTAGATAATGGAACAACCACTAATACCATGGAAGAAATTGCACAAATG
This sequence comes from Cupressus sempervirens, assembly GCA_028749045.1. Classification (NCBI taxonomy): domain Eukaryota; kingdom Viridiplantae; phylum Streptophyta; class Pinopsida; order Cupressales; family Cupressaceae; genus Cupressus; species Cupressus sempervirens. The sequence goes on from CM053789.1 coordinate 889,160,206, forward strand.
TATGCTAGCTTGGATCCAAATCTTTGACAATTTATTCCCTTTAAAGAATAATATGAATCTAAGCTCACAAAAAATAGAAAGAAACCTCATACAGATGAAGACCTTTAGAAGAAGGTAAATAAGGTAAAATGATTGTGTTTTAATGGGTTAGGAGAAGAAATTTCTCATTCATGGGTTGAAAAGTTAGATAAATATCTATCATATAGTCTTATGACCAAAGAAGGTTCTATCAAGTTTTCCATACTTCATTTAAGAGGATCAAACCAAAAATTGTGGTACTATGGCCAAGTTTGACTAGGCCTAATTTTTTTTACCTCCAATAGTGAATTCACTCAAAGGTTGATGAGTAGGTTTTATCTAAAGGATCCTGAATGATACTTCCAACAACAAACTCACCTAAAATAATCAAGGTTAGAAGAAGAATATGAAAATCAATTTCAAGATCTTTCTATAATGGTTCTAAACCTATCTCAAAGTCAACTCACTCATTTATTGATAGGACTTAAAGATACCATTAAAGCTTGTGTTAAATCCCTTGATCCCCAAAGGTTATAAGAAGCCATTCAAAAAGAAAATAATATTGAATCTAATAAGTTAGATGTGAGGTCCGAGAATCCTAAAACATCTATCGAACATATAGAGACAAGGAGGGAAGATCGAGAACGGAAATGTTGGTTATGCCACAAACCATGGAGCTTTGGTCATAGATTCCCAAAGAGATACAATCTACTAAAGAAAGGATTATGTTTCAAATGTAAAGAACCTTGGGAGCATAATCATTGGTGCAAAAGAGGGAAAATAAATGAAATAACACATAACAAAGGAAGCCTCAAGAAAATAATGAGATGTGGTGATCAAGAACATGCAACATTGGCAGTTATTACTCAAGAAAATTGCGATAATCCTTTTCAAATTAGAGGTTCAATTTAAGAAAAATTCAATGAATCTAACATTGTAGTCATATTACTTAAGGAAAAGGAAAATTGAGAGGGGTAAACTGTCATAACCCCATGTATTATTTTTTAAATATAAACACATGTATTCATTTCATCATTTTCCATCATGATAATATTGGTCATTTGTATTAACATAATAATAAATGGTTTTCATATGTAACATATGGATAATGTACATACAAATCTTTTTTTAATCATTTATAGTCAATCATATTGAATTATTATCAATACTCAATAATAGAAAATACTTACAAACACTTACATTAAAAAGAATATTAAAATAATAATAATGATATAACATAACTATTATAATAATTGTATTTAATAAATACATTATATATAATAAATGGGAGTCAAAAGGTCATGAACCTTCGACCACAAATCACATGTAAAACTAAAGGAACATCATTTATATGGAGGAGTGCATGGGTACAACCATGACACACAATGTGTACACCATTTGACCACCATTTTTTTGAAGACATCATGATAGGGAGTTAGAACATTGCATGAGGAAGGAATAAGTGAGCATAGAGTGTGACCTAGTATAAAGGAGAATATTTGTAATATAGGGAGTGCAAAATCACTCAAGTCGCGTCAGGTTTGCATGGTTAAGATTGGGAGTGCAAGTTCCAATAGTATCAATTATCATTGAAGTACATGACCAATGAAGGACATTCATAGACCCCACATAGCACATTTAACCTAGGTAATATATCTACATAAAATTCTTTCTAGATAAACTCTTTCAATATTATTAAGGCAATAGAAAATATATATAGGTTGATATATAAGAATCATTAAATATATGGTAATTATTTATAAGTAAATATGTTTTTCTAAATAATTATATATGGATATAAATTATAATGGAATAAATGATATAAACATATATAACCATCAAGTATATGATCCAAGCACGTCTTGGTGGAGGGCATTCATTGTGAATCTCATAATATGATCAACGAATGTCTTAGTGAAGGGCATTTGTTATGAATGTCATAAAATGATCCAAGAAAATCTTAGTGGAGGACATTCATTACAAATTTCATAATTTGGTCTAGGTATAACTTGGTGGAGGGTGTTCATTATGAATGTCATAATTTGATCTTAGTATAACTTGGTGGACGACATTCATTATGAATGCCATATTTTGATCTAGGTATAACCTGGTGGAGAGCATCCCATATAATGCCATAATAGAATCCAAGGCACCTTGGTGGAAAATATTTGAATTTTAAAATATGAAATATCTAAGTAGATTTATTGTGATCTTTAGTATTATTACATGTCCCAACCTAACCCTAACAGTGGAGACATTATAGTGCTATTAGAGCTTAATCATGCCATCCTATGGAATTGGTTAGCCCACACATTTGTCATACCTTAAAGAACAATGACAAGGGAAATAGCACAAGAAGTAAGGAACTTCATAAAATAGACTAATGGGATATTTGAAAGGACTAAAAACTCCTATAAGGTACTATTGGAAGCTATACAAAAACTAAGCAACAATAATAACAAGAATGAGAGACTTACCTCATAGAGGAACCATCATTCCACTCATGAGGAAAATGAACCCTTGTCACGAAGTTTAGTCCCATGAGAAACAATTCCCCTTGTTCATTCCAATAAAATCCATAGGTTTGATAAAATCTAGTAGTGCATTGGAAATTTTGGGATTGTCCCTTAATATGAGGTTCCTCAACTTGGATGTGAAGTATCTATCAAATCTAACAAAGCTAGCCTCCTCTACATCCCAGGTCATATCTGTACTCCACAACTAGACTGGGAGTGCTTCTCCCTCATATTCTCTATTTAAAACCATCTCTTTTTCAAAGTAAGTAACCCCTTTAAATAAGAACATATACATCAAGAATGAATAATGGCCAGATGTTTTCTCAACTTTTCTCTTTGCAATCCCAACTAGTCCTATATGAATATCCTCTACTAGGTAAAATGCAAAATCAAAGATGATATCAAGACCAAAAGAAGAGATCTATGTCATCATATACATGAACTATATGGGCATAATTTTTTTTCATCCTCACCAAAAACCCTACATAAAGTCATGTAAATATCTGTGGCCCTAGTAGTGAAAAATTCCTTCTTAAAAGGCTATTTAATTGATGCTATAATAAGGGTCAAATTTTGAATTGTGGCTAGGTGTTCTCTCAATGCACCTTGCCTAACCTAATCCTTTTTAGACATATATTCCTTCTCCAAACCTTGAAAAACAATGAGTTCATGTTAATCTATAACTAGCTCCAACCCAAAAACCTCTCAAATTTATTTAGCATTAATTCTCACTAGACATTCCCCATCTACTCTTCTCACTATCCTAGCTACTAGGTCATAATTTTGGGCTATGGCTGTAAGAAGGTCTAAATCCATGAAAACCCTGAGGACTACTAATTTACCCAAATCAAAGTTCAAAATATTTCCATGGGAGGCAAACAACTTCCTCTGTAAGAACTATTTTGTGAAAATCTCGAGCCCTATTTTTGATGTAATGGCATCCCTAATCCAATTTCCTTTATCATATAAACCATCTACAATCTCGAGTCTAGGGTTCACAAGAATTAGCTTTTCTATCTGTGTTAACTTAGTCATGGACTCAATTAATTGTTCCAAGAAGTCATCATGTATATTCCTACTAGCATATTCTAATTTTCCCAAAAAAAAAACTTCTTAGGAGGCATATTTGATGATAATAATGCAGAAAACAAAAATTCTCTAAGTGTTATATGGGCTAAGATACTTTCTTCTTCTATTTCTTCTTTGAAACTTGCAGTAAGTCCCTGGTACAAAAATTTCTTTCACAATTCTACCATGCAGGGAAAACTTCTTCAATCAGTTCTTTCTCTTTGAAGATCAATAATATGTTTTCATAAAGAAAATATTTGATTTTTGAAATATATCCCTAGTTTTTACTTCACACAGGGAGTCTTAACTCTCATAAATGGATCGTAGAGAAAAATAGAGTAGCACTAAGTTCCAAATTTAAAAATAAGCCATCAATTTTTGAAAAATCCAATTGAGGAATTAAATCTTTAATGACTCAGCTTTAACCTTCCAAGTTGGTAGTCAAACCAATTGAATCCATTCATATAAGCTTTTCCTTTCACTACTAGTGAGTTACATTGGATTCACTTGTGCTTTTGGACATGTGTCATGCTCTCGCTATGTCGCTAAGGGTGAACATCGATTAACTTCTCATGGCAACATGGTGACCATCGTTGGTGATGCCTTGATTGGATGGTTAAAAATTTATGATTATTGCATTGTAAATATGGTGGGCCTGCATAACTTCCCTTTGGTCACCATGTCATGAGAAGTAAAGTTTGAGAAATTTTTTATAGTGACAATGTTACCACCATCGATCTTGGAGAGGTCTAATGATGCAGATCAACAATACCTTTCTATTAGCACACATCCTTAGTGGCAACTAACATTTCCTACAAGCTTACATTTTGGCAAGGCTATTAATGGTAGGTAAATTCTCAGGACTACCTTTAATTTTGGTCCTACCATATTTTCTTTTTGAGGGTAGTCACAATGTTTCTAGTGATAAAGTTCATGCAACTTCCTATAATGACAAAGCAACCACCATCGATCTTAGGGATTATTGATGGTGTGGGTAACTCATTTTGAAACTAGGTTTACATACCATTTGGGTCCCACATATAACCATTCTTTGGTCGCCATGTTACTAGTAGTAAAAGGTAATCTATTTCTTACGTTGATATAGTGACCACCATTATTCTTAGGGAGATTTGATGGTTAAAGATCATTTTGGGAACCTTAGAAGATGATGTGAATAACCATATAAAAGGTTCCAAAAAACATAAAGGAATAATTTTAAAAAGACTTCTCCCACTTGAAATAAAATGAAGAGGCACCTAACCAATAAGTTTTTATAGGGAAACATATTTCTCATGAAATAAAATTGGGGTTTTTGTAGGGTTAAGAAAATTAAGAACACTAAAACCTAATTTTTACAAAGAAAACTGGAACATTCACTTTGAGATATATTCAAATAGGAACAAAGTGAAGACATGACCAATATATTCTTAGGATTTTCTTGAAGAACAAGTTCACCCACTTGGAATTCACAAGAATTGACCTTTTTGTTATAGCTAGTATCCCTGTGACACTCATCTAGTATTTCTAGCTCATGTATCTATATAGCTATATGGCCCCCATTAGTAATTAATATATATAGAGAGACTCACAAAGAAGCAATCTCAACTTATAGAGGGAGGAAAAATTTACAACCATAGAAAATTGAAAAAGGTGTAGACCTTGTAGGAGTGTGTATGATAGTCTTGTAAGCCCATATTTTTGGATTGATTTGTAGATGCCAATCCTATCTTGATTTGTGAACTATTCTATGCAAGCTTTTCAATAGTGTTTTGTTTGAGGCCTCAACTTGACCATTCCCTTGAGGATAGTATGTAGAGGACCAATGTTGCTTAATCTTGAATTTCTTGCACAGTTGCTTAAGGTCCTTATTCTTGAAATTCCCTCTAATATTAGTGATAGTAAAGGATGTGATACCATACTGATAGATGATATACTTAAGTATGAGCAAGGAAACATGTTTTCCTATAGCAACAAATAATGGAACAACTTCAACCTATTTTGTGAAGTACTTAGTCACTATGATGACAAACTTATTTCCTCTAGACAAGCTTGGGTGAATTTTACCAACCAAATCAAAGGCCCTTTCCTAAAAAGGATAATATGTGATAGAAAAAATAAGTTCACTCTTAGGAGCATGAAATTTGTCATGTAATTGGAATTTCATAAATAATTTGGCATATCAGATATCATCAGCCTACATAGTTGGCCAACAGTAACCCGCCCTACACATTTTTTGAGCAAGTGCAAGGCCATTAGAGTGTGCCCTAAAAATGCCATAATAGAGTTCAGTTAATGCATTTTCAAACTCTTCTATCTCCAGGAACCTAAGAAGTGTTTTTTTCTATATCCTTCCTATACAATTCACTAGAGATAATGGTATAATGTGAGGTATTGTGAAGGAGTTGGTATTTTTTATTGTGCATGATAGTTCTAGGAATAATTTGATCATGTAGGTAGGAAAATATAGTGGAATAGAGAGAGGATTCATGGCCAAAAATAGTGCAAATTACATGGTTGTCAAGGGATTCATAGGTAGGGTCTCATAATTATTCCACCTAGAAATCAATTTGAGGTTCATGTTCTTACAATTGTAGAAGAGACACTAAAGTGGTGATAACATTTGCAACCTTGTTTTCTATCCCAAGAATTTTCTAAAATGTTACAAATGTGAAATAGTTTCTTAAGACATCAATCAACTTCTTTAAGAAACTAACTTGTCATCCTTAGTTCGGTAATCATTGTTGACTTGATTAATGACAAGTTGGGAGTCTCCATAGTTGTGGAATTATGTGATTCTCTATTCAAGAGCCATTTTAATACTATTAGTCAAAGCCTCATACTTAGCTATTTTGTTAGTGCATGGAAACAATAGTTTGCAAGATTTCAGGATTGTGTAGCCATGAGGTGTAAAAAAAAAAATCCTTGCATCGGCTCCATTTTAAGTGTGTGAGCCATCAAAGAACATCTTCCATGTCCTATGAGTGACATAGATAATAGAGACATGTGGAAAATCAATTTTCATTAGAGAATTATCTACAATTAGGAATTTAGCCAATTGATCAATAATTACTTGTCCTCTAATAGCTTTACATTCAACATACTAAATGTAAAAATCATAAATAATCACCATCCATTTTGCAAGTCAAACCATAAGAGAAAATTTACTTAAGAGGTACTCTAAAGAATCTATTTTATAATTAGCTACATAGTATGTGCAAGCATATAATGTCTAAGTTTCTAGAATGGAAACACTACTACTAGGAAAGCCTTTTCAATGTTGTTATAATTGAGCTCATAAGATACCAAGGTGTGGCTAATATAATAAATGTCCCCTTCCTTCCCATTTTGATCTTCTTGTGCCAAAAAAGCACCCAATGAATTTTTTGTAGCTGAGATATAGAGGATCAAAGGTTTCCCTTGAATAAGAGGCATGGGAATAGGAGGTTTTACAAGATATTTCTTGATTTAAGTGAAAATTTTCTCACATTATTCATTCAATGTATAGGAAGCACCCTTATGTAGATTCTTTTTGAAGGGTTGTGACCTATCAAGAAGTTGAGCGATGAACCTTTGGATTGAGTGAAGGTGTCCTTGCAGACTCCTTAGTTGACTAATGTTTCTAAGAAGTGGAATTATCATGATAGCTTGTAACTTTTCAATATTTACCTTGATGCCCTTAGTTGAGATGATGTACCCTAGAAACTTTCGTAATATGATGCCAAAAAGAACATTTCTTTGAATTCAGCCTAAATTGGAATTGTTCCATATGGTCCAATATCAAACTCAAGTCTGATAGGTGAGTGCTTCTTTGTTTAGATTTGGCCAAAGTGTCATTAACATAATATTCCATCTTTTTGTGCAACATTTTATGAAAGATAGTGGTTATGGCCCTTTGATAGGTGGTGCTAGAATTTTTAAGCCCAAATGGCATTGCATTTTAGTAGAAGGATCCCCATGCACAAGTAAAAATTATTTTCTTGTGGTCTTTTGGAGCTATCTTAATTTGACTATACCCAAAGAAACCATCCATTAGGGAGTACATTTCATTATAACTTGTAGTCATGTCCACTATCATGTCAATGTTAGGTAGGTGAAATTCATCCTCTAGGCATGCTTTATTAAGATCCCCTAAAATTAGTACATACATAGATGGATTTGTCATGTTTTTATGTAGGTACAATATTGGAGATCCATTCCACATAATCAATAGCTTAGATGAAGTTGACACTTAATAGCTTCTCAAGCTCATCTTTTACTAACAATGACACATCAGGGTGCATTTTCCTCACCTTTTTTTTGACTAGTTTGATGCCAAGATTTATGGAAAGATGGTGCATGATTAGTTCTATATCTAATTCAGGATTATCAACATAAGTCCATGAAAAGTTGATTTTCTTCTCCATAAAGAACACATTTTTTTTTCTTTCCCTTCTATTGATAGGGATTGAGCCACATGTATTATTTTAGGAGACTCCTCAGTACTTAGATTGATTGGATACATTGGTTCTATTAAAAATGATGATCAATCTTGAAAATAGCTTGGGAGACTTCCAAAAACCTTATCATTGGGTGCCTTAAAGAGGTTTTCACCCTTTGATACATCTTTTTATAAACTATTTTTGAGATTCAAATACTATCACAAAGTGGTTTTCTCGATTTGAGTGGTTGTTTTTTTTTTTTTTTTTCTTTATTTTTTGAATGAGCTACTTGATATGTTGATATAAGATTGTTTTGAAGAGAAGAACCTATAATAGAAAAATCATTATTTTGTCAATCATGTCAAACCTTCTAGTGAGACAATTACTTTTTGGTCTGAAAGCTTTCATTTAGTTGACTAATGAAGATGGTTTGAAAATAGGAGATATCAATAGCACCTGAAGAAAGATTAAGTTATTTGGTATGTAAAAGAAGAAATAAGACCAAGTAAGACATTGATACTACAATGTATTGTTTATCTACTTAAAGTATAAAATGAAAGATTACTCAAGTTAAGACAAGAAGAGGATCAAATAAGAAAAGTGTATGGCAAGCATTGCCAAGTAGGTAGTGCAACCCAAGTAGATTTTAGTAGAAGCTGAGTGAAAATCAAGAGATGCTGAGAAAAAATAGAAAATAGTGCAAGTCGAGTGATTATTAGTATATGCCGAGTAAAGTTTAGTTAGTGCCAAGCATCAGTAAAATTTAATATTTTTTGAGTGAAATAGTGTTGGCCAAGTGATAGAACAATATTTTTTTCCAAGTGACAAAAAATAGTGTTAAATCAAAGATTTGACAAATATGAGATGACTATTTTATTTTCTTGAATTGTGTGAAGCATGTAGAAGATAACTATGATGAGTTGGTGTCACAAAATTCAAGGTAAACCATGTTGAGGTGAATTCAAGGAAGATTGTAGAAGAAGTTTCTAGAGGAACCAAATGGAAAAGTGGGTAGATTCTTTGTATCCTACCTAACCCTAAAATGTATGATTGTGCTTAAGTGGAAAAATATTTAAATTCTCTATTTATAGAGATAGCTAGTCAAAAGAAAAGCTTTTCATGTGCAAGAACCTAAGGAAGACAAGGAGTCTAGGGTATTGCTTCACTTAGTGGCCAAACATAAGTGAGTATTATTGGCATGCAAAGAAAGAAGGCTTAAGAGTATGAATGCTTGAAGGGTGAACAAGCTATCAAAGCTAGAGTGTGTGAAAGACAAGTAGAATGGAGGACTGAAATAGATATATGTAATCCGCAAGTGAGTTGTAATTTTTTATTAGATCAAGCCTTACTATGATTTTATAATAATCATATCAATTTAGGGTAAATCCTTTGGATTAAGGTTAACTTAAGAATAATTTATAAATCCTTTAATAGGGTGACATTCTAATGGAATGGTCTAGATTCCTTTAGTAAGGTTCACTCCTAACAAGATGATTGAAATCCTTTAACTAGGTCACGTTTAACAGTGTGTATTGTAAACTTTAATAGGGTTGGCCTTTCACAAGGCATCACTTCAGAAGAGTAAGAATTATTGGCATGTTACTAGTGGTTTTCTCAAATTGGGTTTCCACATAAAGTCCTTGTGTAAAAATTGTGTAAATGTTCTTATGATGTTTCATGTTTACATTTCTGTAAAGTTGTTTTGACCTAGGATAGTAACCTAGGAAGTTTAAGTATTGTATGATCTAATGGACGCATGAATGATAATATTTTATGGATATGGGTCTACTAAGTATTAAAAAGTTTTATTTGTACATTTGGACCTTGGATAACTGATTCACCCCCCTCTAAGTTATTCTAAATAATTCCAACATGATATTTGTCTCTATCATATTAGTTGCTAGTTTGTATTTTGAAAATATATTAGCTCTAGTTTTTAACGTTGAACAAACCAATTTATGATATTGAGGTGTATGAGTGAGAGGGAATTGGAAGCTTTGAGATTATTGATGTGGAAGGAATTATCTTTGGTGACAAGAGAAGTTGAGTCTATAGAGAAAGCTCTAAAGGGATCTAAATCAAGATGAGGCCTAGAGGGACAAGCATAATCCACTAAAGAAAATTGTGAGCCAAATTCATCAGGCCCTAGACTAGACTCATTGACTACATTGGGTTGGGTGATATAGGCATGTATGTCATCCACTCCTAATTCAAAAGAGGAACTTGGAAGAGGCTCCTAATCATATTCACTAGAATTTGTACTCTAATTTTGGGCTAGTAGTCAAGAAATGTTTTCTCTTATTGTACCTTGATTAGGATCTTCATTATCAGATTCATTAGATTCATGTTTTCTAGATGTAGAAGCCTCAACATCATTATTAGTGATCATTAGTTCCTCTACCCAAAGGATGAAATTAGGAGGCATGAAGTCCTCTCCTTGTGTAGCAGAGGTCATAAAGGGTGGATTAACATCTTCTCATTCACTAGTCGTTGGGACCCTTCTATTGAATGTTGGCAATTCATCATTCAACCCAAAGCCTAGACCAATAATATCTTTGTTTTTTTGTCCCTTAGTACAAACTAGGGTTTCTATGAGATCATTTTTTTCACCATTAAGGTATCCTTTTCCATGATAGCCCATATTTTTCAAGAACTTATAGTCTTTTCCATAGCATTAGGGAGAAATAGGAGTTGTAACACTAACCTTCTCAACATCTTCATCTTCCTAATACATCCAAACTCTTATAGCTTGGTATTCTTTGTCTACTTCTAAAGGAATGAATGACTAGAAAAAGGTCCCAAATAAATTCATGTCAGGAGTTGAGGGCTTAATTTTTTTAGAAGGCTTCCCATAAGATCTTGGATAAACCAAAAATGAAACAATAGAATCTAAATTGTATTCTCCCATATAGAGGCTCATCATTTCTAGTTTTTTTCATATGCCTTAAGGCATGGTTTGAGCTCACAAGAAGAGTGATTATGTGGGACTAGCATTTTGGTAGTAGTGAGCATGTTAATGGACATGGAGTTGTCCCCTAGAATAATGATCTTTGCACCATTGAATGGGAATTTTATGCATTGATCATATGCTGATGGCACAACTTGCATTTCATGGATCCATTGTCTTCCTAGAAATAGATTAAATGAAAGTGGGATGTCGAGGAATTGAAAGACCACATCTTTCTCTATAGGACCAACATGGACATGTAGAACAATTGGGCCTTTAGAATATCATTCAACTTCATCAAATACCTTGATAGTGATTTTCCATCTAGGATCAATAGTAAATTATGATATTTTCTAGTTTTTGGATGATATTAAAGGAGCTAATAATTAACTCAACACCATGGTCTATTTAGACTCAATAAAATTGAGTGTGAAAGATTTGGACTTTAATGTGAAGGGATAGATTGTGTGGATGACTAAGGGACTTGTCATCTTCTTCAAAGAAAGTGATATAGTGAGACAAGGAAATGTGGTTGACCATAGCTTGGAACCACATGGCATCAATATCCCTGGGAACACTAGTTGTTTGTAAAAATTTTGCAAGAATATCCTTGTGCAAAGGCAATAATTCTAGCAACTTAAAGATGAAAATCTATAAAGGGGTTCATTGTAACTGCCTAACAAGGTCATAACTAAATATGGCTAGAGAAGCCACATGCTTGGAGAAAGAGGCATTCTTAGGATCTGGCTACTTTGAGGACAACCTTGGATTTCCCCCTAGTGATAGTGTTGAGTGTCTCACCATGGAAAGAGGAAGATTATGCCACCTTAAGAGTTACCTTAGGTCTAGTGTCTCTATAGTTTTTTTGAGTATTGTTTATTTTTTAGACCACCTTAGGATTTTTGTCATCAATATCATAGCTATTTTCCTTGTCAAATTTAGGACCCATCATGCAGATATGTTCAACAAGTTCCAACATGTTGATGACAGTTTCCATATCAATGTAAATATAATTGATCTTGGTATCATGATTTTTCTTGTTAGCATATGATGACTCCCCATTTTCGTATTTAGGTAATGGTTGCTTAAAGAATTTGTGATTGGAATTCTTAATAAAGCCATCTATAACAACCTTGCCTCCATCAATGAGGTCTTGGATGACATTCTTAAGCTTGAAACAATTTTTAGTGTTATGTCCCATACTCCTATGATAGTTGTAAAAGTGGTTGTCTCTCCACCAAGTAGGATTGACGAGTGGGTCATAGGGTCGAGAGTTATCAAGTAGTGTAGGAAGATTGTTACAAAGAAAGTTCTTTAGGAATACCTCATATGATTCTATCATCTATGTGTAGACACATTTTGGTTTAGAGGACTTCTTAGTTTCATAAAAAAGATTGAGACTTTGAAATCTCTTGTTGTTTAGCATCATAGATAGCATTAGATAAATGGAAGCCTAAATCTTTTGTCTTAGGAGCATCTGCAACTCCATCATTGATGATTTATTTTTTCTTGTTCCAAGGTTTTATTTGTCCTTTCCAATGACATTTCCATTCTTGTCTTTTTTTAGCATGATGTCACCTTTCATGACGACAAAATATTCAATATGGTAAGCACTTTCAATCATGCCATTAAAGGATGTAAACAATTGATTTCTAAGGTCATAGTATAGTTTTAGTACAAGCATGTTGACAAAGATGTCAATTTCTTAGTTTTAGGAATATACCAAGGGTACCTTGAGTGTAAGAATCTCCAATGTTGGAGGTATGTAGTAAAGGGATCACCTTGTTTTTTTTATATATTGCACAAGTCCAACATAGTGATAGGGTGTTGAATATTGCACAATTTTTTTTGAATGAATAATTGTGCAAGCTCATCAAATAACTTGAGGGGATGTGACAAATTTTTGAACCATCCATAGCTTGGCCCCTCAAGCTCCTAGGAAACAACCTCATGAGATAGGTGTCTTTTTGCTTAAATCTTTGCTAAGGGCATAGAAGTTTCATACATGATCATGGGGATCACTGTTTCCATCATATTTTCATATTTGGGAACCTCTATATCTCTAGGAAATGGGACCATGCATAGACTTCTATCAAATGGAAGAGTTCATATAGATTCTACAAAAGAAGTCTTAGGTTGTTCTTTGGATAGTTGTAATTGAGAAATTTGGTTTTTGAGTTCTTTCATTTCTTCCCTCAAGATTCTAGCCTTAGTGGGTTCTCTCTTTTGAATGATCTTTTGCAAATCAAATTCATGGTGGTTTTCCATCCCCTAGAAGTCATGTATTTGAAATATTGGTCACCTTTTTGTTCTAATATTTTTACCATCAACCTTTGGGAAAGCTCATCTAGTTGAAATCACATAAGATCTTTACTAGCAACTTCATAATTTACCTTACTTTCATAATTTGATTGTGAGTGTCTATGTGTTGATGAACATATTTATATGTGTATTCTTAGAGACCTAGGTGGTGTTTTATTTCCACCATTGCCACTAGCAACCACTAGCAAGGTGATTTTGAAAAGGATTCATATATTAATCATGTGCATGCCTATTCTTGAAATTATGTGTATGAGAATTAGTCTCATCTTGATGATAAGATCTCTCCCTAGAGCCCATTAATATAGCCTCTTGCAATCTTTCTTTTTCAAAGTACACTTGTTCTTATTCTTGTTAAACAAATTCTCTAGGTGGAGATTTCTGTCTTTAAGATGCATGGTGAGAGAAACACTTTCTTCATCCCTAGGACTATCAAAGAGAGTGTCAAAAGGGTTCTCAAAGATATAAAGTGTATTGTACCAAGTGTTAGCCTCTTCTAGTTGATCAGAGACATGTTCTTCCTTGCAAGGTTGTCTACAAGGACACCTCATTGAAGTTGTCAATTGTTCAAAGGTGAATGAAGGAAAACTTCCTTGAATAACTTGGAGCCTAGTCATAATCAATGTAAGGATATGTCTTTTTCTAATGGAATGAAATAAATATTTTTAGATTTAGAGTTTGTATGGTCAAGAACAATCACTTGTCAAAGACAAAATAAGAATGTGTCTTGTCGAGAGTGCTCAAGAACTTACAACACTAAGGATTTGATCCAAGAAGTTGAGTGAGAATCTCAATAGTAATGAGCTAGAATATCAAGGTAACTAGATTTTGACAAGTGATCATTGGTGACATTTTAGCTCATATCTAATTAACTAGATCCATCTCTTCAACTTAGAACAATGCCTAAAATGAAGATTTCAAACCAGAATCAAGTAGGATGAAGTGATGACACCCCTAAATCAAATATAGCCCATTTCTAACTCAATTTTGAATGTAAAAGATACTAAGTGATACTTCTCAATAAGATAGGTGGTATAGAAACAACAATAACTATCATACAATAAACCTTTCTATAGTTGAGTGATACTTTTGGTGCATGTGATAGTTTTTACAAAGCAATGTAGTAGACCTTATAACTATGGCACGATAGAGTTTCTAACTATCATGAAATACTTTAGCAAGTGAAAAATATGGCACAATATTTCCTAGGAGGCTGTGTGATAAAAGGCCAATGAACTATGTCAAAATTAACTTAAATCTTAAAAGATCTATGTTGGACTAGAATGCAGAATTGATAGCACATAGCTTTAGTTTGTAGCTAAAAGCACCATGTTTTGAAAATAGTAGGGGAACTGAATAAGTCTGAAATATTTGAACAAGGGCCAAATAAACCTTATCAACACAAGAAATTGGGATATCGAAAGAAAAATTCTATGAATTTCAATGTCATTTTTTATGTTTGATCATGTGTACACTAATCATTTCATATTCGAAGACACATTCCAAGAAGAACTACCTAAGGTCATGGTTCATAACTTGATACATTGGCCCATGCTTTATGCCCTTCAACTCACACAAAATGGTTGGCCACAATAGATATTGGATTTTTCATGGAAGTTCTATTTTCACAACCAAGGGGACACAAATGGTGAATGTAAAATTTTGGGGTGATCCAAATAGTTCACTAGGATCAGTCCTTGCACTAGCATTTTGAGAAGATAAATAAGGTAAATTTTATCACTATGGTGTTTAGAAAGGGCTTCCATTCATAGCAATCCTCTTCATCCTAATACTGGGCACCTTATCATATGACAAGTAACAAACCTCACAGCCACAAGAGTACCTCAAGCATTCTCACCTAGTGATTTCCTCATTATCACAATTTGACAAGTACTTCTACTAGATGAAGACAAGTACTATGTCTACCAAGGTTTTGTATCCTTGATAGCCTTGAGGTTGTAGTGGGTTATAATAGTTGGGTTCACATGTCCCCACTTCAGTCATTCCTCTTGATCTCTCAAGAGTAGGGTTGCTAAAGGATTCCAGACTAAACAAAGACAAGTAATACCAAGAACCAAGGATACAAGGGTTTGCACCAATGCAATCCAGTCTCCTAATGCTTTCTCAAGCCACACCAAGGAATTTCATGTACCCCTTACTCCACCTTGGCATATGACATAGGTCAATATTTCTGATTCACCCAAAGGTGAAGAGAATACTCTCCTACCAAGTGACAAGCTTTAGTAAAGGAAGTAATTATGTGTCTATCCAAAAAGATCTAACTAGTATATTGTTGCACATAAAATAAAGGATATATAAGAACACTTGGTTTTTTTTATTTTTTATTTTTAGATAGCCCTGCAAACAAGAGTTAGCAGCCTTTTAGCATAAGGTCTTTGACATGCGATCTTTTATAGCACATTGCAAGGGATTTTAGAGAAACCCTATAAAACAATGTGTTAGTCCATAAATAGGTTAGTCCAAAAATGAGATAAAAATATGAAGAAGATCTCAATTAGATAGTGAGAAAACCTAAGAAATCAGAAAATAGAATGCTAAAGACTCAAAAATTGATATAATAAACCAAACAACATTTAGTTCCAGACAGGGTAATTTTTTTTTTTTGACAAAGTATCGTACAATACTTTCCAGTATATAGAGGTGATATTTTTTCTTTGTGTGATAATTCTTAATATACCCATGTGATAGACTTTGTAATAACAATGCAATAGTTTTCTAAATAGCCATGTGATAGTTTAACTACTAATGTATCACACTGTAGCACTAAAAAATATTGTCTGATAGTGATAAAGTATCCCATGATAATTTTTTCTAAAGGGGAAAACAAGTACAAAAATAGAAAGAAAAAATATATGAATAAATGTAGCTAAATAGGAAAAAGAGAGGTATTCAGGTGCCAAAAATGTACACTAAGAAAGTGCACTTCTCTAAACCATTCTATCCAAGGTATTCCATGAGTTGGAAATCTTGAATTGTGCCTTAGATCTCCCTAGTCAAGGAGTGAAAAGGGCATACAATACAAGCAATAAGATGACTCTCAACTAAGCCGTAGAGATTTAGCCCTTGCTAGTAAACCATAAATAAAGAGATGCACAATGCAACTAACCTAAGGAAATGAGAGTGTTACAACCATGGTAATTAAGCTATGTGATATATGCTATTGCAAAAAAGAAACTAAGCTATTTCAAATGAACTATGGTAGTATGAATACGCAAAGAATGAGACAAGAGATAATAAAAGTTCTCCACAAAATGCTCCAAGAAAATGTGTATGTAAACTTGTAACATAACAATAACTCAAAATTGTGATCCTTAGATGAGGAGAGAGCTCTCCCTTTTAAAGATGTATAGATGGTTGAGATCAAGATCAAGAAGTAGATGATCAGGGGTAGGAATTGGATTTTAGCATGATCCATGTGCAAGATAATTTCCACCAATGAGAAAGAGTTGACTTTTCATGTGAGACAAAGTCTTTTATTTTAATTTGTAAATAGGAAAATGAATTTATGTGTGCACATTAGAGTAGGTTGGAAGAATGGGGTCTTTTATTTAATGAAAAGTGAACATGTTCTTTTAATCAAATATGGACATAGGATATAGTAGTCAAACTATAAGATAAAATCAAATAAATTGATTTTTAGAAATTTGGCCTAGGCAAATATTTAATTAATTTAGACAAAATAAGGGGAAATGAACATGTCTCAAGTAGTTGAACAAGGGTCAAATAAACCTTACCAACACAAGAAATTGGGATATCGAAAGAAAAATCCTATGAATTTCAATTCCATTTTTTATGTTTGATAATGTGTATACAAGTTATTTCACATTTGAAGACACATTCCAAGAAGAATTGCCTAAGGTCATGGTTCATTACTCAACACATTGGCCAATGCTTGATGCCCTTCATGTCACACAAAGTGGTTGGCCATGATAGATATTGGATTTTTCATGGAAGTTTTATTTTCACAACCAAGGGGACACAAATGGTGAGTGTAAAATTTTGAGGTGATCCAGGTAGTTCACTAGGATCAGTCCTTGCACCAAGATGTTGAGAAGATAAATAAGGTAACTTTTATCCCTATGGTGTTTAGAAAGGGCTTCTATTCATATCACTCCTCTTGATACTAATAATGGACACCTTATCATATGAAAAGTAACAAACCTCACAGCTACAAGAGTACCTCAAGTATTCTCACCTAGTGATTTCCTCATGGTCACAATCTGATAAGTAGTTCCACTAGATGAAGACAAGTACTATGTCTACCAAGGTTTTGTATCTTTGATAGCCTTTACTTTATAGTGGGTTGTAATAGTCAGGTTCACATTTCCCCACTTAGGTTATTCCTCTTGATCTCTCAAGAGTAGGCCCACTAAAGGATTCTTTACTAAACAAAGACAAGTAACACCAAGAACCAAGGATACAAGGGTTTGCACCAATGCAATCCAAGCTCCTAATTCTTTCACAAGACACACCAAGAAATTTCATGTACCCCTTACTCCACCTTGGCATATGACATGGGTCAAGATTTCTTATTCACCCAAAGGTGAAGAGAATACTCTCCTACCAAGTGACAAGCTTTAGTATAGCAAGTAATTATGTGCCTATGAAAAAATGAATAACTAGTATATTGCTGCACATAAAATAAATGATATATAAGAACCCTTATTTTTTTTAAAAACAAAATTTAGATAGCCCTACAAACAAGAGTTATTAGCCTTTTAGCATAAGGTCCTTGACATGTGTTCTTTTATAGCACATTGCAAGTGATTTTAGAGAAACCCTATAAAACAATGTGTTAGTCCATCAATAGTTTAGTCCAAAAAAGAGATAAAAATATGCAAAAGACCTCTATTAGATAGTGAGAAAACTTGAGAAAATAGAAAATAGAATGCTAAAGACTCAAAAATTAATCTAATAATCCAAACAATATTTAGTTCTAGATAGGGTGATTTGTTTTTTTACAAAGTATCATACGATAATTTTTAGTATACATAAGTGATATTTTTTCTTTGTGTGATAATTCTTAATATGCCCATGTGATAAACTTTGCAATAACAATGCAAAAAATTTCTAAATAGCCATGTGATAGTTTAACTACTAATGTATCACACTGTAGTACTAAAAAATATTATATGATAGTGATAAAGTATCCCATGATAATTTTTTCTAGAGGGGAAAACAAGTACAAAAATAGAAAGAAAAAATATATGACTAAATTTAGCTAAAGAGGCAAAAGAGAGGTATTTAGGTGCCAAAAATGTACATTAAGAAAGTGCACTTCTCTAAACCATTCTATCCAAGTTATTCCATCAATTGGATAGCTTGAATTGTGTCTTAGATCTCCCTAGTCAAGCAATGCAAAGGGCTCACAATATAAGCAATAAGATGGCTCTCAACTAAGCCTTATATATTTAGCCCTTGCTAGTAAACCATAAATTGAGATGCACAATGTAGCTAACCTAAGAAAATGAGAGTGTCACAACCATGCTAATTAAGCTAAGTGATCTATGCTATTGCAAAAAAAAGAAAAACTAAGCTATTTCAAATGAACTATGCTAGTATGAATACACAAAGAATGAGACAAGAGATAATAAAAGTTCTCCACAAAATGCTCCAAGAAAACCTACAAGTAAACCTGTAGCATAAAAATAACTCAAAATCATGATCCTTATATGAGGAGATAGCTTTCCCTTTTAAAGATGTACAGATGGTTGAGATCAAGATCAAGAAGTGGATGATCATGGGTAGGAGTTGGATTTTAGCATGATCCATGTGCAAGATCATTTCCACCAATGAGAAAGAGTTGACTTTTCATGTGAGACAAAGTCTTTTCTTTTAATTTTTAAATAGGAAAATGACTTTATGTGTGCACATTAGGATGGGTTGGAATAATGGGGTCTATTATTTAATGAAAAGGGGACATGTTCTTTTAATCAAATATGGACTTAGGATATAGTGGTCAAACTATAAGATAAAATCAAATAAATTGATTTTTAGTATTTTGGCCTAGGAAAATATTTAAGTAATTTAGCCAAAATGCTAAGAAGTAGTCTAGATGACCATTTTTAGGTGATTATGTAAACACATCCAACTACTCTTAGAAACTTGTATATTAGCATCACCAGTAAAAGACACCTTAATTCAAGAATTTCAATAGATCAAAGAGGAACAAGGTAGCCCATATGTCCTAGTCAAAACCACTGAAAATATATTGGAGTTAAAAACTATTAAACTGGTACTCATAAGGATAGTAGATAGTCCCAAAAAAATTCAAGCTTCTTGATTGTATTCCACTCAATCGATATTTTTCCTATACAAAGACTACACTTATTATCTTAAACAAGTCCTCAAGTAGGACCTTCACAATATGATCAACATTAAAAGCAATTTTAGTTCTTTGGATGTGGACTTACTGATTGATTTGGAGAGAAGGTTAGTGAGCTCGCTAAAGAAATTAGGAAATAATATGAGGAGTTGTTGTTTAAGGGGGTAGGAGTTTTGACAATTGGCTATATGTAGATATTTAAATATGATCATTAATGGAAACACATGATGCACATGCTTATAGTAAACCTCAAAAATAAAAATACTTGGCATTTTGGTGCTCAGAAAATTGTCTAAGTATGGAAATGGTTTACAATAGTGTATTATTTTATGTATAACTTGTTTATATGATATTATTATTGAGAGAAAAGATATATGGGAACAATATACATGTTGATGATGATGTGTATAACCTTGGACATCAGTATGAACAAGTACGGAAGAAAGATATTTAAGATGTATAGAAAATTGGAATGAAAGGTAAAGGAATTATTTTGTTTACAAAATAATCACTTGACCAATTAGGGACAACATCCTAGAGTTTACTCTAAGTGGGGAAAGCTTATTTTGGTGTTAGCTGACCTAGCAACAATTTGTGAAAACGCATGCTATTTAAGCAAAGACATCTTGTAGCATTATTGTGAAGTGTAATACAAAAGTTGTGAATGCTAAATTTTGTATCATTTGTAGAAGCAAATTTTGATAACTTAATTTTGTGATCCAAGATCAAGCTAAGGTCAGAGATCATTTGAAAGAGGAAACACCATCCATACTTCTATATTCAAGGAACTTTAATTACTTGTTTGGGCAGTGAACTCTTCTTGTAATTGAAAGTGCATGTTTGGGTAGTGAACTCTTCTTGCACTCATTGTACCACAACTCCTAATAGGATTGGAATCTCCTAAAAGGGATTCAAAGTCTCCTAATAGGGACTCATATGTATTGAATGAGTTTATAGACTCCTAATAGGGTCTACCCTCTAAAAAGGAACATTTATATTAGTACATCATCTAGTGAGTATCATTTCAACTAAGGTTTCCCCTTAGCCAGGGTTTCCCTCCATAACAAAATATGGTGTTATGAGTTCTATCTATGCATGGTTACTTTTACTGTTCAACATAAATTTTTGACTTTCCTTTGCATCGTTCAAAGTAGTTAATAATATCCAATTGGTGATAAAAGTTTGTAGAATACTGATTCACCCCCCTCTTAGTATTCCCTATTTCTAACAATTGGTATTGGAGCTTAGTTACTCAGAAGAGGCTTAACAACTTGAGTAAGATTCATATGGATATGGAATAGTTGATGAAGAACCTTGAAGAGGCACTTGAAAAAATTGATCTCCTTACTAAAGAAAGAGATAAATTGAAAGATAGATATGAAGACTCCAAAGTATACATTGGACAACTAAAGGAAAAGATTGAACATCACAAATTCAAGCCTAAATCTACTGGATCTTAAACTAGTGATTATGAATATTCAAAACTAAAAATAGAGTACAAGCTCTTGAAGCATGAATTGAAGATAACCAATCTAAAATTGAGTTTTGAAGAAGGGTCATTGCAAAGTTGAATCTGATTTGAGGACTAAAAATTCAGATCTTAGAGTGAATCTAGCAAAGAGGACATCTAAATTTGAAACATTAAAAGAAGATCATGAAGAGCTTCATAAGTACAACACTATTGTGAAAGGTGAACTAACTCAATGCATGCTACGAGTTGAAATTTTTTATTCTAGTAGAGAAAATATTGATGAATCAATGTTAATACAAAGACCTACCTATGATAAGACTAGTCTTGGTTACCTATTTAACATGTTTACAAAGAAACCTAAAAGTGGATCCGATCTAAAAGAATAAGATAAATTTGATGATAAGATTGAATCCAACCAATCTATTATCAAATCTAATAAATTTGGACAAGAGAAGGAAACTGATAAATTGGATGAACCTAAGCAAGTGGAATCTCCTAAGGAAACCAGGTATGAATTTAGAGGTAAGTGTTGTTCATGTAATGAAATAGGTCATATAAAAAGAAATTGTACAAATAAGTCATTTAATCATGTTATTGATTTTTATTGTCATAATTTTCATGGTATGGGTCATAAAGAAATTGATTGTAAGAAGCCTAAATATGATAATGACAAAAGGAATAGTGGAATGATTGGAAATACTAACCCTACAGATAGAAGAATATCTAATGAGGGACATCAAGAGAAAGAAGACCTTACAATGAAAGAAAGTAGATCATGTGTTATAAGTGCAACAACTTTGGACACATAGCCTAGAACTGTTAAGCACATATTGATCAATAGAATCCTATAACCAAAACCCTAGTATACTAGTTATGCAACAACTTTAGACATACAAAAAAGTACTATAGAATGGACAAAATCAACAATGGAAGAAAATTTTGAAAATTATAGAAGGAATCATGAAAGAAACAAAAGAAACAAAGGAAGAAACTTTGGAAATGATAGAAGGATTCATGAAAATAACTTGTGAACTAAGAAACATAATGAAGATTAAAGAAATACAGTTGGTGAACTTTAGGAAGAACTTGATGAAACACTTGTGAAGGCATTAACTGTTGGATCCAAAGAAAAGTCAGGTGATGTAGAGAAAGGAAGATTGAAGTTAGAAATCAAGATTGATTCAACCAAGTTGAATTAAGTTTGTTCAAAGCACTAGAATTTGAAACTTCATTTAGAGATCAAACTATGAGTAGTGAGGTTGAGAGAATATGTATCTAGAAAAGTTGAGATTGTGGCTAAGCTTGCTTGCAATTTGGAGCTTATCGAAACAAGTTATGAAGGAAATAAGAGTTACTATTATAATATAGGAAGTTAATTCTATGAATAGAAGATGAAATCTATGTTTGCACAACAAATTTAATGGATCATTGTCATGATGAAAGGAAACTATGGTTAATCTCAGGTAGCATTTGAAGATTAGACATATGATTTTGAGTAGATATTTGATTTTAGAATGGAATTAATAGCTTTTTTGTGATTTAGAAAAGTATGTAATTAATGCAAGTTATATTTGGATAAATGGAGTATGAACTTGATTATTACCACATTGTGATTATCTCAAAATATTAGAGCACTCAAAAGCGATTTGAAAAGACAATTTCAAGCAAAATCCTACTTCAAAAAAAGGTATTTTATCATTTCCACACATAATTTCTTTGATAAATTTATATTTGGTGAAATTATGGATATCCTAGTAGTTCATAATGTTGAGGATGGTGAAAGATCCAAGTTGAAGGTTACTCCTATGAAACCCTTAGAAGGAAACCTTAATTTGACTCTATCAACAACTCCAAACAACGTAGTATATTTGGAAGACATAGGAAGTTATTTAACTAGAAAGTTTGAAACTATTGGAAGTAATTTTATGAACAAGGATATGGAAATTATTTTCAACCATGATATGACTATGAAGCTTGGATTTGAACATATAAAGGATTTAGACTTATTCAAATATCATTTCTACCATGAAATTGATACTGAAGAATGGACTCAGATCATATTGACTAGAATTAATAATGGAAAGTTATGGATGGGAGACAATGTAGTTGACATTTTAGTTGACTTTATTCATGAGGTTATTGGTCTTAGCAAATAACAAAGTATACCCATTGGTGAGAAATTAGTTAAGAAGAAGGTGGAAAGTTATACTAAAGAAGTTTATAATGGTAAGGCAATGGTGATCAACACCATCAAAACACATGATGTGAAATTCTTGAACAAAATCATTTCTTGTTCTATTTTCACAAGTTCTAAGAGTGATGAGCTATTAGCAGGCTTTATCTATGTAGCTACAAGATTTGTGTTGAGAAATAACAAGGGAATTTGAGTGAGATTTTGAGAATACAACTCCTTGAGAATATAGAGAAGATTAAGATAACTAAGAATGGTGTATTTATATTTCAATCACTAATCAATCACATTTTCTTTCATGTTCTTAAGAGATTTCCATTTCTACCAATTCTATAGATGTACTATGGATAAGTTATAGATGTATGTAGAAGGAATCCTTTAGATAAAATCTTGAACATAGGAAACCTAATTATGAGAACATTGAAGAATGAGATGAAATAGATATTTAGAATTGCACTTGCAATTCTTGATAGATTTAAGGATGATATATGTTTTATGGTAGATATAGATCTAACTTAAAGTGAAGTAGTAGAGCCTTGGTAAAAATTTATTTATCTCTTATATTATGAATTGAGTGATAATGTAGCTATTGGTTACATTGATATATTGTCAAAATCTAAAAAGGACCAAGAATCCTACAAATTTGGAACATATGAGGAGATAATTCAGTTAGCTTACCAAGCATGCTTGGAGAAAGAATCTCATAAGAAGATTGAAATTATAATGAAGAAATCATTAATTGAGGTCAATATGTTAGAAAGTGAATCATAGAAAGTTAGACAAACTATATCTGGACTTAAGCAAATTAGTGAACAAGGTGTGATGTATGTAACACCTCTATCAGTTGGGAAAGCATCAAGTGTATCCATTGCTGTGACTCATACAGAGTAGAGTATTCCATATGTTGTTGTATCAGCTAAGCAACCAAGAAAACCCAAAAGGAAGTTAGAAAGGTTAGTAGAATTTGAGACTCATAAGTCAAAGAGAGTTAAGAAACTAGCTACTAGACCTAAGGAAAGGAAAAAAACATTGTTGACAATTGAAGACTCTAGTGAAGAAGATGATGAGGAACAAGAAGTTAAAATGATAGAAAGGGTTATTATTTCTATGTAGTCAGTAGTTAAAACAAGGAAACCCTGGAAACTGAAGATAGAAAAGGTTCACACAACTATTTTAAATAAAGGGGACTTTGTGCAAATGAATAAATTCTATGGTTTGTACAATGATATTGAGAAAGAATAGATTGATATCTATACTATGAGATATATGATTCTTAATAACTTGAAACTTGAAGATATTGAAGCTATTGTAAATTGGAAAGTCTATGAAAAACTTATAGCTAAAAAGGCACTAGTTCATGAGGAAGACATGGAACTTCAAAAATCTATGTTAATGACTATATGCAAAATTGATGATGAATAAGAAATCAAGAAAATATTGAAAAAACTAGCATCTTACTTACAAAGTAAGATGAGACCATTTTTGTTTATGGGAGGTGAGAAGAATGTTATAAGAAGTGAAATAGCTACAACCATAAACTAGATGATGTCTAAATCAAAGGCAACACCTACCACAATAGAGAAAACTTCAAAAGTATTAGTAAGTGGTGATTCAATGAAGATTGATCAAATTAATATTATTGTTAATATTGATGATGATCCTTTTAATCAGCTTGAGTCTAACTCTGAGGACATTCAAGATCAATTAAAACTGATTAAAGAAGAGAAGAGGCAGTTAGAGGAAGAAAAGAAGAAGGCTGAAGAAGCCAAGTAGAAATTTCTTGAGGAGGATAAGAGGAATAAACAATAAAAGAAGAGGAGAGAAGAAGAAAAATTGAAGCTAGAAGAACAAAAAAAGGAAAAGGAAAAGGAAAGGAAAGAAAAAGAGAAGGGAGAAGAAGAGCGAAAAACAAGGGAGGTAGTAGAGAAGAAACAAAAGGAAGATGAAACTAAAGCAACTAGCTCATCTAATCCACTATCTCTTACCAAACTTATAGGTGATGATGATAAGCAATCTAACTTGATCTCATCTTTGAACAAATTGATTGAGAAGAACAAGAAAGTCAAAATTCTTCAGAGAGCATTAATGGAGGTGAGTGACAGATTGCATAACACTCTAGCAGCCAAACATACAAAAGTAGATCCTGAACAAAGAGCCAAAGAAATAGTAAAGTCATTTGGTGATGAATTTACTAATTTATTGAATGTTTTAGAGTCTAAGGCTCAAATTTATCATGATGCTGATATTTTTAGCATTGTTTGTTAGAATATAAAGTGATTTGATGAGTCTTGATGCTTATATCAGGGAACTCCAAAGATTTCAACAAGATGGAAATGTATTGTACATCAAATGTACCTTATCTCATAGGTTGACTAAAGTTTTGGACAGTAAGATGGAAGGATATCTGAGTGAGCTTGAAGCTTTGACAAGTCGATTACAACAACCATCAAGTAGAGTTGATGACTTTGAAGGACAAGCTACTAGTGTTCACACTGACGTCAAGAAACTACAACTTGAGAAAGAGAAAATTTTGAGAAGATTGTCAGATTTCAAAGAACCTATAGCTCTGAAGCTATCAATTATTCAGAGATGGTTGGAGGAATGTGTGAAAGAAAAGGACACTTATTCCAATTTCATATACTCTAACCTTACTACAGTTGAGATTGCATCATATGTCTTATGTGTGATTCTCACGACAAGTTAAGTAGTGAAGGATGCGTGACAGAAAGGTATGGATAGTCGAAAGGAAAATTTTGATGATTGTATGAAGATGATGTTAGCTTGAGGTAGCAAGACAAATATTTTGATAATTTTTGAAAGTAGTTAGTAGAACTTTTTGATAGTTTTTTACATTTTAAAGCTTTGTCATTGATGTCAAAGGGAGAGAAGTTGTATAAGAAAAATTGTAAGTTATGAATTTTTAAGTCATGTCAAAAGAGGGAGCATTTGTAAAAGATAGTAAGTATAGTAATGTTGTAAAGTTTTGATACTTAGCCAATTTTCCTACTTTATTTCCATTAATGCCAAAAGCGAAGATTCTTGACAATTGGATATATGTAGATATTTAAATGTTGTCATCAATAGAAACACATGATGTGCATCCTTATAGTGAACCTCAAAAATAAAGATACTTAGCTTTTTGGTACTCAGAAAATTGTCTTAGTATGGAAATAGTTTACATTAGTGTATTGTTTTATGTAAAATTTGTTTATACATTGTTATTCTTGAGAAAAAATATATATGAGAATAGTATACATGTTGATGATGATGTGTATAACCTTGGACATCAATACAAACTATAAGAATTCACCTTAGGGAAAAATTCAACCAAGAACTAAGAACTCAAACACAAGCACAACTGTAGATGAGAATGAGAGAGTATGATCAAAATGATGATAAGAAATTTTTCCTCCTTGCCTTGATTGGTGCTCATCACTAGCCACCAAGGCTTTGGTCTTTGATGACTTGAGAAGTCTTAAATCCATCAAGTGAGATTGTTCAACAATCAACATCTTCGCAAATGCATCAAATATAGGCTTCTGGTAAGTAGTTCCCAAGGTCAACCTATGAGTATTGAAACTCAAAACAAAGGAAGCATACTTTGAAGGTAGTCTCTTTAGGATTTCATGAATCAACTTTTCATCCTTCATAGGATTACCACAATCTTTAAGTTCTGTGCTATACTCATTGGCTTTGTTTATGTAATCTTGAATTGTGTCAAAGTTCTTTGGATCCAAGAGAAGTAGATCATCCTCAATCTAAAATCCCTTTTCTTCATTCACCTTACCATAAAATGACTCAATTTTTTCCCAAGCTAGTTTGAATTCCATCAAACTAGCAATATGGAAGAAGAGATCTCTATGTACACAACTCCTGATAATTCCTAAAGCTTGTTGGTCTTGTTTTTTTCCATTCAATGAGTTCTTTAGCATCAATAGGCTTGGTAATTGTATCACCTATTGGAAATATAGGAGTAACTGAGAAGGGGGGGGGGGGGGGCGTGTTGTGAATTAGTTACCACTAAAATAAATCATAGATCCCTTAGATGTTAATAATAAAAATTGATTGCTATTGTTATTCGATAAATACACAAAAATGTTGCAACTCAGTAAATGCAGAGTGTGATTTACTTTTAGCTTATCTTAAAATATTAATAGCGATTAATTTGAAAGCATAATAAAAATAAAATGAACACATGAGACACCAGGATTTAACGTGGAAACCCAATATGGGAAAAACCACCAATGTAACTAGTCACTATTTTCACTCTTCTGAAGTGAGCCATGTTAGGAGCCAACTTGATTAAAGGTTACAAAACACACTATTGGGTGTGACCTTATTAGAGGATTTAATCACCTTGTTAGGAGTGGCCTTGTAAGAGGTCTTAAAACAATTCAATGGAACTATCACCTTGTTATAGGATTTAAAACTAGTTGTTAAACCAACTTTGTTAAGAGATTTTAGATCACTGCTACAATGGTTAAAGAGTAACAATGAAATGACTTGATTGTGATGCAACTGAATTGCTGATTACGAATCTCTATTATGTTTCATCCTTGATCCTTCTTGATCAAATAACACTTTTCTGATCCACAAGGATTACTATTTATCCTTCGAGTTCACTCTCACTCTTTCTTTCTCAATTCAATCAACACACTTGCACACACACTAAAAATCTCAACTTGACCTTTCATTTATACCATCCAAATTGTCAAGTTGGCTCAATTACAAATTACAATAACCAATAATCATTACCATAGTCAGCTAAAAACAATACTTAAAATAAATAAGCTTCTTATGCCAAAACAACAAAATCCTTCATTGGCTGATCCTGCTCAGTAAACACTGGTTCTAAGACAATTTCTTGTGTTAACCAATAGGAGCTTGGTTAACACTGTGAACTTGCAAAAAATCCTTTGGTAACTAAGTGAACTTGGTGAACACTAACTTTGTCCAACTTTCCTTCACTAACCATGCAAATTTAGTTAACACTATTTCCTGCCTAAATTCATTTGACACCCGAGTGAGCTCGGTAGACACTGACTTCACAGAGTAATCTTTAGGAATGCTTGGTAGACAAGAAAAAATGTCTTGTTAACCAAGTGAGCTTAGTAAGAAATAACTAATAATTGATATGAAATTTGTGTAATATCAAAGAGAACACACAATTAGACAATTGTATCCAACAATCTCCCTCTTTGGCATTGATGTCAACACAACATGTCATAGCACAACAAAATTTGAGAACAAGACTTTCTCTAATAGAAAGTTTCTCCCTCTTGAATTTTTACCAAAAACTTCTTTTCTTTCATGTAGTAATCTCCCTCCATGAAGGAATTACATAACTTTTATGATAGTATGCTTCTCTCTTAAAAGATATAAACAAATATTAGAAAGATATGACAATAATCTTCTCCCTCTTTGACAACACATGCCAAAAACAACACATACCAAATTAGTATCAATGTACCTTTAGTATTGATTCATATGCAATATTCCCTTTGACTATGCTACATGAACTAATTGATCTTCAACTTGGTTCCTATTGATGCATCACTAGAACTTTATTTAGTAAGCTTTAGATAGGGGAATGACCCCTAACTTATCTCTTAGATACAACAATGCATCCTTAGGTAATGGCTTGGCGAATATGTTTGCAATCTATTCTTTTGCGTGAACATATTCTAATCTAATTTCTTTATCCTGCACCAATTCTATGACAAAATGATATTTTATAGCAATGTACTTGGTTTTGGAATGCATCATTGGGTTCTTTGATATGTTAATTGCACTAGTGTTATCACAATACATGACAGTTGGTTCTTTGATCTCAACCTTCATGCCTTCCAACAACTATTTAAACCAAACAATATTAGAGCAATTCACTATTGCTGTAACATATTCTGCTTCTACTATAGATTGGGACGTGCAGTTTTGCTTCTTGCTTGTCCAAGATACCAACCTTTTACCAAGAAAGAATGCTTCACAACTTGTACTCTTTCTATCATTCAGATTTCCTACCCAATCGGCATCAATGAATACCTTTAGGTCTAATTTTCTTCCATGTTTTTACCATAAACCATAGTCTTCAGTACCTCTTAGATATCTTAAAATTCTTTTGATTGCCATCATATAATTTTCTCTGGGTTTAGCTGAGAATCTTGCTACTATCCCAACTGCTAAAGTGATATCAGGCCTTATATGAACTACATACTATAATTTTCCAATCATTGATCTGTATAAGGTCTGATCTACCTCTTTTGAATCACCATCTTTGGTAAGCTTTAGTCTAGTACACATGGGGGTTCCAACTGGTTTAGAATTTTCCATTCCAAATTTTTTGAGTATCTCTTTGATATACTTAGATTGAGTAATGTAGATACCATTCTTGCTTTGCTATATTTGTAGTCCAACAAAGAATTTTATCTCACTAAAGATGGACATTTCAAACTCTTTGTTCATTTGTTCTGAAAATTCTTTACATGGATCATCATTCCCTATAAATAGAGTGTCATCCAAAAATATCTCTTCCAATACAATCTTGTCATCTGGTCCTTCCTTGATGTACAAATTACTATTATCATTAGTTCTCTAAAATCCAATCTATATAAGGTAGTTGTGCAACCTTTCATACCATGCTCTAGGAGCTTGTTTTAGACCATACAGTGCTTTTTGTAATTTGTAGACCATGTCCCTTTTGTTTGTATCAACAAAACCTTTTGGTTGCTCAATGTAGACTTGTTCATCAAGAATACTATTAAGAAGTGCAAATTCAACATCCATATGATATACTTTGAATCCTCTATGAGCAGCATATGCAAGTAGAGTCCTAACACCTTCTAATCTTGCAATAGGTGAAAAAATCTCACCATAATCAATTCCTTCGTCTTGAGAATATCCTTTACACACTAGTCTTGCTTTATTTCTTGATACTTTTCCATCTTCATTTAGCTTATTTCTAAATACCCATTTTTTTCCAATCACATTTTTATCTTTAGGCCTAGGAACAAGGGTCCAAGTTTTTTTTTTCTCTATTTGTTCTATTTCTTCATTCATAGCCTCAAACCAACTTTCATTTTTCAATGAATCTTTAACATTTCTAGGTTCAAAATTAGCAAGTAAACATATAACTTTTAGCTTACTTCTTGTCATAATACCTTCTGATTTATTTCCAATAATTTGATTAGGTGCATGATGCCTTCTAAAATACTTGGCCAATATAGGTTCTTTGCCTTTTGGATGAATTGTACTATCTTCATTTTGAATTTCAACTTCTAGCTCTGGTTGCTTAGACTCAGTAGGCATTAGTTTGATAGTGACTTGGGTCCTTGTGACTCAGTTTAAACTTCTTGCAACTCAGTAATTGAGGAAGACTTTGGAGTAGAAGTCTCCTTATTGATAGATGTGTCTTGTAATGTATCAGGTTCGAAGTAAACAAATCTCCTATAATCTTTTGGTTCATTTTTGCTTTCTTCTTCAGTCCTTTCTACAAACTCATCAATTCTCACATGTGCACTTTCTATGATTTTATGAGTAGAAAAATTCAAACATCTATATGCCTTACTTCTGTAAGAATATCCTATGAATATACCTTCATCACCTTTCACATCAAACTTGCCTTTTCTAGACTCTTTCAAGATATAGCATTTACTTGCAAATACTTTTAGGTAACTTGCATTGGTTTTGTAGCCATACCATAATTCATAGGGAGTTTTATATGAGTCCTTCTTCAACTGTACTCTATTCAAAGTATGAACTATAGTGTTGATGGCTTCCTTCCAGTATTTGATAGGAACATTCTTTTCAATTATTAGAGTCCTTGCACAATCCATGATAGATCTGTTTCTTCTTTCAACTATTCCATTCTACTTGGGAGTACCAGGGGCTAATACCTGTCTTTTAATCTTTTCCCTATTTCATTCTTTATTCTTGTTAGATACCATTTGAATTTCTCAAATGCTTCTAATTTTTCTCTAAGATACATAATAGTCATCAACAAAAAGAATATATAATTTTTCTCCACTATATCTTTCTATTCCAATCGGTCCACAGGTCAGTATGCACAATTTCCAAGACATATTTAGACTGGTATTTTTTGCTTTTAAAACTAGTCTTTCCCATTCTGCCAATCTGACAATTTTTGCATAAACCAACATCGGGTTTCTTCAAACTAGGAATACCTCTTACTTTTCTAATTTTTCTTATCTTGACCATATTATCAAAGTTTACATGACATAATCTTCTATGCCATAGCCAACTTTCTTCTATTTGAGCAATAAAACATGAACAATCACTAAGATCAAGATAAAATAGGTTACCTCTTGTTTGTTTGCCTGATCCAATCAGATTCCCTTTGTCATCTAGTAGTCTTGCCTTTCCATGCATGAATTCTACCTTGAATCCAATGTTGATTAGTTGTGCCACACTCTACAAATTATGTTTTAGTCCTTCAACCTAACAGGCATTGTCACATACAAGTTCTTTGGTTAATGAGATTCAACCTTTCCCTTTTATGCAACAAAAATCATTGTTTCCAAACCTTATCCTACCTCCATCATAGTCTTCAAAGTGTTCAAACAATTTTTTTGTCTCCAGTCATATGATGTGAACATCCACTATCTATGATACATATGTCATTTTTACTAACATGAGAGATAAGTGACATCTTATCTTCTTCTTCATTAGATTCATCTTTCATAGCAATGTATACTATTTCATCTTCACTATTGTCAGAATTTTTAGCCATAAAAAAGTCTTCTTACCTTTGTCCTTGAATGATCTATAATTTTTGAAATCCTTCTTATTATTTCACTTGTGACTTTTCTTCTCATCCTTTCTTTCTTTGTTTGGGCACCTGGCAATAATATGACCAATTTCTTCACATGAAAAACATATTAAGGAAACTTTACCTTTGTATTTTCCTCTACTTGTAGAATATTTCTTTGCAAGTAAAGCTTCAACAACTTCAAGATCACTATCAGAAATTTTGTCTTATTCCTCTTGAATTTTTGACTGAATGTCCTTTATTTTCTTGCCTTTCTCTTTGAGTGAAAGTTTGGCCTCAAATGCAAATTCAATATTTTTGGAAGTTAGAACATAATTGTCATAGTTGTCTAGCTCAAAAGCTATCAATATTCCTACTAAGGTATCCAAAGTTATCTTTTTATTTGGCTCACACTCTTTTCTTGAATAGCAGGCACTTTAATTGTATAGATAGGAAGCAATGTTTTGAGAACTTTTCTTACAATAGTTTCATCCTTGATTTCTCATCCAGAAGCTTTGATTGCACTGACACTAGCTTAGATTATTTCCACATACTTGGTAACATTTTCATCTTCTCTCATTTTCCTTTGGTCAAACTATCCTCGAAGGCTTTCTACTTTGGCTCTCCTCACATCGTCATCACCACCATAGATGTCCTTTAGCTTGTTCCACATATCAATAGTAGTTTTGCAGTCCTTGATCTCATCAAATTCATCATAGCTAAGAGTAGATGCAATATCAATCATCATGTTTTTATGGTTCTTTTTCTTAGCAATATCTCCAACAGATAATGTAGCAATAGGAGTTGTGAATTCTTCATCAAGGTATTTCAAGCCTAAATCACTAATGGAGGCTAGATGAAGTCTCATAAGTCCCTACCATTTTGAAAAGTTGTCCCTATTTAGCTTTGGAATCTCTCTCTTGTAAGACATACTGATCTTTAGCTTAGGTCCTTGAAACCTTCCTACAAGTACCAAAAGCTCTGATACCAATTGTTGGAAATATAGGAGTAACTAAGAGGGGAGGTGAATTAGTTACCACTAAAATAGATCTTAGATTCCTTAGATGTCAACAATAAAACTTGATTGCTATTTTTATTTGGTAAATACAAAGTCTAATTTACTTTTAGCTTATCTTAAAATGTTAATAGTGATTATTTGCAAGCATAAGAAAAATAACATGAATACATGAGATACTAGGATTTAACATGGAAACCCAATATGGGAAAAGCCACCAATGTAACTAGTTACTGATTTCACTCTTCTGAAGTGAGCCCTATTAGGAGCCAACCTAGTTAAAGGTTACAAAACACACTATTAGGTGTGACCTTGTTAGAGGATTTAATCACCCTATTAAGAGTGGCCTTGCAAGAGGTCTTAAAACAATTCAATGGAATTGTCACCTTGTTAGAGGATTTACAAATGGCTATTAAACCAACTCAATTAAGAGATTTTAGATCACTGCTACAATGGTTAAAGAGTAACAATGAAATGACCTGATTGTAATGCAATTGAATTTCTGATTATAGATCTCTATTCTACTTCATCCTTGATCCTTCTTGATTGAATAACACTTTTTTGCTCCACAAGGATACCTGCTTATCCTTCAAGTTTGTTCCCACTCTTTCTTTCTCAATTTAGTCAACACACTTGCACACACACTAACAATCTCAACTTGACCTTTCATTTATACCATCCTAATTGTCAAGTTGGCTCAATTACAAATTACAATAACCAATAATAATCACCATAGTCAGCTAGAAAAAATACTTAAAATAAATAATCTTCTTATGCCAAAACAACAAAATCCTTCATTGGTTGACCTTGCTTGGTAAACACTGGTTCTGAGATGATTTCCTATGTTAACCAATAGAATCTTGGTTAATACTATGAACTTATAAAAATCCTTTGGCAACTGAGTGAACTTGGTGAACACTAACTCTATCCAACTTTCCTTTGCTAACCATGGGAGCTCAATTAACACTATTTCTTGCCTAAATTCCTTCGATGCCTGAGTGATCTTGGTAGATAGTAACTTCATAGAGTAATCTTTAGGAATGCTCGATAGACAAGGAAAACTATCTTGCTAACCAAGAGAGCTTGATAAGAACTAATTGACAACTGATATGACATTTGTGTAACATCAAAGATAACACACAATTAGAAAATTGTATCCAACACCATCAGCATAAAGATAGTAACCTTTTTCCATTAATCTAGTCTATGCAATATCTTTCCATGTAGAATAATTGTGTGAAGTTAGAGGTGGACATTTAAATGAACCCATGATGTAGAAAATGAAAGGAGCACACAAGAGAGACACAAGAATAGAGCACACACCCTCGCTTTTCACTCAATCAAAGGAACCCCCCAGAAAAGATGCTTTTGGCACTTTATAAGTAGTCCATGTACAATGAGCCACTTGTCAAAATGAATAAAGTGGAATTTCTAATTTTTCTTTTACAACTTCCTATTGAGGCAAAAATCTATCAGTAAGCATTGTAGCTCAAATGTACAACAATTCTAAAAAGTAATCAAAGCTTTACAATGTAGAAAAAGATCTAGTTCTGAAAGTGAGAATTTTGTCCACACAACCCCAGAATCTAACTATTGATCTAGAAAGTAGATGAGAAATAATAGACTTTCAAAAAAAATGAAACTTAAAACGGTGACAAGATGAGCCTGTACGAAGCATTTGAAGTTGCAAAATGCAAGATTATGCAGGTATAGTTACTAAAAAATACAATTTCTAAAAAATCCTTGCACGCAAAACTAGGAAAAACACCACCACTAGAAATTTTAGGAAATTCTACGCAATTTCAAAATAAATTACACTTGAATTGGAGTTTGGATGACCAAGCTATGGGCTTGCAAAGTAAGGCTACCAAATCAAAAAGAAATCTAGAGAGGGGTCTAGCAGGAAAATTGTTATCTTAAATTTGATAGTCAAACAACTATTATAGTAGTTCAAAATTTCTTTGCAATGATAGTCAGATGATCATTAAAAAATTTTTAGTGAAATGTTGATGTCAGCAAAAATTCAGCACATAGCAGGTGAAAAGACTATCCATATGGTATATACTATATACATGGCATCATACAGATGGGTACAAAAGTGCTAATGTCTATGACATGTGGTAGCTAAGTCACTATCCATGTGGCATTGATGTCTCATATGACTAGGTGCACAAGTGGTAGTTTGCATGTCACTGGTGGATGATGTGGAGGCACCTGCAAATAAAAACACACTACATGTCATCCTTGCCATGTAGGTTTGAAATAGCCATGGGTGGAGGAGACTAGGTATGTGGCCCTATCCAAAGGTGCCATGTGGTGGTCAAGAAAAGTTGTCCATGTGTCTTGGGCGCAACATGAAATTGAAGACTATGTGTGGAAAAAGTTCTGCATGGCACAAGTACATAGGTCTATCAAAAAACATTAACCATAGCCAGAACTTGTTGGAAAGTGGCTAAAAATCATTCATGTGGGAAAAAATATTGAACACTTATAAAATAGTGAGTGGGGCCTAAAACTAGATCAAGGGCTGAAGAATATTATAAAGCAGCACCAGGTAAAATTTCTAGATGCCAGAGTTGTGGGAAATATCCTGCATTGAGTGGGAAAGTGTTGTGAGCACTATTTAAAATGAAGATGCCACAGATGCTTAAACTAAGAAAAGCCTGTAGATGGTGGTGCTCTACATTGGTGAAATATGTATGGATCACTGGTTAGAGGGCATGCACAAAAAAATTGCCTTGGCCGGTTTGGTGGTAGTGTGTCCCAATTTGGTACCAAAATCATACCACTCCTATGCACCAACTCCCTAGCTTTTGCAGGTGTCATTGCTTCACTATCTGGATTATAAGCCAAAAATTTATCAACTAATTCCTTATTCTTCTCAGGATCTTCTCCTGGCATGAGTCTCAATGTGAGCTTGTTCTATTTTATTTTATATTAAAAACTTTTAAATTCTAACGATTTAATGAAATCATCATCCTCTATGAATTTTTTAGATTAGATGAATCTATCATTCAATCTGGAAGTTGCGATTGTAGATCACTGGAGGCTTTTCCTGCCTCTATTGCCCCTTGATGCAAGTAATTTTGCCTAATGTTAGTGAAATATTGGTCATTTCCTGGCATTACTTGCAAACCCCTGCTCACCACCCTCTCTAGGATGTGCATTATTTTTTGCCTCTTATTTCCTTTTGGCACCCAAGTTGAAGATGATGGTTGCTCCTCCTCAACATCAACCTCCAATCGCACATCTGGATTAGGGGATTCTCTGTTCATAGCAGCCTCCTCTCCCTTTGGCTCATTTGGCATTTGAGACATGTTATAATCAAAATTGTCTACCATCTTTCTCAAATTACCAAGATATAGAATCTTTGTATAGAAACCTTTAAAATCAGGGTTGGTCCCTTTTAAGACCCCCTCCACCTTCCTTATTTCACCATAATTTCCTAATAGCTCATTAGCCTCCCCTATTTCTACTATGTTAGCAATCAAATCTTCTATAGGGATAGGCTTGCTAGGAGGTAGAATGTAACCCTTGATGGCTTTAACCTCATTTGTGATGTAGTTCTCTGGGTGATACATCCTATAAGGTCTAGTAGCAAACTTATACTAACCTAGGTATTCACTCAACTCTTCATATGCATTCTTCCCAATCTCAAAATATCCTATCTTGAAACTTCTATAAAAAAATGTGGGTTTGTGTAGAGGAGGGATCATCTCTTTGTTCATTAATAAAAATTGCCAAAAGAATTCAATAATAGCTAACCTAGGAGGTAAATATTTGGGCAATATGTGAGGAGGATGTGGGCATCCATATACTCTCATCAATGTGCACTCCTTAAACAAAAAAATGTCCCCCCAGTTATGATCCAATTTAGTTTTCTCATCCAGAAAAGAAGGTCTAAGCAGTGTTTTCAAAATATTTGGGGCCCTAAAGAAAGTATGGTCGAATTGCCTCATAATTATAGAGCTAAACAAATTGAAAAAAACAAGTGTATTTAAATATTATAAATTTCTATCCCAAATGTGAATCCATAGTTGCATAGGTAACTAACCAAATTCGTCAGAAGTTTGATCGATGAAGTCTTGGCTGATGTAACCAATGTTGTGATACAAGATTAGGTACATCAGCAATGCATAATGATGAAATTTGAAATCTTTCATCTCTTCTTTCTTTGCATTGACAATTTGATTGTACACATTGTCCATGATGAATGCCACATAATCATATTCCTTGTTATGGAAGGGGTCTTGTATGTCACATGCCATAAAAAATAAGGAACCACAGACACAATCCTCCACACCATCACTTCCCAAAACTTTGTGAAGCCCATATACTGTATTCTTGAAATAATTTTTGAATCTGCTCAATGGCAAGTGATCCTCTACCTTCTTTGGAATCAGCCATGCATTTTTAACATTGTAAGGGATATGGGACAGCATCACATTGTTCATAAAATAGGTCTTATTCCTCCCAAATTTGCCTTGTAAATCTACAATTTCTATAGGTGCATCCATTTGTCCTTCTAAGCCAAAAGCTTCTATAAAAGAAGTTCTATCCAACATGCATAAAAAATCCTATTATGTGTGTGGAATGTCCTTGTGACTAGATTACAATAATTTATCAGTTCTTTTAGCAAATCTACATCAATAAATACCTCTGGGAATATTAATTTTGCCATGTTTTTTTTTCCATAGTTTGCAAACTAGTATGTTTTCAGTTCTATTTTGGTAGAAATACAAAAATAATTTGAAACCATCAATCCTAGGGCATTTTGCATCCTTGACCAAGAAGTAAGGGTCTTTGAAAATATGGTCATTCACCGAAATGGCATTGGATGACCCTGAAAGAATTTTATTTGGCTTTCTAACCCTTGACTTCTTTTTTATTTTAATAGCACCCTTCTTCCTTTTTCCTTTAGCTGTAACTTCTACAACATCATCACCCCCATCTTTGACCTCTACTTCTTCCACAGGAACCTCTTCGACTTCCTTGTCAACAACTTTCTTTGCAAATTATATCTCAAACTCTTGCAATAGTGACATAGAAATCACAAAGCTATGGACACTTTTGAATTTTAGAACAAAAACACAAGCTCTTCAAAATGAAAAATATTTTGACATTCAATCAAATTTTTATGGTTAAATCATGCAATCTACTAGCTTTTTAAATAAATTTTGCATGCATGAGCTTTAAAACTATTGCTATGGTGTGTTAGCAAAGTATATCAACCATGTAATTTGATCTTGATGTACTTTTTAGCTTTCTATTTTACTTGACTATAGTGAACATTTCATTTTTTTCTAAATTGGCATGACACCTTAGCCACTCTCTTTTCCAATTTTGGTCTTCCATTTGCATGCTGAGTCAAAAACCTTCAATCTTCATAACTCTAAAAATACACTTAGCAAGCCTTTATGTCTGTTCGATGATGCTTCAGAATGCTCCAAGCATAGAAATGCTAGGGTTTCTTAAGCATTACATTGAAATTCATTTTATGCTCTTACATGGCCCTTTATATAGTAGAATCTCAAACCTTCTTATTAGATCCTTATGTGCTTGTGCCTCAATACCCTCCTTGTACTAGCATAAAACCTTTCTTACAACTTTCACTTTACCCTTTACGCTCATATGCACATGTACCACCATAGCCTCTAAAAACCTTCTTTACGTTGTTATGCTCATTTTAACATTTAGAGCATCATAATACTTTACACATCAATCCTCCATTCAAACATTTAAGGCTTTACCCATGGCATCATAATGCTTTTTATTGCTCCTTTATGCCTATCTAGGTTACCTCATACTCATAACATTGAAAAGGTTTTATAATTAACATCTCATTCTTACATTTCACTCTTCTCATATCAACATAAAACCTTCTCTTCATCTCCCCGTCTATCTTTTACACTTATACACTTAGACTTAACTCATAACCATAGAGAAAATGATGAAATAGCTCTTTGTCCCTATGGTGACCATGCACTCATAAAGGCACAATGAGAATTTTTTCCTTTTACTTTTCAATGATCGAGATCAAATCTCAAGAAAAAGAAAAAGAACATCGCCATTGACTTTAGGCACATTCAAAATGAAGAACTTAAGTCATCTGCCATGCAGGTTGGGCCTATTTGACATGTATGATGTGTCACCATTTGATTTGTTCTCATCAGTACC
The DNA here is from genome assembly GCA_028749045.1 of Cupressus sempervirens. Taxonomy (NCBI): domain Eukaryota; kingdom Viridiplantae; phylum Streptophyta; class Pinopsida; order Cupressales; family Cupressaceae; genus Cupressus; species Cupressus sempervirens. Next base: position 889,199,456 of record CM053789.1, read on the forward strand.
CATCTAACAACTCAACAGGTCCCACACAACATGTTCCTCTTTATAAAATTGCTTTACAGTTACCCACCAATCAAAGTAGTGAAGGCACGTAAAAAAATTTAAACTTTACTTCACTCCTACGAGTCCCTATTACACATAGAACTGTGAAACCACTTTATGTCTTCTCATGAGCCATGCTTTATGCCATCCCAAGATATTACACCTTTATGCCATTCAATGTAACATAAGTGCGTAGATCAAACCACAAGACCTCTCCACCCATTTGCTCAATGCTTTGCTCTTATTCTTGTAAAACCAACTGAGATGGTCACTTTTAAACCTATTACACTCATATGCTTAATAGAATAACATATGACCAAAAATATTTTAATGTACTCCTTTCGCTCTTCCACTTGAATTATCATTGTGGATCCATAAACCCATCTCTGAGGCATGAAAAACCTTTATGCCTCTTTTTCCAATGACTAATCATATGACCAGAGGACCCTAAAGTGGACTGCTCCACTAGTATGGAATGCACGTGTAACCTCGTGAGACATGAATTCTTTTATGCCCTTACACTACTTAGTAAAGTGTGGCCATGAAAACGTGAGCAAGAAAGCATTTCATTCTTATGGGAAACCCTAAAATTATAAGACCATAAAAGGAGGAACTTAGATGCTTTGCAAACCCTTCCAAATTTTGAAAAATAACCTAGGGTTTCAATAGACTTAGGGCATTTTAATTAGTATGTTGATGAAAAACCTTGAGAATTTAATAAAATTAAAACAACACAAAAACCAAGGCATGACTAGGGTAACACAAAATTTAAAAAATTATAAGGAAAGAGACCCTAATCTATAGGATACAATGACTTAAATGATTTTTTCACCAAAACTTTGGAACTTCTCTGCACTGTGAAAAATTAGACCAACAGAGAGTATGATCAGAATGATGATATATTCATTTAATATGCATTAAAAGTACACTAGGAGTGATTGTATATAAAGGCCTCTAAGATGCATCTAGAATGCCTTGGAATCAACATGATGATAAGTCATACAACCAGGCACATGACCACTAGATATGGGTTATCCTCCATTAAGCATAGAAGTAAGTGCGATGATGAGAGGATAAGCCTATAAGGGTGTAACATGCAAATCATTGTTGTAGACAACATGTGCTAAAAAGGGAGTGCAAATAACTATGTTATCTACATAACAACTCAGTGAATAATGCAAACTCTAGTGTTGTAGACACTATGTGCTGAAATAGAGTTGCATACTTTTCTCTTGTCAACATGATAACTCAAAAAGGTGTGCAAACTCCTAAGTGTCTCACAAAATAATAAAATAATGCATTAACCTAAGTAAAACTAAGTAAGTGTAAATAGTAAATATGTATTTACACCAACACACACAAGTATGGAAGAAAGATATTTAAGATGTACAAAACATCAGAATGAAAGGTAAAGGAATTATTTTGTTTACAAAATAATTACTTGACCAATTAGGGATGACATCTTAGATGTTTACTCTAAGTTGGGAAATTTTATTTTGGTCTTATCTAACCTAGCAACAATTGGTGAAAAGGCATGGTATTTATGCAAAGACATCTTGCAAGATTATTGTGAAGTGTAATGTGAAAGTTGTGAATGCAATGTTTTGTATCATATGTAGAAGAAAATTTTGATAGCCTAATTTTGTGATTTGAGAACGAGTTGAGGTCAAATATTAGATGAAAGGAGGTAAAATATCCATACTTCTATATTCAAGTAACTTTAATTACTTGTTTGGTTAGTGAGCTCTTCTTGTAATTGAAAGTGCATGTTTGGGCAATGAGCTCTTCTTGCACTCATTGCACCACAACTCCTAATAGGGTTGGAATCTCCTAACAAGGATTCAAAGTCTCTTAATAGGGGCTCATATGTACTAAATAAGTTTATAAACTCCTAATAGGGTCTATCCTTTAAAAATGAGCATTTATATTCATACATCATCTAGTGGGTATCATTCCCGCAAGGGTTTTCCCTTAGCCAAGGTTTCCTTAGTTAAAAAAAATGGTGTTATGAGTTCTATATGTGCATGGTTACTTTTATTGTTCAACATTACATGTTTACTTTCCTATGCATGGTTCAAAGTAGTTAATAATATCTAGTTGGCAACAAAATTTTGTAGAATATTGATTCACCCCCCCACCCCAATATTCCCTATTTCTAACAAGGAGACATCCAAGATGGTGATACATATGTTTAATATATTAATATATCCATACACAATCTTGATGATGTTCAAGGTTGAAGATACAAAAATTTTGAAGATAGGGATGCAAAGAAAGAGCTAGCCAAATTGAGAATCAAATTGTTGGACACCATTATCCCAAATTATGACATATGTTGAGAAGTATCATAAATATTGCCAAAGAGTGAGAGAAGAAAAATTGACAAATGGAGCTAAATAGGTTTAGGCAAAAAATATCTAGGGATTGAGAATAATGGGAGTAAAACTCTTTACAATTTTTTTTTAAAAGTTATTTTCAACAAACCTTATATATTTTTGCATTTTTTAAAAGATATTTAGTAAGGTAAGAGTCTAAGGGGTTGTTACTTTGTGATGGTTTAAGTAGTAGGATGCTAATTTTTTAACAATCTTTTGCATGAACTTTGATTGACTTTTAAGAGAAAAAAAGTACTGCTTTACTTCTAAATATGTTTACTTTATTGAAGCTTTATTAATTCAAGTTATCAAGTTGAAGTTCTACAATTTTGATCCTTGAATCTGAATCTGTGAATTATTTTCATGTGAAAGCATATCAGTAGATGAATGTGCTAAAGTTTCCAATAGTTTTAATGGAATGTGAGAATCTTATCTATGAATAAGTTCTCATGAAGTATCTTAAATTATTGAAAATATTTTTATTTAATGCTTCTTTTTTAGGATTTTTACCTCTTTTTATTTCTAGTTAAAATAAGATTTAAGTTAGTCTTTAGTTATAGATCATATGAAGGTAGTTATTACTTTTGAAAATAAGAGTTAGTTGATAAAAAATATTGTGTGATCAATTTAACTGTGGTTATCTTTATCACCTTTTTTGGGGTATCATAAGATAGAGTTATGTAATAGATCTATGAACCAAAAACTTCCTCCTCTAATACACCATTTAGGAAAAAGCATTTCACATCCATTTGATCAACTTTAAACTTATTGTAGGTTACATAATTTAGTAACATTGTAACACCTTCAATTCTATCCATTTTTCCAAAGGTTTCTCCATAATCTAATCCTTCTTCTTGTGCATGTATTTTGAAAATTAGTCTTGCCTTAGTTTTTTTATCATTGCCCCATCTTCATTGATTCTTATTCTTCAATACCCTCTTTGTTTCTATCACATTCTTGTCTTCAAGTCTTGGAACTAAAAGCCAAGTATCATTCTTCTTAATTTGACCAAGTTCCTATTACATATCTTTGATTCAATCATGATTTTCAATGCTTTTTCAAAATTTCTTAGTTCAAACACTAAGATAATGTTAGATTAGAGGAGGGAGCTGAATCAATTATCCTCATGCCCTTAAACAAATTAACCAATTTTAACCAATTTAAACTTATCATAATTTCTACTCAGTAAACAAATTAACCTTAATTAACTAAATTATAGTAGTAATAAATTGTTTTCATATGTAAACAAAAAATAACATGTAAAACATTCATGAACTAATTAACACCATTTTTTTAACATAGAAGTCCTATCAAGGTAGAAATCACTTGGGAATTTTCACCAAAAATTAATTCAATATTCTAAAGTGAGCTCATCTAAGAGTTAGCCTTGTTAAAAGTTATAAAATAATTTACAAATATAACTATTAAGTCCACTCGATTAAGAAATTTTCTACTACAATGGTTAGAGAGTAATAGTGAAATGATCTGATAAATTTTCAACTAAATTTTTATTATTGAGAACTCCATTTTTCTCATAGAATTTCTTATTGATTGGTTGTCACACTAACTTCTTCAATCCTCTTCACTTTACATTTTATATCTTCTTAGTATTAACTCCTTCAACAACTTTTCAACCAACTCGACTAGAAAATAGTGTTGGAAAAAATTGATTAATTGTGTATTATCTTTTATGTTACACAAAATGTCATACCATTTCTAGTTAGTGTATGTTGATCTCACTTAGTAATTGAAAATAATTTTTTGTGTCTACCAGGCATTCTAGAGTTTGCCTAGTCTAGAAGACAGTGTCTATTGAGTTCACTTGAGCGATAAAGGAAACTTTACAGAAGTTGAGTGTTAACTAAGCTCACTCAACTAATGAAGAAAATATTTCATGGGAACTAGTGTTAACCAAGATCACTTGATTTCCAAAGGAACTTTGTGAATATGCAGTGTTAACCTAGTTCACTTGGTTAACACAAGAAATTTCCTTGAGTTAGTATCTATCAAGCAAGGTCATCTAATGAAGGATTTTCTTGTTTTGGCATATTGAGTTCAATTCAATTGTTTGTTGGTTCTAGCTAACCAAGGAGATGAATATTAATTATTCTAAGTTGTACTCAAGCTTAGTTGACAATGTATAAGATATAAATACATGGTCAAATTGAGGATTGAATGAGAGGAACACAATTGAAGATTTAATGATGCTTAGAGGAAAAAAATTAGAATGATAAGCATAATATCCTTGTTGAGATGCAAAGATACATTCGATTAGGAAGGATCAAGTATACAAGCTAGAATTGAGATATGTAATCAGTAATTTAGTTACATCTAGTAGTGATCTAAATCTCTTAACAAAGTTGGCTTCATAGTTATTTGTAAATCCTCTAACAAGGTGGCATTTTTATTGAATTGTCTAAAAGAAATCTAACAAGGTCACTCCTAATAGGGTGATTAAATTCTCTAACAGGGCCACACCTAAAAAAGTGTCTTGTAACCTTTAACAAGGTTGGTTCCTAATAGGGCTTACTTCAGAAGATTGAAAATCAGTAACTAGTTGCAATTGGTGGGTTTTCCCAAATTGGGTTTCCACGTTAAATCCTAGTTTCAATTGTGTTCATGCTATTTATTCTATGTGTATTCAACTATGTTAAAGTAATATCAATCATAGATAATATCTTAATATTTTCATGATAAGCACATGTCAAGTTATTTTAGTGTTAACGAAGTTACAACATTTATTAGTGTAAATTAAGTGCCTATGTATTTGTTGAGTTATAGCAGAGTTTTGTTTATACTAAATTCTTATTTGTATTGACATATAAGGGATATAGGTTATATTTTTGTGTTAACTAATTCAACCCTCCTCTCTTAGTCACTTCTCTTATATTTCTAACAATTTGTATCATATCATTTTGGTGATTACAAAGAAGGTTTCAAGGACCTAAGCTAAAGACCAGGATGTCTTATAGAAGAAATATTCCCATGTTGAACTGAGACAATTTTGTAGCATGGCTAGGACTTATGAGGTTACATTTCACAACTATCACTGATTCAAGTTGTAAATATCTTGACAGTGAATACATGACTGCTATTGGAACATTATGAGTTGAAGAAATTGCTAAAAAAAAATCATAACATTATGGTGATTGGCATTGCTTCTGCTCTTAATTATGTTAAATTTGATGAAGTCAAAAGTTGCACTATAACTTATGATATGTGAATCAAACTAAGCCATCTATGGAGGAGACGATAATGTAAGAAGAGATAAAGATGAAAGTCCCAGAGGATAATTTGACTAGATGAAGATGAGAGAAAATGAAAACATTGAAAAGTATATTGAGCGAATTAAAGCAAGTGTGAGCGCAATCAAAGCATCTAGAGAAGACATTGATGACAAAATAGTTGTAAGCAAGGTACTCAGAACCCTTCTTCCTATTTATACAATTAAAGTGTCTTCTATTCAAGAAATGAGATGTGATCCAAATAGCTATATAACTTTGGATGCTCTAGTTGAAATATTGATAGCTTTTGAGTTGGATAACTATGATAACTATGTCCCTAGTTTCAAAGGTATTGAGTTTACATTTGAAGCCAAGCTTTCACTCAAGAAAAGGGGTAAGAAATCAAAAGCCAATTAATCAAAAAATGAAGAAGAGGAAGAAAGTTTAGACAATGATCTTGAAGTTTTTGAAGCCTTAAAGGAAATATTCCAAAGGTAGAGGAAAGTACAAAGGTAAGATTCCTTTAATCTATTTTTCTTGTTAAGAAGTTGGTCACATTGCTACAAGGAGCCTAAACAGAGAAGTCAAAGATCAAAAGAAAAGAAATAAGTTCAAAGGTAAGAGGGATTTCAAGAACTACAAGGGCTACAAGGAAATAGGTAAGAAGTCTTGTTTTATGGCTAAATATTCTAATAATAGTGAAGATGAAATGATATATATTGATATAAAAGATGAATCTAATGATGAAGGAGATAAAATGCCACTTATCTCTCATGTTAGAAAAAAATGATATATGGATTATTGATAATGGTTGCTTACATCATATGACTAGACAAAACAAAGTTTGAACACATAGAATATTATAATGGTGGTAGTGTGTGATTTGGAAACAATGAACCTTGTTGCATAATGGGAAAAGGCTTTATGTCACTAACCAATGAACTTAGATGTGACAATACTTACTGGGTTGAAGAACTAAAGAATAATATACTAAGTGTGGCATACTTGAATAACATTGGATTCAAGGTAAAATTCATGAATGGGAAGGCCAAAGTGCTAGATGGAAAATGTAATCTAGTTGGGTTTAGAAAAAAAAAAAAGGTAATCTATTCTACCTAGATCTTAGTGAAAGTAAATATTTTATTGCACAAGTAGAAGAAAGCTAGTTGTGGCACAAAATTTTTTTCCATGTAAACTTTGATAATTTGGTCAAGATAAGCTAAAACAGAAGAGTAAGAGGTATTCCTAGCTTGAGAAAACCTGATATGGGTCTATGCAAAAATTGTCAAATTGGTAAGATGGGAGAAGCTAGGTTCAAAAGTAAGAACTGTCATTCAGAAGAAGTCTTAGAGCTTGTACATAAAGACTTATATGGACCTATTAGAATATAGAGTTACAATGGAGATAAATTTTTCATTCTTTTTATTGATGATTATTCTAGAATGGTGATTGTAATGTATCTAAAAGAAAAATATGAGGCTTTTCAAAAATTTAAGTGGTATCTAGAAAGAGTAGAGAAAGAAATTGGAAATAAGCCAAAAAATGTTTGAGATCAGATAGAGGTGGTTAATTTATTTCCAATGAGTTCAATGATTTCTGCATTGAAAATAGAATTAAGAGATAGGTATTAGCCCCTGGTACAACTCAACAAAATGGTATAGTTGAAAGAAGGAATAGATCCATCATGGATTGTGCAAGAACATTGATGATAGAAAAGAATGTTACATTCAAATACTGGAAGGAAGCAATCAGTATTGTAGTGCATACCTTGAATAGAGTATAGGTGAAGAAAGACTGAAATCAAACTCCTTATGAACTATGGTATGGCTAAAAACCTAATGTAAGTTACTTAAAAGTATTTGGTAGAAAATTTTATATCTCAAAAGAATCCAAGAACCAAGAAAGGTAAACTTGATGTCAAAAGTGATGAAGGCATATTCCTAGGATACTCCTTCAAAAGTAAAGCATACAAATGTTTGAATTTGTCTACTCATAAAATCATAGAAAGTGCACATCTTAGAATTGATGATTAAAAAAGATTTGTTTACTATAAACCTAATACATTACCAAATCTAACTGGAAGTTAGAAAGCTTCACCTTCCGAGTCCCCAAAATCTCCAAAAGCTACCAAATTGCATTGAGTGCAACCCAAGTCATCATCATAAGCTACCAAGTTATTGCTAGAGCAATCTGAGTCTAATGAAAAACATTGGGACCCAAGCTTAATATAGAAGATCATGAACAATTCACTAAAACAAACTCCAAATCCAAAGTACTTGTATTAGCAAGATATGTCAGAAGGCATCATGCACCTAATTAGATCATTAGAGACAAGTCAAATGGAACAATGACACAAAAAAAATTGAAAGGTACATGTTTTCTTTCTCAATTTGAACCTAGAAATGTTAAAGATGCTTTGGATAATTAAATTTGGATTGAAGATATGAATGAGGAAATACAATAGGGAGAAAAGAATAAGGCTTGGAATCTTGTTCCTTGATCCAAGGATAAAAATGTAATTATCACAAAGTGGGTATTCTGAAATAAGCTAAATAATGATGGAGAAGTTTTCATAAACAAAGAAAGGTTAGTAAGTAAAGGTTATTCTCAAGAAGAAGGTATTGATTATGGTGAAAAAAATTCTCCTATTGCAAGGTTAGATGGTGTTAGAACTTTACTAGCATATACAACTCATAGAGAATTTAAAGTTTATCAAATGATTGTAAAATTTGAATTCCTGAATGGAATTGTTGATGAGGAAGTCTACATAGAAAAACTTGAAGGTTTTGTAGATCCCAACAAAATTTCAACAAAAGAGATATGGTTTGAAAATTACAAAAAACATTGTATGGTCTCAAGCAAGTTCCTAGAGCTTGGTATGAAAGACTTAATGACAACTTGATAAAGATTGGTTTTCAAATAATAAATGATAACAAAATTCTTTATATCAAAGAAGGAACAAACAAGAAGATTATGTTGGTAGAAATATTTGTGGATGACACTTTAATTATAGGAAATGATGACTTATGCAAGGCAGTTTTAGAAGAAATGAGTAAAGAATTTGAGATGTCTATGTTTGGAGAGATAACATTTTTTGTTGGATTATAAACCCAACAGATGCAAGATGGTATCTACCTTAACCTAAATATATCAAGGAGATACTAAAGAAGTTTGGAATGGAAGATTCAAGACCAATTGGAACTCCTATGTCTACTAGACATAAGCTTTCCATAAATCATGATTTCAAGGAGGTAGATCAAACCACATATAGATTAATGATTGGAAAATTGTAATATGTAGTGCATACAAGGCCTAATATTGCATTAACAACTAGTATGATAGAAATATTCTTAGCAAATCCCAAAGAAAATCATATGATGGAAATTGAAAGAATCACGAGATATCTAAAGGGTACTAAAGACTATAGTTTATGATATAAAAAAGGAGGAAACTTGGATTTGAAAGTATTCGTAGAATTTGATTAGGTAGGAAGTGTTGATGACAAAAAGAGCACTAGTGGTGGAACATTCTTTCTTGGTAAAAGACTAGTGTCTTGGACAAGAAAGAAAAAAAATTGTATTTCTTAGTCCACAACAAAGGCAAAATATGTAGCAACATAGTTAATTTTTCAACTATTGTTTGGTTCAAGAAATTGTTGACAGTTATGAAGATAGAAATCAAGGATTTGGTGTTTATCTTTTGTGATAACACTAGTGCAATTAATATATCAAAGAATCCTATGATGCATACCAAAACAAAGCACATTGCTATAAAATATCATTTTTTGAGAGAATTGGAACAAGATAAAGAGGTAGGATTGGAATATGTGAATACTAAAGAACAAACTGTAGATATATTCAATAAGAAATTATTGAAGGATGTATTTTTGTATCTAAGAAGAAAGTTATGGGTAATGCCCCTATCTAAAGCTCTCTAAATGAATTTTGGTGATGCATCAAGTAGAGCATGTTGAAGATCAATCGGTTGATGCTATATTGACAAGGGCATATTTCAAATGAATCAATATATGAGGTACATTGATATTCATTGAATATTTTATTTAGCATGAGATGTCAATGAGGGAGAAGTTTACTATCATATCTCATAGAAATTTTATAAAGATAAAGAGAAAGAGATGTCAAAAAGGGTGAATGAACTTGGTCTGATATCAAAGAAAGAGTTTTCTATCAAAAGAAGATGTTGACAGAGTTTTGCTGATAGAGGAATAAACTGAAGAAAAAAGGAGTTCACACTAATAGAGGGAGTTCTCATGGATGAGAATTAGACTGAAACTAAGGATATGTTCCTTATTTTATTCATGCTCTAAAATTTCATTGCATTATGACCTGTTGTGTTGCTATCAATGCCAAAGAGGGAGATTTTTGGAAATAATTTATTAATTGTGTATTGTCTTTGATGTTACACAAAATGTCATATCATTTCCATTCAATGTATGCTGAGCTCACTTGGGCATTGAAGATAGTTTCTTGTATTTGTCGAGCATTCCAATGGTTGCCTAGTTCAGAAGACAATGTCTACCAAGTTCAATCAGGCAACAAAGGAAAGTTTGTTGAAGTTGAGTGTTAACTGAGCTCACTCAGCTAAAGAGGGAAATTTTGGATAAAACCAATTTTAACCAAGCTCACTTGGTTAACATAGGAAAATTTTCTTAAGTTAGTATCTACCGAGCAAGGTCTACTAATGAAGGATTTTCTTGTTTTGGCATATTGAGGTCAATTGAATTGTTTGTTGGTTCTAAACAACTGAGGAGATGAATATTAATTATTATAATTTGTATTCAAGATGACTTGAAAATTTCTAAGATATAAATACAAGGTCAAATTGAGGATTAAATGAGAAGAACATAATTGAAGATTTAATGATGCTTAGAGGAATCAAATTAGAAGGATAAGTAGAAAATCCTTGTTGAGATTCAAATATACATTCAATCAAGAAGGATAAAGTATACAAGCCATAATTGAGATCTATAATTAGCAATTTAGTTTCATTAGAAATTAGGTCATCTCATTGTTACCCTCTAACCATTGTAGTAGTGATCTAAATCTCTTAACAAAGTTGGCTTAACAACTATTTGTAAATCCTCTAACAAGGTGGAATTTCTATTGATTTGTCTAAAAGACCTCTAATAAGGCCACTCCTAATAGGATAATTAAATCCTCTAATAGGGTCAGACCTAATAGCGTGTTTTGTAAACTTTAATAGGCTTGGGTCCTAATAGGGCCCAGTTAAGAAGAGTTAAAATTAGTAACTAGTTGCAATTGGTGGTTTTTTCCAAATTGGGTTTCCACATTAAATCTTGGTGTCAATTGCGTTCATGCTATTTTTTTTATGTATATGAAACTAAGTTAAAGTAAGATAAATCACTGATAATATCTTAATATTTTCATGACAAGCATTTGTCGAGTTATTTTAGTGTTTACTAAGTTAGAATATTTATTAGTGTAAATTGAGTTCCTATGTATTTTTTGGGTCACAATAGAGTTCTGTTTACATTGAGTTTTGATTTGTATTGACATCTAAGGGATCTAGGTTATATTTTTGTGGTAACTAATTCACCCCTCTCCTCTCAGTTACTCCTTTGATATTTCAAAAAAATAGACCAACAACATTTTCCTTCTTGTCTCTTCCATATATAGATGTACCATCTTGAATTTTGATGCACTCTAATTTCATGAAGGTTTAGCACCTATTAAATGTGAGATCATCAATCTCCTCATACCTTTTTTTCCTTCATTCTTTTTTTTCATTAGATTAGCATTGATACTTCCTCTTATATCAAACTAATCTAATCAAAAGGGGTGGATCTTGGTCTTCCCTCTCTTCTAATGTGTGGTTGGTTTGCTTCCATTTTCCAACCATGCATAAATTAGTGAAGCAAACTTGTTTCTTCTTTAACTTGGAGTTAGATCCTTCTATTTTCTTGTTCAATTTGCTCCATTGTTTTTCAACAAGGTTTATTAGATTCTTCTCTTGTTTATTCTACATATTGCATTATGAATATATTTTGGTGTATGGTTATCTTTTTTAATATTATCTTTCTTTCATCACTTTATAGAACTTATGATGTTTATGATATTTTTATGCATTTCATTTTGTTTATGGCTCTTCATGCTCTTCTTTCTTATACTATTATGAACTTAATGAATACACCTTCTCCTTTTTTTAAAGACTATTGTTGGATATTTATGTGGTTAGCCTATTTCTTCTTTGGATTAAGTGAGAACCTTAGTTGAGGATTCTCTTAGTCATCCTCCTAACCCTCCTAATCTTTTTCCTAACTCTCCTAATCTTCCTTCTCTATCTTTGTCTCCTAGCACATTCATTCAAAGAGGGGAAAATGTAATACCCCAAAATTGGCACATTGCTAGGTTAACCAATTTTGGTCTATTTGATCATTCCTAAGTCCTATTTTACTAGGGAATTCTGATTCTAATTATCACTACTTGACCTAAGTGTCAGATGTAAAAAACCCTAATCTGCATTAATGACACTCTTTATTTAATTCTTAAGTATCGACTCAAATTAAATACATTGAATGTATTGATCAAATTTAATTTAATTGTGAGTGTTCATACTTTAATTAAATTAAATTACTTCTTTAGCTAATGTGTCAAGGAATCAAACACATTTAATTTAATGAGATAATTTCCTTATTTTAACTATTGGGTTTAATTATTCTATTAGCTAAAAATATGCATTTATGAGGTCATATTTTATTTTATTAAATTAAATATTCTTTTCAAATATTCTCTTCAGTTTAGGAATGGGAATTCTGGGTGATCTATCTCTCAAATTGGAATTGACCTAATCAACTTGTTCTCACACTTAGGTGAAATTTAGTTAACTCTTCATCACACTTAGGATCTGAGTTAGTTAACCTCACATGCACAAGGAATCTTCTGTCCTAACTAAATCTCATCTTCGATCTTGACCATTCATTGTAATTGATCTTGATTGTTGGTTGATTTCAGGAATGATATTTAAGAGGCCTCTAATTCCTCATTACAAGTGTGGAATTGAATTGCATCGAATTAATTTTGGAATAGTTACTCACTTGCTTACTACTTTTATATCTTTTATAATTTCCTAGTATTAATATCATTTAGATAAAATGCACTCATATAGCATAATTTTTTCTTATTTATTCCTAGATTAATTGCACTTCATCTAGATTAATTTCACTTTCATATAGCTACATAAATTCTTCACACTAGAGGTCTAGTTGCCCACTTCTTAGTCTAAGATCAAAGGAAAAATCTTTCTAGTTAGAAGGCAATAGGTCACACTATTGGATTACTTGGATGAATAATCTAATATTCATTCTAGGATGATCTCTCAAGTAATGACCATGTTGAAGTGTGTATGAGGATTAGAGGCCCACATTTCACACATACATTTCTAGCACCCACCATGGGGCCAAGAAATCAAATTTTCTAGCCTCATTTACTCTATTTTCTACATTTTTAACAATCCTATCACATTTTTCTATATATTTTTCTAGATTTTTGTGCAAAAAATATCATTTCCATGTGAAGAATTGAGGATTTTTTCCCCTTTCATTGCACTTCCTAGAGCAAAAAAGTGCATAAATGCACAGTTTCTCATGCGATGCACATTAATTTCTTTTATGGGCCTATGCATGATTTTGCACAAAATTTTGTAACAACACATTTATAATATAGTTTTCTAGAATTTAGTTTATCATTATTTTTGACTAATAGTGTTCTCTAAAGCATTTTCATTTAGATTTTTATTTCTTCTATAGCTTAATAGTGGTTTGTAGGATGTTTGATGAAGACATCTCTAAAAAACATTTGAAACTATGTGATTGCAAGACGATTGTCAAAGATATGCATGTCAAAGACTTATTTGAAGCCCACTTAAACATCATGTCTTTTTTTTTTTAACACATAGTATAATTAGGGCTTGTGAACTTTGTAGAGTGCAAGACAAGGGAATAGGAGAGTATGCTCTTTACTACTTCGAAGTGATGCCCAAGTGTAAATTAGAAACCTAGAAGCCTCTGAAAGACAACACTTGAGGAGGCAATAAAGTTAGTGGTTCTCCAATATGAGTCTTTTTTATGAAGGGATGATGATTTCCGTTTAGGGAATCAAAATCTTGAGAAAGGACAAGTCTAGATTGATTAAGCTAACTTGGTGATTAACATGTCTTGCATGTTTGGGAAAGATGATGAGGTAGAGGAGAATGCTCTTTCCCCTTGAGGGAAATTAGAAACTTGGACCCTTAGATCTGAACCACTAGTATGAGTCAACCCTTAGAGGGCCTACTGGAGTGATCCAAACTCTAGGAATGATGCAATGTGAGCACACTCCTTTTGCCAAAGATTCCAACTCACTATAATAAAGAAGCTTTGTAGAGTGAAAGACTCCAAAGCCATATTAATTTCCTCTTCTTTATTTTAATATCACATATCAAGAAGAGGCTCTGTTTGTTGCATTGGTAGGCACTGGCCCCGGTCTTGCTAGTCAAGTGTGTGCACTTTTACATGCTAGTGTGGGTTGCTAGCCTCAAATTTTCTTGTGAAGCCACTAGGGGTTAATATGAATGAAAGCCAAGTGAAAACCTCTTAGTTAGTTGCTACCTAGTTCACCTCCAAAAGGGGGCATAATCTTTGTGCAAGGAGGGGGAAGAATCTCTCTTATACATATTCACCATAGGGATGTACTTGGGCATTGGAAGGTGGTATACATGCTTGACCCCTAACACAAGGGTGTTCATTCAGTGTATATGCTATTGAGCCATTGGAATACACCAAAAACATAAGCACCCTCTAGTGGGGAGACACAGCTATGTGAGGTGAATGGATGCACATAAGTTGTGGGACAAAGGTTTTGCTTCCTCTACCATTTTTGGTTATAGGGATAAAGCATATTTTTTATTGAGTCTTTAAATTTGTCCAAACTTATTAAACAAATTGAAGGTCAAGATTCCATTGTCCTTTCGAGTTGCTTTGTCCTCAGTTGGATTATTTGTGACTACTGCTTGCTTCCTGTGTCTATTTGAAAACAAACTATTTTGTTCAAAACCAAAATGTTGTTCAACAACTTGAAAACCATCTTGCTACCTATTTGAAATCTATCAAAACAATCAACAATCTATCTAGAAATGTCTAAAACTTGGGAAATCTCTTGAAATTTATATCTTAATTATTAGTTTGGTCCACTTTCCCCCACCCTATTTTGCAAAATTTCTCACAAGAACCTTTTTAGTTAGCACTTCTTTGTGTGACTCTGTCCTAGTCCTTGCGTAGTCCTCTACAAATCTTCCCATGAGTTCTTTCAAATAATACCTTTTTATGTCAGAATCTTGTCCTTTTGTCAAATTTTCAACTCCTTGCATAGCTCTGTGTAAGTCCTTGTGTGAGAAAATTGGTCTAAAATTGTTGTTCTGAATCTTTGTGTCCTTCTTTGAGTTTCCTCACATGGTTCCCTAACAATGTTTGCATAGGATCTTGTCCTAAAACTATCAAATTATTCTATCAAAGCTATCTACACTCTAAGTCTAGTCTGTTATTTGCAACTTTTTACCTCTTTTTTTTTCCTGCAAATAGTGTCAAATAGTGGCATCTTTCTTAGCTAACAACTTGTGACCTACACACAAACTAGTCTCATTACTTGGCTATCCTATATTTGTCCTTTTGTGTTTGTCTTACTTTGTGTCATGATAGTCATAATCTTTGGATATTCTAGTCATTACTTAGATGACTCATACCTAAGTATACAACATCCTTAACTTGCTCTTTTGAGACTATGTTCTTGTGTGGTCCTTGTCTAGGTTTTTTTTCTCCATCCTTGTATATGACTGTGGCAACAAGAAGAAAAAAAATATTTTATCCCCTTAGACTTAGATGAGGTAGAGTTAGGGGTCATAATCATGGTAGAGGTTTCTTTCTAGTTTACACATAGTCTATCTCTAGTTCATCTAGTGAGGAGTCTTCACAATCTCCTTCACATGTCAGAACACCTCATGTTTATAGAATATTTTCTATAAAATTACAAAAAACTAGGAATCCCTAGTATCAAGAGGATCCAAAAACTAGCAAAGGTCATACATCTCCAAAAAAGAATAGCTAAATTATTATTCAAGGGACCTTTCCAACCAACATACACTAAAAATTATCACATTCCTAGAATGGTTGATTAAGAACCCGAACATGGAAAACATAGAAGAGACCAAGATCAAAAAAGAATGAAAACCATAAGGAACCTTTTATTGTTGAGACTGACGAGGAGGTAGAAATACTTTTGAACACATCAAAAAATGTTGTAAGGAAAAAAACTTCCTAAAAGTCATGGAGATCTTGCTTAACAAAGAGAAAGAGAAATACTTTCTCAAACTTTCTCAAGAGGTAGCCAAACTACCTCATCACTTTAATGTTGAAACTATCATTACACTTGAAGAGGAAACTAAAATTTCTAAACTAAAAAAACAATTGAATATCATGTAAGAATATTTATCCCAAATGATGTGTGATAAAGACAAACGTACAAAAATATACACCTTAGATGCTCTTTGTCCATTTCCTTTTGACAAGAGTATAGGCATGACTCCTTTTCCAAGAGGAGTTGAGTTACCTAAGTATGATAAATAATTTGGAACTACTAACCCCCAAGATCACTTGTAGGAATTTGGTACCTTATTTATGGAATTTATGCATAATTAGACACATCTCATGCATCTATCTCAAGAATTCTAGGTTGTTAGGCTATGGAGTAGTTTTCACACTTACCTACTAGTATCAAAATGTTCAATGAGAGTACTAACATGATTGTCCAATAGTACTCTCACAACATACAATACTCGGTTAACATTCAAGACTTGTGTAACCTTAAATAGAAAGTTGGGGAACCTTTCCTCACATTCCTTCAGAGATGGAGGCAACTTTATGTTAGAGAAAAAGGATAATTTAATTTCATTTATTAAATTACCTTTTCGCCCTTCTTAAGATTTCACTTTATGCATTGTTTAGCTTTCTCTATTTAATAATTATTTTATAATTATTAAATAGCTTTCACCTTTAGGTTGCCCTTTGTAACTTATTAGGTTACCCTTTTCAGGTTTCAATCTCCTTTTATAAGGATTGATTTCTTTGTAATTATTAATCTCTTCAATCTCTTCTTCATATGAATATACAATTTTCATGTTTTCAGATCAAACCCTTGCCTCTTCTTGCCTTTTTTCTTTCTTTGTGATAGGTTTTCTACATGTTACTCTTGGGCTTCGTGCATTTGATTTGCATATTTGCTCAAATCTTACATGGTATCAGAGCCAAATCTACTATAGCTTGTTCAGTATTTGGAGAAAAAAGGAAGAACGAGGGTTTGATGGATTAGATCCAGAAAAAAATTAGGTAATTTCTAAGAAAATAGTGGTGGTCACTAATTTTTGGAGTAGTTTGAGGCCAAACGGACTTCACGAATGGATCCAAAAGGTGTCAAAATCCTCATTTCCATATAAAGTTTGTTTTTTTTAGACAATGTTGATCCGGGAGGCAAATGTTATTGCCCGATAGGGTTATATAGCCTCTAGCACATGTTATGAGGTACAAAAATTAAAAAACAAAAAAAAATTAAATTTGTTTGGTTTTTGGCCCGTGGTTAGGAAAACTACTAGCGGTCACTGAAATAGCTAACGACAGCAGTTACCACCACCAGTTCCACAAACCATTGTGGCACAGTGGCTACTGCAGCTCCTCCACAGCCTATTGTGAGTAGAGTTTGCTAGTGGTGCCACCCACTGACATCTATAGCCCCACTTAGCAGCTCACCCCTCTACCTGACCACTGCTCTATTGGTGGTGCGAAGGTGGTGTATTTTTTGTCATTATCTTTTATTTAAAAAATCATTTTACTACATCTCTAGGGGCCCTATTGGTTTTTTCTTTGTAACTTGAGCATATAGATGTATTTTTTCGATCCAAAAAATTCCCCAAAAAGTTGGTTCCAAGATAAAGACACTAGTGCAGGTTTTTTTGGGTTTTGATGCAGTTTGGTTGCCTATTTTGGGAGTCAAATCCAAATGTTTAGTTTTTCAATCTAGAGGGTATATCTTGAGCGTCCCATCTCCATTTTTCAAAAGTGTTATATTTTTGGAAAGTTGATTCTATCTACTTTTCAAAAATGCTATAGTTTCTTCTAAATTCCACTCCATGCTCTTTCTATTATGTTTTTTAATTTTTGGCACTATAGTGAATATCTTGGATGTTTCAGGTCTAGGGATTACTTTCTTGGCATGGGATCTCTTCTTTTGGGTTGTACTGTCTATTGTATTAGCTATTTGCCTTTTTTGATCATTGTTAATATCATTTGTAAGCATTTTTATGCAAACACACTAAGACAAAGTGTCTCTCCTTTCTTTTTGGGATCTTTTTCATCATTGTGATTTATTGTACTCACACTATCTTATAAAGTGCCATGGGGGGATAGGTTATTTCCATTTAGTGCCCTCTTCCTTTGTCAAGTGAGTATTCCTCCCATGACATTAGCCTCATGATGTGTCAGTGACACGTGCCTTTATAGGTGTCTATATTTCTTATTTACTCTTGATGTTCTTAGTTCTTTCTATTTTGTAGGAAATTTTTGGCCCACTTTTTTAGTTTCCTATCACCTCACCCTTGTCTACACTAAGGGGAGGTTCATTTTTTGTTTCTAATGCTTCCTTGGTTGATTGGATTGAGCTATGTATTCAGTATTTGATCCTATGTACTAGGCAATTGCAGTGGTTAGATACTTATGCATTTTAGTGAGATGGATCATCTACCATATAGAAATTCTTTCTATTTTAGACGAGGTTTTATAGATCAATAGTTTCTTTTTGACAAAGTTTGTGGCTTCTTCATGATCAATCTTTGTTCCTATTTTTTGGAGCATTCCTCTAGTTCGAGGCTTTTGTAGCCCTTCACTAGATTTTTTTCTATCTCTTTTTGGAGTAGAGTTTTTCCCATTGGCTTCTCTCTATTTCTCCATTTTATAGAGATTTTTTTATGATTGGGTACCTCATCAGGCCTTATTGTTAGGAACCAAGTTTTCTTTCAGCATTGCATTGTATTTCCTTGCTCTTTTTGCATTGTTTGTAGCTACATTGTTGCTCATCTTAAGGGGGGTGTTAAAGAAAAAGGATAATTTAATTTAATTTATTAAATTACCTTTTCTCTGTTCTTAAGATTTTGCTTTATGGATTTTTTTATCTTTCTCTATTTAATAATTATTTTATAATTATTAAATAGCTTTCACCTTTAGGTTACCCTTTTTGGGTTTTGATCTCCTTTTATAAGGATTGATCTCTTTGGAATTATTAATCTCTTCAATCTCTTCTTCATCTGATTATAAAATTTGCATGTTTTCAGATCAAACCCTTGCCTCTTCTTGTCTTTTTTCTTCTTTGTGATAGGTTTTCTACATGTAGTTATTCTTGGGCTTCGTGGATTTGATTTGCATATTTTCTCAAATCCCACACTCTACACTAAATATTCACGCAAGATTCCTAAAATGGAAAAGCTTGACATCGTCATTGATAATCTCCTACTTGACTTTGGGTATAGAGTTTAGCTTCAAGGTCCACACACCTTTGAAGACATGGTCACACAAGCTATCTAGATAGAGGAATTCATGGTCAAAAAGGGTGAACTAACCCTTCAAACAGACATTGAACAAGGATCCATGTCTAATAAGGACAAATCCAAGTATGTGAACAAAAATCAAGAGGTTGTGCATGATGTAGTTGTTGACAACATTACTCCTAAACCTACTAAGGCAACCTTCAATCTTACAAATAATTTCAAAGCATCTGAGAATGTTGAGAAACCTCCTACTAATAATAAGACATTTGGAAACAAATCAAAGAACACATCTTGGGCCTCATGCCCAAAATGAGAATATATATCTCTTGGTGAACCTTTGGATGTGGTCTACAAGGCCTTTCTACAAAGCAAGCTGATTTCTCCATTGGATAACTCTCATCCTTATGATCCACAACCATGACCACCATGGTGGAGTGAAACCACATTTTTTGAATATCAACAAAACAAAGGTCACAAAATCAGCAATTGCATCAACTTATGTCAGAAAGTCCAAGACCTAATTGAAAATGGTGACATTGTTGTGGATGGACATAACAAGAACATGGATCACAAGGAGTCATTCCCATCTTATGAAAAAGAGGAAAACTCAAAACAAAAACCTCATAAGTATATCAACTACACATACTCTAATGATGATGAGGAGATAGTCGACATGGTTGAACTAGTGGATGTTGAGTATTGTGATGTTATTACCATCAATAGAAAACAAGACAAAACTAAGCCTAAGATACCATTTGTCTTAAGGGGCCCTACTTCTAATACATTTGATAATGAACCATCGCAATCTTGTGCCAACATTGTTACACATTCCTATGCTAAGTTAGTACTCAAAGATCCTATGCCTTCTGCTCCTAATCTAGAACAACACAAAGACAAACTTCTTACTAGTCCATCTAGAAAAGGAACAAACTTGCAACAATTTCTATGGCTACTAGCTATAGTATCCTCAATTAGTTACAATGAACTAATGCTCAAATCATGATCTTTGAACTACTCAAAATCATGTGTGTTCATAAGTAGATTCTTGACAAAGCCCTCACTGAGGAAAATGTACTTGAAGATCTTGATCTTGAGAGCTTCCAATCTATGGTAGGTCATCTGACCTCAACTTACTATATTTCCTTCTTTGAGGAGGATGAAAATTCACTGAGTCATCCACATAATCAACCTTTGAACATTGAGGTCATTCTACACCAAAAATGTGTCCATCGTGTGCTCATTGATAATGGAACTAGTTTAAACATTGTCTCTACTACTCTACTTAGTCAATTGGACTATTCTAAAGAGTCCAGTTATCCCTGCCACAAGATAATGATCAAAGCATATGATGAAGTTGAACAAATTTTTTTAGGTCTTGTGGTGTTACCTCTCCATGTTGGTCCTATAGAAAGGCATATCACTTTTTATGTCCTTGACATTCCCTTAGCTTACAACATACTGTTAGGAAGACCATGGATACATGAGATGTGAATTGTGCCTTCCACTTACCATTAATGCATAAAATTCCCATTTCATGGCTCTGAAGTCGCCATACCTACAAGTACTAGCTATACCTATAACATCCTAAAATCTACTAAAAAATTTGTACCTACTAATAGGGAATCCATAGTCTATCATGATAACAAGCTAAAACAAATTGAGCATTCAATCAAGCTAAAAGAAACTAGAATGGGTGAATATCACACAAAACTAGTTTTGTCTTTGACATCTCTTCCTGAGTCTCCCCATCATTATGGGAGACCATATAAAGAAAATATACCATTTTTTTTTGACACTTCAAACTAAGTATGATGGTACTTTTTTCAAAGCTATTGTCCCTCTAGAGGAAAAAGCTGAAAATAGAGCTATTGTTGCATGGCTATACAAAGAGGAGACTCTAGTGGACCTCATAGAACAGTCTCATGAAATTACTCCTGATAGGTATGATCCCAATCTTAAACTCATGAAATGATTTGGCTACAAGGGGATTGGTCCTATTGGATGCAAAAAAAATGGTCTAATTGATCCTATTAAAGAAATAGCTAGAAGGAATCAAGATACATCTAGTCTAGGCTTCAAGAAGATTCCCTTCCATCTAGGGATTAACAAATTTATACTAGAACCTAAGAGGTCATCTAAACATGAGTCACAAGCTAAGCCTAATGAACATGAAGACAATGATGACAATGAAGATCCTTATCCTTATCCAATTCCTGGTGATCTAGCTAAATTCTTTGCAAAACCAGATGACTTTGTACCACATGTCAACACCATAGATGGAGATAGTGATTCTTCTAATGATACTACTAATTCACATCATACCCAAAAAGAAAAAGGAGAGTCAAGTCATGCTTTATGCATTGAGTACCTTTATAAAAATCTAGATGATGAAGGAGAATTTGTTGCCATCACTATTGGGGAATTCTATAGTCTATCTCCATGTAGTACAGATTCTTGAGAGTATGAATTCAAATTTCTTAGGTGCAACTATAGAAAAAGACATAGATCAAGTTCATGTTTATGGAAACCTCCTCAAATTAGATGAATCATCTAAGGTTTGGTTGGATGAGTCCTATCCAACTAGTGTCCTTGAGTCTTTGATTAATGACATTAGTGCTCAAAGGCATTCAAACACACTTATGGATAAAGCCATTCTAGGTCTCAAATTGCTTGTCCAAGCATTTAATGATTATACCATGAACACAATCAAACCTACCACATATCTTTCACTCACCTATCCTGAGCTCATACATTGGAATCCCAATGCATCTAGTGAAGTTCCTGCATTCCAGAATAGCTATGCTCTTGCCTACTACTCAAATGGTGTCAAACCAATAACATCTTCCACTAGTGAACAAAGTGTCAACATGAATAAAGATGACATCAAATATCTCAAACATACAATAAAAAGGAAAAGAAATAAAAGGTCTAATGATGAAAATCACATTGTGGTAGTGTCAAAACCTAAACTAGTAAAAATAAATGATGTAGCCAAGGGTGAAAACCTCTCTGAGGTGCCTATAGATGAGATATTTGATGCACTTCCTAGTAATTTTAAGGAAAGATCATCAGTGCCAATAGAACCAATACAACTGATCAACTTGGGAATAGCGGAACAACCTCACATGATACATGTTACACAATCACTATCTGTAGAAGAAAAAGAGGAATTCATTTCTTTTTTCCAAGAGAAAAGACAAATTTCACATGGACATACTTAGACATGCTAGGATTATATCCTAATCTCATAATGCATCACTTATCTATTGCACCGGGAGTTAAACCAATTAAACATAAACTTAGGAAAATGCATCCTCATGTTGCATTATTGGTCAAAGCTAAATTGGAAAAGCTTCTGAAAGCTAGTTTTATACATGCTATTGATTATGCTAAATAGATATCAAATATTATTCTAGTCTCCAAGCATGAAAAATCTATCAGAGTCTATACATATTTTTGAGATCTAAACATAGCATTTCTGAAGGATGATTTTCCACTCCCTAACACTAATATGAAAGTGGACATGATAGTAGGATATGAAATGTACTCACTCATGGACAAATTTTCTGGTTATAATCAGATCAGCATAGCACTAGAAGATCAGGAAAAGACTACCTTCACTTGTGCATGGGGAAATTTCTATTGTAACATGATGCCATTTGGCTTGAAAAATGCTAGTGCTACATATCAGAGAGAAGTTACTAAAAAAAATTGCGACATGATGCATAAAACAATGGAAGACTATGTGGATGATACTTTGGTTAAGAGTCCAAAACACAACACTCACCTTTAAGATTTGGGACCTATCTTGGATCACATGGAGAAATTTAATTTAAGACTTACTCTCAAGAAATGTGTGTTTGGTGTAACATCTAGGAAATTACTTGGTTACATTGTGTCGGCAAAAGGAATCAAGGTCAATCTAGAGAAAGTTCAAGAAATCATGGACATGCCTCCACCCTGTAATATCAATCAGAAGAGGGGCTTACAAGGAACTCTTCAATCCATTCTTAGATTCATCTCACAGCTGGTGGATAGGTCATAACCTTTTACCAAGACTCTACATAAAGGTTTGAAATACAACCATAGCCAAGATTTCAATCAAAGTCTAACATAGATAAAGAAATACCTTGATAATCCACCAATCTTGATGCCTCCTATTCACAAGAAGCCTCTTATTCTATACATCTCAACAACAATGACATCTTTGGGTATCTTTCTAGCTCAAGAAGACAATGTTAACAAGGAAAGTGCTATTTACTATTTCAGTCAAACACCGATCTCCTATGAAATGAATTACAGTATCATTGCGAAGGCTTGCTTGGTAGTAAGTTTTTTTCCCCAAAAGTTGAGACACAACATACTTTCCCATACCATGAGACTAGTTGCTAAATTGATCCATTGAAGTACTTACTTAGCAAGGCAGCTCTAACTAGGAGATTGGCTAAGTGGGTCATGATCTTGAGTGAGTTTGGCATTTATTATGTTAAAAAAAAGGCTATCAAAGGACAACCAATTGTTAATCAATTAGTAGAGGCACCAATATAGAGTCCTCTTTCACTAAACATTGACTTCCCTGGTGAATCAATTCTGACACTCACACATCAAACTTGGGTCATGTTCTTTGATAGTTCCTTCACACAATAGGGATATGGTTGTGGGTTACTATTCATAAAACTACAAAGGTATTCAATGACTAGGGCATACAAGATTTGTTTCCTTGTACAAACAATATTTTGAAATATGAAGCTCTTATTAATGACATGAAGATTGCAGTTGAATGGAGAGTGGATCAGTTGAACATCTTTCGTGATTCACAAGTCATAATCAACCAAGTCAATGATGTATATTAGACAAAAAATGAGAAATTGATCCCATATAAATGCATGGTGGATGACCTAAAGAAATACTTTTCTCATATTGCTTTTCAAAAAATTCCTTAGGTAGACAACAAAGTAGTTGATGCCATGGCTACTCTTGCTTCCATGTTACAGATTCCAAAGAATGATCTTCAACACAAGTTCCTGGTGAAAACATTACTCTACCCTACCTATAATTCTCTTGAATCTTAGATAATTTGTTCTATTTTAGGACATGATTCATCCCATTAACACCATATATACTCCTATCTTCATGACCAAACAATTCTAGATGGTCTAACCCAAAACGAAAAATGTCACCTTATCTGCAATGCTTCACGGTATGATAATTGTTGACGACTTGTTTAGGAGAGGTCTCAATAGAACACTCCTTAGGTTTCTAGAACTTGATGAGTCCAAATGCACATAAATCGATGTCCATAAGGATATTTGTAGATCTCACTCTAATGGCTTGAAACTAGCTGATAAACTTATTAGAGCTGGTTACTATTGGCCAAATATGGAGCAAGAGACAATCAAATATGCCAAGTCCTATAAAAAATGATAGCTCCATGGGAATCTAATTCATGCTGCAACTAGGGAGCTAATTCCATCTATCACATTGTGTCCATTCCAACAATGGGCCTTTGATCATGTGGGTTAGATTCACTCATCATCTTCACACAGACATAAGTTCATTATTACAGCTACATACTACTTGACTAAGTGGGTAGAGGTAGTTCCTCTCTCTACAAAAAATGGAAAAATTGTAGCCCTATTCATCATGAATCACATCATATGTAGGTAGGGTGTACCTTCTTCCTCCATTATTACTAATAATGGAGGACAATTTAAAAGAAAAGATCTTAAGAAGTTATGCAAAAGGTTTAAAATCATGCAAGATTGGTCTTCTATCTATTACCCCTAGGGTAATGGCCAAGTAGAGACATCCAACAAGGTGATCCTTAAGATATTGCATCACATAGTTAACAAATCTAGAAGGGACTGGCACCTTCAAATTAATCTAGCTTTATGGGCTTATAGAACAAGTATCAAAACTCCAATGGGTACAATATCCTTTGCTTTAGTATATGGAGTAGATGTTGTGCTTCCAATTGAGGTTGAGATTCCTAATTTGAGAATATCTATGAAAGGCCTCATTAATGAGGATAACTAAAAAATATCTTGAATTAAAAATCTATAATTATTAGATGAGCATTGGAAAGTTTCCTATGATCATCTTCGAGCTTATCAACAATGTATGTCCAGAAGCTACAATAAGAAAGTTAAGCCATGTGACTTCCAATTGGGTGATATTCTCCTAAGAGAAAACCCTAACAATTAGCAACAATGGGTCCAAAAATGGAATTCTAAACACAACTAGCTTGGTACTTACATAGTCACTATAGTATTTAGATTTGGTGCTTACCACCTTTCTATAGTTGAGGGAGAGGTGCTCAAGGAGCCCATCAACACTCTCCATTTGAAGTAGTTCTACAGCTGATCTAGTTACAACAACTCTCTATATATATCTAAATGTTCTCAAAAAACATCTAAAAATTGCAAAAAGTCCTAAAAAAATCTATTCTCTTTGTGAAAACCTAACAATAGGCACCTTGTTAATACCAAGAAAAAAGGGGAAAATAAAAAAAAATTGCAAAAATTAAAAAAAATTGAAAAACAAAAAAATTGCCATTAATGAAAACTTGGCAAACATGTATCACGTTAGCAAAAAAAGAATTTCTACCAAGAAGGTGAAAACATGGTAAATAGGTGCCTTTTGTTTCAAATGCTACATGCTACAATGCATCTTTTGGCTCCTATATAGTTTTCTTCTTTTTCTCATGTATCCATGGATTAAATCTTGTCATAACTTGGGGGCAATGCCATATAGTGTCATAGGAATCTCTCACGACAATCACTAGTCATTTTAACTATGTCTGCTACCTATCGCTTGTATCACTTTTTGAGATTCCTCTCATAGAATATCTCTCACATTAGTTACCAGTTGTCCTAACTATGTTTGTCCACTATCACTCAATTTCCTACCAAGTTTCTTTTTATTGAAGATTCCTCTTTGACTTCAGTCACCAATTGTTCTAACAATGTTTGTCTACTATTGTCACCCTACTAAAGAGATTTCTTTCATACATGTTCTAAATATTGACACTTGACATGAATCCTATAACACAAAAACTATACTCAAAATGATGAATTTGTTTGGGATATGCTGAGTTTTTATTTGTTTGTTCTTCTTTTTTCTTTATCATGTCTCTTTGAGCAACTTGATGATGTCACTTTCAGGTAGAGAAGCAAGGACTGGGCACATGATCTTTTCTTTGCTTTATGTTTGTAGTTTAGTTCCAATTATCTGATGCATCCATCTAAAAGGGGTGTCCACTATAAGATCCTCCATCTTCTATTGATGGTTGTGTGTACTTTGACTCCTTTTATAGGGATAAATCAATAAGGTTGGTTTTTCTCCTTTCTTTTTGGAGTGAACTCCTTATGCTATAGTAAATACTGATACTCAAACTGTTAAGTGAATGTATGGGTCACGAATGCAAGGGTCATTAATATACTTAATACTTATTGATTACTTAGCATAAGAAGGATCTCTCTTATGTTAGGTATGTTTACACACAAGAAAAATTCTAGTCATCTTAGTATTTATGCTTTGATGCTTGTGTTAACTTGCTACATTAAAAGGGACACATGTTCTAGTTAGTCAGGCTTCTTGTGCCTCAAATGCTTACATTTAATCCTGACAAAACTAGAACAGATTTCCTATTCATATTGCTATGATTGCAATGTTAGTGGGAATTGTATGACATCTAAGGTTTCACTATATGCTTAGTGATGATAATTTTCAAAGCTTGGTACCCAGACCTAGGTTTGCATCTAGCATGGGTTGCATTACATAAGAACATGGTTCGATTGTAGATCTACTTGCATCATTTTGTGATGGGAGATTGTTGGTTTCTTCAAAGTATCATGCTTCTCCATAGTTGCACAAGAATTTGGTTCTTTAGTTTGTCCTATTGATCTTCATGGAATACCTATCACTATCAATGAAAAAGGAATATTACATGAGATGTTAGTTCATTCACATTTTGCATTTCACACATACTATCATGATTCATCTCATCTACACTACATTCATACATCACATCAAATTTGCATTCATAATCATAAGCATAAACATCTCATGTACAACAAGCTAGAAAGACAAAAAGATGATACATGCAATTGTACTCAAATCAAAAATCTCATGTGTGTGTGTGTGTATATATATCAAAAGTGTACATCAGTGCAAAATTGGACTCTACTTGAGTGTTCTCGATCTCAAAAATGATACAAAATGATACTATGACACCAATCAATACATAGATAGACCAAAATTGGAGCAAAATGAGTCTAACTCTCTCCTTCCCCCTCACCTACTACTGGTGGATGAGGAGGAGGAGGCATATCTGGACTCACTGCAAGCCATGCACCTCCTAGCTCTCATGCATACTATAAAAATTGAGGCACTTGCTCAGCCTCATCCGACACAACTATTGTATAAGCTAAAAAATAATAAGCTTCCCTAGCTGATTGTAGCCAGATCTCATCCTACTATTGCTCTAATCTCTGAGCCTCTCACTCTAATTACTCTCGTAGCCCACAAATCTCATCCTCTTAGTCTATGACCTAGAGTCTCTAAAAAAAAACTATATTTGTAGCTCTCTTAGCTATCACTATGTGGTCTATATCTACTCTCTAAATTTCCTCAGGGACTCTTGAGTCTGTATAAGGATATCTCCTCATCTTCCTTCTTAGCCTACTTTGCTAGCTGCTTTGCTTCTATGCATGGTCTTTGTGTATCTCCAGCAATGGCTCCTAAGGAACCCATCTTGTTGTGAGGTTTCCTTTGACCTATCCCACTACCACCAACACTTGGATCTACTCTCATCTATCAAGCTAGGATATGTACCTAGCATTTCCTATGTCTCACTCCCTCTTGTTGGGGTTGCTATGGTGGTCCCTATGATACCTACTGGTTGTCTGGCTGTGGTCATCCCCAATGGATAAGTAAATTAAGGTAAGGGATGACTCAAAAAATATGTCTAATAAGCTGGAGTAATCCCTCCATCCACTAATTCTAGCAGATAGTCCTATTGTGTCGCAACCAAGTTGTACACATCAATCATTGATCTACCAGGATCTAATCTTGGGGACAATCCATGGTCCAAATCTAGTGCTAGCCACACATATGAAGAGTACTCTTGCAATATGTCCTTTGGTCACCCATATTATCACCACACCTATATCAAAGGAAACTGCTCCACAATCTATGCAGATCAACCTATCAGTGGTTGAGAGGTGAACATGTGTCCTAGCTCCTAGGGTGCATCATCCCAATCCTCTATCTCTCTCTAGGGTCTCCACACCACTACTACAAGGTCATCTAGGTGACCTCTCAACTTCTTATTCTTCCCAAGAGTTGTCTAGGTAATTTGGCCTCTATATCTACAAATGTAAGGCTCCATAGGTTACTGCTCATCTACAAAAATGGGTCTAGTAATTGGCAAGTACTCCCATGACCATGTTTGAAGAACATAGACCCCAATGACCATGCTCTTCATCTCATGGTAAATAATCTCATACAACTCGTGGAACATGTGAGTGAGCATGCACCGACCCCATCCATATCTCTTTGGGGTCTTTAACATCATCTGAAGCATCTAGCCCCATAAGCACTCTAGCCCATGCTGGCCTCTATCAAGTATCAAGAAATAGCTGCTAAATATACCCAACATTGCTTGCAGTTTGTGTGTTGTCCATATGTGTGAACCAACTCCTCCCATGTGATGGCTTGGCCCATGATCAAATCCTCCTCAAAAATGGACCTTAGCACCTCTGTACGTGTCCATGAAGCTATATCATAAACCACTCATGGTTCGTGGAATGGTATATAGAGTATCCTATAGATATCCTCTATGGTGATCATCATCTCCCCCTGTGGAAAATGGAATGTGCTCATCTTGGAATGGAAATGCTCTACTAGTGTAGTCAGAAGGCCATGATTCACCAACACGGGTGGAATTAGAAAAACATAAATAATCCTAGTCTATCATTGCGTGCTATATCAAAATCATCAAGACATTGCAACAAAGATCCATAAGGTGGGTAATGGGATCAAAATCTGACATCGTCAAGCAGGAGCATCGAGAGGTATAAGGGCAATCATATGTCACCCAAAAAAATGTACTTAGACTTAGTTTCTATTTCATGTGTTTCCATTTTTGGATACCCATTTGAATCAAATAAAGGTTCCAACTCTCACAGTTCCACAATTAGTGTTCTAGGTTAGATTTTTTAAGCACCTTGGGATACATGTAAATGCCAAAAAAATAGGATTCTATAATTGAGCCATAATTATGGCAAGTTGAAAGGTGTAAATTGGAGCGATGATTAAAATTATAATTTAGAATATTCCAAAAAAAGAATCAGGTCAAAAGGCTACACGGTTTGAAAGTTATCGCAATTTTTGTATTTCTAGAGACCTCCTATGAATGCTTCAAAGTCAGGTTTAGGGCATTAAATGACCTTGTACAACACCAAAAGATGGGGGACAAGTGGATCTGGTCCATAGGGCTATAGAGTACTTTGAGAGCTTTCCAAAAATGTAAACAATTTGTCAATCAGAGCTACGGTTCAAAAGTTATGCCTCCCAGAAGTTTGGTTACCATTTTTGGATTCTTCTAGTTTTGTGCCGATTTCTAATGCAACTTCTAGAGCCTTCTATTTGGTTGGTGGATGCCGACTAGAACTTTCTAGAATGTATTCCTAATCCTTAACCTTTGGGGTCTATTTAAGGACATTTCTAGCATTGTAAAAGGTCGTTCGGAGTGGAGTTTGAGAGAAGGTATTGGGAGAAGAAATTATCTCCAGATTTATGCTATTTTAAGCCAATAGGGCATGTTTTGGAGTCTATTTCTCTGCACTAAGTGTACTAGCATATTTTCATAGTTAATAAAATTTTCCCTTTCCTATTGTGTCTAGTCTATGCTTGGGTTGTGTTACCATCACATCAGGAAATGTAACCTATGCACACAAACACAATAGGAAAATGATCAGTCTCTGCTAAATGAATAAGATGATAGAAAGTGCAAAATTACAATGAAAAATCAAATCTAAAACTTTTAAACTTGCATTTCACACTAGAATTTTTTGTGAAATCTCATGTTCTTGTGCAAGATTGTACTTCTTCATGTGAGAACACAATTCTTTGTGCAAGAAGTGATCAAGCATTAGGTGAAGAAATCACCCTTTTTAGGGCTTCTCATGTGACACATGGGTATCTCCCACATGATGAAACCCATTATACCAGGTGAAGAAGTACATGCATCATACTTCTTTGTGTGAGAAGATATTAGGCCTACATGAGGAGAGACATCCTTGCACAAGAACTAACATAAAAAAATTTAAAACACCCTAAAACATGATAAAATACCTCAAAAAGTGCAAAAAATTAAATGTGAAGAAAGGTTATTGACTACTCACCGGATGCCCATAGTTTGTCGGCCAACTGTGTCATTGAGAGAACTCAAATTGGTGTGAATGCACGGGGACCACCATTTTCTCCTCAGAGCTCTCTTCTTCACAAAAGACAAAAGTGCAAGTGAATTGAAAATGACCCTTTGGGCCCTTATATAGGTTTTGACCTAATTTTTTTAAGTGCTCTAATTGACGTGAAACTCCCGCCTTGGCTAATTTGGCTGCTTTAAATCCATTTTTAGGATCAAATTTGAAATTTGACACACTTCCCTTAGCTAATTTGGCTACTTTGAATCCATTTTCAAGATCAAATTCAAACTCTGACACACTTAGAGAGCTCAAAATCACATTTTAAAATGTTGGGACCGATGTGATCAAATGCTTGTGTAGTCCATCTTTCTTATACTTTATGTATTTTGGAATCTTTTCAAATCATATGATTCAAATTTTTTAAAATCTCTAAAAAAGTCAACTTTGGTCAAACTTGGTTTTTTGGACCTCAAAATCATTTCAAATTGACTCCAAAATTTCTTTGGATCATTCTGATCTCTTCTATATTCTTTTGAATCTCATATTTCTTTAGTATCTCTTTATATACTACTCTACATCATATTTATGGTGTGTCATCTTTCAATTTTTCTCTCGAGGGGGTAGGATGATTGCATCATTGAATCTTTGACAACTAGCTGCAACTCAGTCTGAATCTTATGTCCTCATCACTAGGGACATCTCATCACTCAGGGCATCTCATCACTTGGGGCATCTCATTTCCCTCTATCTAGCATCATACATCATCTATTTCATCTTTCAATCAACTGATTAATCTTATAATAGTCTTGCCAGAGTTCGATGTGTAAGGTATCAAGACAGTCTAAACCTTGACTCCTGAGGATCAAGCCTCATTTTGGGGATGATTTTATGACTCTTGATAGGTCCTTTTATCTTTTATGGACTAGTATTTAGGTGTTCTATCTAGATTTTGGGGGATTAAGCTTTGTTCTGGAAATAATTCCAAATTCTTGCTAAGGGTTAAGCTTCGTTCTAGAGATAATCCTAACTTTTTCTAAGAATTAAGCCTTATTTTGGAGATAATTCTAGGCTCTTTATTTCAATCACTATTCAATGGACAAGTATCGGGACAGTTTAAACCCCTACTCTTGAGGATCAAGCCTCATTCTAAGGATGATTCTATGAATCATGATTACTCTTATCATGATGACAATCTAAACCCTGACTCCTAAGGATCAAGCCTCATTCTGGAGATGATTCTATGACTCTTGATAGGTCTTGTTATCTTTTATGGACCAGTATTTAGGTGTTTTATCTAGACTCTAGGGGATTAAGCTTCGTTCTAGAGATAATTCCAAATTCTTGTTGAGAGTCAAAGCTTCATTTTGGAGATAATCCTAACTTTTGTTGAGAATTGAGCCTCGTTCTAGGGATAATTCCAAGCTCTTACTTTCAATCACCATTCAGTGGATAGGTATCAGGATAGTCTAAACCATGACTCCTAAGGATCAAGCCTCACTCTGGGGATGATTTTATGAATCATGATTAATCTTGTCTTCTTTTTATGGATGAGTATCAGGACAGTCTAAAACTTGACTCTTGAGGATCAAGCCTTTTTATGGGGATGATTCTATGAATTGTGATTAATCTTTTCATATTTTTATGGACAGGTATCAAGACAGTTTAAACCTCAACTCCTGAGGATTGAGTCTCATTCTGCGAACAATTCTATGAAATTTGACAATCTTCATGCTATCACATTTTTGTATCTAGGTGTTCTATCTAGATCCCCTAAGGTTAAACTTTGTTCTGGAGAAACCTTAAAAAGCTTATCAATTGCTCTCTATGTCATCAGTTTCAGAACCAATATCATCACATCTCAATATCTAGGTGTTTTATCTAGATCCCCCAAGGTTAAGCTTCATTCTAGAGATAACCTTAAAAATATTATCAATTGGTCTTTGTGTTATCAATTTCAGAACCAATCTCATTTATTGATCTATGCTTTATGCTTCTGATTTCTTTGAATTGAATGTACCACTTACACATTCATTCAAAGAGGGGCAAATGTAATACCCCAAAATTGGCACATTTTTTCATGTTAATCAATTCTGGTCTATTTGATCATTCCTAAGTCCTATTTTACTAGGCAATTCTAATTTTGATTATCTCTGTGCTAGAAATGCAAGAGTTACAAGAAAATCCCCATCCTTTTTGCAATTCATGTGGTAAATATTTAGGGTTTATTAAGTGTAATGACAATGTCACTCAATTTCTTATCACTGCTTGACCTAAGTGTTAGATGTAGAAAACCCTAATCTGCATTAATCACACTTTTTATTTGATTCCTATGTATCGACTCAAATTAGCTACATTAAATCTATTGATCAAATTTAATTTAATTGTAAGTGTTCATACTTTAATAAGTTAAATTACTTCTTTAGCTAATGTGCAAAGCAATTAAACACATTTAATTTAATGAGATAATGTCATTATTTTAATTATTGGGTCTAATTATTCAATTAATAAAAAATGCATTTATGAAGTCATATATGATTTTATTAAATTAAATATTCTTTTAAAATATTCTTTTTAGTTTAGGAATGGGAATTCTAAGTGATCTATCTCTTGAATTGGAATTGACCTAATCAACTTGTTCTCACGCTTAGGTGAGATTCAGTTAAGTCTTCATCACACTTAGGATCCGAGTTAGTTAACCTCACCTCCACACGAAATCTTCCATCCTGACTGAATCTCATCTTCAATATTGACAGTTGGTTCACTTTAGGAATTCTATTTAAGAGGCCTCCAATTCCTCATTATAGGTGTGGAATTGAATTGCATTGAATTAATGTTGGAATAGTTACTCACTTTCTTAATACTCTCATATCTTTTATAATTTCCTAGTATTAATATCATTTAGATAAAATGCAATCATATAGCATAATTTTCTTTTCTTTATTCCTAGATTAATTTCACCCCATCTAGATTAATTTCACTTTTATATAGCTGCATAAATCCTTCGTACTAGAGATCTATTCATCTACTTCTCAGTTTGGGAGCAAAGGAAAAATCCTTCTACTTAGAAGGTAACAGGCTGCACTTTTGGATTACTTGGATGAATAATCTCATATTCATTTTGGGATTATATCTTAGGTAATGACCATGTTGAAGTGTGTGTGAGGATTAGAGGCCCACATTTCATGCATATAGGACCAAGCAATGCAAAGTTTATATAAAAGTCAGAAATGGAACAAAATTTGAAGTGATGCATTTTACAAGCCAACATGGAAGGAACAATATTTAAATATTTTAGAAGTTTTCATCGATCATAATGTTGGAAATATTCAAGATTTGATAAGTTACTGAGAGGGGAGGTGTGAATCAGTAACTTCAAAAATTTTCTTTAAATTCACCACAAATCCATCTATACTACTGCATACATTAGTACAAAAAGATAAAACATTCATCAAACAAAAGAACACAATGTTTTGGTGAACTAGAAACCTTCCAAATAGAAAGTAAAACTAGGTTGGGGATGGTACCCTCAAAAATTTACTACTACAACAAAAAGTTGGCCTGTTAAGGCTTACATTGACCACTTCTGGTGATCAACCCTATTAGGAGCACAAAGGACTACTAGGTCCACCTTGTTAGATGATTTACAAACATACAATGAAGTATGCACTCGGTTAAGAGATTTATAAAAAGACTATCAAGTCTACCTTGTTAAAGGATTTAGAAACTAATTCACCTATTAGGATGAAGTAGTGGATCTACTTACAATTTATTGTTGATAAGATCCTTTATGAATTGATCACCTTATGTGATAGATATGACTTTTCTACTGTTGGGTGATGCGATGCGCTCCCCTGCCCACAGGTGGTTAATTATGTGGTGTTCCATGTTCACTAACAGTCATGGCTTTTGGTGCAACGGAAAATGGGCTCTACAATTGGTATCAGAGCCTGGTTTTGGCCTGGTCATGGGTTCAAATCTCCCCGGTGCCTTCCCGACCCGCGTAAGCACCTGGTATGCACATCGAGGGGGAGATTGTTGGGTGATGCAACGCGCGCCCTTGCCCATAGGTGGTTAATTATGTGGTGTTCCATGTTCACTAACAGTCATGGCTTTTGGTGCAACGGCAAATGGGCTCTACATCTACTTCTATATTGATCTTGCTACATTCCTTAAACTGTTGTTAATAATCCTTCACATGCACTTCTCAAAGATACTTCATAGTAATTCAATATTTTGATATCTTACAATGCATCTTACATATATACCTTTCCAATTTACAAAACTACAAGGTCGGCCAAAATACAAGTGAACAACACATTACAAAGTCATCCCAATAGTAAATAACTCAGGTTCACTGAACTGACTTGGTGACCTTCTGATACTCAGTGTCCACTAAATTACATGACATCATCATGCACTTAGTAAAAGTGAAGGTTCAATCCATACTGATCACTCGATGTAGTTGTAAACTCAATGAACACTGGTGACTCGGTAGATGTAGTGTCACTCGAAAGATACTACATGATGAGTTTACCTTGCTTCACTCGGTAAACACTACTTCTTCCAATGCTTGATTTACATTGAATTTCCATGACACAAACTTACTGCTTGGTAGACACTGTGAAGCTTCACATTACCTATATTCACTCGATAGCCACTATTCTGCTTGGAGTAAACTGGTCAACACTTTGAAGTTTGGTTAACACTAGAATGCTCGATGAGAGTAGGAAACTAAGTGCTAGGCTCAGTAGCTATACTGATATAGATAAGTGTTGTCATTAATGGAAATAATAACTTAATGCCAACAATCTCCCCCTTTGGCATTAGTGACAAAACACTTATAAGTTAGAACATATGTACATAATCTGACTTCACTAAATTTTGGTTTTTCAAAATTTATCTTTTTAAAGCTATTGTATATACATTTGTACATATATCTCCTTGATGACACATAATGTATATACAAAGATACTTTTATACATAGCTATACACATATACATGTTGACTCTATTGAGTGTTATCTCCCTCTTTCAGTTATGCTGATATCTCTTCTTATATATAGTGTTTCCCCT
Source organism: Cupressus sempervirens (assembly GCA_028749045.1). Taxonomy (NCBI): domain Eukaryota; kingdom Viridiplantae; phylum Streptophyta; class Pinopsida; order Cupressales; family Cupressaceae; genus Cupressus; species Cupressus sempervirens. Next base: position 889,235,200 of record CM053789.1, read on the forward strand.
CTTTCTCTTATACTGATATCTCTCCCCCTTTTTGATAGTAATTCCAAAGAGCTACATATACTATTTATATAGTTACACCAAAATGAGATAGAAATTCTTGATGTACCTTGAGAATGAGGGTGAATAAGTTATCCCAATCCTCTTGCAAAATTTGGTAGGTGGAGAGAGCAATCTGAACTTCTACTGATAATTTGATCATGTGATCAGCCATTGAGAAATTCTAATCCTGGACCAATGTTTTGCAATGAGTAATATGTTTCTACATTTTATCCATTATTGGTAAGACTATGTTCTGAATATCAATCTAGTTTTCTCTTATTCTTGCTTCTTCTCTTAGAAGTTTTGCCTACATGTCTGCCAGATATTTCACCTTGGTGTGATGAGAGGAGCTAGAGGAGGGGTTAGTCTACAATTTTGATGCACTTGATTGCATATCAACATAAATCTTACTTATCTTCTCCTTTATTTCTTTAGTAAATCTAGAGACATCACAAAGTTTGGCAAAAAGTGATTTTGCACTACTAGAAGAATTTTCAACATTACCCAAAAATGTAGACAACTCAACTTGTTTGATTGCAACCTACTGAGCAATATGCTCTAGCACCTTGTCATCAAACTTCCTTTTAGCCTTTTCAATTAGTTTCTCTTATCTAGAAGAGTCATCATTATATTTCTATATATCCTCTTCTAACTGAATCAAGATGTGTTGAGGGGAATCCACTTCAACACCTATAGCTTCTATAATTATATTCTTGTCATTTTCAATTATCATATGCTCCTTATCCCTTTCAGACCTTAACTACTTTTGCATAGCTTTCTTCTCTATGAGTTGACTTGCTAACCTCATCTCTTCAATAGTAGTAGTGTCAAATTAAATCTTAGGTATTTCTATCTCTATGTCTAAGTCAATGTCTTCTTCAATTTCTTTTCCCATGATTAGAAGTTTCAATGGTTGCCTTTGTTCTACTTCTGTGATTAATAGTTTGACCTTTGGAATAGACACAATAGTGGAGATAGAAGGACTAGTAGTGAAAAATGGGATATGACTTAATGATTGCATACCAATAGGAGTACTAACCAAACCAAAAATTGAAACACTTCCCAAAAATGGTGCCACACTCAGTAGAATACGCATAGAAATATTTGAACTAACTAGAATCAAAGTAGATGCAAATAATGCTGATGAAAACAAAACTGTAGAGCTAATTGGAATAGATGAAGACAAAATTGTAGAATTTACTGTTGCACTTACTAATGATGCAAGAGTAGAGGGAGCTAACTTAGTAGCTAAAGAAGTAACAGTCAACTTAGTGGATGAAGTGCTTGACACTTCCATTGTAGAGACCTGGAGCTGGGAGGTGGCTGGTGAAGATTGAGCAATTGATGTTACTATTGTGCTCACAATTTCACTAATAGAAGTTGTTTCCACAAATGTGATAGTATTTGGTGGAGTCTAAGGAAGAGATGTAATTTCTTCAGCTGCTATTCTAACTAGATCATCCTCATCCTTTTCTTCCTCTTCTACTTCTTCCTCCTTTTCTTCTCCTTCCTTCTCCTCCATTAGAGCATGCAATTATCTTGTTGTAACTATGATTGAATGAGTATTGTCATAATCACCATTATTGTCACTACTGTCATCATCTTTAATTTCAACAGTTTCTTTTGATGGCTTGCTAATATGATATATATGTCTCCAAACTTCTAAGGCATGCTTAACCACTAATTCTATATTCTTCATTAATATGAAGCATGTATTAAGCTTTAGAATCATTCTATCTTCATGCTCTTTTATTGCCTTCTTCACTTTTGCATCAGTCAGATTTGGTATCAACTATCTCAGCTATTGTTCAAAGATGTCCTTTATAGTTTGCATTGTGTTCTCCCATCCAACTTTGATTTTAGCAAAAAGATCTTCATGGATTTGAGGTTGCATTTGTGTAGGGGAGTATTTCCAAATACCCATATTTTCCATAACTAAGTCCTCAATCTCTTTTTGCTCAGCTAGAGTTTGAGTATCATATTTGAGAACTTTGAAGTTACAAATTCCTGCTCCAACTGTTAGCTATTTCATTCTTTCCTCAAATGTAGGTGTAGAGTGGACAAATACTGGTTCACTTTTACCTTTCCTAGATCTCTTGGTGAACGCTATAGTTGGCTACTTCTAAGGTTTGGTGATAAACACTCTACCTTTCTTCCTTGCTAGTTTCTCTTTCTATAACTCTTCCTCTTCTTCTTCATCCTCACTCTTGCCCTCGGTAAGCAATATTAGAGGACCTTCAGCTGTCTTTAATTTAACAATTCTCTTCTTGCCTCTATTGAGAGCTTGAGGACTCTTAATACTAAGATCTATCCTCTTCTTGGCTTCCTCATATGTGCCAAATGCAGGAAGATTAGGATTGGCTGGCCCATTTACTAATGCTTCAATGATGTCTCTAGATTTATCAATATTAATTTCATAAGGCAATGGTTTTACCCATGCCACTCTTGGTATGATTTCTTGAATGTACACTCTATCATAGTCTATCATGAAACATATATCATCCTTGTAGTCTTCTACAAGCTTGGGTGGGATCCAAAATCTATTGTTCATTTTCTCCTTGAACACCTCAAAATAGTTATCCAACACCCTTTCAAAATTTTCACCCATTTCTTCAATAAATTCATTTATCTAATAAAGAATAGGGGTGTCTTTCCTCCACATGATTGTGCCCTTAGATGAAAATAATTTTTGAACATAAAAGAATAAGAAAGTAAGAAATGAACCAAACTTGAAGGGACTATTCTTGGAAGTCTTCACACTATCAATATTTTTGTTCAATTGCTTTAGTAACACATCTAACAGATCATATTCGAGGTTCTTCTTTACAACTTTGTATGCTAGGTCAACTACCTCACAAGGAACACCATTCAAACGACTTGAGCTATAGATCTTGTGTGCAATGATGTAGATGCCAAACCTAAGCTCTATGTCAGTGAGATTTTTTATTTTCAAGCCTCTACCATCCCACTTAGCTAGGGTTTTGGTTGTGTTAGCTTTGCTTAGCATTGGCAGACTTGTGACCTTTTGTATCATCTTATTTTTAATTAGAATGGGTTTCTCCAACCATAATTTTCCATTGTGGAACTAACTCAATATGTACCTTATCCATTTTACTTGGAAATTCTACACCAAGTGAGGGATATGTGTTAATCCTTTCATTTCCAAATGCTTATGCTCAAGTTTCAAAACTCTGTCAACACACATTTCAGCTAGGGCATTATCCATTTCTAATGTCCCTACTTCTTGAATAGTAAATTTAAAATGAGCTCTTATATCATTAATTCAAAGTACCTTTGACAAGATTTGCAACTAAGCACCATGACAATCAAGTGATTCAGCAATAGTCAGAAGGAGCTTGAAGTTTGGTGCTTTCCATTCGACACCCTTAACTAGCATTTCAAAACCCTTCTTTGGTTTAGTTTTTTTTCCATTGGTAGATGTCATTGCTGCTTGGTAGATGATGAAATTCATGAAGATCTTACTACTAAATCACTTAAAAACACTATAGTGCTCTTCCAGATCACTTTTCTCTTTGAATGTTGTGAATGTGGTGAAAAAATGAAGTCAAAATTGCCCCTTTTGTTGAGAAATTTTAATAAATTCTCGGTTCCATAATGACATATTGTGTGAGAGACTGTCATCCACTAACCTAACTCAAAAAGAGTATCAACTCAAAAAACAAACCAAATTTCCTTTACTCTTGACCTCACTTGGTAAGGTCTTCAACCAAGTTTTCTCGGTCAAGTCTAATGCAACTTGGAAAAAGATAACCTTTCTATGATCCTTGTGTATCTAGAATACTGATTGGATCATTTGCATTCTTCATATTTGTTGGAATTGCTTATTATTTTCTTGTTGAGTACAGCTCCAACACATTCTTAGGAATTTAGTTTGAGAGGATGGAGTCACCCACTTCTTGAGTGACTTCACTTCCATGATTTGAGCTTGTATCCTCAATAGATTTAGGAATCCATTGCTACTTCATGTGTTTCCTTATGTTGTGAACCCTTGCTTTCTTTTCATCTTCAACTTTGCTAATATTCATGCAATTTTTAGCTATATGACCAAGTTCAGTGCATGTGTAACACCTTATAGTAGTATCCTTCTTTCTTAGGTGATGCCTTGCACAATTTATGCTAGTGTGTCCATATTCTCCACAATAATGACATATGCACTAGGTATTGTAGTCTCATCCAAAAAATTCCTTTACAAGTTGTTGAGCTAGATTGAATGATTTGGATTTGCATTTTGATGCCTTGTGACCATGCTTTTTGCATTTGTGACATTTACCTTCAAATTTTGTTTTCTCCTTGCACTCATTAGCTTTTTGACCATGTTGATTGCAATTGTAGCACTTTCCATTGAATTTTGCTTTTCCATTGCTCTATCATTTGTTTGATGTATGACCAATTTTCCCACAATGATTGCATGAGGGTTTTTAATTCCTTTTTGCACCTTTCTTAGAAGATTCACCTTCCTCTTCATTGTATCCAATTCCTACTTTACCTTTTTTCCTAAGAAGATTCTACTAATTTTTCTTATTCAATTGATTCATGTCTTCTTGAGATTTCATCATTCTCTCATTGATTTTTTTTTTAGCATTTAGGTCATTCTTCAACTTTTCAATGATTTAGTTTTTAGATCTCAGTTCTCTCATTGCTCTTTCATTAATTTCTCTTTCATAATTTAGATCATTTCTTATTCTTTCATTTTGTGCTTTGAGAATTCTGATTTCTTCATTTGCTTTATTGATTTGATCAATAAGGTCTTCATGCTAATTGGATTGATTTTGTTCTTCATTTTTTCTTGCCTCCAAGTCTTCTTTTGGCTTATTCTTTTTTCCAAAATCTCACATAGCCTAACTAATTGAATTTATTGTTCTCTTTTGAGTTTCCTTACTTCCTCCTATAGAGATCCATTCTTTTCTAGGAGTTCTTTGTTTGCATTGTTTGCTTCATCTGAGCTACTTGAAGGAAAACATTCTTCAATCTTTTCTTCAACATACTTGAGGTCATTCATCTAATTTGCAAGTTCTTTTCTTCTTTTTAGGGGTTGGGAAAGATGTTCCTTTGCTTCCTTGAGTTGAACTATGGCCATCTCTAGATCTAGCTTTTCATTCTCAATTGCCTTGTCAAATCTGAATATCTCAATTTGTCCTTAGATCTTTGCTCAAGCTATCAAGCTTTATTATGAGAACTACAGTGCTCTGATACCAATTGTTGGAGTAATTCAAGATTTGACAAGTTACTGAGAGGGGAGGAGTGAATTAGTAACTTCAAAAATTTTCTTTAAATTCACCACAAATTCATTTATACTATTGCATACATTAGTATAGAAAGATAAAACATTCATGACATAAAAGAACACAATGTTTTGGTGAGCTAGAAACCTCCCAAATAGAAAGGAAAGTTGGGGTGGGAATGGTACCCACAAAAATTTACTACTACAACACAAATTTGGCCTATTAAGGCTTACATTGACCACTTATGGTGATCTGCCTTGTTAGGAGCACAAAGGACTACTAGGTCCGCCTTATTAGAGGATTTAAAAACATATAATGAAGTATGCACTCGGTTAAGAGATTTATACAAAGACTGTTAAGTCTACCTTGTTAAAGGATTTAGAAACTAATTCACCAGTTAGGATTGAAGTAGTGGATCTACTTACAACTGATTTCTGATAAGATCCTTTATGCACTAATCACCTTATGTGATATATATGACTTTTCTACTTCTATATTGACCTTGCTACTTTCCTTAAACTGCTCCTAATAATCCTTCGCATGCACTTCTCAAAGATACTTCATAGTACTTTGATATTTTGATATCTTACAATGCATCTTACATATATAACTTTCCAATTTACAAAACTACAAGGCCAGCCAAAATACAAGTGAACAACACATTACAAAGTCATGCCAATAGTAAATAACTTGGGTTTACTGAACTGACCTGGTGACCTTCTACTACTTGGTGTCCACTTCATTACACAACATCATCATGTACTCGGTAGAAGTGAAGACTCGATCCATACTAATCACTTGATGCAGTTCTAAACTCGGTGACCATTGGTGACTCAGTAGATGTAGTGTCACTCGATAGATACTGCACGCTAATTTTTCCTTGCTTCACTCGATAAACACTACTTCTTCCAATGCTCAGTTTACATTGAATTTCCATGACAAAAACTTACTACTCGGCAGACACTACGAAGCTTAGTAGACACTACAAAGCTTCACATTTCCTATATTCACTTGGTAGCCACTATTCTACTTAGTGTAAATTTCTAAACACTTCGAAGCTTGGTTAACACTAGAATGCTCGGTGAACATAGGAAACTAAGCTTGGTTAACACTAGAATGCTCGGTGAATGTAGGAAACTAAGTGTTGGGCTTAGTAGCTATATTGATATAGATAAGTGTTGTCACTAATGGAAATAATAACTTAATGGCAACACATAAATACCTATGGTATGTCATCAATGATTCAATGGAGATGTTATTAGGGAAGGATTTAGAAAAATCTTTACTAAACCTTTTAAATAGAGACGATCTTAACCTAGATCAAACATAGAGAGAAGCATGTGGAGTAAGAGAAAGAGTGGAGAAGTGTATGCATGTGAATGAAATATAAATGAAGGGTTATGTTATCATCTAAAAAATTAAGTGGCCTATTCGTTGGAGTGAAGTGAAAGGGAAATACAAGTAATATCAAATCAAAGGAGAGGATTAGTTAGCAAGGAGAAGACTCAAATCAGTTTGCAAAGAAAAATAAGAGTCAGGTACTGAATTAGTTTTAACCGACTTGAATCAAGATAAATCTCTTAATAGAGTGGTCTAAACAGATCTTTGTAAATCTTCGAATAGAGTTCTTACTTTTTTGTAAGTGTTAAAACCTCTAATAAGGTGAGACCTAGCAGTCTCTTAAGCCTTTAACAAGAAGTCTCCTCATAGGGTAGATCATATATTTGTTGGAGGATTTGGAAGATTGTTAGAAGATTGGTTGCAAGAATGAATTCTAATGATATTTCTATGGGCTAGTATTTTAGACATCTTACTATGATGATATGTTAAATTCATGACTAAGTTTGTCATTGATGTCAACATAGTAGTTTTTTATGGTATCTGATAGAAGAATAGTGGAAAGATCAAGTTGTTATGAATGAATAGTTGAGTATTATAATTATCTGAAGTTATGGGATATACTTTTGAGTATCTAGTATATGCATGTAATGTTGTAAGAATAAATGATAAGTCTAGACGAAGTAATCAAAGTTTTGGTGATGTTTGTTTTGAGATAGATTTTACAAAGGCATGTTCTGGTAAACTTGTTATATCTCTTAGCAGATTTGTTAATCTTAGAATCAAGGTTGAGGACATGAAGAAGACATGGTGATGATGATGTGGCTAAGATTTCTCATCACAATGTTGTGTGTATAGAAATTTATTCAATTTGCAAGGCATAAGATTAATGTTATCACTAAGTGTAATGTGTTCTTAATGTGGTCGTATAATAATTAATTGAGAAGTAATAACAATTGACTCACAATTTTTTTTGAGGACTAGGTATAAAGGAAGCACATTTTCCTTTATCATGGTATGTGATGATATGGTTTTTACAATTGATGATAAGAAGTAGAGATTTCAAAATGTGAAATTGAGCAGAGTAGTGCGGAAGTGAAGGAAACTTCATTGCTAAGGTTTTGTAGAGTGATCCATGGTTTGGAATTTGGATTCAAGTTTCACGACTTGGTCTACAAGGTCTGATAGTCATTGGTTTAGTTGATAGAACAATGGAGAGGAGGAGATAATAGTAAATTACTTGTTTAAGCAGTGAACTCTTCTTGTAGTTGAAATTGCCTTTTTGGGCAATGGGCTCATCTTGCATACATCATACCACAACTCCTAATAGGGTTGGAATCTCCTAACATGAATTCAAAGTCTTCTAATAGGGACTCCATGTACTAAATGTTGTAATAGACTCCTAACAGGGTCCAACCTCTAACAAGGAATATTTATATTAGTGCATCATCATGTGGGCATCACTCCCACTTGGGTTTTCCCTCTGATCAAGGGTTTCCCTAGTCAACATATCTAGTGTATTTGTCTATGTGAATTTTATTATGGTTTTTGTTTACTTTGGTTGAATGGTTAAGTTTTTTTAAAGAAGATAAGTATTTTAACTTTTGGATAACTGATTCACCACCCTCTTCTCTTAGTTATCTTGGAGGACTATTTTTTCTAACAATTGGTATTAGAGCCTCATGTCCTTGAAGATTAAGTTTAACAAATCTGGGAGATCCATGGTGAATATGTTCAGGAAACATAGTCCAAAGTTTTATGGAGCAAATTATGACATATAGAAAGAAAAGATGAAAACACATATGTTGTGTATAGATCCGAGATATTGGATCATGAAAAAATTAGAGAAAACAATCATTTCTAAAGAGGACTTGAAACTTGTACTGAGGCAAAAAGAGATCTTTTCATGTGTGACATGAAAGCTAGAGAAGCAATATCAATTGCACTTTTTGAAATTCAGTACAATCAAGTAAAATTACTTGTTACTTCACATGTGATTTGGAAAGCCTTGGAAAATAGTTTTGAAGGTGATGCATATTCTAAGAAATTGAGGCTACAAAGTTGGATTTGCACATTTCAAGATGCTAAAATGATGGAAGATGAATTTGTAAGAACATATATAGGTAGGATATCAAAAATTACTATAGGTATCCAATCTCAAGGAAGAACCAAAGAAGATGATGAGGTTATATGGAAGATATTAAAAACTCTAACACAACCATTTAAGTCAGTAGTTTAGATGATACAGTTGTTGATATCATATACCAAAGATTTTACAAAGGACACATTGCTTGGAAGACTTGAAGTCATTGAGAATGAACTTAGATAGTCTAGAGAATTGACGAAAATAGAGATAACTTTTAGTGGTTTGAAGATTCAACCTAGTCTATCAAGGAGCACAAGTGCTAGTGGAAATTTTGCTAGTAGTAGTAGATCTAAAGAGAATAGAAAGATTAAAGGAGTAGCCATTATAGTAAGAATATGAAAAGGAGGTAAGAGAATTTTAAAATGTTGGACTTTTGAAATCATAAACCTAGAAAATATAGAGAATGTTTGCATGCAAATGAAGATAATGAATATGATGAACTAGCATTAAGTCCTAGTGATGATAAAATTGGATTTGTCGCAATTAAAGAAGAAAGTCTAGAGAAGGTAGCTTTAGTGTCACTAGTTGAGAAGAAATCAAATTGGATAATTGATAGTGGTTTTTCACATCATATGATTAGTGATATGAACAAGTGTGTTGACTTCAAAAGTCAAGATGGAGGAATTGTTAGAGTTGGAAACAATACAACATGCCAAGTTAACTATATTGGATCTATAACTCTTGATAGTAAAACTAACACTAAGGATGTATACTTTGTTGATGGTTCAAAGCACAATCTTTTGAGTGTTGGATAACTAGTAGACAATGATTACTAGTTATAGTTCACAAAAAAGATATGCATGATCAAAGACAAAGATGGAAAGGTAATTGGAACAGGAACTCGATCTATAGGTAATGTATTTTAGTTGAATCCTATTGAAATGACATGTTTCATTGCAAAGGTAGATGAAAACTAGTTATGGCATAAGAGATTTTTTCATATAAAGTTTGACAGTATTGTGAGGACTAGTAGAGTGTTTGTAGTTAGAGATTTGTCAAAGATTGTAAAACCTACTAACACAATTTACAAGAAGTTTTTTTTGACAAAGCATAAAAGAACTTATTTTCCCATTGAGAAGTTTACCACTATAGAAAAGTTGGAGATTGTACACATAGATCTCAAAATTCCTACAAAGACTAAAGGATTCTATGGTGATAGGGTTGATAATGAATCTAGTATGAAGATCAAATGTTGAAGACCAGATAGAGGAGGAGAATTTACTTCAAATGAGTTTAACAAGTTTTGTGAGGAAAATAGAATTAAAAGATAGCTATCAGCTTTGACAGAGAAGAAACAAGTTAGTTATAGAAGCTAAAAGAACTATGTTATCAAAGAATGATGTATCCATGACATTTTGGAGAGAATATGTAAAAATAATAGTCGACACTATGAAAAAAAGTGCAAGTCAAGAAAGACACAAACAAGACCCCTTATGAATAATGGTTTGGTTACTCGCCTATAGTTAAGTATTTCAGAATTTTTGTGAGTAAGCATTGTATTAAAAGAGATGATGATATTGGTAAGCTTGATGCTATAAGTGATGAACATATTTTTCTTGGTTATTCATTGAAAACAAAGGCTTATAGATGTTACAATTAGAGAACTAAGACTATTATGGAAAGTGAAAATGTGAGAATTGATGAGAAATTTAGAATACAAGATAGAATAGTTGATTACAATTTAGATGATGATGTTCTTACTAAGTTGAGGAATGATGAGGTGTTTCTTGAGACTAACAATGATTTGTAGAATGAAGGAGAGCCAAGGTAGGAACAAAGCTTAGAACCTTCAGTAGAGTCAAGAGTTGAGATAGCAACTCCTACTTTAGGAAAGAATATGATAAAGAATCACCCATCCAAATAGATCATCAGAAGAAAAGAAAAAAGAGTGATGATAAAAAGTAGAGTCAATGAAGAACTATGCTTGATATCTCAAGTTGAGCCTAAGAATGCAGATGAAACATTCAAAGATGATTACTGGAAACAAGCTATGAAAAAGGAATTGGATTAGATAGTAAAGAATGAAACATGGAAATTGGTCCCTAGACTAGTAGACAAGAATGTGATAGGAACCAAATGGGCATCCAAGAACAAGATGAATGAACAAGGAGAATTTGTAAGGAACAAAGCAAGATTGGTATGTAAAGGTTATTCACAACAAGAAGGAATAAACTATGATAAAACCTATGCTCTAGTGGCTAGAATACAAGCAGTAAGATTATTCTTAGCCTATGCAACATAGAAGAAATTCCAAGTATATCAGATGGTTATCAAGTCAGTATTTTTGAATGGAGAATTTGAAGAAGTGTACATTGAGCACCCTAAAGGATGTATTTTGACATGTGACAAGGATATAGTGTGCAAACTAATGAAAGCATTGTATGGATTGGAGCAAGCACCAAGAACCTAGTATGTGAGGTTGGACAAGCATTTGACAAATCTTGGATATAGAAAAGGTATGGTAGATAGTAATCTATATTGGAAAGAAATTGATGATGGTTTGATGATTTTGGTAATATTTTTTGATGATATCATATTTGGAGGAAATGATAAAGAAATTGAGAAGTTTTCTAAAGAAATGAAGAAAGAATTTGAGATGAGCATGATAGGAGAAATGAAATATTTCCTAGGATTGTAGATTGTATAGAGTAAAGAAGGAATATTTAGTTCGTAGACTAAGTACTTAAAGGATTTACTTAAAAAATTTGGTTTGGAAGCATGTAAACCTGTTGGAACACTTATGGTAACTAGACACAAGTTATCTACAAAGGATGAGGCACCTACTATTGAGAAGAAAAAGTATAGATCTATGATCAGAGGATTGCAATATCTGACTCACATAAGGCTGGATATAGCAAATACAATTCGAATTCTTGCAAGATTCTAGATTGACCCTATAGAAGTACATTATGTAGCCGTAAAAAGGATATTTAGATATCTAAAAGGAACTTCAAAATTTAGATTGTGGTATGACAGATCTAGTAATTTCACTCTAAGTGTTTATATTGATGTAGATTGGATAGGTAGTATGGATGAAAAAAAGTACTAGCAGTGGAGCTTTCTTTCTTGGAGGAAGATTGGTTTCTTAGTTAAGTAAGAAGCAAGGTTATACATCACAAAGTATAGTAGAAGCGGAGTTTGTTGAAGTAGCAAATATATGCAATAAAGTCATTTGGATGAAGCAGATGCTAAAGGATAGAAATTAATGAACCTATTGTCATACATTGTGACAATACAAGCATGGTAAACATGTCTAAGAATCCAGTGTCAGATTCTAAGAAAAAGCACATTTCTATCAAGTATCACATGTTGAGAGAGAAAGTTGCAGACAAGGAAATCAAGTGAGAAAATGAAAGCGCTAAAGAGAAGATTGCAGATATATTCATTAAGCTTTTTTTTTAGTGTAAATATATTACATTTTACTTAAGTTTATTTAGGTTAAATGCATTATTTTATTATTTATCATATCGACACCTAGGAGTATGCGTAGTTATATGAGTTGTCTTGTTGACAACATAGGAGTTTGCATATTCATCTAAGTTGTCATGTAGACAACATAGTTTTTTACACTCTAATTAAGTATATGGTGTCTACAACATCTCTTTATGAGATACACCTTAGCATTCTTATCCTCTCATCATCACACTAACTTATGTGCTCAATGGAGGGTAATCCACTCTTGGTAGACATGTACTTAGTTGTGAGGCTTATCACTTTGCTAACTTCTTGTCATTCTAGATGCTTTTATATCCATGCACTTCTAGTGTGTATACACACATATGATATTCTCATTATTTCTATTTTGATCGTTCATTATTGTTACATATTGTGCTAGTGTTTGAGCTTCTTGATCTTGGTGTTATTTTTCCCTAAGGCAAATTCTTACATGGCATCAAAGCTAAGGGGGCTTCTCTTTACATAGCCAGTGGAGACCATTTTAGCTTCACCTCTTAGAGGACCTCAATTTAGATCTAGAGTATGTGTAGTTATTAAGAGCATTTAGAGCCAAAGAAAACCTCACCATTGCATCCAAAGGATCAATTTGGCAAATTTTGACTATAAATTTGCCTACCCTAGGCCATAGTCAAATCTAAGGAAATTTTTTTTTTGCAAACCAGAACCTGAAGACCCAATTTGCAAAATTGGGTATAATCTCTTTAGATATGTGTAACTGATTTTTTAGATCTAAATATTTTTGTGTCTCTACATTTTTTCTTTTTGGATTTGCATTTTATTTCTAAAATTTTGCAAAAAAATTAACCTTTTAGGCTAGTAGGAGAGATTTCTTTTCAAAAAAAAATTGGAGCTTGTTGGTGCAAATCAAATATTGGCATCATATTCAAAATGTCAAAAAAACCCCAAATCAACTTTTGTTTCATCAAAATAGGACATATGTTGTGAAATCTAGAGTTAATTGATTTTGGAGGTGCAATGGTGGTGATTTAGGAAAAATAATTGCAGAGGTGATTTTCAAACAATGATATCTCCCTCATACGGACTCCTTTTTCCAAGCAATTTTTTTTTTGGGGGGCTAGAATTTTGTGATCTACACATTGGTTTAGGATGTTTGAGATCTCTATTCCTAAATTTTTTTGCAAATTGCAAATCCTAATTTTTTGTCTATTTCAACAAGTTGCCTATTGTAAATGCACTACATCTAAAGTGTGTTATTTTTTTTTTTTTAATTTTTTTTTTGGGGGGGGGGAGTCTTTGATTGAGTGAAAAGGGGGTGTGTGTGTTTTGTTCTTGTGTCTCCTTGATATTGTGCTCTTTCTTTTGCATTATGGGTTCTTTCTCTAAGTTAACACCACATAATTATGCTAATTGGAAAGAAAAGATAAAGGAACCATTTGTTGAAAAAGGTTACTGTGTTATGTAACTAGTTCAGTAAAGAAACCTTGATGATGATGATGATGATGAGTCTTGTAAAAAGACTAGGCATCAAAACAAGAAATAGCCCTAGGAACCTTGTTAAAGAATATCTTAGATCCTATCAAATATTGCATTAGGAACCTTAATAATCCAATAGAAGTATGGGATAAACTTGAAGCATTGTATGGGATAGTAGATGAAGATATGGCCTACACCATTGAGAAAAATATTCACAAATTGGATCCTAGGAATTTTGACACCATCAAAGACTATCTTACTCAAGTAGACATGTATAGGGAAAAAACTTGAGGATTGTGGTGAACCCATCAAGGATGGAAAGTTGATCAAACATGTGATGAGTCATCTTCCTCCTGAATATCTAGCTTTTGTTTCTAGTTATAATACTCACAAGTTAACAATGGGTAGTGCCTTCACTAAGCCTTCATTCAAGTCATTTTCAGGAATGTTGGGCTTAGAACATGAAAAGTTAGTGAGTATGGGAATTCTCCAATCTTCCAAGGCCAAAGCCTTAGTAGCTAATCAAGGGAATCTAGGTGGTAAAAATTGCAACATGAAGAAAAAGAAGTGGAAGGCTAAGACACGAGATGTCACACAATAATTGTCTTCTACCTCTATGCATCAATCTTCCTCCACACAACAATCTTCTTCACAAGGCAAGTCTTTTTCCAAAAAACAATAAGAAGGGGAACAACTTCAACAAAAGGGAGAAGAAAACTTGTGCCTATTTTAAGAAGAATGGTCATGATGAACATGAGTGTAAGGATAAGAAAATTTATGAGTTGCTAAAGTTAATGAGGAAACATAAAATTGATGTGCCAAATGCCTATAAGGATAAGGGATCTTAAACAACTTCAAAAGGTAAGGAACAAGCTTTGGTAGCAATTACCAAAAAATTTGAGGAATGAGTTCTTGATTCAGGAGCCACACATTATATGGGTGCTTCAAGGGAGAATTTTTCCTCTTTTAAACCATCACATATACCTTACATCTATGTGGGAAATGACACACAAGTGGAAGTTGAAGGAAAAGAGAATGTTGAGTTGGACAATGGAGTCTTCAAGGATGTTCTTCATGTTCCTAACCTTAGCACAAACCTTCTTTCAATCTACCAAATAACTCACTATGGATGTGGCAACAAATTGGAGTTCCTTGCTGATTCAGTTGTGGTGAAAACTCTAAAGGATGATTCTATGGTGGTAATTGGAAAGGCTAATCATGAGACAAGATTTTATTATTTTTCTCATTTTGTGCCTAAGTCCACTTCCCTTTCCTTGTTTACCCACTCTAATTCACAAAGTAAAAAAGGGCATGAGAGGTTTGTACATCTCAATTAACATTACCTTCAATAGCTTAGCAACAATGACATGCTCATAGGTCTACCTCAAGTCAAGTATTCAAAGGGTATATGTACAGGTTGTGAAGTAGGAAAGCATCCCAAAGAGAAATTTGACAAGGGGAAGTCTTGGAGAACTATTGTTGTTCTTGAATTGTTTCATAGTGATGTAGCTAGCCCATTTCCAATACCATCATTTGGAAAGGCTCAATATGTTCTCATCTTCATTGATGAATTTTCATGCTACACTTGGGTCTTCTTTCTTGCTCATAAGAGTGAAGTGTTTGATAAGTTTATCACCTTCAAAGCTCAAGTTGAGAAGCAATTAGGGAAGGCCATTAGGATTCTACAAATAGATAATGGAAGAGAATATGTGAACTCAATCACGGCTTATCAAATTTTGTACTCATGAGGGTATTTATCTTCTACATTCAGCTGCATACACACCACAACACAATGATGTTGCTGAATGGAAGAATAGAACCCTTAAGGAGATAACCACTTGTATGCTACACATTAAGTCTCTAGATCAATTTTTTTGCGTAGAAGCCATGTGTTGTGCCAGTTACATCCAAAAAAAAAGTCCCCATAAGGCCTTAGATGGAATTACACCTTTTGAGGCTTGGTGTGGAAGAAAACCAAGTGTAAAACACTTTAAAGTTTTTGGTTGTTTAGTATGGGTAAGGATATGTCCACAAAAATGGAAGGCATTGGAACCTCAAAGAAAACCTTGTATATTTGTTGGACATCCGAACCACATTAAGGCATACAAATTCACTGATCTAGAGACACACAAAATCTTATTTGAGAGATGTGTTCACTTTAAAGAAATTTGTCCAAGTATGGCTTCTTCAACTCTTCCTTCCTCCTTCATAGAAAGTGATAGTGATGATAGTGACTTGGAAGATGATATTCCTTCAACTTTGACTAGTAGGACACCACCTTTGCATGGTCCACAAATAGCTGAGGATATTCCTTCTTCTTCTTCCACTAGACCTTGTTGGGCACAAAAAACACTTAATTCAGTAGGTTCATTAGTGGGGAATCCTTCAGATACTAGGAGGACACAATCACAACATCAAAAAATTACACATGTATACATTGCTACAATGATAAATCCATGTAATTTAGTATAGTTGGGTACACCTTGTCTTGTAGTTCTAGCTTCAAGGGATGACTACTTGATAGATATTTTAGGTTTGTTTGTAGAGTCCCACATTGTAGATCTAGAATACATTATTGATGATATACATCTTCTCTTTGATGAAGATGATCCTTCTTTAGTTGTTGTGAGGGAACACTCTAACCCTCTTATCCATTCTCTACATGATCAGTCTTTCAAGGTTGATATGATTGTGGATCCTTATGTACAATAGTTAGAGGAGGTCTCTTTATCATTTGAGGAGACAATTGGTTCTTTGGGATATGTTCTACATCCATCCATGCTAGATCTAAAATTGTTATTTTCAATAGTGTTGGAAGGGATGATTGTTAGTATGGACACAGGAATAGTTGAGAAGTCTTTAGAGACACCATTCATCTTTAGGATTCTTTCTACACATTGGGGAAGCATCTCATATGTACCTATGACATTGTTTCTTCCTAAGGGGAGGAATACTATTCAGCAATCATGGATCAGCTTCTATATTCATCTTGGATTAGTTATCATTGATAGTGATTTTGTATTTCAAGAGGGGGCTACCTTGTCTTCTTTCTTTTTTTACTTCTATCTTATGGGGGGGGGGACCTTTTCATCTTATGGGGTTTTGTCCTTCTCATATTTCTTTATTGTACTTATCTCTCCTTCTAGGGGAGGGTTTTACCCATGAGGTTTTCCTTCTTTCTCCATTTTTAGAGGGATTGCATTGCATTACATTGCATTATACGTAGAGCATTGCATTTGTACATGGGTACCTAACATGGCCTAGTAGTTGGAACCCATCATGTATTTTCATCATAGCTTTTGTGAGTTTAAATGCATACCCCTAAGTTGCCCTTAAGGAGGGGTGTTAGTGTAAATAATTAATTATTATTACACTTTACTTAAGTTTATTTAGGCCAAATGCATTATTTTATTATTTATTATATAGACACCTAGGAGTATGTGTAGTTATATGAATTGTCTTGTTGACAACACAGGAGTTTGCACATTCATCTAAGTTGTCATGTAGACAACATAGTTGTTCACACTCTAATTAAGCACATGGTGTCTACACCATCTCTTTATGAGATACATCTCATTATTCTTATCCTCTCATCATCACACTAACTCCTATGCTCAATGGAGGATAATCCACTCCTAGCGAACATGTGCTTAATTGTGAGGCTTATCACTTTACTAACTCCTAGTCATTCTAGATGCCTTTATAAATAGTCACTTCTAGTATGTATACACACATATGATATTCTCATAATTATTATTCTAATCATCTATTATTGGTCCATATTGTGCTAGTGTTTGAGCTTCTTGATCTTGGTGTTATTTTTCCCTAAGGAAAATTCTTACACTTTTCCCAAAGAGACTTTTGAGTATTTGTGAGGTATGCTTGGGGTTATGCCTCTTCCTACATCAAATTAGATGATGTAAGAGTGTATCAGTCTAGGGTAATAAAGCACCATTGTTTTTCTGGACTAAATGTTAATACTTACTATATGGGGGAGTATCTATAATGGACAAAGTCATCTAGAAATCTTGTTGGATATTATTGTAAAAAATGTCCTTCGACACTCGAGCTAGTAAGAATCAGTTGTTATAGAGTTTGATGTAGAGATGTTGGTTATTGAAACCTTTGACATTGATGTCAATGTGGGAGAGTATTGCATGAAAAACATCATAAAACATCATAGGGATAAGTATTTTAGAAAGCACATTGAGGTATATCAATGGGGGAGAATGATTGATGAAGAGGATTTGGGAAGAAGATTAACAGTCCTTTGTTGGTATTGTTGGAACTAGATTTTTTTTCATCTATGTTGCCATCAATGCCAAAGGGGGAGATTGTTGGAAGATTTGGGAGATTATTAGAAGATTGGTTGCAAGCATGAATGATAATGATATTCCTATGGGGGAGTATTGTAGATATGCAAGTATGATGATATGTTACATTCATGACTTATTTTGTCATTGATGTCAACTTAGCAATTTTCTATGGTATCTGATAGAAGAACAACACAAAGATCAAGTTGGTATGGATAACTAGTTGAGTATTATAACTATCTAAGGTTATGTGAGATACTTCTAAGAATATAGTACGTGTAGTTAATGTCGAAAGAAGAAATGACATGTCTAGAAGAAGTTATTAGAGTTTTGGTGATGTATGTTTTGAGATAGAGTTTATAGAGGCATGTTTAGGTAAACTTGTTATATCTCTTATAAAAATTTATTATTCTGAGAATCTAGGTTTAGGACATAAATAAAACATGTTGTTGATGGTATGGCTAAGCTCACTCATCATAATATTGCATGTATGAAAAGTTATTCAAGTTGCAAGGTGGAAGATTAATGTTATTGCTAAGTGTAACATGTTCTTAATGAGGTCCTATAATAATTAATTGAGAAGGACTAACAACCTACTTAGGGAATTATTTTGTGGACTTGGTATAAAGGAAGGACATTTTCCTTTATCATGGTATGTGATGATATGCTTTTTACAATTGATGATAAACAACAGAGAGTGTGGAATATGAAGTTGAGTAGAGCAATATGGAAATGAAGGAAACTTCATTGTCGAGGTTTTGTTGAGTGATCCAAGGTTCGTGACCTAGTCTACAAGGTCTAACAATGATTGGTTTAGTTGATAGAATAAAGGAAACGAGGAGATAATAGTAAATTACTTTTTTGAGTAGTGAGCTCTTCTTGTAGTTGAAATTGCATGTTTGGGAAATGGGCTCATCTTGCATACATTATATGACAACTCCTAACAGTGTTGGAATCTCCTAATTGGGATTCAAAGTCTCCTAACAAGGACTCTGTGTACTAAATGTTGTAATAGACTCCTAACAGGGTCCATCCTCTAACAAGGAATATTTATCTTAGTACATCATCTCGTGGGCATCAATCCCACTAGGGTTTTCCCTCTGATCAAGGGTTTCCCTAGTCAACATATTTGGTGTGTATTTGTCTATGTGCATTTTATTACGGTTTTTGTTTACTTTGGTTTAATGGTTATTTTTGTTTAAAGAAGATGTTTTAATTTTTGGATAACTGATTCACACCCCCCACCCTACCCAGTTATCTTGGTGGACTATTATTTCTAACAATCTTATGATTAAAAATTATAACCTTAATTGGTTACCTTTATTACTATAGTAGTGAAGATTTGTGGGTGTCATCCCCACCCCATTTTCCCCTTCCCCTTGGAGGGTTTTTGGGTAACAAATATCATGTTATGTGTTTTATTTTCATTCATGTGAATGATCATTTTTATATGTTACAGTAGATTTACATTACACGTTTTACATCCACAAGTTTACTAATAGATGTGAGTGAATTGATGAAAAGTTTAAGTGTTTGAGATTTTGATTCACCCCCCCACACCCTCTCTCATTATCCTTTTTTTTTTTATACCTCCATTAGTCAAAAATTGGTATTAGAGAATTGATTCTCTGAAGGAATCTTAATAGCTTGGAGATGGAGGCTTTGAAACTAGACAAGGTTGTTGACAATCGGGTGACTGACATCCAACTCATACTATAGAAACTTGAGAAGGAAAGACAAGAAATGAAGGATTCTCTAAAAAGGAGAAAGGAAATTATCTTTCTAATAAAATATTTTTCATATGTAGAAGTGGGGATTGAAGGACTATATGAACCAATAAATCCAAATGACAAAGAAATTGCTAATCTACCTGACAAGATCAAACTTTTGATTTAAGAAATAAGAAGACTGAACAGAGAACATGAAATTCAATCCGTAAGACTATGTGAAGTGACTTAACAAAAGAAGAAATTTGAAGAAGATAGGACTATGGCTAAAGAAGTAAAAAGGGTAATGGTTACTAGATTTGAAGAAAGGATATCAAACATGCAAAAGCTCACAAATACACAACTAAACATGATGAATCAAGTAATGCTTACAAAATAGGAATTGAATCACAAGCATGTGGAAATTACAAATATCAAATCACAAAAGGACATACTAAGGAATGAATTGAAAGATGAGAAAGATTCTATGGAGAAATTAGGACATGTGAAGTAATCAAGCTATTCTGATGGGTTAGGACATTCATGTACTAAGAAAGGAGAATCATCAAAAAATGGAGAAATGAGGAATGCAAAGAAAAAGGACAAACGAACCTGATATCACTGTTGAAAAATTGGTCATACTGCAAATATCTATTGAAGCAAACATAGTATACAAAATTATAAACCTAAGCTTATTGGTTACTATTTTTAATACAAGAAACAAGGGCATCAAATACATAAGTGTAGGTTAAGACAAAGGACTACAACTGCTACACCTAAATTTGAAGGATATTACTATAATTCTTAGAAGTATGGGCATCGATAATATGAATGTAGATCATAGAAAAAACCTTACTAGACAAATGAAAGGAAGAATTATACACCTAACAATGCATGTTCCAAATTTCACAAGTTTGGACATCAAAGCATCTATTTCAAGACTCAAGCATACTCAACAAATCAGACAAAAGACAAATGAAAAGGCAAAGTGGGCATTGAGAAAATTAGGAATGAAATGAACTAGAAATCGAAAAATAAAATAAAAGATGGAAATAGTGGAGCAAATGGAGCCGAGGTCACCTAATCTAATGGAGAAGGTGATCATGTCATCTTGAACTAAGAAAGAGAGGTATATATGGATCTGTATACCCAATTGATATATAATACATAAGCTCCTTACATGAAAATATAGTAAAAGTTCATATCTTATCTACATATGTGAAGATGCATAAGAAATATTTTTTGAAAGGTTGTTGAGTGTCAATCTAAATTGTCTATGTTGATTGAGCATTTCACCATAGACTAACTGCTTTAGAGAGAAATGATAAGAGGCCAAGTAATATGGAAGAGGTCAAGCTATAATACAAAGACCTACTTGAAAGGCATCAACATCAACCAAGATAGTTGGCTTCCACCTACCTAAGTACAAAAAATTAATGGAGAACCCTAATTGATCAAAAAAAGGTATATAATGAATTTTGAAGACATTATTATATACCTTGCATTCAGATTTTTGAGAGCATAGAGCGATTTGGTGATTTTAGTGACTAGAAAAGATTCCAAGAGCAATTTGGATGAAGAGGCCTGAATGAGTGAAGATCTAAATTATTTCAAGTATCTAGAGAAGAAATAACTTCAAACCCTAACTGTGGTCATGGTAGCTTCATCAACTACTAGAATGAGCTAGATTTTAGTAGAATCCAAATGGTGAAGAGTGATTTTTGCCCTCCGTCAAAGTTCTGTACAATTCTAGAGATTTCTATGAAAGGAGACTCAATGGTTGTGCTAGCCTTGATACCGCATAAAGTTATTATGATCCATGATATCAAAAGCTCTTATATGTGTAAAATTGGAGAAGTAGGATATTATGAAATCAACAAAGCATATGAGAAGTTTTGTAATGAAGGAATTCTAAAGGATAGATTCAAAGTTGTTGAAAGGGAAGGGTTAACTTGTGCCCTAGAATTTTCAAATAATTTCAAGGTTGAATGGTTTAAATTTGATTTAAGAAGAACCCATGACATGAAGTACTAGTTATAGAATGGACTCATGGAATTCATGAAAAAAAAATTGATTTTCAGAGTTATAGGCTATCCAACCTAGATAGGAAGAAAACCATGTGAAGTTTGAGTCATGAAGAATTTCAGGAAAACATATGACCCGAGTGGAATAGATGTAGTCTATCCATCAAAAACATCTCTCATCTACTAATTGAATTTTACAGTGAGTGTTATCATTCACAAATTCCATCAATTGATCATATTGAATAGTATGTCATGTATGGCTATGGATCAAGTGTGGAAGATTGTAATGAAATATCATGAGTATGATATTTCCGAGCTACAAAGGTTACAACTTGCATAAAATTTTTCATCCATAAGAAAAGAAAGGAATTCAATTTGTAAGTTTGGATCCCTCATTATGTGTATTTTCTTGGTATTGGTAATGTTGCATGGGAGAAAGCTAGATGAGTGACAAAACATTTTAATTTGTGTATCGCTTAGTTGGGAGAATTTTTTTAGAATGTAATGGTACTTATTTTGATGAATTTAAGAAAAGAGTGATAAGGAGAATGAGGATACGAGAAGAGTTGATCATGAAATATTATAGTGACATATGTTTTCTTTTGGATACAGACAACACTTTTTAACAAGCAGTGAAGCTAAGGAAGGCTTGGTTACAAAGTTTTGACTATGAGATATGTTAGCCATATTTTCCCTCACGTAAAAAAATTGAGTTTTGTATGTCAAGTATGGCCAATAGTCATATTTTCAAATATTCAAATAATCAAATGTTATAAAAGATATTTTAAAACCTTGGGTTACATTTTATATCCTTAGTCTTTAGGTTGCTTCATATTATAAATATCTTAGTAGGCCCACATCTTCTTAGACATTCGATCTTCTAGGATTAATGAACATTGCTTTGTCATTATCAAAATTTGCACAAAAAATTATCGTAACAACATAGTGACAATGTGACACACATCTAGGTGGGCCTTTTTCATTTTAAGTCATGCATAATAGTTAGTGAAGACATTAGGGACCATATATTGAAGATGAATCTATGACTATTGTTATATCACTGTAGGAAAATGTATGGTCAAAAGTCATAGCGACATAGCGACAACATGCCACATATCCTAGGTGGGCTTTTCTTCTTTGCAGCTAGTGCAATTATCAAATGAGGTAATAGTTGTCCAATTTTTATTCATGCTTTACAAAAGTGGGATAGTTTCTTATAATACCCTTGTCCACTATTGATTTGGAGATGATCAATGCTTGTCACTTAGTCACTATGAAAAATGTATGATGAATTTTCACAGTGAGATAGTGACGATGCAACACATGGATGTGTGGGACCTATTTCACATATGGACCACAAGTGTAGGGGTGTCAGAATGAGTTGATGTGATAGTACTTGATTGGTTAGAGGTACTAACGAGGATGGTAAACTATGGTTCTCCCTTGGTTGTCCAATATTCCAAGATCAATGCATGTTGCTATGTCGCTATGGAAAAATGTACAATGAAAATACACTATGAGATAGCCATGATGCAACACATGTCTTAGCAGGCCCATCATAGATATAAGATGTTATAATTTCCTCCACTATTAGATTGAAAATAGATTGAGTGTCATCACTTTTTCATTATGGAAAATTGTACGGCCTCTTTTTGTAGCGACATAGCAATAGGTTGACATGTGTCCTCATAGGCCTAGGTTGAAAAGTTAGCAGGGAATAGTAAGAAAACTCAAAGAATAAGGTGTTGAGGTCCTGCCATGTAAATAGTAAATAGGTCAACATAAAGTTAGAAAGCCAGAAAGGGTGGTAGAATATTTGAATGACATTGTGCCACATGGCAGGATTAGGCAGTCAAATCTAGTTGACTTGCTGATTTATCTCATTAGGCATGTTGATAACATGGAGCAAGTAGCTCTTTTAATGGTGGGTCAATATTTTGATCACCTACAATCACTTTCATCATTCTCCATGCCACTTAAATGTAAAGGGACATTCCATCATTGCCTGGTTATTCATCTACCCAG
The DNA here is from genome assembly GCA_028749045.1 of Cupressus sempervirens. NCBI lineage: Eukaryota > Viridiplantae > Streptophyta > Pinopsida > Cupressales > Cupressaceae > Cupressus > Cupressus sempervirens. Next base: position 889,258,924 of record CM053789.1, read on the forward strand.
TCAGAATGATAATGGTCATTATTTCTATCTTCTCAAGGTTTTGTTTGGTGAATGATATAATTGTCTTGCATCTAGAACTGTACCATGATCAGATCTTTCTTAGATTTGTAGTGATTTTTCTCTATAACCTTAAATGAAATTATTGAGTTTTGGCTTAGGGTAGAGGCTAAATAAGTTATGCTTGAACTATAAAAGTAAATTTTGCAACTCTTCTGAGGGTCAATCATTTTTTCTCTAATTCTATAGTAGTAGTATTCTATATGTTGTTATTGTAATTTCCTTTTGTCTATGAGTGAATGAAATCTTCTACTTTACCTCATTCTCCCATCAATAATAGTGCAAAATCTTCTTGCATCTATTGGTGTTTTATTTTTATTCTTCAATTTGAATAATAGTATCTACTCTTGCCTTTGAATGTCATAGAGTGAAGTCCTTTCCTTGTGGAATTTCATTTGGTTTCTAATCTATATGTAATTGTTGGATTAATAAATTTTTTGAATCAATGTATTTTAATGTTATATTGATGAATAGTGCATTTTTAGGAAGAGATTTGATTGAACAAACTATTTTGGTGTATCAACCCCATTAGATTAGATTAGATATTTTTCTTTCATGAATTCCTTCTCCCTTTTCCTCTCAAAGAGTAATTAGGTGCACCATGATACTAAGGAAATTGGCCTTCTCTAGAGACTCAATCTCATAGTTCAAGTCCCACAACTTGGAGATTGTTTCCATGTTTCACAAGGTTGCCTTTAGGTAAGAACTTTAGGAAAGGGTGCAAGCTCTTGTGACAACCAGATAGATAGTGATGCAATGAGTGCAAACATTGATGCACTACTGAAAGAAGGGATAGATGTCAATAGTGAAACTTTTTCAAGATATGAAGAAGAAAAAGCATTAATAACTATAAATATAAAGTTATCTTCTAAGGAAAAGAAAATGAAGAAAATGATTGAATATTTAGAAGAAAAACTAGGCACCCTAGGCAAGGGAAAAGAACCATTACAATTGACATAAGGTCTTGGTGAAGATGAATAAATAGATAGTGTTGATGAGGAAGAGGGAGAAGAAGGTGACAAGGGAAAATCCCTAGTTGTTATCATGCCACCAATTAAGAAGGCTCAAGGAACAAATAAGAAGTCGACAATGACACCCATCTCTCCTCCACCACCAAGCAAGCAAAGGACCTAGGCAGCTACTAGTGCCAAGAAGTTTGCAAATAAGAAGGTAGTAGAAGATATAGAACCTAGTGGCCCTAGAACCAAAAGAAGGAGATTGGTCAGAGGACCACCTAAGAGGAAACATAAGTCTATTGATAAGGTATGCACAAACATAATGAGTTCCCCAAGTTTATCTTGTTTCAAATTTGTCAAATATTATACACTAGATAATGATGATATAAATAAAATTGAGACAATGGTAGAAATGATCTCAAATTTTAAAACTAGCTCCTACTAAAATAGAGAAGAAGAGACCTCAAGACGTATATGATAGATTGGAAATAAGATGGGAATAGGAGGAGAAGGAAGAGAAAAATATAAGGATTGATACATTAGTTAGAGTAATGCCTGGTTTATCCCAAGAGCAAAAGGACACATTTTTGGAGTAGTATATGAGAAGATGTGTTGCAAAAGATAGAACATTTTTATCTGACTAAATAAAGAGGAAGTTGTACAGCAACAAAGTGAGTTTCTATGGGAGAGTATTTTTGGGTTAACAATAATGATAGGAGTGATAGACACTATAAAAATCAAAGATTGTTATAGAAGTGGATAAAGATTAGTCATGTCGAATCTACAAGGTAGCATGTTCCCTATACATCCTAGCACCCTTGACACTCTAGAGGCAGAGCAATCAAGGCTCATAGATACAATGGTAGATGATGAAGAGAAGGAAATAATTGTAGATAATAAGATTATTTCAACACCTCACATTGAGGAAGGAAAATAATAAAATAAAGGTAAATCAACTACAACTATTCTTGTCTCAAGAATAGATGCAAAAGCAAGACCGAGTGGTGACACTCCTTCACCAAATCTCAAGGCAATGTCGAGCAGCAACACTCCTTCACCTAGTAGAAAGAGGAGAGAAATACAAGATGTTTCACTAGATATTGAAGTTAGTCTAGATGAAATCATTGAAATGCCACAATTGTAATTGGAAAATATCACGTTGGAGAAAAACATTTTTCTACAAGAAATTTTTGTGAAGAAGAAAAGACAAGAGCTTAGAAAAGAGAACAAGCAGAAACATGTACTACATAATGGAAAACATATTTTTGTTGATGCTTTTAACATTCATAATTTTAATGAATATTCACCAATCATCAACAAACTTGTACTTATAGTTGATCAAGTGAATGATGTAAATATAGAGTCAAATGAGAAGCTAATGGATTGGTCTACTAGAAAATTTGAAACTAAGGTTGTGGAAAAATTTTCCATAATCATTGCCGAGAAAAAAGTGCAACTAAAACATACAATATAGATTCTGATTGAGCTAATATAGAAGGTAAAAAATTTGTACACAATTTTGTCAAATATGCCAAGATTCAATAACAATATTTAGGCACAAATAAATCAAATTCAGGCTAAGATAAAGAGATCTAGCTGTATTATTTCTTATTATTTCTAACTCAGTAGAATCTAGCATTGATCATTTCAATAATCTACCAAATACTCAAGACACATTGGTTGAGCTTTAGGTAGCTAATAGCAATATGAGATCCAAATTGATCTCTATTCAGGCAATGATGATACCTCATTTGGAGGTCATGTAGAGATAACTGAAAAAAATCTAGGATCTTATTATAGAAGATCACATTCTATCAGAGGCTAATAGTTTAATTGATCTGGCCACAAGATTATAGTTGTACAATCATATTTTGGAAGTAGCAAGAACTGCATGAGATCATGCATTATCCATGATTACCATAGTTCACATGGAATTAATTTAAATATATGGATTACTTCCACCTATTCAACCCCAACAACAATGACATATGGTATTAAAAAATAAGGGGGAAAATAGTTTTGAAGAGGGAATGATATCTGATGTTAAAGGGAAAATATAGATGTGGATAAAGGTGAAATTGATTTGTTATTCATTTTTGCATTGTTTATTTATTATTCATTGGAATAACTCATAAGACTAAGGGGGAGAGCTCATTTATTAGATTTTATTGTATGATGTAAATATGATAAAGTTTTTTTTCTACTAATGTCAAAGGGGGAGATTTTTGGTATCTCTAACCATTATTGTCTATTAGTGTCAACCACCTAGCCATTTACAAGGTAGGGTCAAATAGTCATCACTACGACTGGGCTACTCTACAAAGGTTGAGTACTATAGATAAGCACATATGTACTGAACTCTATAGGAGCCAAGTAAGTGTATGGTCATTGAGTATTTCAATACAATCTAAGCTCATCAGCAATCGATAAAGTTCCAAGTATAAAAGTGTTGAGTTATATAGTATGTACCAAGCACAACACATGATGAGAATAAAAAAATAGTAAAGACCAAGCAATGTAGAGTTTACATAAAAGTAATAAATAGAACATAATTTTAGATAATTTGTTTTACAAGCCAACATGGAAGGAACATTTAAAGATTTTAGACTTTGTTACAAAACATTTAAATGATGTGGATCATAGATCCCTATGTTGTGTTATCAAAAATTAATATGGAGAGGCTATTATGGAAGGATCTAGACAATTCTTCATGAAACCTTTTAAATAGAGATGATTGTAACCTAGATTAGACATAAGAGAAGCATGCAAAGTAAGATCAAGAGTATAGAAGTGTATGCTTGCAAACAAGAAGTCAGTGAAGGGTTTTGTTATCATCTAATAGAGAAATTGACCTATTCATAGTAGTGAAGTGAAAGGGAAAGACACGTAATATTAGATTAGGTGAGAGGATCAGTTAACAAGGAAAAGACTCAAAATTATCCTGTAGAGAAAATTGGGAGAAGGTATTAAATCAATTTTAACCAACTTGAATGAGGGTAAATCTCTCAATAGAGTGATCTTAACAAATCTTTGTAAATCTCCTAAGAAATTCCTTACTTTTTTGTAAGCCTTAAAATCCTCTAACAAGGTAAGACCTAGTAGTCTCATAAGCCTTTAATAGGGAAGACTTCTCATAGAGTAGATCATATCTTATGATAAACATTGTAACCTTAACTAGTTAACTTTATTACTGTAGTAGTGAAGATTTGTGGGTGTCATCCACACCCTAGTTTTACCTTCATCTTGGAGGGTTGTTAGGTAACAAATATTGTGTCATGTTTTTTTATTTTCATGCATGTGATTGATCATATTTATATGTTACAACTGATTTACATTACAAGTTTTGCATGCACAAGTTTACTGATAGATATGAGTGAATTGATCAAAATTTGAAGTGTTTAAGATTATGATTCACCCCCCTCTCATTATCTTTTTTATCCTAGTTATACCTACATCATTAAAAAACTTATTGAAGACTCTCTTTTTGGTATTTTCATGTCCTACTCACTATGATGACTCTCATGTAATTTCCAATTGTATTCATTTTTGTCTATATGTTAAGGAAAATGATTCTTTAGGTATTATTACTTATATACATGGGGTGTTACAATTTGTTCATAAATTCACTTATTCCTCTTTCTCACCTATTGGAGTAGATTCCCCATTATCTTGGGAATCCCCCTATAGGTTTCATTTTCTTGTTACTTTTCACTTCAGGGGGGAGAAAAGTGCAGGGCAAGGATTCCTTCTTTTCTTTCTTAGAGATCCCTTGTTCTTCCTATACATGGGGATTTTTTGAGATCTTATATGGGAAAAGGAGTTTTTAATCTCTTCTCAATCAGAACTTGTAGCTTATTTTTGGATGATCCGTTATCTCTATCTATTGCATCTCTTTACTTTGCATGGATGAAAATTCCTTTGTTCCTCATGTTTGTTTATCGTTCTCTAGATTTTATAATGGCATCATTTCTTTATCTTCCTATAGATTGATATTGTTTATGGGTATGTACATGCAAAGTATAGTTTATATATTTGACCTTAATGCTTCTCATATAATGATATTCTATATCTTTCTTTTATCTATGGTATTATTTTCTAGCATTTTTTTATTGCTTAGAACTGATTTACTCATCTATACTATTGTATTATATTTCTCTTGTTGGATATTGGATGTTTTCATTTTGTGCATGGCTATCATTTTTTTCTTACAACTCATACTTATATCCTTCAATATATTGTTATATAATTCATTAAAAATATCTTTTACTCATGCTAGGGGAAATAATATTTGTACATTCTTTATCTTTTTCCTATGGATCTACTTTCTTCAAGATTATGTTGAACTTATTTATTATATGACATTGTTATTTTATTCATAAAGAATTGTGTCTTGGATATGGATTCCCTCTCTTGCAAGAGATTCATGTGCTAGGTCATCACCTCTTATTTATCAAGTAAAGAAATATCCATTATAAAAACATTCCATTGTTTAGAGATTGTTATCCTTCATTCAAGAATGTTTATTTAACCTATACATAGAGCGTTAACTTGGTGCATTTGTGTTATTCTTCCCTTCATCTCTAAGATGTTATCTTAATCAAGTGCTCCTCTTAGGTGGACATATTTTATTAATATTTCTCCCTTTTAAGGGTCCTCATTCCATAAGTGATATATTATTTTCATGATTGTCTATGTTCTTAAGTTGTAAGAGTTATAACTCTTTGATTTGAATATAGTTTGCATTATTATTTTAAGGATATTTCCTTCTTGCATGAAGTAGGCATCCTCTTTCTCTTCCTTCTCATGTCTAGTATCTAGACATGATAAGGAGGGGGGCATACATATGTGTTCCTTGTATATAGTCTTTCTCTTATGGGGTAGTAAATACATATTTTAAGTATCGCTTAGAGTAATTTATCCCTAGACAATAGGCATTCTTTCTAAGTCAATCTCAAATATATACAATGTTACTTCATCTCCCTTTTTTACACACAAACACATATGATAAATCTCATAATGAGTAACACAACTAAACTTGCTAAATCTCATTCATGGGTAACACGTATAGACACATTTATGATAAGTCTTATATTTGGGTAACACATAACAATTTGTTAAGTCCCAATATAGGTAATGCATTCAAATACAACATCCTTAGTCCCATACATGGATTAAAAAAATTAACATATAATCATTTCATGGTGATACAAAAGATGTTGATCTATGAATGGAAATTTTGTGGGTTAACTAGTAGGTTACCACTCGATTAGATGATTCAATGCCATCTTTTGTGGCATCCCTCTTAGTTCTTCACGGTGGGTTGGCACTCTACTGGGCAAGGTAATCATATCTCTCTCTCTCTCTCTCTCTCTCTCTCTCTCTCTCTCTCTCTCTCTCTCTCTCTCTCTCTCTCTCTCTCTCTCACACACACACACACACACACACACACACACACACACACACACACACACACAAACACACTCACTCACTCACTCATACTAGTAGAGATAGATCTAGCTGATATGTTATTAATTTTTTTGCTCTTTCATTTCTTATGTCATTGATTATGCTCTTGTAATGGCTTTCCAAATATGATATTCTTAGGTGAGATGTTTCTTTAGTAGAAGTCTATCTCACTGGTTGATTTGGGTTTTTTTAGTACTAACCCATTTTTCATGTATTTTTCTTTTTCTTTTTTGTTTTCTTTGTACCCTCATGCCTAAATGTGGAGTTAGGACCCTTGGTCTTGGGGGATTGTTCTCTTTAACTAAGTGATGTTTTATCTCATTATGATTTTCCATATTCTTCTTCTCTTCTTTTTCTCTCTACTTTACCACAAGTATGGTTTGACCCACACTTTACCTAAATTAGGGGCTAAATTTACCATATTAAATTGGATGAAATATAATTTAGTGAAGGTGTAACACCTATTTAATGTGAGATCATCAATCTCTTTGTACCTTTCATTCATTTTCCCCTTTTATGTCCTTCCTCCAAGGTGGAATTGGGGTAAAATCTAATAGATTCTCTTTAAAGCTCTCATATTTATGGTATTAATATTGAGGTAAGACCTATCCTCCTAGGTTCTCCCTTTCCTTCATTTATCCACTTGAAATATTCTCTCTACATTGTAATAACTATATCTCATATTTTGTACTTGATTTTGGAGATTCAAACCTATTATGGGATCCCAAAGGTTCTAGGACCTAGTTGTAAGGGGAAAAGTGCACTCCTGACCAATCAAAGGTGCAATTTTCCCTTGATGGGTGAATTAGGGCTGCAATGCACCAATAAGTGGGACCTTTTTTTGGGTATCATCTTTGAGTCTTGTGTCCAATTACATCTAGGGTGTTAATTCCTAGGCAAATCCACCTACAAGAGTTAGTTAATTTTGAGATCTATATAAACCCTTACATTTTCTCCATTTATCATCCAATATTATTATCAATAATTTCAAGAACTCAAACTCTCAAGTTCTCAAGAATTCTTGAGGAATTTAAGGCATTCAAGCCATTTTTCCATTGAAGATCAAGGATTTATACATTCAAGACATTGAAGGAGTTTATTTTTTATCTTCTATTGCATTTTCAACTTTCATGATCTCCCTTAATACATTTAATATCCTTTGTTTCATCTTCTAAATTCATCCTTTTAAGATCTAGATTCATCAATAGGGTGGATTTCAAGCACATACATTCATGAAGGTTTTGGGATCACTTGGATGTCAAAGCTACTGCATCTATGTAGTTTATTACATTCCAAATTCAAGGGAATATTCATTGATTTACATTGCTTCATGCTAGATGTACACTAATTCTTGCTAGAATTCTATCTGTATTTCAATTAAAGGTTAATTCCTAAATTATGGTTCGATCAAGGCAAACCATCACCCCCTATTAAAAAAAGAAAAAAATTATTGCAGGATTTAGATCTTAGATTGATAGGTAGGTTACATATCTAGATACCCTTTTCATCTCTCTATAGAATTGAAAAATTAGAATCAATGACACACACAATCAATAAAGGTTACAGTACACCTAGAATGATCCATTTTTTCCTCAATAAATCTCTGATCAATTTATGGTTCTACCCACCTTGTATATTTCAACCTAGATACTAGATTGCAATAGTTTCTAATATCATTTAGTAGCGTATTTTTTACATTTATTATTGAGAGAGATTATTTAAAAAGGGAGATTGTTGAAGAAGACTATGTTCTTCACTCATTGTTTTCTCACTAATGTCAAACCTACATTTTCTGATAAGGTAACTACTTATAAGATTCAAGTACTATCACTTATTTGATTTATGAAGAGCATTTGATCAAAAGATGTAACAATAGCACCTAGAGGAAAAATTGAGTTATGATTATGTAATGAAGTACATGGATTAGTTAAGACAATGATGACATGATGTATTAATAATCTTCTTAATGTTACAAAGGCTAGTTACATTTAGAAAGTTTAGAAGAACAAGTTACACAAAGAATGTCTGCCAAGCTTAACTAAGTGGATAGTAAGTGCTAAGGAAAGTTAGTGCAAGTCGAGCTGAAAATTAGTTGGAGCTAAGTAAAAGATCATTCTAGTGTATGCTGAGAAAAATAGTTGATGCCAAGAACCAGTAAACTTTAGTAGGTGCCTAGTAATTTCATAGTAAATGCCAAGCTATTGCATTATTTAAAAAAATCAAAGATATAATGAATCTGAGCTAACAAGTTTGTTTTCTTAGATTTTGTGAATCGGGTGGAAGATAAAGTTAATGAGCTAATGGCAGAGAATTTGAGGTAAACCATTTTAAGGTAAATTCAAAGTGGATTCTAGGAGAAGTTTCTAGAAGGGATATGAGATATGGGGTAGATACATTGTATCCTACCTAATCTATTAAAACCCTAAATTTGGATGATGGAAAATGAGTGTCAAAATATCTTAATTTCCTATTTATAAGAATGTCTGGTCATGAAGAGAAGTTTTCATGTTCAAGAACCTAAGAGAGATAAGAAGTCAAGGGTTTTTCTTCATCATGTGACTTAAGATAAGATTTTGCAATGGCATGTTAAGTAAAAAGGCTTAAGGATATGAATACTTGAAGGGTGAACAAGCTACCAGAGCTGCAAATTATGAAGGCCAAGCAAAATTGAGGATTGAATAGAGATCTATAATCTACAAGAGAAGTTCTAAATTGAATTAGATCAAAGCTCTACTGTTACTCTCTAACAATTGTAACAGTCTAGGGTAAATCCTTTGGATTAAGGTTGACCTAACTATCATTTGTAAATCCTTTAACCAAGTGGTACTCCAAGTGAATGGCGTAAAGTCCTCTAACTAGTCTCACTTCTAATAGGGTGATTGAAATCATTTAAAAGGTTCACATTTAATAGTGTGTATTGTAACCTTTAATAGGGTTGGCCTTTCATAGGGCATCACTTTAGAAGAATGAAAAAGAGTAGCATGTTACTAGTGGTTTTTCCAAATTGGGTTTCCACTTAAATCATTGTGTCAAGTGTGTTGATGAATCTATTATGTTTCATACTTTACATTTTAGAAAGTTGATTTGACAGTAACCTACAAGTTTGTAGTGATTGCATAATCTTATGGATGCATGCATGAGTATAAATGTTTTATGGGTTCACTGAGCTATGAGAAGTTTTATTTATACATCTAGACCTTAGATAATTGATTCTCTACCCCACTCTCAGTTATTCTAAAGTATTCCAATATTTATATTTTGTTAGGTATATAATATTTTCCTTTTCATTTCGATTACAACATTACTTTATTTACCTTTTCTCTTAAATTTTCTTAAGGTGGTGGTGAGAGTGAAATAAATTTGAGTTATTCACCCTTTTTTACATTAGATTAGCATTGATACTTCCTCTTTTATCGATCTAATCTAATCAAAATGGGTGGATCGTGGTCTTTCCCATCTTCCAATGTGTGTTTTTTGTGCTTTGATTTTTCAACTATATAATAGACAAAAAAAAAAATCTGCTTCATTGAGACTAGTGCTAGGTAAAACATTATGTGAATCTTTTAAGTTGTATCTTCAATATTCCAAAGTATTCTAAAGTATTCCAAAAATTGGTATCAAAGAAATCTGCTTAAGAGGACTAGTTTGAAAGCACTAGAAGCAAAGAGATTGAAATGTCTAAAAGAAAAGTAACCAAGCTCAATAGAGATAAATTTCTCACATGGAAAATTTTGATGATGCTACACCTTGGAGGACTTGGAGATCATGCACAATCTACCATTTCTATGGAACATGTTGATCCTACTAGTGCCCTAATTGCTAAAGATATGAGGAAGAAGAAAGAACACAACCAGGCAATGTTGGAGATTCCCTCTACCCTAAGTAATGTCAAATTTCATGATATCGTAGGTTTTGATAGTGCAAAGAAAATGTGGGATGCCGTAGCTACAATCTATGGAGGAGACACTAATTTTCTTAGAGCCAAAGCTAAAATCCTTAGAGGTAAGTTTGATGAAATGAGAATGGAAGAAGGTGAGAATATTGCTCGATATGTTGAAAAGATAAAAGAAGTGGTTAATGCAATAAGAGGAGAAAATGGAAAACTAGATGATGAAACTATTTTAATAAAAAATTTGAGAACATTGCTACCTATATATGCTATTAGATTTTCTACAATTCAAGAACTAACATGTATTCCAAGGAATAAGCTATCACTTGAAGGTCTGGTAGGTAGACTCACTACTTTTGAGCTATCTAACTCTGATATTTACAAACCTAAAAATATTAAATCTACTTTCAAAGCTAAGGTTTCATTAAAGGAACTTGATGAAAGGATAAAAGAAGTGGTTAATGCAATAAAATGAGAAAATGGAAAACTAGATGATGAAACTATTTTAAGAAAAGTTTTTAGAACATTGCTACATATATATGCTATTATAGTTTCTACAATTCAAGAACTAATATGTATTCTAGGGAATAAGCTATCACTTGAAAGTCTAGTAGGTAGACTTACTACTTTTGAGCTATGTAACTTTGATAATTACAAACCTAAAAATATTAAATCTACTTTCAAAACTAAGGTGTTATTAAAGGAACTTGATGAGAAGAAGAAGAAGAAAAAGAATAAATATGTGTTCAGTGACAGTGATATAGATGAGGAAGATGTTGAATATCTTGAAGCACTACTAGTAAGAAGATTCTACAGAGGTAAAGGCAAGTTCAAAGGTAAGTTACCCATCATTTGTTTCAATTGCAATGAGGTTGGTCATATTGCTGCTAGATGTACAAAAAAGAAGAACTACATAGGTGGTGAAAAATACAAGAGTAGAAGAGATGAAGACAATAGAGATTCCAAAGACAAAGACAAGAAGTCTTACTACATTGCTAAAGAGAATGATTCTGATGAATATGATGATGAGGTGGTATATATTACAATGAAGGAAAAATTTGATGAAAATGATGCAATTGCACTTGTGACTTGTGTGAACAAGAATGATAGATGCATCATTGACAATAGATGTTCACATCATATGACTGGAGACAAAAGTAAGTTCACTACCCTAAATTTTTATGATGGAAATAGAATAAGATTTGGTAATGGTGCACCATGTTTGATAAAAGGAAAAGGTTCTATCAAACTCATATATAAGATTTCATGTGAAAATACTTACTATGTTGAATGACTAAACTATAATTTGTTAAGTGTGTCACAACTAAACAATCTGGGATGTAAGGTTGAGTTTGAAAACAAGATTGCTAAGATATATGACACATATGGGAAACTAATTGGAAAAGGTGATCAAACTAGAAGTAATCTATTCTATCTTGATATATAGGATGCTACTTGTCTTGTTGTAAAATTTGATGATGTATGGCTATGGCACAAGAGGTTATGTCATGTTAACTTTGATAACTTGGTTAGTATAAGTAACATGAAGAAAGTTAGAGGTTTACATAAGTTGAAGAAGTTTGATAATGTAATGTGAAAACAATGTCAATTAGGCAAAATGAAAAAGTCAAGTTTTAAGAGTAAAACTTATATCTCTGAAGGAATACTAGAGATCATTCATACTAACTTGTATGGACCAATTGATGTGTAAAGCTACAAGGGAGATAAGTACATAATGTTATTTGTTGATGACTATTCTAGGATGATGACAGTTATATTTCTGAAATAGAAATCTAATGCTTTTCCAATGTTTAAGTGGTACGTAGCAAGAATTGAAAAAGAAATAGGTAAAAGTATGAAATGTTTGAGATCTAATAGAGGAGGAGAATTCACATCAAATGAATTTGAGATGTTCTGTAATGACAAAGGAATCAAAAGATAGCCATTTGCCCCTAGAACCCCTCCACAAAATGGAATAGCTGAAAGGAGGAACATATCTATAATGGACTATCCTAGAACACTCATGCTAGAGAAGAATGTTGCTTTCAAATAATGGAGAGAAGCTATAAGTACATCTATCTATACCTTGAACTGTGTGAAAATCAAGAAAGGTACTCATTCAACACCTTTTGAACTATGGTATGGATACTCACCCAATGTAAAATACTTTAAGGTATTTGGAAGTAAGTGTTACACTCTTAAAGATATTAAGAATGACAAGCTTGACGTAAAAAGTGAAGAAGGTATATTCCTAAGATATTCCACAAGAAGTAAAGATTATAAGTGTTTGAATACTAAAACTAACAAAATTGTTAAAAGTGAAAATGTGAAATTTGATGAATATACAAAAGTTTATGAGGCTAAACCTATGAAAGAGCTAGATGAATAAAAATGATTTGTATACTTTTATGAAGTAATGCTTGCTGAAGAAGATGTTGTGAATCAAGTTACAAATCAACAGAAAGTTTCAGTGATTATCAAGTCACATGCTATGAATGCCAAGTTGCATTCAAGAACTGAGTTATCTTCAGATGCTGAGTTACAAAATGAAATAGATGTACATTTTGATTCTGAGATTAGTATACATGAAAGAGATGTTGAACTATTTGATAGAGATATACACTGTGAGTCTGAAGTTGAAAGACAAAATGAAGAAATAAGAGTTGAACCAAGACTATTTAGATATGTCAAAATAAATCATCCTGCTACTCAAATCATTGGAGATAAAGATGCTAGACCAATAAAAAGAAACATATTAAGAAGTGAAACATGTTTTCTGAGTATTAAGGAACCCAAATCAATTAAAGATGCACTAGAAGATATTGAATGGTACAAAGACATGGAAGAAGAGATTGAACAAATAGAGAAGAACAAAACTTGGAGTCTAGTTCCTAAACTAGAAGACAAAAATGTGATTGGTACCAAGTGGGTATTTAGAAATGAGCTAGATGAAAATGGTGAAGTCACAAAAAACAAAGCAAGATTAGTTTGCAAAAAATATGCACAAGAAGAAGGAATTGACTATGAAGAGACATTTTCCCTTGTTGCTATATTGAAAGGAGTAAGAACTCTACTTGTTTATTTTGCATACAAAGGTTTCAAATTTTATTAGATGGATGTTAAATTTACATTTCTCAATGTCATATTAGACAAATAAGTTTACATAGAACAACTAGAAGTTTTTGTTGATGTTAAAAATAAGAACATGGAATGTAGATTGCACAAAGTTCTATATGGTTTGAAACAAGCATCGAGAGCATGGTATGGGAGACTTCATAATTATCTTGTGAAGATTGGATTTGAAAGGACTGATGATAATGAAAATTTATAAATGAAGAAAAAAAAATTCAAAGGTATTTTGCTATCTAAAATATTTGTTGATGATATCATATTTGGAGGTCATGATGTTTTATGTAATGATTTTACAAATCAGATGAAGTAATAATTTGAGATGTCTATGTTTGGAGAAATTAAATTTTTTGTGATTTTTCAATCATATTAGATGAAATATGGTATATACATCACTCATTCAAAGTATGTCAAGGAAATATTGAAAACTTTTGGATTAAAGGATTCCAAACTAGTAAGTACACCTATGGTGAGAGGACAGAAATTGTCAAAGAATGATGATTCTAGTGAGGTGAATCAAACAATGTACAAGTCTATGATTGGAAAATTGTAATAAGTAGTACATAACAAACTTGATATTTCATTATCTATAGGGACAGTTGGAAGATTCTCTACTAATCCCAGGGAGAATCATTTAATGGCTATGAAGAGAATAATGAGATATCTGAAAGGAACATAAGAGTTTGGTCTATAGTACAAAAAGAATTAAAAAATTGAATTGAGGGCCCACGTTGATGTTGATTGGGTTGGAAACATTGATGATAGAAAGAGTACTAGTGGAGGAGCATTTTTCTTAGGCAAGAGATTAGTTACATTGACTAGTAAGAAGCAAAATTGTACTTCACAATCTACTATTGAAGCTGAATATGGTACTACTGCTATGAATTACACAAACATTGTATGGATCAAATAGCTACTCAAAGGAATGAAGGAAGAAATCATAGAACTAGTTATACTTTATTGTGATAATACAAATGCTATCAATATATCAAAGAATCTAGTGATGCACACAAAGACAAAGCACATTGCAATCAAGTATCATTACTTGAGGGAGTTAGTTCAAGATAAAGAGGTGAAGATGGAATGTGTTAACACAAGGGAGAAAATTACTAAGATCTTCACAAAACCATTACCTAAGGATGCTCATGAGTATCTAAGAGGTAAATTAGGGGTGATGCCCCTATCAAAGGCTATCTAAGTAAAAAGAGGAGTACCCTGTATCAAACAAGTTGATTTTTATATGATACACATTGATGCAGAGGATCTTACTTTATGAGATGCCTAAAGTAACCACGGAATTGAAACTTCAAATCAGTCACAAGCAAGGTGATAGAGGGAGAAACCGAAGAAACTACAAAAGCCTAGATCCACATGTTTAAGATGACAAGTTTTTGGTATATGTCTTTGGAATTGTTGTCAAAGAGGGAGATATTCTACTAATCAAGAGCCAAACCATATAGGGAGATATTTTTCTAATCAAACTAGTATGCATAATCACTTAGAGAGATTTATTAATCAAGAAGGAGATAAATCAAGCCTATATAATTTATGAGAAAGAGAGAGATGATCTCAAGAGATTTTTGGTCAGAGAGATTGAGAATAATTTAAGATAAAGGGAGAAATCCTAATATTCCTAGTCAGGGGGAGATATAGTGAGAGGGAGTTTTAAGAAAGAGTGAATTTTGTAACCTAATCAGAAGATGGAAGTTGTTGATAGAAGGAGAGACATCAATACAAATTTTTCTTTTTGTATTGTCTTACTATTTTATCCTAGTTAGTTTGGTTGATCAGTTTGGTTTTCCATCAATGCCAAAGAGGAAAATTTTTGAGATCTGATTGAAAGGATCATTGTTGAGAGAGATTATTGAAAAAGGGAGATTGTTGAAGAATAATATGTGTTTCAATATTTTTTTTATCACTAATGTCAAACTTTCTATTTTTTGATAAGACAACTACTTATAAGATTCAAGTACTATCACTTATTTGATTGATGAAAATGATTTGATCAAATGATGTAACAATAGCACCTAGAGGAAAGGTTGAGTTATGATTATGTAACGAAGTACAAGGATTAGTTAAGATAGTGATGACATGATGTATTGCTAATCTACTTAAGGTTACAAAGGCTGGTTACACTTAAAAATTTTAGAAGAATAAGTTGCACAAAGTTTGTCTACCAAGCTTGATCAAGTGGATAGTAGGTGCCAAGAAAAGTTAGTGCAAGCTGAGAAGAAAATTAGTTAAAGCCAAGTAAAAATTTATTCTAGTGTATGTTTAAAAAAATGGTTGATGTTGAGTAAATTTTAGTTGATGTCGAGCACTAGTAAACTTTAGTAGGTAATGAGTAATTTCACAATAAACGCTAAGCTGTTGCATTATTTAAAAGATCAAAGATTTGATGAATCTAAGATGACAAGTTTGTTTTCTCAAATTTTTTGAACTAGGTGGAAGATAAGGTTGATGAGCCAATGGAATTTGAGGTAAACCATTTTAAGGTGAATTAAAAGTGGATTCTAGGAGAAGTTTCTAGAAGAGATATGAGATATGGGGTAGATACATTGTATCCTAGCTAAACCATTCAAACCCTAAATTTGGACAATAGAAAATGAGTGGAAAAATATCTGAACTTCCTATTTATAGGATTGTGTGGTCATGAAGCAAATTTTTCATGTTTGAGAACCTATGAGAGATGAGGAGTCAAGGGTTTTACTTCATCAAGTGACCTAAGAGAAGAGTTTGCAATGGCATGTTAAGCAATAAGGCTTAAGGAGATGAATGCTTGAAGGGTGAACAAACTATCAGAGCTACAAAGTATGAAGGCTAAGTAGAATTGAGGACTAAATAGAGATCTATAATTTGCAAGAGAATTTTTTAGTTATATTGGATCAAAGCTCTATTATTACTCTTTAATAATTGTATCAGTCTAGGGTAAATCCTTTGGATTAAGGTTGACCTAACAGTCATTAGTAAATCCTTTAACTGGGTGGCATTCCAAGTGAATGGCCTAAAGTCCTCTAACAAGGCTCACTTCTAATAGGGTGATTCAAATCCTTTAACTGGGTCACATTTAATAGTGTGTATTGTAATGTTTAATAAGGTTAGCCTTTCATAGGGAATCACTTCAAAAGAGTGAAAAAGAGTAGCATGTTACTGGTGGTTTTTCCCAAATTAGGTTTCCACATAAATCATTGTGTCAAGTGTGTTGATGAATATTTTATGTTTGATGCTTTACATTTTTGAAAGTTGATTTGACAATAACCTATAAGTTTTAGTGATTGCATAATCTTATGGATGCATGCATGGGTATAAATATTTTATGGGTTCACTAAATTGTGAGAAGTTTTATTTAAACATCTAGACCTTGGATAACTAATTCTCTAACCCACTCTCAATTATTCTAAAGTATTCCAATATTTATATTTTGTTAGGTATATAATCTTTTCCTTTTCATTTCTATTACAACATTACTTTATTTACCTTTTCTCTTAAATTTCCTTAAGGTGGTGGTGAGAGGGAAATAAATTTGAGTTATTCACCCTTTTTTACATTATATTAGCATTGATAATTCCTCTTGTATTGATCTAATCTAATCAAAATGGGTTGATCTTGGTCTTTCCCCTCTTCTAATGTGTGTTTTGTGTGCTTTGATTTTCCAACTATATAATAGACCAAAAAAAAAAATCTACTTCATTGAATCTAGTGCTAGGTAAAACATTATGTGAATCTTTCAATTTGTATCTTCACCTTGGAACCTTAAATTTTCTATGATCTCAAAACACATCTCAAATCTTCATCATCATATTTTACTATATCAATTCCATTTATTGATCTTGATCACTAACTTTTTTCTTTTCTTAGATCTTTTAGAATAGTCCAAATCTTTAGTTGATGTCATTGTTTACATGATCTTGTTAGAGTGGGGTTGTCATTGCAACAAAAGACTAATCTCTCAATTCCCAATACAACCACTCAACTTATAGTACATAGGAGGTGGTTAAGCTCTTGTCATGAATCTCAAGGAGAGAAATGAATAAATTTCAAACAATATCTCCTTTAGTGTTACCCAAGTGTCTCAAGATTTGAACCTATGACCAAGCTCTAATACCACTTGTTAAACTGGGGTTTTTGTTGCACCAAAAAATAAATTTTCAATGCTTGATACCACCACTCAAATTATAGTACACAAGAGGAAGTTAATCCCTTATCATGAATCTTGAGGGGAGCATTGAATAAATTTCCAATAGATCTTTCACAAATTATTTTCCTTTACTGAACTATGTTCTTTCATCTCCTAACACCTTCATCACTCATTTACACTATGCACTATTAACACTAAGTTCACTTGATTACCATCCTTTCTTGGTTATCTCTTGGTTAGTAACAATTGACTTTCTTAACCTTCCCTTTTCTTTATTTACCAACCGTGTCATTTCTAGCTTAGTGTAACTCACTTATTCCTTATATTTTCACTCTAAAACTTCATTCCTTTAATATCGAGAAAAATAATTTTCTTGTACATCATCTCAACATTTCATTAATTCATGTAAAATAATCAACTCGGCATTATCCCACAATAGACCAATTCATCAATTGCCCAATTAATTTCACATACTTAACATCATTTCTTCATTGCAACTTCTATCTTTACCATCCAATTCTCTATTCAATAGCACATCCTTCAGATGATTTCGGATGTACATGAATGAATATTTTTCAATCAACTTAGCATCAATGGAAACAATTCAAATGATGTAACTATTCTATATATAACTCATAGCTTGGTTTTGACCTTATTCCTCATTAGCATAACTTTCATACATTAGCATGGATTCTATCTCATAGATAAAAGAAATTACTTTCTCTAACCTTCCATATAATTTATACATGTGTATCATTATCTCCAAATATTAATTATGTATAATGATTTTCAACTTTATCTACCTTGGTTTCACTAGTTTAGTCCTTTGAGTTGTTAGGATTCAAGGGACATAAATAATAGTTAGATGTAAAATATAACCAATATCATAAATAAATAATGCACATAGAAGAGAACACAAGACACAAAGATTTAATGTGGTTCACCCAATCCATGGGATGCATCTACCGATAGGGAGTAGAATATTATTCTTATCCAATGATTTCAACTCAATTACAATCAAAAATCCCTTATAGCTCAATACCACTGCAAGAAGCTTCTAAATCATGATAAATTATGAAATACCTAACTCTAAGACATTTTTTACTAGCTTTTTGCCTCATACAATATTAGAGCTAGAATAAGTAGTCCAATAGGAAAATAGCTCTACACACCTTTTACAATAAAAAATTCATTTGAGCTTTCAAGGGTGTTGTTCCCCCCAAAAAGCCATCAAGGCATTTCCCCTTAACCCCATCTTGTATCATGGTAGGGAGTGTGTTCGGGGATTTTCCCCAAGACCTTGCAAGGGGTGCTAGCCCAAATAGACAAATCAAGGGGAGAAACCACACTGAATGACTTAGGGAATAATCAACCTCTAAGTTAGAGTAGGATCCACATAGCAAAAATCTCCCACTTGGGGACTAATAGGTCTCCACAAAAATAACATCCCATTTGGAGATTGATAAAAAAATTATAGCTCCTAATGGAATGTAAAAAAGTACCCTTGACTCTTTTGTTCTTTTATTCTATTTAGTCTAGAAGACCAATAGAAGTTGAAGAGGAGTTTAACTTTTCCCTTGTCACTAGCTTTGTAAACATCTCAACTAGATTATCATCTATGTGCATCTTTGTAATATTTAACTATCCATCATCCAAAATAGACCGAATGAAATGGTACTACAAATGCTGCAATTTTTATCTAATGTAGAGAAGAACTCTTTGCAAGATGAATGATACACTAGCCACCTATAATTTTCCCTCTATGGGTGTCTAAATTCTTCCATGATGAATTGAAGCCATGTCAGATCTCAATGGTCACCTATGAAGCAAAAAAATACTCTTCCTCTATAGTCGATAAAGTATTCACTTTCTATAGTCAAGAAATCCAACTCACTGATGATCCACTAACAATAAATACATAACCTATAGTACTCTTCCTTGTATCTAGATCCCCTACCAAATTTGAATCAACACAATATTGTAAATTAGTAGTAGAGTTACCAATATGTAAACATTTATTGGATGTTCCTCTCAAATATATAAGAATCCATTTGACTACATTTCAATGCTCAATCATAGGATGACTCAGATACCTACTAATGACTCAAACTACATGCACAATATCTGACCTAGAAAAGACCATGGCATATATCAAAATTCCTATAGACAAAGCATAAGGTACCTTATGTTAGCATGAATGCTGATGATACTACTTTGACATAGTATCCTAAGCATTGGAGAATGTTGACATGTTGTATTCATGACTGTGTTTGTCATTGATGACAACATATTATGGTTTTTGTACAAATTGGAGGAATAATGGTTAGAGATCTTATGTTGTGCTATAACTAAGTTTGGGTTAAGTGATGCATAGTTAAGGACATGTTCTTGAGAGTTTCTTGATGACATGGTTAAGAGGAAGAAGTCTGAGCCGTAGATGTGTGGAAGTTGTGTTTGATTTACTATGAGTAGTGCAAAAGCAAAGTATCTATTTGGTAGTTTCTAATGTTTACATTATATCTTTTAGCCAAGATATATAGAGGTGATACACAGTCAACAATTATTATAGGATAGTAAGGTGATGATGTCAAAAAATGTGTGAGACCTATAATTACATATGTAATTTTTTGTATAGACTATGAGCCAATAGTTCTATTGTAATTATAATTTAGTATATATCTTATTTTAATTAATTGGGAAAGCATTAAGGATGACTTAATGAATTATTATGAAGATATGGTATCAGGGGAAGATTTCTTAATTGATTCTAAGGAAAAATATGTGTATCAATTATTTATTGTGCATTGTATTTGCAAAATGAAAAAAAGAGCAGAGTGTTGAGTAAATGTGTGTAAGAAATCCAAGGGATTATTGGATGCATAGTTTGTGATTTGGTTACAAGATCAAAAGGGGCTAAAGTATGGTTAATAGGACAAAGATAGAGGAAGGAAGTACAATTTAGTACTATTAATCTGCAAGAAATAATATATATATCATTTGGAAAGTGAGTTCATTTGTCTTACCCTCAAAGCTATTTGGGCAATAGGTCTAGCTGTCTTCCACAACTCCTAACATGGTTGGTACAACTCCTAATAGGGTTGGAATCTCCTAAAAAGGATTCAAATTCTCCTAACATGAACTCATATGTATTGAATGTAATTACAAACTCCTAACACGGTCCATCCTCTAACAAGGAATATTTATATTAGTACATCATCTTGTGGGTAACACACCTACCGAGGTTTTCCCTATAATCAAGGGTTTCCCTAGTTAACATATCTAGTGTTATTGTGTATGAGTATCTTGTTGTGGTTTTAGTTTACATTACTCATATGGTTAAGATTGTTTAAATTTTTTATTTGTGATACTAGTTGGATAACTGATGCACCCTCCCTGCCCCCCTACCCATTATATCAATGGACTATATATTCTAACAATTAGTATTAGAGCATTAGGATATTGAAGGATAAGCTTAACAGCTTTGGGAGATCGATGGAGAATATTTTCAGAAAGGATAGTCCTAGATGTTATGGGGCCAACTATGATAGTTGGAAGGAGAAGATGAAGACTCATCTATTGTGCATGGGTCTAGGATATTGGCTCTTGAAAAATGTTTGAAGACAATCATTGAAGAAGAAAACCTTGAAGTTTGTAATGAAGATGAGAGAGATCTATTCGTGTGTAACATGAGAGCAAGAGAATCCCTACTAATAGCTCTTCCAGAGAATGAGTATAGTTAGGTAAAGTCATTTGCACCATCTCATGAAATTTGGAAAGCATTAGAATCTACTTTTGAAGATGATGATGATGCAAAAAGAATGAGATTAAAAAAATGGATATGTGCATTTCAAGATGCTAGAATGATGGAAGGTGAATCTATAATAAGTTATATTGGCAAAATAGCATAAATGGCTATAGGTATTTGGTCACATGGTGGAACTAAGGAATATGATGAAGTCATATTGAAGATTTTGAAAAGTCTAACACCACCATTCAAACCTATTGTGCAAATGATTCAGTTAGTGATGCCTTGCACAAAGGATTTCACTAAGGAAACATTACTTGGAAGATTAGAATCAACAAAAATAGATATGTGACATTCTAGTGAACTTGTAAGAATAAAAAAAGCTTTTAGTGCCCTAAACATTCAACCTAATTTGACAAGGAGTGCAAGCACCTATAGATATTTTGTTCACAACAACAAAGATGATGAGGAGAAGAAGTTTGAGGAAGGAATAACCCTTCTTGTGAGAAGAGAAAAGGATGGTAAGAAAATCTTTAAATGTTGGACTTGTAATGAATTTGGTCATTATGCATCTAAATGTCCTAAAAGAGAAAAGAAGTATAAGGGAAAGTTTAACCCTAGAAGAGATAGAAATAGAATTTTTTTGTATGCAAATGAAGATGAAGAATCTAATGATAAAGGTCAAATTGAAAGTGATGATGAATTATGATTTGTTGCTATCAAGGAAGATGATCTTGATAGAGAAATTAGAGAAGAAAGAGTTCTAGTTACCCAAGTAGAAAAGAAATTTGATTGGATAATTGATATGGTTGTTCACATCACATGACTAGTGATATGAATAAATTTGTAAAGTTCAAGAATCATGATGGAGGAATTGTTAGAGTTGGTAACAATGCAGCCTGTCGTATAAAAAGAATTAAATCCATTACTCTTGATGGTAAAACTAACACTAAAGATGTCTATTTTAATGATGGATTGAAGCATAACTTGTTGAGTGTTGGATAGTTGGTAGACAAAGGTTATCAGTTATAGTTTATTGAAAAGGCTTGTACTATCAAAGATAGAGATGGTAAGATGAATAGAACTAGCACTAGATCTAGAGGTAATGTATTTTAGTTAAATCCTACTGAGATGCCATATTTGGTAGAAAGATTTGATGACATTTGGTTGTGGTATAGAAGATTTTGTCATATAAACTTTTATAATATTCTAAAGGTTAGTAGCACATTTACAGTGAGAGATTTTCCTAAGATTGTTAAGCTGACTAATGTTTTATGCAAGGAATGTATTTTGGCTAAGAAGAGGAGTGTGTCTTTTCCTACCAAGAAGTTCTCTACTACAAAGAAATTTGAGATTTTTCATAAGGATCTGATTGGTCTTGCAAGAACTAGAGGATTTTATTTTGAAAGGTATTTTATGATTTTTGTTGATGATTTCACAAGAATGATGTGGGTAGCATTTCTTAAAAAGAGATCTGAAGCTTTTGAGAAGTTCAAGATATTTAAGAATAGAGTTGAGAATGGATCTGGTGTTAAAATTAAGTGTTTAAGATCTGATAGTGGAGGAGAATTCACTTCTAGATAATTTAATATATTCTATGAAGAAAATGGAATCAAAAGACAACTATCTACACCTAGAACACCTAAGCAAAATGGGATTTTGAAGAGAATAAATAATTCTATAGTAGAAGAATCTAGAGAAATGTTATTTGGAAATGATGTTTCTAATTCACTAGAGAGAAGCAATGAATACAATAGTATATACTCTAATTAGAGTATAGATCAAAAAATGTATAAACAAGACACCTTATGAGCTATGGTTTGGACATTCACCATCAGTCAAATATTACAAAATATTTCGGAAAAAATGTTATATTAAGAGAGACTATGACATTGGTAAGTTTGATCCAAGAAGCAATGAAAATATGTATCTTGACTACTCTTTGAAAAATAAGGCTTATAGATGTTTCAACTATATAACTAAGACAATAGTTGAATGTGCAAATTTAAGGATTGATGAGAAGCTTGGAACCAAAGAAAAGATGGTAGATTATAATTTAGATTAGAAGAAGATAATTCTAAAATTGTTAGAAAGAATGTTAAAGTTTTGTTTAAGACTAATAATGACTTGTAGAATGATGTGCTAAATTTTGAGCATAGATCAGAATAGAGGTCTGAACCTAGAGAAAAGATAAGAGTTGAAATGGAAACTCCTACTCCTAATAGAAATTTGAGAAGGGATCACCCACCTGAGTAGATAATTGGAAGTAAAGAAAAATGAGTTATGAGAAGGAACAGAGTAAATGAAGAAATATGCTTGATATCTCAAGTTGA
The DNA here is from genome assembly GCA_028749045.1 of Cupressus sempervirens. Classification (NCBI taxonomy): domain Eukaryota; kingdom Viridiplantae; phylum Streptophyta; class Pinopsida; order Cupressales; family Cupressaceae; genus Cupressus; species Cupressus sempervirens. The sequence goes on from CM053789.1 coordinate 889,282,637, forward strand.
ACCCAAGTGCATAAACAAAGAAGTCAAAGATAATCACTAGATCCAAAAAATAAAGAAAGAATTGGATAAGATAATAAAGCATGATACATGGGAATTGGTTCCTAGACCAAAAGACAAGAATGTGATAGGAACTAAATGGGTTTTCAAGAATAAGATGAATGAGCAAGGAGAAGTTGTGAGAAACAAGGAAAAACTTATTTGTAAAGCTTAATCACAAAAAGAAGGCAATGATTATGAGGAAAAAAATGCACCTATAGCAAGAATGGAAGTAGTAAGGATGTTCCTAGCTTATGCAATTAACAAGAAATTCAAGGTTTATCAGATGGATGTTAAATCAACATTTCTAAATGGAAAATTAGAAGAGGAGGTCTATATTGAGTATCCTAAAGGATTTCCTTTATGAAAAGATAAAGACATGGTATGTAGATTGAAGAAAGCTCTTTATGGTTTGAAGCAAGCACCAAGAACTTGGTATGCAAGGTTGGATAGTTACTTAGCAAAGCTTGGATTTGCTAATCATATGAAAAACAATAACTTATATATAAAAGAAATTATAGATGGTTTATTGATCATTGTAATATTTTTTGATGAGATAATTTTTCAAGGCAATGATGAAGCTAGCGATAAATTTGCTGAAAAGATAAAGAATGAATTTGAAATGAGCATGATAGGAGAAATGAAGTTTTTTCTAGGATTGCAAATTGTGCATAATAATGAATGTATATTAATTTCACAAAATAAATACCTAAAATATTTATTGAAAATATTTGGTTTGGAAAGTTTCAAACCTATTGGCACACCTATGATATTTTGTCACAAGTTATCTGGCAAAGATGAGACACCTACAGTAGAACAAAAGAAGTATAGATCAATGATTGGAGGTTTGCAGTATCTGACTCACACTAGACCATATATAGAAAATGTAGTTGGGATTGTAGCTAGATTTCAAGATGATACTAAGGAATATCATTTTGTAGTAGTAAAGAGAACATTCAAATATCTGAAAGGAATATCTAACTATGGAATTTGGTATGACAAATCAAATGTTTTTACTTTGTGTGCATATACTAATGCTAATTGGGTAGGCTCTATAGATGGGAAAAAAATCACTACTGGTGGAGCATTCTTTCTTGGAGGAAGGTTAGTTTCTTGGTTAAGTAAGAAGCAAGATTGTATTTTATAATGCACTACTGAGGCAGAGTATGTTGCAGTAGCAAACAACTGTAATCAAGTTATATTGATGAAGTAAATATTGAAGGATGTCAAAATTGAGATGGAAGAACATGTTATCATTTACTATAATAACAAAAGTACAGTGAGTATGTATAAGAATCTTGTATTGTATTCCAAGACAAAACATATATCTATTAAGTATCATGTGTTGAGAGAGAAAGCAAAAAACACGGAGATTAGATTGGAGTATGTAAGTACCAAGGATTAGATTGTAAATATCTTTATGACACATTTTCCTAAAGATAATTTTGAGTACTTGAGAGGTATAGTTGGGGTTATTCCCTTGCCTACTTTTGAATAGTTGATGTAGAAAGTGCATCAATCTAGTGTTACACAACACTATTATTTGATTGGACTAAATTATAATGCTTCTTATATGGTGGAGTACCTAGTATTTACTAAGCCATTGTGGACTCTTGGTATTTAATATTTGGTATTGAATAGTGTCTTTGGACACTTGAGCTAGTTAAATGACTTGGAGAAGCTAGTTAACAATTGGTATTGAGTTTGACACGTTTGACATTGATGTCAATGGGGGTGAGAATGTAAATGAAAACCATATCCTAAGCAAGAAATGGGGAGAGAAGTACTAGAAAGACTCATGTAAATGTGCAGAAGGAAGTGCAAATGTACAGTAAGATATCTTTATTGGGGAGATATGTAACTAGAAAGTATTGTAAGTTGTTTACTATGACTAACTATTGCCAATCCTAAGATGATGAAAAGTAGCAACAACAAAAGAGTTTGGTTTGGTATTATTGGAACTTAGATAGCTTTTCATCTATGTTTCCACCAATTCAAAAGGGGGAAATTGTTATCATGAATTCTAAAAATACTAATTTGAGGGAGTATCCTAAGCATTGGAGAACATTGACATTTTACATTCATGATTGTGTTTGTCATTGATGACAATATAGTATGGTTTCTATAGAGAGTGGAAGAATAGAAGTCAGAGATCTTATGTTGAGCAGTAACTAAGTAAGGGTTAAGTGATGCACTCTTAAGTACATGTTCTTGAAAGTTTCCTAATTATGTGTTAAGAGGAAAAATTTTGAGTCAAAGATATACGACAAATGTGTTTGATTTACTATGAGCAGTATAGAAATAGAGCATTTGTTTGGTAGTTTCTGATGTTTGAATTATATATTTTAGCAAAGATATAAAGAGGTGATGCACAATCAACCAATGATAGAGGATAGTCAGGTGATGATGTCAATGAGTGCACAAAACCTGGAGTCACACTTATAAAGTTTTGTATCGACTATGAGCTAATAGTTCTATTGTAATTGTAATTTATTAAATATCTTATTTTAATTAATTGGGAAAGCCTTAAGGATAAATCAAGGAATTATTATGAAGATATGGTATAAAGAAAAGATGTTTTTCTTGATTGTAAGGAAAAATATGTGTATAAAATATCTATTATGCATTGTATTTGTGAAGTTCAAAAAAGAGTAGAGTGTTGAGTAAATGTGTCTAAGCAATCCAAGGGATTATTAGATGCACAGTTCATGATTTGGTTACAAGATCATAAGGAACTAAAGTTTAGTTGATAGGATAGAGACAGAGGAAAGAAGTACAATTTAGTTCTATTATTCTACAAGGAATAATATAGAGATCATTTGGATAGTGATTTCATTGGTGTTGCCCTCAAAGTTGTTTGGGAAGTGGGTCCAACTATCTTCCACAACTCCTACCAAGGTTGGAATCTCCTAGCAGGGATTCAAAGTCTCCTAACAGGGACACATATGTACTTAATGTATTCATAGACTCCTAACAGGGTCCATCCTCTAACAAGGAATATTTATATTAGTACATCATCTTGTGGGTACCATCCCCAGTTAACATATCTAGTGTTACTTTGTATGAGTATCTTGTTGTGGTTTTAGTTTGCATTATTCATATGCTTAAAGATTGTTTAAAATTTTTATTTGTGATATTAGTTAGATAACTAGTTCACCCCCTCCCCCCCCCCCCTCAATTATATCAGTGGACTATATATTCTAACACCTTGGGCATTGTAACCTCCTCTTCTTTTGTCTTTGGATACATCTCCTTAGTCAAATTCAAATTATTAGCCAAAGGTGTGCTAAAATATTTGGTATTCTCCATACCAAAATGTTCCAACACCTTCACAATATAATCAGCCTAACATAGAGTCATTTTTTTTCTTCTTATCTCTGCAAATTTTTAGATAAAGGATTTTTTTTGCTAGCATTAAATCCTTCATAGAAAATTAATGTGCTAGATGTTGTTCCAACCTCGTGATGTGAACCATGTTAGACCTAGCTACAAGTATATCATCAACATATAAACATTAAAATGTAGATATCATATCCAACCTCTAAAAATAAACATAATGGTTAGAATGACACCTAGTGTATTCATACTCCTTCAAAAAATTGTCAAATTTAAGATATTACTGATGAGGTGCTTGCTTTCAGCCATATAAACTTTTCTTCGATCTATACTATTGGTGTAAATAAGTATTTACTTATTACACTTTACTTAAGTTGACTTAGGTTAATGCATTATTTTATTATTTCTTAGGTGAGACACTTAAGAGTTTTCTTACTCTTATGAGTTGTCATGTTGACAACACCGGAGTAAGAAATTCTAATTCAGCATATGGTGTCTACAACACTAGAGTTTGCATAATTAACTAAGTTGTCATATAGAAAATATAGTTATTTACACTCTTAATTTAGCACATGGTGTTTACAACATTATTTTTCATGCTACACCTTTGTAGGCTTATCCTCCAATCATTGCACTTACTCCTATGCTTAATGGAGGATAACCCATATCTAGTGGACATGTGCTTGGTTGTATGACTTACCCTATTGCTAATTCCTATGCATTCTAGGAGCATCCTAGAGGCCTATATATATAGGCACTCCTAGTGTACTTATACATATTGAATGAATCTTATATCATCATTCTAATCATACTCTCTTTGGTATACTATTGTGCTTGTGTTTGAGTTCCTTGATCTTGGATGAATTTTTCCCTAAGAAAAATTCTTACATCATATTAGAGTTATACCAAATTCTTACATGGTATCAGAGCTAAGGGAGATTCTCTTCATATAGTTGTTCAAGACCATTCTTGCTTTAGCACCTCAACCCAAATCTAGAGAATACCAAATTCTTACACGGTATCAAAGCTAAGGGAGATTCTCTTCACATAGCCGTTCAAGACCATTCTTGCTTTAGCACCACAACCCAGATCTAGAAAATCCACAAATATTGGGAGTGTCTAGAACCAAATCAAACCTCATCATTGCATCCTAAATGTAAATTTGGTGAAATTTGACTATAAATTCACCTATCCAACAATAGTCAAAATTAAAGATTTTTTTTTTTTCAAACTAGAACCCAAAGGCTAGATTTTCAAAATTGGTATATCATTTTAGATCTCTTAATTTAATTTTCAAATCTACATTTTTTTTTCATTTGCATCTCTACATTTTTTTGGATCTGCATTATTTTCTATAAAAAAATTTGGCCATCAAGCCAGTAGGAGAGATATTTGCAAGCGGAGATTGAAGCTTGTTAGTGCAAATCAGATATTTGCATCACATTTAGAAGGTCAAAAAACACCCAAATTAGATTTAGTTTCATCAAAATCAAAGATCTGAGGCCAAATATAGAGTCTTTTGATTTTTGGAGGTGTGACTATGGTGATTCAAGAAAAATAATTACAACAGTGATTTTCAAATAGTGATATCTCCCTCATACGAACTCCTTTTTGTGAGAATTTTTTTCATTTTGGGGTAGAATTTCATGATCTACACATTGGTGTAGGTGGTTTGAGATCTTTGTTCTTGAATTTTTTTGCATCTTGTAAATCCCAATTTTTGCCACTTCAAATGCTTAGTACAGTCTCATCTAGACACATATTCAAGTTCCATTCTTTTTGAAAGTGTATTTTTTTTGTCTACTTTCTAGATGTACACTTAGATTATAGATTCTATAGATAGAAGCACTACTTTTAGAAATAGGCCCTAAATTGGTAAGTGGCTATAGGGTGCCCAAATCATACATTAGGGGGGGTTAATTGCTTATTTCTTTATTTTGGTGGCTGAATATATATATTGATCTCATGGAGTCTTGTCACATATGTCAGTCTGGTATAAGACTGAAGTTGACACCAAGGAACTATTAGAAATGGAGTGCTTTAATGCTTGATCATCTAAGAGAACATAAGGAAGTTTTTCCTTCTTTATATTCGAAGATATCGCCTTCGTTCGAATATCTTCATCTTCTTATTTTCTTTATGTATAGAAGTATGAGTAAGGAATCTTTTGTTCCTCTTCTTATGGAAAGTTTTCCTCATGATTTTTGGATGACTCTTTGGGAAGCATATGGAGATCCATGAGTCCCTCCATTTCTAGAGGACATTCTATCTTTAGCAACTTCAACTCTAGTTTCTTCAACTCCAAATGAGATCACACCTCCTGATGCTCTTGTTGATACTTCTAATCTAGTTCTAGCCATAGATGCTTCTGATTCAGTATAGCAAGAAGCACTATGTCTTCCTACTTTAGCTTCATGGGATGACTTTCTTCCAGACATTACAAAGCTATTCATGGAGTCTCGTATTGAAGATGTGGGAGACATCATCAATGATATTCATCTTCTCTTTGTTGAGGCAAATACTTCATACATTGCTACAGTGATAGGTTCAACATAGTAGGGTACACCTTGTTTTCCAACTCCAACATTAGTGGATGACTTCTTGACAGATATTTCAAGTTTGTTCATGGATTCCCACATAGTAGATTTTGAAGACATTCTTGATGATATAAAACATCTCTTTGATGAAGCATATCCTTCTTCAGTTGTCAAGAAGGCTCACTTTGACCCTCCTATCCATTCACTACACGATCAATCTTCACAGGTTGATATGATTGTGGATTCTTATGTATAGTAGTTACAAGAGGTCTCTTTATCATTTGAGGAGATAGTTGGTTCTTTGAGGTAGGTTCTACATCCATCCTTGCTAGATTTGAAATTGTTCTTTTCAACAACATTGGAAGGGGCAAGAGTTAGTATTGCCACAGGGATAGTTGAGTAGGTTTCAAAGACAACATACATCTTCAGGATTCTTCCTACACATAGGGAAAGTATCTCACTAGTACCTCTACCATTTTATTTTTCAAAGGGGAGGAACATCATTCAACAATCATGGATCAACTTCTACATTGAAGTACCTATCATTGATTGAGACTCTACATTGGGGGGGGGGGGAGGGGGGGAGAGGACTACCTTGTCTCCTTCTTCTTCTCTTTTACGAGGAGGAATTTTTCCTATTATGGGGTTTTTTCCTTCTTCTCTTTCATATATACCTTGATGTATGTCATAATGGGGGGTCTTTATTACTCCATCCATCCATGCATCTTGTCTTTTCATCTCTCTTTTTGGGGGAGGGTTTTTCCCATGATATTTTCCCTCTTTCTCCACTTTACAAGAGATTTCATTTCATTATGTACATGGGTACTTAACATGGCCTAGTAGCTTGGACCCATTATGAATTTCATCATAGCTTCATAAACTTAAGTGCATTCCCCTAAGTTGCACTTAAGGGGGGGTGTTGATGTAAATAAGTATTTAATTATTACACTTTACATAAGTTTACTTAGGTTAATGCATTATTTTATTATTTCTTAAGTGAGACACTTACGAGTTTGCATACTCTTATGAGTTTTCATGTTGACAACATTGGAGTAAGAAACTCTAATTCAATGCATGGTGTCTACAACACTGGAGTTTGCATAATTAACTAAGTTGTCATGTAGACAACATAGTTATTTACACTCCTAATTTAGAACATGGTGTCTACAACATTATTTTGCATGCTACACCTTTGTAGGCTTATCCTCTCATCATTGCACTTACTCCTGTGCTTAATGGAGGATAACCCATATCTAGTAGACATGTGCCTAGTTGTATGACTTATCATGTTGCTGATTCCTATGCATTCTAGAATTATTCCAAAGGCATTTATATAAAAGCACTCCTAGTATACTTATACATATCGAATGAATATTATATCATCATTCTGATCATACTCTCTTTGGTCTATTGTTGTGCTTGTGTTTGAGTTCCTTGATCATGGGTGAATTTTTCTCTAAAGTAAATTCTTACATGGTATTAGAGCTATACCAAATTACTACATGCACACTAAATTATCCTTATATTTTATCTCAAATTGCTATGGTTGTTTCATATATATTTCTTCATCCAAATCACCATGAAGAAAAATAAATTTTACATCAAGATGCTCCAAATGAAAATCTTCAGTAGCCATGATACTTAAAATAGAAGTCATTTTAACAACTAGGAAAAATATCTCATCAAAATCAATGCCCTTTTCTATGCAAATCCATTTACAACTAAACTAGCTTTAAACATTTCCTTACCTCCATCCTCTTCTTTCAACCTATAAACTCATTTATACTATTAATTCTATTTACCTATAGGTAACTTATGTAAATCCCTAGTCTAATTTTTCACCAAGGAGTCAATTTCTTATGTTATTACATACTCCCAGTAAGCTTTGTATCTTCATGCACAACGTCATCATAACATTCCAGTTCACTTGCATCTATAAATAAAATAGAATACAAAGAGGGAACGAATATTTTTGGAGGTCTACTTAGCCTTGTTGATCATCTAACATTCATTGGCATTTGTGGTATTTGTTGTTCTTTTTGTGATGCACAAGGAACTATTGGACTATTGGAACATCATCCTTTTGAGTATCATCCAACACTACATAATCATTTTATTTCTTCTCATGCTACTACAAATGATCTTCTTACAATGTTTTCTCATTGAATATGACATCCGTACTTACAATTTTATGATTTTTAAAATTCTAAAGCCTGTAACCAAATTCATCAATGTCATATCCAAAAAATATATATTTCTTTGACTTAGCTTCTAGCTTGGTTCTATTTTTAGAATCTATATGTGAAAATGCTTCACAACCAAAGGTTCTATGAAAAGAATAACTCAGCTTCTTACCTATCTATGTTTCCTCTAGAATGCCACATTTTAAAGGAGTAAAGAGACATCTATTGATCAAGTATACAATAGTATTGATAGCCTCTTCCCACATGTTTAGGGGTAGGTCAACATGCAACAATTAGCCCCAAATGATAATATAATTGGTAAAGTTATGAATGTATGTAAAATATTCATATCAATTTTTATATTTTCATTGATGTCAAAGTCTTAATTAGTTAGAAAATATTCTAATACAATAGAGTTCCATATCATTTGATTGTTGAAGAGGAATTGAAGAAAGTAAGATGAAGATAGTATTGATAAGTAAGGTATTCACTAGGTACTTGAATGAGTTGGATAGTGATAATGTATTATTGGTTTACTTTTTTTACAATCATGTATTTTTGCAATGTATTGAATAAGCTTAACTGAGTGATAAGGATAATAAAGGGAGACTATATTCACTAAGTTACTATAGTATTGCCCAAGTGATTGGCAAAGAGCAAAGAGAAACATAGTGTGTTGAATAATGTTGTCCTTGATGTCACACAAATGTCATATCAGTCATTAGTCTCAAGTTCACCGAGTTCAAACAGTCTGCAATGCAATTTATAGTGCTAATCGAGCTCACTCGATCATCGAAGGAAATGTGGAAAATAGTGTTAACTGAGCTAACTCGTTCATCGAAGGAAATGTGGAAAATAGTGTTAACCAAGCTAACTTGGTCAACGAAGGAAATGTGAAAAGTCAGTGTTAACCGAGCTTCACTCAGTCTCCAAAGGTTAGTTTCCACCAAGCTCACTCGGTCATCAAATGAATCATAGAAAAGTCAGTGTTAACCGAGCTTCACTCAGTCTCCAAAGGTTAGTTTCCACCGAGCTCACTTGGTTATCTTAGGAAAATCAGTACTGACCGAGTTCTCCTGGCAATTGAAGGATTGTCACGAAGTTTTCTGTATCAACCGAGCTCAGTCAGTTAACACAGGAATTATTTTCTGAACAAATTTCACTATGCAGGGTCGGCCAGTATAGGGATTTGCTAATTAATTACTTTTAGCCAACTGTTGTAATTGTTTGTTTTAGTTAGTGATTTGAGCCTACTAAGATAATCTAAAAGGTATATGTGGTCATTCAAGTTATGAATTAAAAGCATGTGATTATGAAAAAAAAGTTATGAATGTGAATTATAGTATGAAGAGGCGAATGTTGAGAAAAGTCTGATGAAGGATCAGATGTGTTGAAGAAGCTGCAAAGTTGTATTTGATCAGTAAGGATTCAGTCAAGCATAACAAAGATCCAAAATCAGCAAAGATAAGTTGCCCATTATATCAGGTCATTTCATTGTTGCTTTCTAACCATTGTAATAGTGTATTCAAAATCTTTTAACAGAGTTGTTTTAACAGCCATTCAATAAATCCTCTAACAAGGTGACAGTTCAGTTGAATTGTTCTAAAGACCTCTAGCAAGGCCACTCTTAACAGGGTGATTAAATCCTTTAATAGGGTCACACCTAATAGTGTGTTTTTGTAACCTTTAACAGGGTTGGCTCCTAACAGGGCTCACTTCAGAAGAGTGAAAAATAATATCTAGTTACATTGGTGGTTTTTCCCATATTGGGTTTCCACATTAAAATTGGTGTCTCTTGTGTTTTAATTACTGAATTACTTTGTGCATGATAACATATTAGTTCTTAATATTTATCATTTGTTACATTATCAAGTTTCAACATTTTATTAATTAGATCAAGGGTATATTCAGACATCTTAGGGACTATGAAAAGTTTTTGTAATAACTGATTCACCCCCTCCCCCTCTCAGTTACTCTATTCTCATTTCCAACAATTGGTATCAGAGCTTTTGGTGCTTGCAAGAAAAGATTTCAAGGATCTAAGTCAAAGATCAAGATGTCTTACAAAAGAGAAATTCCAAAACTCAACAGAGATAACTTCTCCGCATGGAAAGGATTGATGAGACTTCATCTGGCTACTGTTGGTGATACTAGACTAAAATACCTTGAAGAAAAATATGGAGAACCTCCTGGCACATTGTCTATCAATGACATTGCTGAAAAGAAAACTCACAACAATATTATGATAGACATAGCATCCGCTCTCAGTTATGAAGAATTTGATGACATTAAGGACTGCAAAACTACCTTTGAGATGTAGAAAGGGCTAAAAGAGATATATGGAGGAGATGATAATGTAAGAAGAGCAAAAGTAGAAAGTCTAAGAGGACAATTTGATCAAATGAGGATGAAAGAGGATGAAAACATTGCAAACTATGTTGAAAGAGTTAAAGCATCTGTGAGTGCAATTAGAGCATCTGGAGGTGATATCAAAGGAGAAACAGTTATAAGTAAAGTTCTCAGAACCTTGCTTCCCATTTATGCAATCAGAGTTTCTACAATTCAGGAAAGAAGCTGTGAAGCAAATCATTAGATAAATCTTGAGGCCATAGTTGGAAGACTAACTGCATTTGAACTAGATAACTTTGATAACTATGTTCTAGCCTCCAAAAACATTGAATCAACATTTCAAACCAAGCTCTCACTCAAAGGGAAAAACAAAAAGGAGAAGGAATCTTAGTCAGAAAGTGAAGATGAATCAAGCCAAAGTTCAGATAGTGACCTCAAAGTGATTGAAGCTCTACTAGCAAGGAAATACTCTAGAGGCAAAGGAAAATACAAAGGTAAAGTTCCTCTAATCTTTTTTTCTTGTGAAGAAATTGGTCATATTGCAGCAAGGTGTCCAAACAAGCAAAACAATGATGAAAAGAAATATTACAAATGGAATGGCAAGAAAGACTTCAAATCATTCAAGAACAAAGGTAAGAAATCATGCTTCATGGCTGAAAATTCTAAAGACTTTGATAATAATGAGGATGAAATTGTTTATATTATCGTTAAAGATGATTCTAACAGTGATGAGGAAGATAAAATGGCACTTGTCTCTCATATAAGTAAGAATGATACATGGATTATAGACAGTGGTTTCTCACATCATATGACTGGTGATAAAACTAAGTTTGATCAGTTTGAAGACTATGATGGTGGCAGTGTAAGGTTTGGTAATAATGAACCTTGTTTCATAAAAGGAAGAGGAAGAATCTGTCTAACCAAAGAACTTGTATGTAATAATGCCTATTGGGTTGAAGGTCTTAAACATAATTTGTTAAGCGTGGAACAGTTACTCAATACTGGATTCAAGGTGGAATTCATGCATGGAAAGGCAAGATTGTTGAATGAGCAAGGAAAGCTGATAGGATCTGGCACCCAAACTAAAGGTAACTTGTTCTTTCTAGAACTTGGTGAATGCTCATGTTTTATTGCTCAAATTGAAGAAAGTTGGTTATGGCATAAAAGGTTGTGTCATGTCAATTTTGATAACCTAGTAAAAATAAGCAAATTCAAGAAAGTAAGAGGCATTCCTAACATTAAGAAACTTGAGCTTGGTCTATGCAAGAATTGTCAGATTGGTAAAATGGGTAAGACTAGTTTTAAAAGTAAAAACTATCAGTCTAAAGATATATTAGAAATTGTGCATACTGATTTGTGTGGACCCATTGGAATAGAAAGCTATACTGGAGAAAAGTTTTTTATTCTTTTTGTTGATGACTACTCAAGAATGATGACTGTCATGTATCTAAGGAACAAATCAGAAGCATTTGAGAAATTCAAATGGTATTTGGCAAGAGTAGAAAAAGAAACAGGAAAAAGACTAAAATGCTTAAGGTCAAATAGAGGTGGTGAATTCATCTCACATGAACTCAACAACTTCTGCATTGAAAAAGGTATTAAAAGACAAGTCTCAGCACCAGGAACTCCTAAACAAAATGGAATAGCTGAAAGAAGAAACAAATCCATCATGGATTGTGCAAGAACCCTGATGATAGAAAAGAACATTGCTATCAAATACTTGAAGGAAGCCATTAGCACAGTAGTTCATACCTTAAACTGAGTATAGTTGAAGAAGGACTCATTCAAAACTCCCTATGAATTATAGTATGGCTACAAACCCAATGTGAGTTATCTGAAAGTATTTGGAAGAAAATGTTATATTTTGAAAGAATCTAGAAAAGGAAAATTTGATGTAAAAGGTGATGAAGGAATATTTTTAGGATATTCGTGCAAAAGCAAAGCATATAGATGTTTAAATCTATCCACTCACAAAGTCATAGAAAGTGCACATGTGAAAGTTGATGAGTTTGCAAAAAAATCTGAAGAAGAAAGCAAAAAGGTACTTGAAGATTACAGAAGATTTGTTTACATTGAACCAGATACTATACCAAGCATACCATTCACTCAAGAATCCTCAACTCCTGAGTCATCAGTAATCAAGTTGCAAAAAGTTCAAACCAAGCCACAACAACATTTAGACACTACCGAGCAAGTGTCTACCGAGTCTAATGCACCCGAGCCAATTCTTACCGAGCCAGAATAGCCTGAACATGAAATTGGATCACAAGGAGATAGCAATGAAACTCATTCAAGAGGCAAAGAACCTGTATTAGCTAAATATGTCAGAAGACATCATGCACCAGATTAGATCATTGGAGACAAATCTGAAGGAACCTTGACAAGAAGCAATAAAAATACTTGTTTACTTGCTGATTTTGAACCTAGAAGCATTAAAGATGCATTGGCAAATGATAGTTGGATTGAGGCAATGAACGAGGAAATAGAACAGATAGAGAAGAACAACACATGGAATCTTGTACCCAGGCCTAAAAATAAGAATATAATTGGAACCAAGTGGGTATTCAGAAACAAGTTGACTAAAGATGGTAAGGTATCCAGAAACAAAGCTAGATTAGTATGCAAAGGATACTCTCAAGAAGAAGGCATAGATTATGGAGAAACCTTTGCTCCTGTTGTAAGATTGGAAGGAGTCAAAACCTTACTTGCATATGCTACTCACAAAGGATTCAAAGTTTATTAGATGGATGCCAAGTCAGCATTCCTCAATGGAATACTGGATGAAGAAGTTTACATTGAACAACCTGAAGTTTTTGTTGATCCAGATAAAAATAACATGGTCTGCAAATTACACAAGGCACTATATGGTCTAAAACAAGCCCCTAGAGCATGGTATGAAAGATTCATAACTATCTTATTTAGATTGGTTTTCAAAGAACTAATAATGATAGTAGCTTGTATATAAAGGAAGGACCAAATAAGATTGTCTTGGCAGAAATATTTGTAGATGATACTGTTTTCACAGGGCATGATGATCTTTGCAAAGAATTTTTAGAACAAATGAACAAGGAATTTGAAATGTCTATGTTTGGTGAAATAAAATTCTTTGTTGGTCTCCAAATTCAACAAAATAAGAATGGCATCTACATCACTCAATCAAAATACATCAAGGAGATATTGAAAAAGTTTGGTATGGAGGACTGTAAACCTGTTGGAACTCCTATGTGTACTGGATTGAAACTTACCAAAGATGATGAATCCAAAGAGGTAGATCAAAAATTGTATAGATCTATGATTAGAAAATTGCAATACGGAGTTCATACCAGGCCAGATATTGCCCTTGCAGTTGGTATTGTTGCAAGATTTTCAGCAAAGCCAAGAGAAACTCACTTGATGGCAATCAAAAGAATAATGAGATATTTGAAAGGAACTGAAAATTATGGCTTATGGTACAAATTTGGAGGTAATTTGGATTTGAAAGTATTTACTGATGTTGATTGGGTAGGAAACCTTGATGACAGAAAAAGCACAAGTGGAGGAGCATTCTTTCTTGGAAAAAGATTGGTTTCCTGGACAAGCAAAAAGCAGAATTGTACATCCCAATCTACAACAGAGGCAAATTATGTTGTTGCAGTAGTAAACTATTCAAATATTGTTTGGTTTAAGTAGTTATTGCAAGGAATGAAGATGGAAATCAAAGAACCAATCGTCATGTTCTATGACAATACTAGTGCAATCAACATATCTAAGAATCCAGTGATGCATTCCAAGACCAAGCATATTGCAATAAAATATCATTTTCTCAGAGAATTGGTGCAAGACAAGGAGATTAGATTGGAATATGTCCATACAAAAGAACAAATTGCTGACATATTCACAAAGCCTTTACCTAAGGATGCATTTTTGTTTCTCAAAGGTAAGTTAGGGGTCATTCCCCTATCTGAAGTCCACTAAAAATAAGTTCTAGTGATGCATCAATGCATATAGGATTGAAGATCTATCTGTTGATGTAGTTTAATCAAAAATCATTGCATATGAATCAGTACTAAAGGTACATTATAATTCACTTAACTTCTATTGTCTTTGGCATTTTTTGTCAAAGAGGGAGAGATTTTACTATCATATTCTTCTAAAATTTGTGAAGATTTGAAAATTTTGCCATGAAGTCCCTTAACAGAGGGAGACTATTGAAAGAGGGAGAAGTCTATTATCTTGTTGAACTTGTTTTCAAAATTTCATTTCTATTATGACATGTTGTGTTGCCATCAATGCCAAAGAGGGAGATTGTTGAATAATGTTGTCCTTGATGTCACACAAATGTCATATCAGTCATTAGTCTCAAGTTCACCGAGCTCAGACATTTTGCAATGCAATTTATAGTGCCAACCGAGCTCACTTAGTCATCGAAGGAAATGTGCAAAATAGTGTTAACCGAGCTAACTTGGTCATCGAAGGAAATGTGGAAAATAGTGTTAACCGAGCTAACTCGATCAACGAAGGAAATTTAAAAAATTAGTGTTAACCGAGCTTTACTCGGTCTCCAAAGGTTAGTTTCCACCAAGCTCACTCGATCATCAAATGAATCATGGAAAAGTCAGTGTTAACCGAGCTTCACTCGGTCTCCAAAGGTTAGTTTCCACCGAGTTCACTTGGTTATCTCAGGAAACTTAGTACTTACCAAGGTCTCCTGGTGGTTGAAGGATTGTCATGAGGTTCGCTGTATCAACCGAGCTCAGTTGGTTAACACAAGAATTATTTTTTGAACAAAGTTCACCATGCAGGGTCGGCCAGTATAGGGATTTGCTAATTAATTACTTTTAGCCGACTATTGTAATTTTTTGTTTTAGTTAGTGATTTGAGCCGACTAAGATAATCTAAAAGGTATATATGGTCATTCAAGTTATGAATTAAAAGCATGTGATTATGAAAAAGAAGTTATGAATGTGAATTATAGTATGAAGAGGTGAATGTTGAGAAAAGTCTGATGAAGGATCAGATGTGTTGAAGGAGCTGCAAAGTTGTATTTGATCAGTAACGATTCAGTCAAGCATAGCAGAGATCTGCAATCAGCAAAGATAAGTTGCACATTATATAAGGTCATTTCATTGTTGCTTTCTAACCATTGTAACAGTGTATTCAAAATCTCTTAACAGAGTTAGTTTAACAGCCATTCAATAAATCCTCTAACAAGGTGACAATTCAGTTGAATTGTTCTAAAGACCTCTAGCAAGGCCACTCCTAATAGGGTGATTAAATCCTTTAACAGGGTCACACCTAATAGTGTGTTTTTGTAACCTTTAATAGGGTTGGCTCCTACTAGGGCTCACTTCAGAAGAGCGAAAAATAGTATCTAGTTACATTGGTGGTTTTTCCCATATTGGGTTTCCACGTTAAAACTGGTGTCTCTTGTGTTTTAATTACTGAATTACTTTGTGCATGATAACATATCAGTTCTTAATATTTATCATTTTCTGCATTATCAAGTTTCAGCATTTTATTAATCAGATCAAGGGTATATTCAGACATCTTAGGGACTATGGAAAGTTTGTGTAATAACTGATTCACCCCCTCCCCCTCTCAATTACTCTATTCTCATTTGCAACATAGTGTTTCCTGAGCATGCCAATATTAACCAAGTTCTATATTACCCAAATAATGTTATTTTTACTAAGTAACAATTGTATAAACGAGTTTGGAGAATTGGAATCTAAGTCTAACTTTTGCTAGAAATTTAGAAAGTTTGAGATGGTCTAAGACACAAGTCAAAGTTTGTTACAAGATCAATGACTAGGAAAATTCAATAAAAATATGACGATGGAGATTCAAGAAGGTTAAGGATGGACACAAATTTTTATACAAGTTATATTTTCCAAGTATCTAGATTCATTATAAGAAGTTTTCAAATCTAGAAATTTCATATGAACCTAGGACCAATGATTGTGATTAAACAAAAAAAGGTAAAAGAATTTAGACTCTTGGAGATGATTATTTAAGGGGGGTGAAAAGAGATTTTTAAGCTAATTATTTTTTTAGGTTGTTGGTTGTTGTATTTTTTGTTGATCATATTGTTGAGAGGAGATCAAAGTGCAAAGTTGAAGAAGGTGAAAGAAGATAAAGTTAAGCCAGGTGAACCAAGTAACAGAAGAAGAAAGACAAGGTGTTAATCAACCAAATCATAAGTACAGAGTGAAAGAAGATCTAAGAGAGAGATTAGATAGTGAAAGGGAAATGAACAAAGATATGAACAAGAAAAGTTAGCTTCTATCCTTAATATATTGGCTACTTTTTAACCATTATAATAGAAAATATCAGAAGTAATGAGTGGACCTAACAAGTTTGTGAAATCCTATATGCTGACATCGATTATTGGCATTTGAAAGTCCTTTAAATCACACCACTCTTTTGTCAGGAACAATGAGTTATAAGGTCTAGATGATTTTTTTGTGAAATCCTCTAACAAGGTCACAATAACAATATGTATGTAACCTTTAAAAAGTTTGGATTCTAGTAGATCTCACTTCAGAAGACTGAATATTTTTGGGTTTTTGGTCCCAGATGATTATTCCCTTAACAAGGTTTCAATGTTATCATGATATGAAATGTGTGAATGTTATTTGTATTGAAAGTTTTCTTACATGTTTTACAATTTACTCCAATGTAGTAACAACTAAGTTTATGATCAGTAATTAATAAGTAATTTGACTAATACTTGATAATGCAAAGGACAATAAGTTAATAGTTTGGAATAAAATGGTTGAAAGATTTAAATGTTAAGTTTAATTGTTACACCAAGTGATTGTTGTTAAATTTAATGAATTATTATTGGTATTGAAATAGTTTGAAGGGACAACATGATAACTAGATATAACTAATTCACCCCTCCACCCTCTTAGTTATTTAACAACCTAATGCTTCTTGCAATCTCCATTATTGTCCTATTCAAGCATTCAACCTATTGGTATGATTTTTTGCATGAAAAATTTTCCTTTTTTCAGGTACAAAAATTAGATTGAAATCCATTAATGGTGGATAGGGTTTCTAGTTTAATCACCCATTTGTTAGCTTTTGAAAGTACTTATTAAAACCCTATGTCTCATTCCTTTTAAAAAAACTTTAGGGCGCGAAATCCTCTTTAAAAAAAAGGGGAGCTTTGGCAGATATTCTATTTTCCACGCCCTTGAGATAGTCTTTCTCTCATGATTCCTTACCATTTGATTTGGAAAGATCTATCGTTATCGCTATCTTGCTATAGAAAGATGTGCACTTTTTATGCATAGCAAAGTAGAGAGCATTAGAAATTTTAAAAAGAACAGGACCATAAAATGAAGGGACATCAGTCAAGAATTTGTGTTATGGCCAAATTTTTAGTCACATGCACCTTGTTAGTACCATCAGGCAAGAAAAGGGGCCCAATAAAAGATAGCCAAAAAATGGCATCAAAACAAAAATTTTTTCGATGCCTCGCTACCTCGCTATCAGAAACAATATGCATTTCACCATTAGCGAAGTAGTGAGTAGTTGGTAAATCAAAGAGCATGGTGACCTTCAAGTTTCTCAATAATCATACTTTTCCAAGTGGCATGATGAGTAATAATTGCAATTTTCAAAAGCAGTTAATAAAGGCAATGGTGATTTGATTGGTTTTTATTTTTTCGACGTCAAGTTTTGTTGAAATGACCAGAGCTCACTACCTCACTATCAAAATTTTTTAGCATCTCGCCATTAGTGACATAGCGAAGTGCCACAAAATGAACACATGGTGGGACCTCAGGAAACATGGAAAGGTGACTAAGATTAAAGAAAGGTTTTATTTGTTTCCAGCAGTGAAGAATTTCCTACATCATCAACGCCCTAGACCCACCCATATTTATAAAGCATATAAGGGATTCTGATCGTCAGATCAAACTTGAATCAATAATCTTCGCTATCTCGCTATGAAAAGTTGCAAGTTGTTTACTCCATGCGACATAGTGAGTATGGGACCCACCACTCTTTAGGGTACCTTAAGTCGTTTCTTTACGTTTGATTTGATCTCAGATCAACAACCATCACTATCTTGCCATGAAGAGTTTCTCAGAGGATATGTATAGCGAGGTAGCGAATAAGGGCCCACCACTATTTTTCTAAAGCAATGCATTAATGTGTCATCCACAAGATCAATATTGAATCAATGGTTGTCATTGCTTCACTATGGCAAGGTGTTCATTCTCTATGTATAGTGAAGTAGCGACCTATCGACACATGTCCTTAGTCACCAATGGGTCTAGATGGAAATGCCACCAAGGAAGGAGCTATGTACATGGTTAGTTTTCATTGGATTGACTGGCCAACTTGTCAAGTGGAACACCAAGTTGTCTTTCTCTACATCCCTTGATCATAGGATTTTTAAAGATCAACGACACAGATTTAAATGTAGAAGGTGGTGCCACTCTATGTATTAATTAGATTTCAAAGCTTCACGTGTGAGGAAAAATAGTGTACAATATAGGAGATTTTCTCATTCCCACCTTACATGCACAAAGATTTCAAGCCTTTCTGAGCAGAAGTAATTACTAAGTAGACTGTGTTCAATTTGGTAAGATTGTTAAGCAACTAGTTCGCGTACAAATTGTAGAAATATAGAGAGAATGAGAGTTGAGTTCAAGTAAGTAGTTACACTGTCATCTCTATAAGTTTTCTTAGTTCTACAAAGCATAATCCAAGATGCCTCCAAAGAAGGAATTTTCAGGTTAGGAAAATTATTTGGATAGAAATGTACATGATGATTTTCTTGAGTTACTTCCTAAGTGTACTATTGAGACACCGACTTCATTAAATCCTAGGTTGAGGATAGAAAATGGATTGTTTGATAAGGGTAATTGGGTTCAGGATGCTCATACCTCACAAACTGGTTTAAATTTGTTGAAGAAATGGTTTGCAGAGAGGAAACTATTTGCTTCACATGCCAATATATAGAATTTTGACCTAGGAAAGTTAGTGGTCCCCTTCATGGATTATGATCTCCTTGAAGCCATGGCAAATAATTATGATCAAGCCACTAGGGTAGTGAGAAGAGTAAATGGTGAAATTCTAATCACCATCAGTCTAGAAGAGATTAAGGAAGTTTTTCATTTGGGACCTCTCACTAGGTATCATGTGCCCATTAATTTGATAGATTTAGAAAAAGAATATATATCTAAGAAGGACATAGTTAGACAAGGTGCACTGAAGGAACACATTGGTAAAATTGGAACCCTACTAGTAATAACATCATCCTCTAAACAACCTTTCAAGAAAACATGCTTCCATTCCAGGGTAGTAGAGATATATAGGACCCTGTGTCAAGTTTTTGGAGAGGGTAAAGCAGACTTTATCCCTATGAGTTTCATGCATATGATCACTCAAATCTCCTCTTTTAGTGTGGAAATAATTTTTTATTTTGCTTCTTACTTGGCCAATGAGATTCATAGTAGATTGGTTGGGATTTCTAAGAGCAAGTCAAGAAGGTTTGGGGCCATTACTCTCTACTGATCCATATGTTTTTGCTTAAGGGGGTTATGCACTTTCCTAGAGAAATGGTTTTAAATAGAGAACGAGAAGGGGAAGCATTGCCAATTTAGCTATGGAGCGTAGATATGACTGGGGAAGTAGAAAATGCAGGTTTTGTTAGATTTCACAGGTACTTCACCTCCAAATTAAGGTGCCTCATATTAAGTGACAATCCCAAGATCCCTAAGGCACTAATCCACATTGTTAGGCCTATGGATAAACCCCATAATTTGAAGGTTTCACATAATTGGTAAGATATCATCCCATATTTAGTTTCAATTATTATCAAAATCTATCGATTTGAAGGGACACCCCATGTAATACCCTACCAGGTGCCCTTAAAGGTAGGAGTAGCTAAATTCTTGTGGTAGTTGGGAGGAGTAGAAGAAACTTTTTTGTACAAAAGAGGAACGGGATCAATTTTTCCCACTTGCATAGTAGCCCACCAATTTGTGATAACCAAGGAAGGATCAGTTTCCCTTTACAAATTTTTTAATTAGTATAAGATGGTTGTATCTCACCCTCATTTTTGTGATACAAAGGGTTTATTTAATATGACTCTTAGGCATAGGATCAACCTTCATCAAGTTGAGCATGAGTTTTATTTCCCTGAAGATGTAATTAGGAATGAGTACTCTCTGTAGGAGCAAGAGACAAAGAAAGACAAATGGAGAGTCTATTAAAAAGTTTTGAATTTATTAATTGTTTTGATGAAGATTACAGTCCTCTTAGTAATGTTGTAACTACTGCAGATAAAGTTAATAAGCTTATGAATACATTCCATGAAATAATGGAGGTAATGAATGAGAAAACACAATATTTCATTAATTCTTTTCCAGATAAAGCCAAGGAAATAATGAAGAGATTGGGCTCCACTCCTAATATAGGGATAGGTCCATTGATTGTTCAGAGGAAGCTAGGATATACTATCATTCATAATCAAAGGCCCATGGTGTATAAAGGAAAATAGATAGTTGCTTCTACTAGTGCTATTTTTGAAGAAAGGCCTCCTGAACCTTCTCCTAAGAGGAGAAAGAGAATAAGGGAAGAGGAATCTCAAGATGAGGGTTACTCACCTTCCCAAACCCCTATGAGAATTGAGGAGGAGCAGCTCACTGATGAGAAAATTGAATAAATTGGATCAGAAGGGGTAGTTTTTGTTACCCAAGCATAGATTGATGAAGAGAACCCCCAAGAGCCTCCTATGCCAAGTTTTGAGTTGACTATAGTAGATTTTAGGGGAAGGGAATTAGATCCTATTTTGGAACCAGCAAGTCAACAATTTTTGTTTGATGAAAGTTTTGAAAAGTCTAGGGCTTTCCATCAGTTTTCTTGGAGGGCAAACATGAACAATTTTGAGGAAAGATGTAAGAATGTGAAAGCAGAGCATCCAGAAATGGATGAAGCCTCCATCCAAAATCAAATAAAGAAAAAAATGATTCAAGAGTTCCACAATATAATCCCTAAAGAAGGGAGACAAATGGTAAAGGCAGTAAATATTTTATTGTTGCCCAATTGGGACATTGTTGATACCTTGATTTTCAATTCTGTATCAAATAATTTGGCATTGCAAGATCCAAATAAAAAAGAGTTCTTGGGAACTGCATTTAGTAATGACCAAGCTGCTCTTGTCATGTGGTCATTGAGAAGAGGATCCAGGGCTGCTCCATCATAGCCTAATGATTTAGGACTAACAAGGAGTATAATTGTAAGGAGAGTTGTTGATACCTCACATGTCCAAGCAACTCGCATGAATGTATATTACTCTTAATTTGCTTTGGCTACTGTAGAGAGGGAGGAAAAGGAAATGATTGAGCTATAGAGCAAGTATGGGCCAGTTGTGGATGCCTACATTAAAGAGGTTAAGAGGAGAATTGAGCTTGAGAACAAGCTAATGGGGAGGTCCACAAGACCAAGAATAACATACCCTCACTGCCCAATTGAACCTCTTAAATCCACCCCCCTCATAGAAATACCAGAAACACACCAAAGACCAAAGTATTACACTGCTGAGGACTTTGAAGAAGAAAAGAATAAACTATGGGCCTTACATGTGGAGTTGAATGTGAAATATGAGGAAAAATTAAGAAAGACACTTACATATTTGAGGGATAAAATTTAGTGCCCACTAGTTTATGATCAGTTGACCAGGGTGATTAGTATTTGGGATGAAATGAAAGCTAGTGATGAGGCTTTGAAGCCTATTGTAAATAACTAGGTAAGAAGGAGGAAGGAGGTGACATTTTTGTGTTATTTTGTTATAAAATTTTCTTGTAATCAAATTGAGAAAACTTTTGATATTGTTTATAATCTTACTAACTTTGAAAATAAGAGAATTCATTTGCAAAGAATAATAGTTGGCTACTTAGATAAGTACAAGAGCCGAAAGTTTAGTTTGTTTCCTTGTACCCTAGATAAGAAGAATAATTTGAAAAGAAAAGATGAATGGGCTAAGGAGCTTGATGATTTATTTTGTTTAAGAATGAATCAAGTTATCAATGAAACAGGGCATGCATGGTAGGCCACAGTAACTAAAGAAATAGTGAAAGCCAAAATATTCTTTGATTCTTTGAAAAAAAATTGTTACTATTGATAATGAGGCTGAGTATGTGCTCAAGAGGCAGAGTGATATTTTTCAATCCAATTGGGCAGATGACACACTGTTTGACAAGTGGATGGCAGAAATAGCTCCTGATGAATAGTTTGAGGAAGTAGAAATTGATAGTGATGAGGTGCAGGGTGATTAGATCTAAATCATTGACACCATCACTACACAAGGCCAACAAGGAGAAGAAGACAACAATGCTTAGTTACTTTTAGTTACAGACCCAAGCCCACAAGACACTAATACAAGCAAAGAAGAGGGAAAAGTAGAAGTTATTCCCACCATACAAGATAAAGATGGTGAAAACCCATAGGTGGAGACTAACTTGCAATCATCAGAACAAACTTCATCATTGGTTAGCTTGGCAGTTGCATACAAAGAGGGATCAAAATAGCACCCAAATCAACAACAATAGAGAATCTGATAGAAGCGAACCCACCAAAAGGAATGTTTGATCTAGACATCTTCTATTACCCATATTTTTATCTTTTTATGATAGGTGTATGTAGTTATTTCTTGTAGAGGACACCTGTCAATTTCTCTTATCCTATAGCTTGTTACATCTCACATTATATAAGTGAGATTCCAGGGCTAGAGAAGGGTCTGATTTCTAATGCTCTAGGTGGTATACTTAGTTTATTTTTTTGTCCAATGTTTGAAAAGGTTTTATGATGTATTTTCTCTATTAGTTCCTAAGAATACATTAATATAGAATGATATCTATGTTTCTTCCTAAGGTCATTCTAAGTTTACTGCAAATGTATACAATTTTCATAGAAAATGAATACAAATTATGAGCTGTCTCCATATCAATTCTTTTTGAATTTTGTCTCCTTTTGGTTACCCAATTATCTTGATATTGTATGAGTAAAAGCTTCTGGAATTGAATGCAATCCATTTAGGTTGTATATCTATTCATCACTGCTATTAATGCAATGGGTTAAGTAAAAGCTTTGATGAATTTGATAAGGTTGCTATAGTAATAGGAAGGATGCTTAAAATGATAAATTTTGATAAGAATTGCTGATAATGTTTATTGTAAGGAAACAAATTAGATCTATGGATTTGTAGTAGACTCTAAACCCTAATGGATTAGGCACTGGTCAAGTTGATTCAGCTAGAAGAGAAGTATGTCATAAATAGTTTTCAAATGTAGAATTATAATCAAATTTACTTTTATTTCCTAAAGATCTTCAAAGTTGGTCGATACTTGTTTGCATGGAATCTTTTAGCTCCAGTTAGCCACTATTGCTGAGAACACATGCAAATCTATAGAAGAATTATGGCTAGATCTATTATATTGGATGATATTATAAAAATGTCAGAATTATGCATGTAGTTGAGGATTTGAGATGAGAATTAGAATGAAACTAAATTAATTCTCTTACAGTGTTTTCCAGTCTTGAATCATCCCTGGGTATACCCAACCTAGTTTTGTAGAGCCTAAAGAGTAGAAAACCACCCTTGGTTTTGTTGAAGTTGGGTCCAAATGGGTTGCACATAATTGTTTATAAGAATTGGCTAATCTGTAGGTTGTGTGAGTAATATCATTTTGAAATTGAGCATTTTGTTGTTCAGTAGTTTTAAAACACCAACAAAATGGTGACTCTGCTGGGGAGTTGTCCAACACATTTGTGAAAAGTACTATAGTTTCTTTGGTCTTGTTGGGTACGTGTGTGTCAGATTATCTAAGTTTTGGTCATGGTCATAGGGGGATATTTTAGTGAAAAACCTTGAGAATTTAAAGAAAAAATAGCCAAAATACCACAGTGACACACTGACGTATCCAGTTTCTCTAGGTGTCTTATCTAACAAGCAAGAGTTGGAGTCATACAATATTAATGCTTGGTCCATGTGTATCATATATTTCTATCTCTACTTGTGTTTTTCCCCAAAGTCAAGAGTAATTGTAGTTGTGTATTTTCCCAAAAAGGAGGGTGGCAACTTAGTCAAGGTTTTGAAGCTAGTGCTTATTTAATAAAATGGCTGACAAAAGAAAAAATACAAGTGCTTACACAAGAGCTCATCCTGATGAACCAATGTATATTGATTTACCAAAAGGTGGTAGGAAGAACTTAAATAAGAAAAGGATAGATCCAAATCCCACTTGGAAACCTAGAGGAAGTGTATTTGTAAATTCCTAGTATCAATCAGTGATAGGGAGAGAGTCTTCTTCACTCAGCTCTGAATCAAAAACCACAAGACTCTTAGGAGGGATATTTACTACCCTAGTACTAGATGAAAGAGCATATCAAGATAAAGATATGTCACTAGTAGGGAATATATCCCCTAGACCATATCTCATAGCTGAAATGCATAGTAGGCTAGGACTCCGAAGTTCTTTTGGAGATCCCTATCATCCTAAAATAGTCCCATATAAAGAACCAAATCTTATAGATCTGGATGACCCTATTGATTTAGAAGCTACTTTTGTAGATCCTATAGAGTTACACTTAGAGATAGGATTTATAAAAAAATGGGTAGCTAAAGAAGAAGCTAAGTGCATTCATCTTGAAAAAGAGAAGGAGCAAACCCCCTTGGATGCCATAATAGAAAGAGATGCTTTACTAAGAACAATGGCTACCTTGAAAGAATAGAACAAAAGATTAGAAGAGAATACCACAACTCTCCACACTAATGTGTTTGGAGACATGGATAGTTTGAGAGCTAAGGTTCAAGAACAAGAAAAATGCCTGAATCAAAAGCAAGAACCAGTTATTGCTCAAGTTCAAGATTATAAACTTGTCCAAATAAATCCTATAGAACCCATTGTGAAAGTTGTAGACAAAGGAAAGGGTAAATTTATAGGAGTCCAGATAAATGAACCTCAATCTCAACCAAGAAAACCCACAAAACCTTCTATGCCAAAGTTAGATTTAGACCTAGAAATGGCTAGAAAAGAGAAGGAAGAACTTGCGAATGAAGCTCAAGCTACAGAAACTAGGAGAAAAATTTAGTTTATTAAGACTAATTCTACATTAGCCTCATGGCCAAATTTATCCCTCCCAGCTTTAGCTTCTATACCTCCCTCTGGACAAATAGTTTCACTACAAGGAATATCTCAGTCTGCTCCTACCTCATCATCCACCACTTATAGTTAAGTCCCTATTGTCCAACCTCAACAATCCCAAGCTGCTCCTCTAAACCAAGCTAACATATCCAGTACCTCAAATGTTCCTAGTTTCCAGAAGAAACCTGTATACCTATAAAATTTTAGACAAATATCATTTGCTAGTATTCCTAGTGCTCCACATCCCATTTTGTTTGATTTAAGAGAGAAAGTGGTTAAGTTTTCTGGGAATAATGTTGTTACTGGTGAAGACCATTTGAGAATTTTCATAGATATGTTAAATGATTATGAGATTGAACATGAAGATGTGGTCATGAAGTTGTTTTTTCATTCACTAACTAAGGATGCAAGGGATTGGTTCAGAAGGCTACCTGATGATAGTATTAGCTCATGGAGTGATTTGGAGAAGTTATTCAAAGAACAATATGGAGATAGCACTAATGCTAGATTCGTATTAAATGAATTCAACAATATTAAGAAGAATCCTAATGAGTCCACATTCAACTTCAATGTAAGATTCTAGAAAGGTATGTACAAACTATTTAAAGTTATGAGGTTGAATGAGGATGTTTGTCTCACAACATATTTCAATGCTTTTGATAGAAAAATGGCTTAAGAATTGAGGGATAAGGATCCCAAAACTTTAAGGGATGCCTATAAAGTTGTAGTAAATATAGAGAATAATAGGAAGGCATCTGGCAAACTAGGTAGGAGGGATGATCCAAAGCTTTTTAATCCCAAGAATAGTAACAAAAGGGACGGTGATAAAGCTCCTATAGGAAAAAAGCCAGAAGAACCTACAATAGGCTAGGTATTGGAATTGCTTAAAATGAAGAATCCCACTACTTTCAATAAGCCAAATATTGCTGAGAAAATCCCTGTGAATAATAGCAACTTCAATAGATAGCCTAGAATGCAAAATTACCCTTACACCACCCAATGGAAAGATGGTAAGCCAGTCCCTAACTAGACACAAAATGTGAAGGATAAGGGTACCCCAAATCTCGTGCAAAGGAACACTATAAATATGAATGATGATGTACCATGGTGCATTGTATGTCAATCACCTCATTCTTCTGATTATTGTGTTGTTTCTCAATCATTTGCCCTGGATCAAGGTGTGCAACTAGAAGAAGAAAATGAAGAGAAAAGCCATCATAATATAAGTTACAATATGCTAAACATGTGTGATGATTTTATAGATTCTGATCCTGAAGAACCTAAAAATGATATTACCATTCAAAGAATTGCTTATCATTTACATCATCAGCAAGTGCTTTCAAATGATGAAGGTTATGATGAAGATAAGATATGTGTTACATCTTCTGATGTAGGTCACATAAGCTTAAGAATGCACTCTAAAGAGGAGATTGATAGAATCACAACAGAAATGATTTCCCAAGTTCATCATAACTATAATTTGAGGAATAGAATAGTAAATAATGATACAAGAAATCCATCTAATGTATTCATTAAAGATATTACCCATAAGATGAATGATGAAATTAAGAAGGTCAATATAGATGTGCCTAAGATCAAAGATAATGAGACTAAGAAATGGGAACCGAAAAAGAAGGTCCAATTTCAAACAAATGAAACAACAAAAGCAGTTGTGCAAGGAAAGAAATTAGGACCTGATACTATCAAGCAAACAATGGTGCTTGTTGTTCAAAAGAATTCAACTCTAGGTATTCTTTTAAAACCCACTATTGTTGAACCTATTGATATGATATTCATGTTGTCCCAAATAATTGTAAAAGTGCCTTTGTCTGAACTTCTTAGAATTGAAGAGCATAAAAGCAAGGCATTATCATGGTTGGGAGGGTTAGGAAACAATAATAGTGTCATAGAACAAAGTATTATCTAGCAAAACCCATTGGTAGTTTAAGATAGTGGTATCATATTTAAAATTGCCCAAATGTTTTTAGATGATTCCTCAGTGGCATATATAGAAGATATTGACCCATTTTTCCTCAGTTTGATCATAAATGGAAAGACCCTAAAAAATTGTATGATAGATTCAGGAGCCTCTAATACTATTATGCCTTTCAAGATAATGGAAGCATTAGGTTTGAAAGTAGACACTAAGCAAGGTAGATGGAGAGGTATGGATGCTAGGGAAGTTCCAGTCATAGGAACTATCATTGCTTTACCATTTAGACTAACTGCATACCCTGAGGTAAAACTGACTATGTCAATCCTTGTAGTCGATATTCCTCCACATTATGGAATGTTGCTCTCTAGAAAATGGAGTGTTGCTATGGGAGGAAGCCTAAAATGTGATTTAACTTATGCAACTTTTCATACAAGAGATAAGGCTATCAAGGTGGATAGAGAGCCAAGGGTCAGTCACCTTTTAGGGGAGGAAATTGATAAAGACTCAACTTGTTTCTTAGATATTGGTGTGAATGCATTCAGAGTAGAATTGATTATACAAGAAGTTGAGAAATTGTTGGTTGTAATTGAACATGAAGTTCAGTGTTGTATGGACTCGCCGATATTATGGACAATGTTTTTTGATGGGGCCAGTTCAAAAGAAGATTCAGGGACATGGGTAGTTTTTGTTTCTCCTAAGAAAAATACTTTCAGATACTCATTCACTTTAAAGTTTTCTTGCACAAATAACATAGTAGAGTATGAGGCCTTGTTGCTAGGATTGAAAGTTGCTACCCATCATGGAATCAAGAAGTTACATATTATAGGTGATTCAGAGTTGATTATCTCACAAGTAAGGGGGACATATTCTTCTAAAAACAAAAGGTTGAAATAGTATAGAAATGTTGTGTGGGATCAAATTGAATTCTTTGAAGCATTTGGTATATCATGGAGGGATAGAACTAAAAATAAGATGGTTGATTTATTAGCAAATTTAGCAATAAAACCTAATGAGATATCATTTGTAGGAATTTCTCAAATTGAAATATAGAGCAGACCTTCGATACCTGACAATATTGAAAATTGGCAAGTCTTTGAAGATGACAAAGACATTGTAATTTTTTTGTTAAATGAAGATAGATACCATAGTCAAGAAATGGATTGTAGTGATTTAATTGAAACTATAGATGGTAAGGAAACCATTTTTGGACAAGAGATTATGTAGTTGAAAACCAACAAGGTGCCTAAGAGATTAGTGGTTTTGGAAAATATTTTTGATAATTAGGATAGAGTTAAACCAAGAGTTAATGACCCTAAGCCTTAGGAATTAGAAGAGATAAAAATTGGTATTGATGAAGCTCCCAAAAAAGTTTATATTGGCCAAAATTTGCCTACCGAAATCATAAAACCATTAATTGACTTGCTTAGGAAGTATAGACATGTTTTTGCATGGTAATATGATGACCTTAAGGCTTATAGAGAAGATTTTTTCCAACATGTCATACCACTAAAAGATAATGTAAAACCTTTCAGACAGAAACAAAGACCAATAAATCCTACCCTAGCTCCCAAAATGCAAGAAGAATTGACAAAGTTAAGGGATGGTGGGATAATCAAACCAATTAGACATTCCACCTAGGTTTCAAATTTAGTACCTATCAAAAAGAAAAATGGAGACATAAGATTATGTGTGGATTTTAGGAATTTGAAAATTGCATCCTTGAAGGATAATTATTGATTACCAAATATGGAAGCCATGTTGTAGCAAGTAACTAGTTCTGAGCTAATGTCTATGATGGATGGTTTCTCTAGGTACAACCAAGTCCTGGTAAAGGAGAAGGAAAAATTTAAGATAGCCTTCACAACCCCATGGGGAACCTATGTATATGTAAGGATGCCATTTTGCTTGATCAATGCAGGAGCTACTTTCCAAAGAGCCATGGATATGGCATTTCATGATTATATCAACAAATTTATGGTTATATGTCAAGATGACCTCACAACTTATTCTAAAAAGGCTAAAGATCATTGTAGGCATTTGGAGAAGTTTTTTATCAAAGCCTTGGAATATGGAGTATCATTTAACCCAAAGAGATGTACATTTGGGGTGATAGAAGGTGGGTTACTAGGGCATATAGTGTCTAAGTATGGGGTGAAGATAGATCTTGAGAGCATAGCAGCTATTGATAAAGTCCCCAAGCCAAAGAACGTAAAAGGAATTCAATCTTTTTTTGGCCAAGTTAATTTTCTGAGAAGGTTTGTTACTAACTTTGTTGAAATTAGTAGACCTATCTCAAAGATGCTCAAGAAAGGAGCTACCATAGATTGGAATGGTGAGCATTCACAAGCATTCTAGGATATTAAAACTACAATAAAGAATGCTCCATTTCTTAGAACCCTAGATTACACAAAGCCTATGCACATTTTTTCTTTTGCATCCTTTCACACTATAGCCGCAGTCTTATTGTAGAAAAATGAAGAAGGATATGAGAAATCCATTGCTTTTTTCAGTAAGTCATTTCAGCCTACTGAATTAAAATATGAGATAAATGAAAAATATGCATATGCTTTAGTAAAGGTTGTTAAGGCTTTTAGATGCTACTTCATAGGTGCTATTGTCATTGCATTTGTGCCTAGTGTCGTTGCCAAAGACATATTTTCTCAAAAAGAGGTGTCAGGGAGAAGATGTAGATGGATCAATAGGATCCAAGAATTTAATATTGAAATATAGATAACTAAGTTGGTAAGAGGTCAAGGTTTAGCTAAACTCATGGCTGAATCTAATTTGGATGCCAATGTGGTAGCTAATCACCTTAGATCTGACTTATGTGACATGGATCATTGTGATTGGAATGTTAATGTTATCTATTATCTTCAACACATGGAAATTCCTTCCCATTTGGCTGAAAATGAAAAGAGGAGTAATAAATTGCAAGTCATCAGATACATAATTGTCAAAGGTAGTCTATGCTGGAGAAATTTTGAGGGAGTGTTACTAAAATGTATTGATCAAGAAAAGGCAAAAGAAGTCTTAAACAAAATGCATGCTATAGTTTGTGGAGGACACTATATGGCCAAGACCATTTCACATAAGGTGATGAGAGCTAGATTTTGGTGGCCCTCTCTTTTGAAGGATGCCCAAATCATTATTAGGAAATGTGATGCTTGCCAAAGATTTGCTGGGAAACTTAGATTTTTAGGTAATACTCCATTAAAGTCAGTTGAGATTAAGGCACCTTTTCAACAATGGGGTATGGATTTCATAGGTGAAATCTCTCCAAAATCTAGCACTGGCTATTCTTGGATTCTAATTGCTACTAACTACTTCGCAAAGTGGGTAGAGGCTATCCCCACAAGAAATGCAACAAGTAAAGTTGTCAACAATTTCTTGCTAAATAACATTATTTCTAGATTTGGTTGTCCTCAAAAGATTGTAATAGATAACACAATGTGTTTTAGATCTGAAAAATTCAAGAAATTCTATGAAAAATATCAAATCACTAGATCAATATCTTCCCCATATCATCCACAAGGGAATTGTCATGTCCCCTTTTCAAATAATTAAAAATAATAATCTTTGCTAAGGCAGGCAGGCCCAAAAAGGTGAAGTTTCAGAAAAAGGGGATAATCTTTGGAAGCTAATGGACTAATAAATGAAAATTGTTATTAAAATATGTTTTATTAACCCCTCTTGGATGTGAGTTAGGGTTATGCCCTCTTTTAAGGGGTTTGGAGGCATTTTGGGCTGATTCCAGAACTTGATTTTTGCACATTGCTTTGTTGTTCTTTAGAGGCTGCCAAACCTGTGAAGAAGGAGACCCAAGAATGGGAGTTTTCAGGTTTCTAGGAAGGCTAAGGACAGGATTTTGAAGCCATTCTATGTGCATGCTCATGAAGAGTTTTCCTTTGTGCTGAACAACGCAGATTTGTGAGTTTTCGGGTGTATTTTTTGTAAGAGTTTGGTGTTTCCGGTTGAGTATTTCATATCAGTTTGGATTGCTGTTTTATATCAGACTTTTAAATTTTAAAATATAGCTGAATATATTTATTTTGATATGATTATAATTCTGTGATAGATTATTAAGTTTTTGTGGTGATTTCGGGCTATTTTGTGCTATTTTCGGGAGCCCGATGAGCATTGTTTTTGTCCTTCATTTGGGAGCTATTGTGTGAATGTTATACAGATCTAGAAATTTTATTTTATAGGCTGTTATGCTGCTCAAATTTATGTAAAAATTTCCACTTTCATATTTATTAATGATAGGTGAAGCTGTGAAGCTTTTGGCACTATTTCTGGCATACCCGATTTGGGGTTTATTGAGAAATTGGTGGATCTTTGAAATATTGGTTGTTTGATTTTAAAGGTATGATTTGAGGCTTTAAATATCATATAAAATCAGAAAAAGGACATTTCAAGAATGGACAAGCTGAATCCACAAATAAGAGTTTGTTGAAAATAATAAAAAGGACATTGGATGATAATAAGAAATCCTAGGATTCTAAATTGCAATTAGCCATATGGGTTGATAGGGTGAATGTTAAAAGGGCTATTGGTGTGGCACCATTTGATCTGGTATATGGAATTTAGGCCAGGATGCCTCAAAATAACTTGGTAGGACTCTACAATTACATTTAGTTATATGATGAAGATATTACCGATGTTATGCAAGAAAGGTTGGATGAGCTTGTAGGATTAGAAGAGACTAGAAGAGAAGCATCTCTCAAGAACCAAAGGTTGCAACTACAAGTTAAGACACTTTATGATAAAAGGACAGTAAGAAAAAATTTTGAAGATGGAGATCTAGTCTTAATGTGGAATGCCAAAATTGAGGATAAAGGAAAACATGGGAAATTTCATCCTATCTGGTTAGGTCTTTATCTGGTTGAAAATTCATGGGGAGAATACTCCTATGTTCTTAAAGATTTATCAATCACCATTCTTGAACTGCCAGTTCATGGATAGTTCTTGAAGAGTTATTTCTGCTAAAATACTTATTTTTTCCATGAGCAGTATTTTAGGGTTTTGTTGTATATATGTAAATCTTTTTGTCTCTATATAGTTTCTTGTGCATAGTTTTCTTCTATGTGTCATTCTCTTTCTAGTGGTTAGTTTGTAGGGAGCTTGGTTGGTCTGCTTCTCCCAGTTTTTTCTGAGCCCTCATTTGAATCCAGAGAATTAAATGTCCCTAGATAGAGCCACTATTGGTATGATTTTTCACATCACAAAATTTCCTTTGTCTAGGTACAAAAATTAGATTAGAATCCATTAATGGTGGATAGGGTTTCTAGTTTTATCACCCATTTGTTAGCTTTTGAAAGTACTTGTTAAAACCCTATGTCTCATTCCTTTTTAAAAAACTTTAGGGCATGAAATCCTCTTTTAAAAAAAGGAGAGCTTTGGTGAATATTCTATTTTTTGCACCCTTGAGATAGTCTTTCTCTCATGATTCCTTACCATCCGATTTGGAAAGATCTACAATTATCACTATCTCGCTATAGAAAGATGTGCATCAGAAATTTTAAAAAGAAAAAGACTGTGAAATAAAGGGATAGCAGTCGAGGATTTGTGTTACAGCCAAATTTTTAGTCACATGCACTTGTTATACCACCAGGCAAGAAAAGTGGCCTAGTAAAAGATAGCTAGAAAATGGCGCCAAAACAAAAGTTTTTTCGATACTTCGCTACCTCGCTATCGGAAAAAATATGCATTTCACCATTAGTGAAGTAGTGAGTAGTCAGTAAATCAAAGAGCATGATGACCTTCAAGTTTCTTGATAACCATAATTTTTCCAAGTGGCATGATGAGTAATAACTCTTATTGTTAGAAGTAGTTAATAAAGGCAATGGTGATTTGATTGGTTTTTATTTTTTTGGCATCAAGTTTTGTTGAAATCACTAGAGCTCACTACCTCACTATCAAAAAATTTTGGCATCTCACCATTAGTGACATAGCGAGGTGCCACAAAATGAACACATGGTGGGACCTCAAGCAATGTGGAAAGATGACTAAGATTAAAGAAAGGTTTTATTTGTTGCCAACAGTGAAAAATTTCCTACGTCATTAGCGCCTTGAATCCACCCCAATTTATAAAGCATATAAGGGATTTTGATCGTTAGATCAAACTTGAATCAACAATCCTTGCCATCTCACTATGGAAAGTTGCAAGTTTTTTACTCCATGTGGCATAACGAGTATGGGACCCACCACTCTTCAAGGTACTTTGTGTAGTTTCTTTACCTTTGATTTGATCTCAAATCAATGACCATCACTATCTTGCAATGAAGAGTTGCTCGGAGGATATGTATCGTGAGGTAGTGAATAAGGGCCCACCACTATTCTTCTAAAGCAATGCATTAATGTTTCATCCACAAGATCAAGATTGAATCAATGGTTGTCACTACTTTGCTATGGCAATGTGCTCATTCTTTATGTATAGCAAAGTAGTGACCTATCGACATGTGTCCTCAATTGGCAGTGGGTCTAGACAAAAATGCCACCAAGGAAGGAGCTATGTACGTAGTTAATTTTCATTGGATTGATTGGCCAACTTGTCAAGTGGAATACCAAGTTGTCTTTCTCTACATCCCTTGATCATAGATTTTTAAGGATTGACAGCACAGATTTAAATGCAAAAGGTGGTGCCACTCTGTGTATTAATTAGATGTCAAAGCTTCACGTGTGAGGAAAAACAAAGTATAATATAGGATATTTTCTCATTCCCATCTTATGTGCACAAAGATTTCAAGCCTTTCTGAGTAGAAGTAAGTACTAAGAAGACTGTGTTGAATTTGACAAGATTGTGAAGCAACTAGTTCACGTAGAAATTGCAAAAATACAGAGAGAATGAGAGCAAAATTTAAGTAAGTAGTTACACTGTCATCTCTCTAAGTTTTTTCAATTCTTCAAAGCATAATCCAAGATGCCTCCAAAGAAGGGATTTTCAAGTCAGGAAAATTATTTGGATAGAAATGTACATGATGATTTTCTTGAGTTACTTCCTGAGTCAACTTTTGAGATAGTATAAGTTAAGAAGCTAACTTCATTAAACCCTAGGTTGAGGATAGCAGATGGATTATTTGATAAGGGTAATTGGGTCTAGGATTCTCATACCTTGCAAATTGGTTTAAATTTGTTGAAGAAATGGTTTGCAAAGAGGAAACTATTTTCTCCACATGCCAATATATGGAATTTTGACCTAAGAAAGTTAGTGGTCCCCAGTGTTTTTATGGATTATGATCTCCTTGAAGCCATGGCAATGAATTATGATCAAGCCCCTAGGGTAGTGAGAAGAGTAGATGGTGAAATTCTAATCACCATAAGTCCAAAAGAGATTAGGGAAGTTTTTTGTTTGGGACCTCTCACTAGGTATCATGTGCTCATTAATTTGACAGATTTAGAAAAAAAATATATGTCTAAGAAGGACATAGTTAGACAAGGTGCACTGAAGGCCCACATTGGCAAAATTGGAACCCTACTAGCAATAACATCATTCTCTAAAGAACTTTTCAAGAAAACATGCTTCAATGCCAGGGCAGTAGAGATATATAGGACCCTGTGCCGCATTTTTGGAGAGGATGAAGAAGAATTTATCCCTATGAGTTTCATGTATATGATTACTCAAATCTCCTCCTTTGGTGTGGAAATAATTTTTTATTTTTCTTCTTACTTGGCCGATGAGACTCATAGTGGATTGGCTGGGATTGCTAAGGGCAAGGTGGAGAATGT
This sequence comes from Cupressus sempervirens, assembly GCA_028749045.1. NCBI lineage: Eukaryota > Viridiplantae > Streptophyta > Pinopsida > Cupressales > Cupressaceae > Cupressus > Cupressus sempervirens. The sequence goes on from CM053789.1 coordinate 889,317,882, forward strand.
TTGGGGCCATTACCCTCTCCTGATGCATATGTTTCTTTTTAAGGGGGTTACATACTTTGGTAAAGAAATGGTTTTAAATAGAGAACAAGAACGAGAAGCATTGCCAGTTCAGCTATGGAGTGCAGATATGACTAGGGAAGTAGAAAATGCTAGTTTTGTTAGATTTGATAGGTACTTCACCTCCAAATTAAGGTGTCTCATATTGAGTGACAATCCCAGGATCCCTAAGGCACTAATGCACCTTGTTAGGCCTATGGATAAACCCCATAATTTGAAGGTTTTACATAATTGAGGAGATATCATCCCATATTCAGTTTCAATTGTTATCAAAATTTATGAATTCAAAGGGACACCCCATGTACTACCCTACCAGGTGCCCCTAAAAGTAGGAGTAGCTAAATTCTTGTGGTAGTTGGGAGAAGTAGAAGAATCTTTTTTGCACAAAAGAGGGACAGGATCAATTTTTCCCACTTGCACAGTAGCCCACCAGTTTGTGATAACCAAGGAAGGATCAGTTTCCCTTTACAAATTTTTTCATTAGTATAAGATGGTTGTATCTCACCCTCATTTTTGTGATGTAGAGGGTTTCTTTAATTTGGGTCTTAGGCATAGGATCAAGCTCCATCCAGTTGAGCATGAGTTTTATTTCCGAGAAGATGTAATAAGGAATGAGTACTCTCTGTAGGAGCAAGAGAAAAAGAAAGACAAATGGAGAGTCTATTCAAAAGTTTTGAATTTTATTAATTGTTTTGATGAAGATTAAAGTCCTCCTAGTAATGCTGTAACTACTTCAAATAAATTTAATAAGCTTATGAATACATTCCATGAAATAATGGAGGTAATGAATGAGAAAAAGCAATATTTTATTAATTCTTTTCCAAATAAAGCCAAGGAAATAATGAGGAGATTGGGCTGCACTCCTAATATAGGGATAGGTCCATTAATTATTCAGAGGAAGCTAGGATATACTATCATTAATAATCAAAGGCCCATGGTGGATAAAGGAAAATAGATAGTTGCTTCTACTAGTGCTAATTTTGAAGAAAGGCCTCCTAAACCTTCTCCTAAGAGGAGAAAGATAATAAGGGAAGAGGAATCTCAAGATGAGGGTTCTCACCTTCCCAAACCCCTATGAGAATTGAGGAGGAGTGGCTTACTGATGAGAAAATTGAACAAATTGGAACACAAGGGGGAGTTTCTGTTACCCAAGCATAGATTGATGAAGGGAACCCCCAGGAGCCTCCTATGCCAAGTTTTGAGTTGACTGTAGCAGATTTTAGGGGAAGGGAATTGGATCCTATTTTGGAACAAGCCAGTTAGAATTTTTTGTTTGATGATAGTTTTGTAAAGTCCAGGGCTTTCCATCAGTTTTCTTGCAAGGAAAGCATGAACAATTTTGAGGAAAGATGTAAGAATGTGAAAGCAAAGCATCTAGAAATGGATGAATCCTCCATCCAAAATCAAATAAAGGAACAAATGATTCAAGAGTTCTAGAATATAACCCCAAAAGAAGGGAGATAGATGGTAAAGGCTGAAACTATTTTATTTTTGCCCAATTGGGACATTGCTAATGCCTTGATTTTCAATTCTGTGTCAAATAATTTGTGATTGCAAGATCCAAATAAAAAAGAGTTCTTGCAAACTGCATTTAGTAATGGCCAAGCTTCTCTTGTCATGTGGTCATTGAGAAGAGGATTGAGGGATGCTCCATCATAGCCTGATGATTTAAGACTAATAGGGAGTATCATTGTAAGGAGAGTTGTCGATACCTCACATGTCCAAGCAGCTCACATGAATGTAGATTACTCTAAATTTTCTTTGGCTACTATAGAGAGGGAGGAAAAGGAAATGATTGAGCTGTAGAGCAAGTATGAGGTAGTTGTGGGTGCCTACAATAAAGAGGTTAAGAGGATAATTGAGCTTGAGAACAAGCTAATGGGGAGGTCCACAAGATCAAGAATAACATACCCTCACCCCCCAATTGAACCTCTTAAATCCACCCCCCTCATAGAAATACCAAAAACACCCCAAAGGCTAGAGTGTTACACTACTGAGGACTTTGAAGAAGAAAAGAATACACTGTGGGCCTTACATGTGGAGTTGAATGTGAAATATGAGGAAAAATTAAGAAAGGCCCTTACATATTTGGGGGATAAAATTGTGTGCCCACTAATTTATGATCAATTGACCAGGGTGATCAGTATCTGGGATGAAATGAAAGCTAGTGATGAGGCTTTGAAGCCTATTGTAAATAACTAGGTAAGAAGGATGAAAGAGGTGACATTTTTGTGTTATTCTATTATAAAAGTTTCATGTGATCAAATTGAGAAAACTTTTGATATTGTTTCTAATCTTACCAACTTTGACAATAAGAGAATTCATTTGCAAAGAATAATAGTTGGCTACTTAGATAAGCACAAGAGCCAAAAGTTTAGTTTGTTTCCTTGTGCCCTAGATAAGAAGAATAATTTGAACAGTAAAGATGAATGGGCTAAGGAGCTTGATGATTTATTTTGTTTAAGAATGAATCAAGTTATCAATGAAACAGGGCATGCATGGTGGGCCACAACAACTAAAGAAATAGTGAAAGTCAAAATATTCTTTGATTCTTTGAAATAATTTTTTTTTAAAATTGATAATGAGGCTCAGTATGTGCTCAAGAGGTAGAGTGATATTTTGCAATTCAATTGGCTAGATGACACACTGTTTGACAAGTGGATGGCAGAAATAGCTCCTGATGAATAGTCTTAGGAAGTAGAAATTGATAGTGATGAGTTGTAGGGTGATGAGGTCCAAATAGTGTACACCATCACTACACAATGCCAACAGGGAGAAGAAGACAACAATGCTCAGTCACTTTTAGTTATAGACCCGGGCCCATAGGACACTGATACAACCAAAGAAGAGGGAAAAGTAGAAGTTATTCCCACTGTACAAGATAAAGATGGTGAAAAACCATAGGTGGAGACTAACTTGCAATCATCAGAACAAAATTCATCGTTGGTTAGCTTGGAAGTTGCATACAAAGAGGGATCACAATAGCAGCCAAATCAACAGTAATAGAGAATGTGACAGAAGCAGACCCACCAAAAGGAATGTTTGATCTAGACATCTTCTATTACCCATATTTTTGTCATTTTATGAAAGGTGTATGTAGTTATTTCTTTTAGAGGACACCTATCAATTTCTCTTAGCCTATAGCTTGTTGCATCTCACATTATATAAGTGAGATTCTAGGGCTAGAGAAGGGTCCAATTTCTAATGTTGTAGGTGGTATACTTAGCTTATTTTTTTGTCCAATGTTTGAAAAGGTTTTATGATTTATATTCTCTGTTAGTTCCTAAGAATACATTAATATAGAATGATCTCTATGTTTCTTCCTAAGGTCATTCTAAGTTTACTACAAATGTATACAATTTTCATAGACAATGAATACAAATTATGAGTTTTCTCCATATCAATTCTTTCTGAATTTTATCTCCTTTTGGTTACCCAGTTATTTTGATATTGTATGAGTAAAAGCTTGTGCAATTTAATGCAATCCATTTAGGTTGTATATCTATTCATCACTACTATTAATGCAATGGATTAAGTAAAATATTTGATGAATTTGATAAGGTTGCTGCAGTAATAGGAAGGATGCTTAGAATGATAAATTCTGATAAGAATTGCTGATAATTTTTGTTGTAAGGCAAAAAATTAGATCTATGGATTTTTAGTAGACTCTAAACCATAATGGATTAGGCACTGGTCAAGTTGATTCAGCTGGAAGAGAAGTATGTCATAAATAGTTTTCAAATGTAGAATTATAATCAAATTTACTTTTATTTCTTGAAGATCTTCAAATTTGGTCGATACTTGTTTGCATGGAATGTTTTAGCTCCAGTTAACCACTATTGCTGAGAACACATGCAAATTTGTAGAAGAATTATGACTAGATCTGTTATATGGGATGTTATTATCAAAATGTCAAAATTATGCATGTAGTTGAGGATTTGAGATGAGAATCAGAATGAAACTAAAGTAATTCTCCTACAGTGGTTTCCAGTCTTGAATCATCCCTGGGTATACCCACCCTGGTTTTGCAAAGCCTAAAGAGTAGAAAACCACCCTTGGTTTTGTTGAAGTTGTGTCGAAATGGGTTGCACATATAATTGTTAATAAGAATTGGCTAATCCTTAGGTTGTGTGAGTAATATCATTTTGGTATTGAGCATTTTGTTGTTTAGAAGTTTTAAAACACCAACACAACCAGTTGGAATAGCTTTCTATCTATGAATACCATTAATAAAGAAATAATCTTCAAACTCATTACTACAATACTCACCACTATTATCAAATTTTATATATTTTATCCTTTTACCAATCTCATTACCAATGAAGCTTTTCCATATCTTAAAAGTTACAAATACATCAGAGTTTTTTCTAAGAAAAAAATCCCATACTTTTCTAGTTGCATAATCAATGAATGTAACATAATAATTAGAGCCACCAAGGGAAGATGCTTGAGATGGTTTCCATACATTTGTATGCACAAGCTCTAAGTTCTCATTTTTATGTTTCTTTCCATTTTTCACAAAAATCACTCAATTTTTCTTTCCATATGCACAGAGTTCATAGAAATCCATATTGACACCTTTTAGACCTAATAAGACTTTCTTTGAATGAACTAATTTAATAGCTTTCTCACCCATGTGCCCAGATTTTTGCGCAATAGGGTTGTTTAAAAATCTACAATAACTATTTGTTTTCCCTGAACAATTACAACAATGTTCATAAACATTCATTTTTGTCCAAAACAATTAAAGTAGAAAGTGTAAGAAATAGGTAATATTGAGAGGAGGTGGGGGGTGAACTGGTATTCTAGAAACTTTTGTCACCAACTAGATTGCTACATAGGGTTCTAAAACCCTAAGTATCCCCCTCTTAATGTAATAACGTGAGAGATTAGAAAACTTTAAAACTTAGAAATTATTTTGCATTTATATTATTTAATTCTATAATGAATTAAATATCATTCAACTTAAATTCAAAGTAATTAAATATCAAATTAATTCAAATTAAAATTAATTTCTCACATAGTTAATTTTATAAAGAATTAATTATTATTATAATATGATGGTGAAAGTAAAAGAGTTAATTGGGTAAGTTGATGGAGTGGATTGTATTTGGAAAGGAATGTTAAAATAATTATTTTTTAAAAAAGAATTAACTGATATTATTGTAATTTGCATCAGTAGGGTAAATTGGAAAGAGATTTTAAAATGATTAATTCTTTAAGAGAATTAATTATTATTGTAATAGGAGGTATTTGTGGAAAATTTACATGGGATTGGAAAATGGATTTTAAGGAAAGAGAGTTAAGGTAGTTGAAATACTACTTGGTTAGGATTTCTTAAAATGAAGGAATACCTTTTGTAAAAGGGTCAACTCTCAGTGGGGGAAAAATTAGAAATACTTTTGGATTTGATATCTATAGGAGTTTATGAAATCCAACTCCACAGCTCATCAAGATCACCTACATGCAAATAACTTGTCGAAGGGAAACCAAAAAGGAAGAGGTGGAGCTTGAAAAAACCCTAAATGGACATGAGAGAGAACATATTGCAAAACAATGAAAATATATTTACAATGAGAATAGAATTACTAGTTATAAAAATACAAAGAGAGAGCCCAAATATAAAGGCCTCATGGAAGCTTGTAAAACAAGCTGGAAAGAGGTAGAAGATAAGGTTGATAACTAAGAACACTTCCACAAAAAGGTGGAACATGCTAGAAGGGAACAAACTCTTGTGTTGTCAACAACTCATCACTACATGCATTAAATACTAAATATTAAATAAATGCATTAACCTAAGTAAGCTTAAGTAAATAGAATAATTAATTAATTATTAATTATTTACTCTAACACCTCCCCTTAAGTGCAACTTAGGGAAATGCCTTAATCTCACAATACTAAGATGAAATGCAAAATGGGTCCTGGCAATGAGGCCATGTTAGGTAACCATGTACAATGCAAAGAAATGCAACCTTCGAAAATAGGGAAAGAGAGAAAACCACATGGGAAAAACCGTCCCCCAAAAAGAGGTAAGAACCTAGTGAAGAACTAAAGAAGCCTCCAACTAGGTAAATGTCCCCTAAAATAGGAACAAAGAGTGATCATGAAGAGCATCATTGAAGCATGAAGAAGCTGCAAAATCTGCCATTAGATAGAAACTATTGATTTGAAGAACCTCCATGGAAGAAAAAGGCATGAACGAAGCATGTCTATATGGTAGAGGATCCATCTCACCAAAATGCATAGGTAGCTAGCCATTGCAATCGCCTTGTATATAGGATCAACCATTGAATACATAGCTCCCACTATCAAACCATCGAACCAAGGATGCATTAGAACAACAACATAACCCACCCTTAATGCAAATAGGGTGAGATGAAAGGCAACTGAGAAGGTGGACCAAAATAGACAGAATCAAGAATGATGAGAGAGGAAGAGGTACAAACACCTATAAAGATACAGTCATAATGATGTTGCATGGGGCTAATGTCATGGAAGGGACACTCACTTGACAAAGGGAGAAGGCTTAAAAAAACAAACAACTATCCCCCCATGGTGCTTTATAAAAAAAGTGTAAGTACAGCTATCTCAAAAAATAATGTTCATGAACCCAAAATGCAAGAGTGGCACTTTATCTCAATGTGGATACAAAAAAGTGCTTACAAATGATGTCTACAATGATCAAAATAGGAAAAAAGTTGACACAAAAGACATTATAGCCTAAAACAAAAGAAAACATGCTAGGAAAATGATCCTCAAACTTGAAACACTCAAGATATCCACCATAGAGAAAAAATTGTCAAAAACATGATAGAAAGAGCATGGGCAAGGATCTAAGGAAAAAGACTACATTTCTAAAAAGGTGACAAAACTAGCTTTCCAAAAATATTACATTTTCAAAAAATTGACATGGGATGCAAAAGAAAAGCTTGCTGAATTCAAAAACATAACTTTGGATGTCAACTAGAAAAATGAGCAACAAAACTACATCAAAACTTGAAAATACCTACACCAATGTCTCTGTCTCAAAACTAGCTTTTCGACACTTCTTTCTTTGTATGCTCAAGTTATTACCAAAAAATTGCAAGTAGGTCCAAAAATGACCCTAGAGAGGTGCAAGAGGCTTGCTGATGTAGTGTTGATGTTATGCTAATGTCAACATTCTACTAGGAATAATTTGATGACCTGGTAGTCATCAAGGAAAAAAAGGGTGCCATGTGGCATGCAACATGGCAAGTCCACATGGCATGTGGTGACATCAATAGGGTGACATGGCAAGGTCCACATGGCAAAATGCCACATGGCACACCCATGCCATGTGTCAACACTGTAGCTACTAATTGGCAAGCCACGTACTGCTAATGTGGCAACAAATCCATGCAGGTGTGGCTAATTGAGAGTAGGTGGAGGAGAAGCACTATATAAGTAGAGATACAATGAAACTACCAGTTGAGTGTCTATTTGGAGTAGAGTTACAGGGAGGCATAGATGGCAGAGGGTTGTGGAAGGGCGATAGCCAGGCCGCGGCAGCCCTGGGCTGGTGCTACCAGCTACAGCTACTATAGGCTATGTGTGGGTGGTACGAAGGAAGCCTTGTTGTGGCATGGCAGCAGTGGCCCACCAAATAATTATTTTTAAAAAAAATTCCAGCCCTACGCATCCATATAGTCCATACAGAAAGCCCTCCAAGTAAAAAAAATTTGCCTCCTAGAGCCCTATCTCCAAAATTAACAAATTTTATATGAATCCTTACTAAAAAGTGCCTTCTAAATCCAATGGCAATGTCTATTTGGGTCCAAAGTGCTCCAAAAATATGCTCTCCCCCCAATTTGAAGAAAAATGCACAAACAAACTAGGGTTTGTGTCTCTAAATCATGGCTTCAAAAATCTTCAACAAAGTAGTAGCAGGGAGGCTCTAATACCATGTAGGAGTTGATGAAACCCAACTCCATAGCTCGCCAAGATCACCTACATGCAAATAATCTGTCAAAGGGAAACCAAGAAGGAAGAGGTGGAGCTTGGAAAAATCCTAAACGGACATGAGAGAGAACATATTGCAAAACAATGAAAATGTATTTACAATGAGAATGGAATTATTAGTTATGAAAATACAAAGAGAGAACCCGAATATAAAGGCCTCATGGAAACTTTTAGAACAAGCTGGAAAGAGGTAGATGATAAGGTTGACAACTAAGCACACTTCCACAAAAAGGTGGAACATGCTAGAAGGGAAAAAAACTCCTGTTTTGTCAACAACTCATCACTACATGAATTAAATACTAAATATTAAATAAATGCATTAACCTAAGTAAGCTTAAGTAAATAGAATAAATAATTAATTGTTAATTATTTACTGTAACAATATCTACATTCTGAAAAGTAAACTTTGATGCAAAATTTTGGTTGTGATAAGGAAATATAAGATTCTGCAATTTTATGTTTTAAATCTTTTCTAGAATAGATAATATTGTCTATTCTATAAATGATTTCTATCCTTGAAGAGATTGATCATTTGTGAAAAGATTTACATTGTCTTATTGCAATTTGGAGTCTTTCTATTGAAGTTGAGAGAATTCAAATTGATAAGAGATAAAAATGGATTTTAAATCATTTTCATCTATAGGATTTAATCATGTAGATGATCTTGGTTATAAAATTTTAGTGGTTTTTCAATCTGCACATTCTTTTCATTTTTATGATTTGATTGTTTATGTTTTTCAGTATTTTCTTTAAAATACTTGTTGGGAAGATTTTCCCTCAAAGGAGGAATTAATGAACATATCTTCAAATTGGTTGCTAACCTTATAGTATTGTGAAATAAGATTTTTTCTCTCTTCAAGCTTTAAATCTAAAATGGAAAAAACTATTTACTAATAGTTTTTGGTGACTCTATTGGGGAAATTAGAGTGCTTTGTGCAATTGATTTCTAAATTTTTTGAGGTACTTCCCCTAAGATGGAGGTTAGCGGCTCTATTGAAGATAAATACCAAAAGGTATTTCAAAGATATCTAGTAATCTTGAAGGATTGGATCACTACAAAAAATGAAGATGAAGTTGATATGTTTATTTTTATTCTTCCATTTAGAGAAAATCCAATCCAAGATTTCATAGATGATTTGGTAAAGTGAGTAGCATTTTTAAAATCTTTTTATGTTTCTATCCTCATCCAAAGAAAATCTCTTGTGAAAGAACTAGAAAAGCAAGAGAAAATGTTTGAAGAAAAAGAAATTGGTGAAGTGGTGCATAGATAAGAAAATGCTCTTGAAGAGCACTCGGGGGACATCCAAGAGGAAGAAAAAGATTCACATGTTTTTCAAACTCCTACAAATCTTTTCCACTATCTTCCTTTAGAGAATTACATGCAGAAATTTATAGTGGAAACATCACATGAGAAATCCCAAAATCAGAGGACTCAAGATATGGAAAATGTAGTTGATATTTCATCTATCTTTTTAAAAGATGATGCTTATTTGAAAAATGTAGAAGGAAATTGAGATTCTATTTTTATTTTTCCTCCCATGCATATATCTTTCATAGATGAGATAAACTTTACTTTGGTCATGTTGCTTTCCCTTTAATCAAACATGCATTCTCTTTTCCAAAAATTGATGCAGAAAGGCTCATACTTTCTCTAGCCTATGAATGGTCACAATTAGTTTTTAGGGTTTTCCCCTCTCCATTATAAATAACTCCCCCTTTTTTCAATTCTAGCTTGCTTTTTTTCCATTTTATTTTGTTCATTGTTTCCCTTCAATAAAGTTGCACATATTTTAATCTCCCCTTTTCCTTGAGTCAATCCGTATCCAGAAATAAAGACCCTTACAAATTGATTGGTGACACCTTATGCCCATCTAGTTTCACTTCCAAAGTTGTCAATTTCAAATTCCCCATATTTAAAAAAAAGGGGATCCATCTATACTTCTAGAAGTCATGAACCTTTTCCACAATCTCATTTTGAATAATTATGGCTTTCATAAAAATTTGTGGTGGGCCCTCTAGATCATGAAGTTACAATTACACTTGTGATTGAAAAATTTAGGCAAATACAACAGTTCTTTTCATGGAATGAGATGTTTTCGTGAGGTGGATTTTCAAATAATGATATACATGAACTGCAACATTTTTGCATTTGTATTTGGAAGTGTTGGAGCTTTTTGAAAATATTTAGGGTTGAAGATCTTCATCATAAAGTTATATTTAAAATTTTATGACTATTATTTAGTAATATGTGTCTTCATCAGCTTGCAAATTCAATGAGTCAAGATTCAAATTCAAGGATCAATTTTAAATCTTAGCATGTGAGTTCAAAGTTTGAAGGTTTAGATACATGGTCTGAGCCTCAGATTCAAGTTCAAGTTTAGGTTCTGATATGCAATTTTTAATTCAAATATTTGTGGTAGATAAGGAAACATTATGAGAAGCATTGTAATATGGGAGATTCAAAATTTGTTCTGCATTGTAGTTGGTCACCCCTAATATGTAGGTAGTACATTTTGAAGTATGCCTTGTGGTCTAAGATTTTGTGAATAATGTTGTGCCTAAGGTGCTTGGACCATGTGATATTTTTAATGAGAATCTATTGGAAATGATAGATGCAATGTATCAGTAAGTGCGCATTCAAATTGCCTACAACTTTAATGTTACATGGTGGAGTAGATTAATTCATTAATGAAGTAGGCTCATGATTCTAATGATTTTTTCTTTGGGAAAGATCATTATGAAATTGGTTAGAAATATGTTGGGACATGAATTAAGGCATCTACCATGGTTGTTCATTCATCTGAAGCCCAACTTGAGAGATTTCTAATTTAGATGTTCTGCATGCCTTCATTCTATCTTTTTCATGCACTATACTAATGCCACCATGTGCCCTAATTTGCAAATGTAGTACATAGAAGATGTTGTGATGTTTCCAAGGTTTAATAATGACACTCTCGCATCAATTCATTACTAGTGGCATAATCTATGGTTCTACTAAAGAATGAATGGTTATCTTTCCCATGTAATAATATTTATATCTATTAGGGGAAGATAATGGTGGAGAGAGTATTGATGCCATGCAAAGAGTCATTTCTCTTAAATGCTCCTCATGTAACAATATGGAATTTGATGATGATTCAACTTATTTATTCAAAGGCTAATGGAAAACCATTGTAATATGGTGGGATTTCTAGATCATTAAGTTACAATTACACACATGATTGAAAAATTCAGGTAAATACATCAGTTCTTTTCATGGAATGAGATGTTTTCGTGAGGTGGATTTTCAAATAATGATGTACATGAACTGCAACATTTTTGCATTTGTATTTGGAAGTGTTCGAGCTTTTTGAAAATATTTAGGGTTGAAGATCCTCATCATAAAGTTATATTTAAAATTTTATGACTATTCTTTAGTAATATGTGTCTTCATCATCTTGTAAATTTAGTGAGTCAAGATTCAAATTCAAGGATCAATTTTAAATCTTAGCATGTAAGTTCAAAGTTTGAAGGTTTAGATACATAGTCTAAGCCTTAGATTCAAGTTCAAGTTCGGGTTCTAATATGAAATTTATAATTCAAATATTTGTGGTAGATAAGGAAACATTGTGAGAAACATTGTAATATGGGAGATTCAAAATTTGTTTTACATTGTAGTTGGTCAACCCTAATATGCAAGTAGTACATTTTTAAGTTTTCCTTGTGGTCTGAGATTTTGTGAATAATTTTGTGTCTAAGGTGCTTGGACCATGTGATATTTTTAATGAGAATCTATTGGAAATGATGTATGCAATGTATCAATAAGTGCCCATTCAAATTGCCTACATCTTTAATGTTACATGGTGGGGTAGATTAATTCATTAATGAAGTAGGCTCATGATTCTAATGATTTTTTCTTTGGGAAAGATCATTATGAAATTGGTTAGAAATATGTTGGGACATGAAATAAGGTATCTACCATGGTTGGTCATTCATGTGAAGCCTAACTTGAGAGATTTCTAATTCAGATGTTCTACATGCCTTCATTCTATCTTTTTCATGCACTATACTAATGCCACCATTTGCCCTAATTTTCAAATGTAGTACATAGAATATATTGTGATTTTTCCAAGGTTTAATCATGACACTCTAGCATCAATTCATTACCAGTGGCATAATCTATGGTTCTACTAAAGAATGTATGGTTATCTTTCCCATGTAATGATATGAAGATAATGGTGGAGAGAGTAGTGATACCATGCAAAGAGTCATTTCTCTTAAATGTTCCTCATGCAACAATATGGAATTTGATAATAATTCAACTTATTTATTCAAAGGCTAATGGAAAACCATTTGAATTAAATGTTTATTGCCAAGATGTTGGCAATTTTTGTGGAAGGTGAGAACACAATCATGACTCTCATTTTGAGAGTGTCTATCCAAACACAACATTTCCCATTAGCTTATTAAAGTTCCTCAATTATCAATGCCATGATCTTTGATTTTTGTAACGATGTGAAGCTAAGGGATAATGGACACAAAAAGGTTAAAGTATGTAGTGAATATTGTCATGTGCAATAATTCCCCATTTTAAACCATGGGTGCACTATCTCTCTAAAGAAACATATTGAGTAGAAAAGAAGAATGCATGGTAAAATAATGAAAGCATGTCTATGTGAAGGAAAGATATATATCAACTTCACAAATAAAGAATGGATGTCACAGATACTCAAGTCCCTAACAAGTATGATGCCAAATTCCACAACAAGCAAGATCACATGTGATGTCATCTTAATACTACGAGAAAAATATTAAGGCTTTATGAATAAGAATGGTACTTCTGAATGAGATTATAGAAAGTGTTACGAGCTAGAAAGTCAAAACCATAATGACTTCTCCAAATGAACAAGAAATAATTTCAAGGTTTGTCTTGGTTTTTAAATGCATAGGCCAATAATGACTTTCATGTTGGTCATTTGAGAGATTGTGAGATGGTTGATTCAAAACTCTACCTAAAGAACTAGTGAAGAATCAAATTAAGACCAATGAGAATATGAAGATAATAGTGCCCAATGCCAAAAGTACCTTCATTTTTGTGTTGCATAAGATGATAGGAGGAAGCACGATCTACAACTAATGTGCATCATCTGTGGCATACCACTAATTCAAGAAATCAACTCATCTGCTAGCCAATTGTGATAAGAATGGACATTGCTCAACATTCCTAATAATATTCTAGGTTTGCGGCTCATGAATTTGAACAGTCTAGAAACAAATCAGCCAATTTTGCAAATTTTGATGAAGTCAAATGATCATATTTTTTATGTACCCTTCATGGATTTATACCTCCCTTCACTTGTAGGAAATAATGAACACCCATCGGCACAATGTTGCAAAGCATTTTCTAATGTTGTTATTGCAAATAAGTTGTTTCTACATGGCATTAAACAACAATAGCTTAGTTGGAGTTCTAGTTAATTCCACCAAGGTGTTCACTCTTCTAGAAGTTTGTACAGTATAGAATGACAAGTAGTAGTATAGACTTTACACAACCAATGGATATGTGGAGGTTATTATTTTAATAATGGTTTTGACTCAAGAAAGATTGCTGATATATTTTAATGGGCTTTCTTATGGTGAGAATTTAGGTTGAACTGGGTAACCCTTGGCATCATATGTATGAAAAATGAATAAGAGTAGTCTAGTTTGTTGTAGTAATAGTTGTTGTGTAGCCACTGAACATGGATTCCTAATTTTATGACTATGGTGAACAATATAGAAACACATGATATTATTATAAATGACTTTAAGACATCCAATATTCAAGACCTTACTTCTGTATAGAAGCAAAGAGTGCAAAGAGTAGAGAACAAATGGAAAGTTGTTAGGAATGAAGAGAGTGGTCAATACTAGTCTAAAACATTAGAACTAGAGAAATCACATGGATGATTCCTTCTACAATTGTTCAAGAAGTTGCAACAGATAGAGATATGTTGAAATTAGAAAGCTCTTGTAGAGACTAATGATTACTTTTGAGCTTCAACCTTGAAACCAAGATGGAGGTTTTTAGTATTCAATATTAATGACTCTATACCCAATTGACAAACTTTGGATAGTAGTAGCTAGAGATTTTGGAGTTCTTTGCATTTTGGCACATAATGCATCCCCCAGAGAAAGCCACTATTACCTAGGATTTTAAAACCCTAAGTATCCCCCTCTTAACTCAATAACATGAGAGATTAGAAACCTTTAAAACTTATAAATTATTTTGCATTTATATTATTTAATTCTATAATGATTTAAATTATCATTCAACTTAAATGCAAAGTAATTAATTATCCAATTAATTCAAATTAACATTAATTTCTCATATAGTTAATTTTATAAAGAATTAATTATTATTATAATATGAGGTTGAAAGTAAAAGAGTTAATTGGATAAGTTGATGGAGTAGATTGTATTTGGAAAGGAATGTTACAATAATTCATTATTTTTAAAGAATTAGTTGTTATTATTGTAATTTGCATCAGTAGGGTAAATTGGAAAGAGATTTTAAAATGATTAATTATTTAGGAGAATTAATTATTATTGTAATAGGAGGTATTTTTGGAAAATTTGTATGGGATTGGAAACTGGATTTTAAGGAAAGGGAGTTAGGGTAGTTGAAAAACTACTTAGGTAGGATTTCTTAAAAAGTAGGAATTCCTTTTGTAAAAGGGTTGACTCTCGGTTGGGGCAAAACTAGATATACTTTTGGATTTGATATCTACATTCTCAAAAGAAAACTTTGATGCAAAATTTTGGTTGTGATAAGGAAATATAAGATTTTGTAGTTTTATGGTTTAAATCTTTTCTGGAATAGATAATATTGTCTATTCTATAAATGATTTCTATCTTTGAGGAGATTGATCATTTGTGAAAAGATTTACATTGTCTTATTGCAATTTGGAGTCTTGCTATTGAAGTTGAAAGAATTCAAATTGATAAGTGATAAAAGTGAATTTTAAATCATTTTCATCTATAGGAATTAATCATTTGGATGATCTTGGTTATAAAATCTAAGTGGTTTTTCAATTTGCACATTCTTTTCATTTTTATGAATTGATTGTTTATGCTTTTTCAGTATTTTCTTTAAAATACTCATTGAGAAGATTTTACCTCAAAGGAGGAATTAACGAACATCTTTTCAAACTAGTTTTTGCACCTTATAGTATTGTGAAATAATACCAAGCAGAGAAATTCCTTATACATTCAGGGAATTTCAAATCTATTAGTTTATCAAGAGTTTTTCTCTCTTCAAGCTTTAAATCTAAAAGGGAATTTTTTTTTTTACTAACATGGATACTATTAATTACTTTAAACCATTCATAAAGAGAACTCATAACACCATGTTCTACTAACTAGGGAAACCCTAACCAAGGGAAAACCTTGGTGGGGATGATACCCACTAGATGATATACTGATATATATGTTCCTTCTTAGAGGATGGACCCTGTTAGGAGTCAATGAGAAAATTCAGTATATAGAGTCCCTATTAGGATACTTTTAATCCATATTAGGAGATTCCAACCCTGTTAGGTGTTGTAGTACAATGAATGCAAGAAGATCGCACTACCCAAACAAGTAACGAAACTTTAAGTTCCTCAAATACAAATGTATAGATGTTATAACTTCTTCTAGACTAATCTTTGACCTTAGCTCAAACTCAAATCACAAAATCAAGTTCTCAGAAACTTTACATATATCACTTCACAAAAAGTCCACATATAACTTTTCATATAAAAAACACACATCACTTTTCTAATGACTTTGCAAGATGTCTTTGCATAAATACCATTCCATTTTCACAAATTGATGTTATGTCAGCTAATACCACAATATACTTTTCCAACTTAGAGTAAACATCTAGGATGTTCGTTGTAATTGGTCAAGTAATTATTTTGTAAACAAAATAATTCCTTTACCTTTAATTCTATTGTTTTGTTTCACTAGTAAATCATGAATATCTATTTTCTATACTATTTGTACTGATGCCTAAGGTTATGCACATCATCATCAACATGTATACTATCTCCATCTTTCTTCCCTAGTTATAATTTGACATGAAAAACATTTTACATATAAAATAATTTACTATTGTAAACCAATTTCATGCTTACACAATTTTCTAAGTACCAAAAGCTAAGTATCTTTATATTTGAGGTGTTTAGCAAGTATGTACATCATGTGTTGCCATTATTGTCAAAAATTACATCACTAAATATAGCCAATTATCAACAATCTACCCCTTTGGCATTGATGACAACAAAGGAAGGAAATTTGGCTAAATGTAAAAACCTTAACAAAAACTTACAATACTTATCATCTATTACATTACATATACTTCATATTACAAATGCTCAATTGGTCAATTTCTCAATTCCTCCCCCTTTGGATGTGATTTCTACATACATGACTTACTACAAAATTTTCTTCTACAACTTCTCCCCCTTTGACATTATTGACAAAGGTCAAAAAGTCAAAAGACTGTCAAAAAGGTTGTCTGTCTACTATCAAACATTGTCTTGCTACCTCAAGCTGCTAATATCTTCGTACAATCATCAAAATTTTCCTTCAAACTATTCATACCTTTCTCCCAAGTGTTTTTTGCTGCTTTGGTAGTGTTGAGCATTGCATATAAGGTATATGATGTAATCTCAACTACATTAAGGTTAGAGTAGGTGACATTTGCATAAGTTTTTTTTGCTTTGACACATTCTTCCAATTGTCTCTCAATGGCTCATATCTTCAGAGCGATAGATTCTCTAAAATTTTATAGTCTTCTCAAAATTAGTTCTTTTTCAAGTTCCAATTTCTTGATGTCTATGTGAACACTAGCAACTTATCCTTCCAATTCATCAACTCTACAAGAGGGTTGCTATATCTAACTAATTAGAGCTTCCAACTCACTCAGCTTTCCTTCAATCTTTCTATCCAAATCTTTAGTCAACTTATGAGATAAAATACATTTTTTGTACATTACCTTTCCAACTTGTTGACATCTTTGGAGTTCCTTGATACAAGTATCAAGACTCAGCAAATCATTCTGAATATTCTAACAAACGGTGCTAAAAAGATTAGCATCAAGTGATAGTTGAGCCTTAGACACAAAAAGATTCAAAAAATATGTAAACACATAATCAAATGATTTCACAACTACTTGAGCTCTCTATTCAGGGTCTTCTTAAGTGTGTTTGGCTATGAGGATGTTGTGCAATCTGTCAATCACCTCCATTAATGCTCTCTATAGACTTTTGACTATTTTGTTCTTCTCAAATAAATTTGTCAAGGATGAGATCAATTTAGATTGATCATCATCATCACCTGTAAGGTTAGCAAGAGATATAGGAGAGGATGAGCTAGATCCTTTCACCTCATCTTCCTTTTATTTCTTCTCTACTGCCTTCTTTGATTTCCTCTCTTCTTCTTCCTTCTCTTTTTTTCTTTCTTTTATTTTTATTTCTTTTCTCTTTTCAACTTTTTCTCTTTTTCTTCTTCTCTCCTCTTTTCATCTTCTTGTTGCTTCTTTTCCTCTTTAAGCAATTTCAGCTTGGCTTCTTCAATCTTCTTCTTTTCTGCTACTACCTATATTTTCTCTTCTTCAATCACTCTCAACAGATCCTAAATATCTTCAAAAAGGGGATTAGGTTGATCATAACTTATGAAAGGATTATCATCAATGTTAACTATGACACTAGTTTGATCAATTTGCATAGTATCACCACTTATTGATACTTTTGAAGTTTTCTCTATAGTGGTAGGAATTGTCTCTACCTCCATCATCATTTTATTTATAGCTATGATAGTTTCACTTCTTATTGTATTCTTATCACCTCCCATAAATAGAACAGGCTTCATTTTTTTCCGTAGATAGGGTGCTAGTTTACCCATCAATTTCTCAATTTCATCTTCATCATATATCTTGCGCATAGTTCTTAGCGTTGAATTCTAAAGTTCCATGTCTTCTTCATGAATTGGTGCCTTATTTGTTATAAGTCTGTCATAGATTTTTTGATTGAAAAAACCTTTAATATCTTTAAGTTTCAAATTATTTAGAATCATATATCTCATAGTAGAGATATCAATCTGTTCTTTTTCAATATCACTATACAAATCATGAAACCTATTCATTTGCACAAAGTTCCCTTCATTAACAATGGTTGTGTTAATCTTCTCTATCTTTGGTTTCTAGGGTTTCCTTGTTTTACCTATTGGCTGCTTGGAAAAAATGACTTTCTCTAGTTGTTTTCTTCTTGTTCCTCTTCTTCTTCTTCATTGTTAGAGTCTTCAGTTGTCAACAATGTCTTCTTTCTTTTCTTTGGTCTAGTAGCTTGCTAGTTAACTCTTTTAGATTTGTCAATCTCTACTAACCTTTCAAACTTCCTCTTAGGGTCACTTGATTGCTACACCAGATGCTTGGCCCACTGACAAAGGTGTCACATACATTACACCTTGTTCACTAGTTTGTTTCAGTTTGGAGATTGTTTGTCTAACTTCTTGAGATTCTTCTTCTAACATACTAGCCTCAAATAGTGTTTTATTCATTACAAATGTAATCTACTTATGATATAATTTTCTAATGATACTTGGTACACTGATTGGGTTATCTCCTCATACATTCCAAATCTATATGATGCTTGATCTATATCGGACTTAAATATTAAATTGATATAACTAATAGCTATGTCATCACTCAATTCATAACCTAGAGGCTCAAGAAATGTTTCCCAAGGTTCTAGTACTTAAATATAGGTTAGGTTAGTATCCAACATAGAACATATATCATTCTCAAATCTATTAATGATTGTAGGAGCAATTTTGAATCTCTATTTCATCTCATTCTAAAATTTTCTCATAATCAAATTTTCATTGTCTAAGATTTTCTCTGCATGATGCCTTCTTCACACATCTATTATCTTGTCCATAGGGCATCCTTCACTGCTCATAATATTAGTAATTGATAAAAATGGAAATTTCTTAAGTAAATGAAAGAAAATATGATTAATCAAAGACTGGAATCTGAATACACCATTCATAGTTCTCTTAATTTTCTCCAAATTCTCAAGAAGTTTTACTCTCTAAATCTCACTTAAATTCACTTGTTCTTTCTTCATACACATCATATAAGTTGCATAAATGAAATCTGCTACAACTCATCATTTTTAGAACTTGCACAAATACAATATGCAATGATTCTACTCAAGAATCTTACATCATGTTGTTTGATGTTGTTGATCACCATTTTTTTACCATTGTAAATTACCTTAGTATAAATTTCAATATTTTTCTTAACTAGTTTTTCACCAATAGGTACACTGCCTTATTTTCTAAGAACAATAACCTCATGAATAAGGTCAATAATGATGTCACCTACATTGTCTCCCACCCAAATCTTTCCATTATGAATTCTGCTCAATATGATCTGAGTCCATTCTTCGGTATCAATTTCATGGTAAAAATGATATCTGAATAAGTCTAAGTATTTCATATGCTCATATCTGGGCTTAATAGTCATGTCATGATTGAAAAAAATTTCCATATATTTGTTTATAAACTCACTTCCAATGGTTTCAAACTTACTACACAGGTAGCTTCCTACATCTTCCAAGAAAACTATGTTGTGTGGAGTATTTGATAAAGCCAAATCAGGTTTTCCCTCTAGGGGTTTCATAGGAACAACCTTTAATTTGGGTCTCTCAATATTTTCAACATTCTAAACAACTAAAATATCCATGATTACACTCAACAAAAAATTATCAAAGAATTTCTATGCGAAAAATGATAAAATACCCTTTTCAAAGTAGGGTTTTGCTCAAAATTGTTTTTCCCAAATTACTTATGGGTTCTCTAAGATTCCAATATGATCAAATTGTATAATTAATCAAGCTTTTACTCTATTTATTCAGCTAGAGCTTGCATTAATTGCATACTTTGCTAAATCAAAAAATGTTGTTAATTTCGTTCTAAAATCAAATAACTACTTAAGATCTTCTATCTAGTCTTCTAATGCTATTCAAGGTTCACCATAGCTTCATTTCATCATGATAATTCTCCTCAAAAATTTGCTCCATGAATTTTGTTGTAGAAACACAAATTTCATCTTCTATCACAAAGTAAACTTTTTCTATTATAACAGTGGCTCTTATTTCCTTCGTAACTTGTTTTAGTTAGCTCCAAATTATAAGAGGGATTAACAACAATCCAAACTCATTACAATACATCTTCTTTCAACCTCAATAGTCATAGCTCAATCTCTAAATGAAGTTATAGATTCTGGTGTAGTGAACAAGCTTAATTCAACCTAGTTGAATCAAACTGAATTACTAACTTTGATTTTCTTATCTCAGCATCATCAAAATTTTCCCCTAAAATATATAATCCCTTTATAAATGCCTCATTAATTTCTTTTCAAATTTTAGTGACTATATTTGTTTGTTCTTCATTGTCTTTCTTAGTTTTGTAGTTACTTTCATGATTCCTTCTATCATTTCCGAAGTTTCTTCCATGATTCCTTTTATTATTTCCAAAATTCCTTCTATTATTGCTTTTTTCCATTCTATAATACTTTTTGTATGTCTAAAGTTGTTGCATAAATGACATACTAGGGTTCTTCTTCTAGTATTCTATTGATCAATAGGTGCTTGAGAATTCCAAGCTATGTGTCCAAAGTTGTTACACTTATAACACAGAATCTCCTTTCTTTCTTCATAAGGTCTACTTTCTCTTATTGTCCTTTCATTAGATCTTCTTCTATCTCTAGGGTTAGTGTTTCCAAATATTCTACTATTTCTTCTATCATTATTATATTTAGCTTTCCTATAATTAATTTTATTATGACCAATACCATGATAATTATAACAATAAAATTTTGTAACATGATTAAATGATTTATTTTTAAAATCTCTTTTCATATGACCTATTTCATTACATGAAAAACATTTACCTCTAAATTCATACATGGTTTTCTTAGGAGATTCTAGTTGCTTAGGTTCATCCAATTTCTCACTTTCCTTCTCTTGTCCAACTTCTTTGGATTTATCAGAAGATTGACTCGATTCAATCTTACAATTAGATTTATCTTTCTCTTTCGGATCTAATTTACTTTCAAGTTTCTTTGTACACATGTTAAATAGACAACCAAGACTAGTCTTATCATAGGTAGGTCTTTATATTGACACTAATTCTTCAAGCTTTTCTCTACTAGTGTAATTTTTTCAAGTTGTCGCTTGCATTGAGTTATTTCACTTTTCACAATAGTGTTTTACTTATGAAGTTCTTCATGATCTTCTTTTAATGTTTCAAACTCAGATGTCTTCTTATCTAGACTCACTCTAAGATCTAAATTTTTAGTCTTAAAATTAGATTCAATTTTTCTAGGATCATTCTTCAAACTCAACTTTAGATTGGTAATCTCCAATTCATGTTTCAAGATCTTGTACTTTGTTTTCAATTTTGAATATTCATCATCGCCAGTTTCAAATTCAATAGATTCAGGCTTGGATTTTGGATGTTCAATCTTGTCCTTCAATTATCTAATGTATACTTTGGAGTCTTTATATCTATCTTTTAGCTTATCTTTTTCTTTAGTAAGGAGATCAATTTGTTCAACTGCATCTTCAATGTTCTTCATAAATTGTTCCATATCCATAGGGATCTTACTAAAGCTATTAAGTCTATTCTGAGTAACTTGGCTCTAATACATATTATCAAAAATAGGGAATATTTTGGGGGGGGGGGGATGGGGGGTGGGGGCGCGGGGGGTGAATAAGTGTTCTACAAACTTTTGTCACCAACTAGATATTATTAATTACTTTAAACCATGCATAAGAAAGTAAACAAGTAATGTTGAATAGTAATAATAACCATGCATAAAGAGAACTCATAACACCATATTTTGTTAACTAGGGAAACCCTAGCCAAAGGAAAACCTAAGTGGAGATGATACCCACTAGATGATATATTGATATATGTGTTCCTTATTAGAGGATGAACCCTATTAGGAGTCAACAAGAAAAATTAGTATATAGAGCCCCAGTTAGGAGACTTTGAACCCCTATTAGGAGATTCCAACCCTATTAGGAGTTGTAGTACAATGGATGGAAGAAGAGCTCACTGTCCAAACATGCACTTCCAATTACAAGAAGAGTTCACTACCCAATCAACTAACTGAACTTTAAATTCCTCAAATATAGATGTATAGATGCTATAACTTCTTCTAGCTTGATCTTTGACCCCAGCTCAATCTTGGATCAAAAAAATAGGTTCTCAAAAATTTTGCATATATCGCTTCACAAAAAGTTCAAATATCACTTTTCATATAAAAAATGCACATCCCTTTTCTAATGACTTCACAAGATGTCTTTACACAAATACAATGCCATTTTTCACAAATTACTGCTAGGTTGACTAAGACCACAATATACTTTTCCAACTTAGAGTAAACATCTAGGATTTCAGCCATAATTGGTCATGTAATTATTTTATAAACAAAATAATTTCATTTACCTTTAATTCTATTATTTTATTTCACTGGTAAATCACAAATATCTTTGTTTCATATGGTATGTACTAATGTCGAAGGTTATACACATCATTATCAACATGTATACTATCTCCATCTATCTTTGCTCATCATAATATGACATGAGAAACATTTTACATTTATTTCTAAGGTTTTATGTAAGTATGTACATCATGTGTTGTCATTAATGACAAAAATTACATCACTACATATATCCAATATTCAATAGAAGGAACTCTTTGACCTATACAAAGATATAAGGTCCCTACTTTCGCACCTTTTTCTACTACTAAGGAACCTTTTGAAACCTTCCAATTTTTTTCATTAAAAGTAATTGTGCAACAATCATCACCCAATTTCCTTGCTAACATTAATTCCTACTCAGCCTTAGAACATGTCTTACCTTTTGTAGTAACCAATGATTTCCATTCTTATAGAGATAGTCCTTCATTTTCATTTTCTATAACTGAAAGTTCTACCCATTAAAATTCTCAACCTTCAACTCACCCTCATCTATCAGTGCTCCCACTCAATTGTGAGATTCTTACTCAATAGAAAGATCTTTCTATAGAGGATAACTGAAGCAACCTCACTTTGATACTACTTGTTAGGATTAAAGGGATAGAAATAATAATTACATGCAAAATATAAATAATATTAGAAATAAATTATAAACACAAAAGAGAGCACAAGAAACAAAGATTTGGTGTGGTTCACCCAATCCATGGGCTACATCCACCAACAATGAGTCCAATATTATTATTATCTAGTGATTTTAACTAGATTACAATTTCCAACCCCTTATAGCCCAATACCACTGAAAGAAGCTACTAAATCATCATACATTATGAAATTCCTAACCCTAATCCATCTCATACAAGCTTGATTTTGATTACAAAATTAGCAATAAAATAAGTCATCCAATAGAAAAATAGCTCCTAATGCCTTTTATAATAAAAAGGTAATTTCTTCTTTCAGGTGCAATGCCCCTAAAAACCCTAGCGAGTGCATTGGTCATGGCTCTACCCCAAGACCCAACAAGGGAGTGCACCTAGGGCTCTGCCCCAAGACCATGCAAGAAGCACTTCCCCATATTAGGGGCACTACCCCCAAACCCCATAGACAAATTTATGGGAAAACTGTGTCGAATGAAGTAGGGAAAAATTAACCTCTAAGTTTGATTAGGCTCCACATAACAATGTGAGATTCTTATTTGATAAATTGAAATGCTCCCTCCTCTATATTGTTTCATGTTCAACATTCATTTTCTCCTAATTTTTTGCATAAAAAATCTCCTAACCAATTTTAGATTCATGCTTATTGGAAACATTGGGTCAAATAGGAAATTCATCTACCTTCACATTCACACTATCAATAATTTTTTATAGTCATTTATTTAAAGTATTTACATAATTATATTTTGGTAGAATTCTCTAGAATAATTCCATCACCACTTTAAGGACCAAATTCTCTGGTGAACTCATCTCTTTTGATATAGCATCTACTTCCAAAAACTTTAAAATACTTTACATTAGGAGTATAATCATACTATAATGCATAAGGAATCTTACCGATTCATTTCTTATCTTGTACCTAATTTGTAGTGGACTATGGTGCTAATTTATTCTCTCTAGTACATCTTAGCAATATTATCTTGAATCAACATCGCCCTAGCATCATTTTAACTATTTTATTCCTTTTTTTGGCTATTCGATTCTATTTATGATTCCTTGGAGTAGACATCTACCTCTTGATTTCATTCCTATCACAATAGTCAACAAAATCCAAGTATATTCTCCATCTTTGTCATATCTTAAGCATTTTAGTTATTAGATTCCTTCTCAACCAAATCCTTGAACACTTTGAACTTATGAAATGTTTTTTATTTTCTCTCTCAAGAAGGTTACCCACATAATTCTAGAGAATTCATCAATAAATAGCATGAAATATTTATCACCATGTTAATTAATATTTGGCATAGGGTCACACGTGTATGTATGGACTAAATTCAAGACATTCATAAATGAATAAGATAATCTACTAAAAGTAATACTAGTAACCTTACCCAATTGACATTCTTTACACATAGTATTGTCTAGTTTTACTAATGGAGGCATCTTTTAACTACATTATTCTCTATTATCTTGACCAATTTATTAAAGTTCACATGATAACATCTGATATGTCATAGCCAATTATATTAAACTTTAGTAAAGAAATAACTATTAATAGTAGTACTCAAATGGAATAAGTCACATTTGGTTTGTCTCTTAGTAGAAATTAAATCTCTTGAGATTCCTAGGATCCTGCACATACCTCCCTTGAACTCTAAATTATAACTTGTAGCATTAAGATGATGAAAACTAAGAATGTTATGCTTCAAACCTTCACCAAGATACACATCATGATGCACATAGAATTATTCTTTGACTAGGTAAGTTCAAAATTAACAAAGGTAAGCCCCAAGACACGGTTTGACTGCCAAGTCTCCCAAAGATTGAGACAATAAATTAATATGATTATGGGTACTCTCTACTTCACCTATCACCAAAAACTCACCTACTCCTACAACCCCACCTATGGCTACATAAAACTCTTAGTTGACTCCTCACTTTCCAAAATAATTACCATCAACATACATAGGATATTTCACAAAAAGATGACCAAGGGCATTAAAGAGGAATCTAATATCCAAATATACTATTAAAAAACCAATTTAAGGGTTAAAAACTTCATTAAAAAAACCAACAAGGTAAAAATGAAAAACATGCCTAAAACATGTACCTAGTTCAATTAGGCCTCTAAATCGAGTATTTAGAAAATAACTCAAAATTTTCCCAAATCACCCCAAGAATAAAATTGATATTTGGATACCAATTTAAGAGTTCTTTATTATTTCATATTTTTAGGTTTCCAATCCACTCCTAATTTTCTAACTAAAAAAGCCCTAGTTTAAAGGTTTTATGCCTTAAAATTAGGGTTTATGATGTTCTAGGTGCTTTTGGGAAAAACCCATGTGAAAAAGCTCATAGGATTTGGTATTAAAACTTCAAGATTCTTCCAATAAGTTGTCCTAGCATGTTAGCACCATTCCCAAACTCCTTATGTAGTTTTCACTAAACCCTAGCTATTACCAATTACAAAGGCTTAACCCAAATGGCCTAGCACAATGTGATTATAGTGGAAAGAAACTATTGGATATGTGCAGGATCATGGTGTGCCAAAAAGTGGCGATCTGAAAAATATGTAGTTCTGAAATGCCTCAAAGAATTTCAAAATCTATTCCCACTTTTTTCCCACCCATCCTGATACTAAATGAAAATAATTAATACCTTTATAATTCCTACTATATCTTTGAATACCAACCTTATATGGTCATCTTTAAAACATCTCGAAAATGTGTTTTTGTCATGTTCTTATGTGTTTTTTACTTCAAGCATGTAGCTGACGACTTTTTTTAAACCAAAATTTGATGTAATGAAAAGGGTTTTTTAAGAATGTTTTTAGCTTTTCATAAATGTAAGTTTTGTCAAATTATGAGTTTAGTAAGCAATTATTACTTATTTTCTAATGGAGTTAGCTACAAAGTGATGATTAACATACTAGTTGAAAAATAGCTATAACTTTCAAACCGTATAAGATTTGTGAAATCCAAAAGATGTGTCACATTCTATGCTTTGACTAGTATAAGAAAAAAAAAAAAACTTAATTTTGATTTTTTTTGAACTAGTTAAGGTGGTCAGACGCGGAAGTTTTTTAATTCTAAAAATAGTATAGTAGAAAATTCATAATTAATTATTTATTTAGATAAAAATTGACAAAAATATGTGTCACATTCAGGCATGAGTCTACTTTTTGTATCTAAAATTATATTTAAAAATATTATCATTTGATTATGATTAAGGTGGTTAGACATACACCTACTTTTTATTTTCGCCCTGAAATTTTTGTAGTACTGCAATAAAATCCAAACTTTTGAACAATCAAATATTTTTTTCTCTAGATAAGGCCTTTTATTTTAGAAACTATATTCAATTTCCTACATATTATTTTCTTACAACTTTTTGATATAAAGTCCAGAACCACTTTAAAATTATGTGTCAAGTTGACATTACCATGATTTGCTGATTTTTCACTGCCAGTTAAGGCCATAGTTTGGTACACCATGATCCTGCACATACCCTATTTTGAAATAAATAAAATATTATACAATAGACTACCTCTCTTTCCTTCTTAGGACTTCATTTTTGTAGAGGTTTCAAAATGAGAGATAGCCCATGAAGCCTAGATCTTCCCTAATAGACATACAATTGCAATTCTCACTAGAACATAATAGAGGTCAAAAAGTTTAATATACTACTAGAAAATAATTATCAATATAATTCAAATTCAATGAAAAAAAATCCTTTAGTTATCATCCATAAATAATGAAACAAACTTGAATACTTGTGCAAGAAAAAACAAGACTTACAAGTTGAAGAATACTATGGAATCCACCAAAAATCACAGTCCAATCCTTCATTAGCCTCTCCAAATATCTTCTCATATGCTTTATCAAATGTGTAAGATTACCTATGACCTTCCATGAAGGCATCTCAATGGGGAAAAAAATGGTGACTATTCACCTTCAAGAAATTGTAAAAATTTTAATTTTGCAACTTCACAATTTTTATAATTTTGCAACATTTATGCACTTTTTCAATCCAAACCAAATGGGACCCAAAAATGACCAAGGTCAAAAAAAAAATACCAAGACATCAAAATTCATCACATGCCAAAATAAGAAGAATATTTAACATTTGATTATCATTAAATTGGTTTGGCCAATCGGCTAACAAATCCTTATTGTGATAAAAATATGAAAAATGACCTCAAACCTACATGAATTGATTACAACACATTTCAAACATGAAATAATATCCACCTATTGAATCACATGCTAAAATTAAAGGGAAATGGTGAGAACCATCAACATTTTTGTTGCACCACATCATCATCATTAGACTTATCATTCAATGAGATATATTTGTTACCAAAATATGACTACTCCACAATGTGAATCTTCAAGCTTGATGACATTTACTCTATCATCATTTATGTGATGAAAATATATATTTTCAATGACCCAATCACTATTGTGTTGTATGTGTGAGACTAGAGCCTTCTCACCTTCACCTTTTGTGGTCTCTACATTGACAGTAACAAACATATATTAGTCTTCATCATTGCCATTTGATTAATCATTTATGAGTGCATCAATTGCAACATAGAATTCCTTATTTTCCTTTCATTTAATTTTTCTTTATTTTTCATTTTCACTAGTATTAGGACATATAATATCAATGTGACCAATTTTTTGCATGAAAAAAATTTAAGAGGTAATTTACCTCTATAGTTATCAGTACTCATGGGCAACTTTCTTGCAAGTAGATATTCCAACTCATCTTGTCTCCTTTCTTCATCAACTAATATGTCAATCTCTCTTAGTTTTTTTCCTTTTCTTCTCGATGTCAATGACAAGGAGGCCTTGAAATCTACTTCAACCTTGGGAATACTATCATCATAATTTTTCATCTCGAATGAACTGATTTTACCAATTAGTACATCAATGGAAACTTTAACAAATGTTCTTAAATGATTTACTAATGACTGTTAGGTCCACCTTAATCTAAAGGATTTATCCAGACTAATACAGTTGTTAGAAAGTAATAGTAGGACTTGATTTGATAACAAAATAACTCACTTACAGATTATAAATCTCTTATTAAGATCTCTATTCTACTTGGAATTAATTCCACTTCATCTCTAACAACTTGTTTACCCTTCAAGCCTTCACCTCGCTAATCCTTCATGCTTAGTATGCCAACTACAAGTTCATTCCTTCAACCACCAAATGAAGGAACACCTTAAGACTCCATGTCTATCTTTGGTTCGCACTCTTACTCTTTTCTTCTAGCTTTTTATCTCCTTATATAGAGAATTTTGATCTTTTTTCACTTAACTACAATCATCCATTTTAGGTTTAGGGCATATTCATCAAATCTACCCACTTTTCCATTTTGTTCCCTCTAGAAACTTCTCATACAATTCTCTTCAAATTTTTCTCAAAATATTTATCTTGAATTTTGTGCCACTACCTCATAATACTTATCTTCCACATACTTCACACAATTCAAGAAATCAACTTTGTCAACTTAGATTCATCAAAGCCACAATAAAACTCATTTTACTATCACTCGGAAATAACATGTTATTTTCTCAGTAATAACTATCTTCTAATGCTTGGTCAACACTAGGTTGATCGGCATGAACTATGTCTTCATTTGCTCAGTCATTACTTCCTTTCTTCTAATAGTGGACACATATTAAGCTTCCTTTTCTCAGCACATAATGAATTCCTCTTTGCTTGGCCACAACTAACTTTTTGCTTGGCTTGAACTAAATTGCTTAGCTTCCACTATTCACTTGGTTAGGCTTGGAAGGCACATTTCTTAACTTAGTATCCTTCTTGTCTTTTCTCAAGGTTCCTTTCATCATAGCCTTAAGTAGATAGATAATACACTATATTATCAAAGTCTTACTTGGTCTTAGTGCTCCTTTTATACACCATATAAATCAACCTTTCTCTAGGTACTTTTATCATCCTTTTTTTAAAATCCTCTTCATCAATCAATCAAATGATAGTATTCAGACCAAATTAGCAATTATCTTAGTAACAAGTAGTAGGTTTAACATCAATGAAAAAATAATAATTTTTCCTTGATAGAGTTCTTTAATCTCCTTCATTTCTATACTTCAACAATGTTTTTAATAATCTCCCTCTTTGGCATTGATGGAAAATCAATACCAACAAAAGTACCAAAAAGAAACTTAATACCTTGTATTGAAATCTCTCCCTCTATTAGTTTATTTTCTTCTTCTATATAGGGTACAATCTCTCTTCTTCAGATATTCAATGTAAAATCTTCCTCTTTCTCTCTCTTTCCTGATAATGCTATATTGTTTCTCCTTGTATATTCTCCCTGTATATATTCTCCCTCTTTGACAAAAACACCAAAAAATTTTCATCTTCTCATGTAGATATGAGAAATTTAGGTTCTCTCTCTATCACCTTGCATGTGACTATAAATCTTTTGTTTCAACTCCTTCCTTACTTCAGGAAGTTCCTAAAGTAAGATCCACTACATCAAGTTGTAAAGTATGTCATTCAACTCACTTGATGTAGTGTACTACTTTTTCTTCTTAAGTAGCTTAGGATAGGGGTATCACCTCTAGCTTATCTCTAAGGTATTCATGTGCATCCTTAGGTAAAGCATTTGTGAATATATTAGATATTTGTTCCTTTGTATTCACATATTCCATCCTCACTTCTTTGTCTTGAACCAACTCTCTCAATTAATGATATTTAATTATAATGTACTTTATTTTTGTATGCATCACAAGATTTTTAGATATGTTTATAGGACTTGTATTGTCATAGTATAGTACCATAGGTTAAGTGATTTCTTCCTTCATTACTTTGAGTAATTTTTTAATCCATGCCGAATTTGAAAAATTCACTACAATAGCCACATTTTCAGCTTTAGTAGTAGATTGCGATATATAGTTTTGTTTCTTTCTAGTCCAAGTAACCAATCTTTTTTTGAAGAAAAAATCTCCACCACTTGTACTTTTCCTTTTATCAATGTTTCCAGCCCAATGAGCATCTGTATAGGCTCTCAATTCAAACTTGTCATTCTTCTTGTAGTATAGACCATAGTCTTTTGTAGCTTTTAATTATCTCATAATTATTTTAATAGCCATAAAATGATTTTGCTTAGGATTTGTAGAAAAACAACAATTCCAACAAGTAGTGCAATATCAATTCTTCTATGGACTACATATTGCAATATTCCAATCATAGACCTATACAATGTTTGATTTACTTCAAAAGAATCATCAGTGTTGGATATTTTATGTCCTATCACCATGGGAGTACTAATTGGTCTTGAATTGCCCATACCAAAAGTCTTAAAGATTTCCTTTACATACTTGGACTGAGTAATGTAAATACTATATTTCATCTGATAAACTTATAATCTAACAAAGAACTTTATTTCTCCAAACATAGACATCTAAAATTATTTAATAATTTCATTTTAAAATATCTTACACAATGCATTTTGTCCTCCAAATATGACATCATCAAAAAATATTTCAGCTAGTAGAATTCATTTACCTCCTTCTATCTTCAAGTACAGATTATTGTTGTACATGATAGGTTGTGCAATCTTTCATATCATGCTCTGAGAGCTCACTTCATATCATATAAAGATTTGTGCAATCTACACACCATGTTTTTATTATTAGGATCATCAAATCTTTCAAGTTGTTCAATGTAAACCTCATTTTCTAGTATACAATTTAGAATTGATAATTTAACATCTATTTGGTAAACTTTGAATCCTTTATAAGAAGAATAAGAAAGAAGAGTTCTTACTCCTTCCAATCTTGTAACTAAGGAAAATGTCTCTGCATAGTCAATTCCCTCTTCCTATGCATAACCTTTGCAAACTAATGTTTCCTTAATCCTTTTTACTTTACCATTCTCATCCAATTTTTTTTTGTACACCCACTTTGTTACAACAAAATTCTTTTCCTCTAGTCTTAGTACTAATGTCCATGTTTTGTTCTTTTGAATTCTATCAGTTTCTTTTTCATGGCTTGAATCCAATCTTCATTATCCAATGCATCCTTCACTGATTTAGGTTCATGTATGCTTAACAAACATGTTTTATTCCTTAATCTATTCCTTTTCATTGGTCCATCCTCTCTTTCTCCAATGATTTGTTTAGTCTTCTAACATATTTAGATAACCTTGGCTTTGTTCTTCTTTCTACAATAATAGGTCCTTCGATATAGGGTTTACTATGTACTACTTTGTTAGCTAGCTTGGCATTCCTTCCTTGTAAACTGATCTCAACATCATATTGTACCTTGACTTCTAATTGTAACTTGACATCCATTGTATGTGACTTGGCAGATACTATTTCTTGGTGATTAGTAGCTTGGTTCATAGTATCATCATCATTAGTAAACAAGCCTTCATAGTAGTACATAAAGGTTTTGTAATTCTTATGTTCCTTCTTTTGTTCATCTGCATGTATTTCTATATATTGATCAAATTTTACATTTGCACTTTCCAAAACTTTGTAAGTGTTAGTATTTAAACAATTATAAGCTTTATTTCTTGTGGAATATCCTAAGAATATACCTTCTTCACTTTTATCATCGAGTTTACCATTTTTTTTATCCTTAATAATTTAACACTTACTTCCAAATACCTTAAAATATCTGACATTGGGTGAGTATCCATACCATAGTTCATAAGGTGTGAAATTTGTACCTTTCTTGACTTGTACCTAGTCCAAGGTATAGATAGTTGTATTGGTAGCTTCTCTCCAACATTTAAAAGAAATATTCTTCTGCATCATCAATGTTCTAGAACAATCCATCACAAATTTGTTCCTCCTAGCTATCCCATTTTTTGGAGGGGTCCTAGGTGAAATTTTTTGTCTTTTGATTCTTGTATCATTACAGAAGTTGTTGAATTCATTTGATGTAAAATATCCAACTCTATCAAATCTCAGACATTTCAATATTTTACCAATTTCCTTTTCAAATTTTTCTAGGTACCACTTAAACATTTGAAAAAAATCAATTTTTTCTCTCAAAAACATCATTTCCATCATTCTGAAGTAATCATCAACAAATAGAATAAAATACTTGTCATGTTTGCAGCTTTTCACATCAATTGGTCCACATAGATCAGTATGAATTAATTCAAAAATTTCTTTTGAAGTATGAGTTAATCCAAAAATTCATTTTGAAGCATGAATTCATCATTAATAAATCTAACACTATTTCTATTGTAATGCTCAAGGGTAATGAACTTACTTTTTTCACTAGTCATGTTATGAGAACATCCACTATCAATGATTGATCTTTCACTTTTGGTTACATAAGATACTAATGCAATCATCTCATCTTCATCTTACATAGCAACATGGACAAGATCATCATGATCATTCAATTCATCATTAGATTCTTGTTTAGTAATCTAACAAAATTTCTTTCCCTTATCTTTATAGCCTTTATTGCTCTCATATTTGCTACTTCTAGATTTGTGTTAATTTATGTTGTTTTTCTTTATAGGAAATCTTGCTACAATATGACCAAATTCATTACAATCAAAAAATATGATGGGTAACTTACATTTATATTTTCCTTTTCCTCTATGAAATCTCCTAGCCAACAATGCTTCCATTTCTTTGAGTTCTTCATCATTTATGTCACTGTCACTAGCAACATGCTTGACCTTTTCTTTCCTTTAAGTTCTTCCATTGTTATTTATCTTTGAAAGTGGAATCAATATTCTCAGATTTGAAATTATCAAAAAATTGAAGTTCAAAAGAAGTGAGTTTACCAGCTAGTCCTTCAAGGGTTAGATCACTACCAAGAGTATACCTCAGTTTTTGTATAGAAGAGACTCTAATAACATAGATAGGTAGTAGGATTCTCAACACTTTGTTGATCACAGTCTCATCTTCAATAATTCTATTTTCTCCTTTTGATTTCATTTATAACATCTTTTATTCTTGCCCAATATTGGACTATAGTCTCACCTTCTTTCATTCTCATTTCATCAAATTTTCCTCTTAGACTTTTTGCTTTGTCTCTCAGAAAATTCGTCTCTTCCATAGATCTTTTTTAGAGCATCCAACATTCCTTTAGAAGTGGTACATATTTTGATTTATTCAAAATCAGAATAGCTTAGGGTAGATTCAATCTCCAATATTGTTTGATTGTGTTCTTTCTATTGTTTTAGTTTTTCAACAGATAGGGATCCAACTACTTCAAAATTTTCAATGGTGATAGTTATCTATGCACAATCTCCAAGTCCTTCTAGATGAAACTTCATCAAACTTTATCAAGAGAGAAAGTTTTCCTTGTTTAACTTGGGCACCTCCTTTCTATACATCTTGATCTTTAGCTTCTAGTACCTTTCAACTTTTTCCTTCACAAGAATCAAATGCTCTGATACCAATTGTCAAAAAACTTTAGTATAACTGAGAGGGGGGGTGAATTAGTTATCCAATATCCAAATGTAAAAATAATTTTTTTATGTACTTAACAAATACATTTGCATGCATTGATTAGATAATCCAATATCTCAAACCTTAGTATATTACTTTCCTAAGTTAAATAAACTTTGTAGAAATGTAAACATGAAATACCAAAAATTCAATCACACAATTTAAAATAAGGATTTGACGTGGAAACCCAATTTGGGAAAAAAACTAGTAACATGCTATCAATTTTAACTCTTTTGAAGTGAGCTTTGTTAGGAGCCAACCCTATTAAAGATTATAATGCACATTGTCAAATGTGACCTTGATTAAAGGATTTCAATCACCTTGTTAGGAGAGCCTTGTTAGAGGACTTAAGAAAATTCCATTATAATGTCACCTTATTAAAGGATTTACTCATGATTTTTAGGTCAACCTTAATCCAAAGGATTTACCTAGCCTGATACACTTGTTAGAAAGTAATAATAATACTTGATCAAATAAAAAAGAAACTCACTTATAGATTATAGATCTCTTATTTAGCTCTTCATTTTTCTTGGAATTCATTCCCCTTCATCTCTAACAACTTATTTACCCTTCAAACCTTTACCTCCTTAAGCCTCCATGCTTAGTATGCCAACTACAGGTTCATTCCTTCAGCCAACAAATGAAGAAACACCTCAAAACTCCTTGTCTATCTCTAGTTCTCACTTGTACTCTTTCCTTTTACCCTATTAACTCCTTATATAAATAATTTCAATATTTTTCCACTTAACCACAATTGTCCATTTTATGGTTAGTTCAGTTTCATCAAATCTACCCACTTTTGCATTTTGTTCTCTCTAGAAATTTCTCTTATAATCCTCTTCAAATTTGTCTCAAAATGGTTCTAAGAAATTAGGTAATGTTGTGAAGCATGTGTGAAGCTAATATTTAGTGGGTAATGTTGAGTTATTATTTTGCCTGATGCTGAATGACAAAGATCCTTTCAAATCCATCTCTTTGAAAGCTGATCTAGGACCAACTCCAAGGCTTTAGATGGGTTTTTCACTTGACTCGGTAACTTAATTAAAGATAAATGCATATTTTCATCAGGAGGCCTTTTCTGGTTCAAATCAATCTACACAATCTATTGTTGTTTAAAATATAACAATAAAAGAGATATATTTTTGTATTTTCTATTTTATGATGAATTTAATTTATCGATGCAACTATATGAATTCTTATTTTAACCAAATTTTTGAAAAGAAAGTAAGAAAGACAGAGTAATAAGAGTTAAGGAAGATATCTAAAAGGGAAATTCTAATAGACATAAACCAAGGTAACAACATGTCTATGAATTAAATTATCAAAATGATCAAGTATGAAACTGATGAAATTAGTAGCAGTGCTTCCTCAACTCTATTGATGTAATCGTCAAGGGGAACTTCAATAATGACTAAAAGATGTTTCACATTTCATCAAACTGTGAGGCCATAGAAAGTGTACTCATGCAAGACAAGATGCTATGCAAGAACAAAGATGATCCTTTCTCCAGTTCATCACAACAATAGAATTCATTAACACAAGGAAACTACAAGAAGTAAAAGATTGCACAATCATAACAACACAATAAATAATTGGCTCCATTATTGTTCATGAACATCATTCACACAAATAACACACTTTGGCAAGAATAAATACACTCATAATGAAAGCATGAATAACATATATTATTGAATCAAAATAATAGCCTAGATTACATATTACATCCATGTATTTATAAGAAATCATCTCCTCCATTTTTGTTAGGAGTGAAAACTCTTTAAAAGCAAACTTATGCTAATTCTTTTATTTTTTAAATCTAATTATATACAAATTGACTCTCTAAATGATACTAAGTAGGTCTCCACCTTTGTTTATATCCACTAATGGGTGGATGACAATTTACATGACACAAAAAGAATGAAAGAATAAGAAGATAAGAAGAAGGAAACTATGAGATGATCTAGAAGTCTCTGGAAGTTCTAAAAATGGAAATTTGGACTTGTTTAGATGTTTATGGGAGTTGAACTACTGTAAAAATTTATTTTTGGTGAGTAGAATGCTCTAAATTAGCAACTAGTAGTTAACTATTAGCACATTGTTTCTTCTTCAAAATGATCAATGCATCTCTATAAAAAGTGCAATTGTGCACTTGCGCACCTTGTAGATAGGTTCCAAAAACCAAAAAATCTTCTGTGTTAAAACTGAATTTCCAACATCTAGGTTTTCTTACCCTCTATACTAAAATGATGTCTACATATTTAATCTTGAATTTCTTTGGCATCTCTACTACTTGAATTGCTTCTAGTAAATCTAATGCATTATACTTATTCTTTACTATCTACCTATAGTTACTAACTTCTACTCTTGTTTCCACAATGCCTCTTTGATTTTAAATTCTTGTCTTATATCATCTTTTGATGAAGCTTCTTTGAATGTTCCTCTAAATTGTTGGACTACTGACTACACCACAAAAATCTTGGTCTTTGACTCATCCTCAAAAATCTCAAGGCTATTGGTATTGTAGTACCTTTTTGCTTCCAAAAATTGCTCTTGAGCTTTATCTTTTATCTATTGGATTTCCTCATGCAATCCCTCCATTACTTCATTACTTGCCAATATTTTTCTATATAGTCATATAGCTTATCTAGCTCCTCAGCACCATATATTTTCATTAGCATCCAATACCTTTGGTCCTTTATCTACCTAAGTTCTTGTAAATCATGGGCTAGGATACATACCTCACCCATCAACCCAAAATATTGGTTTATAATGGAAACCAACTTTTTAGCATATCACTAGATGTGGTGCAAGACATTTAAATTGTCCTATATTATTTTCCCTCCTCTCTCCTCAAAACTATCACACCATTGTTGACATGCTTCAAAATATTAGTTCAACTATGTTACTACATATTTTCTTGATGGAGACACAACCCAAGAACAAAATGGACACAATAGGAAAGGGAAAACTTTATTAACTATGAGAATATGCTAATACACTTAGTGCAGAGAGAATATACTCCAAAACATGCC
This sequence comes from Cupressus sempervirens, assembly GCA_028749045.1. Lineage (NCBI taxonomy): Eukaryota > Viridiplantae > Streptophyta > Pinopsida > Cupressales > Cupressaceae > Cupressus > Cupressus sempervirens. Next base: position 889,354,625 of record CM053789.1, read on the forward strand.
CTATGGGCTTATTCCCCACTTTTCAGGCCTGTACGAGGTCATTTAGTGCCTCGAACCTGACTTTGAAGCATTCTCAAGAGGTCTCCAAAAATTAAAAAACTACGATAACTTTCAAACTGTGCAACCTTTTGACTTGATTCTTTTTCTGGAATGTTCTAAATTACAATTTTAATCATCCCTCCAATTTACGCCTTCTAACTCACCATAATTATGGCTCAATTACATAGTCCTATTTTTTTGGCATTTATACATCCCAAGGTGCTTAAAAACTCTAACCCAAAACACTAATAGTGGAACTATGAGAGTTGGAACCTTTATTTGACCCAAATGGGTATCTAGAAATGAAAACACATGAAATAGAAACTATGTCTAGGTATATTTTTTGGGTGACACAGGATTTCCCTTATACCTCTGGATGCTCCTACATCAAACACCCACGGTAGATTGAAAAGTGACCATGTCACTTTATGGATGGTAGAGGAAATCCCAAATGGGAAACCTCAACTACTAATATCCAAGTTGAGTCTTCTATCAGTCATCCTTTCCACTTAACCAAGTACTCTTCATACTTCCTATTTCTAGTACTCCTGCCTACACGACTATCTAGAATCTCTTCTATCTCCTCCTTCTTAGAAGTAGGAATTGGACATGGCTCTAGCATTAACCCCTCATCTACACCATCATCATGATACTCTATTAAGTCTACAATGTTGAAGATAGGAGAAATGTGAATTCCATCTGGCAACTCCACCTCATATGCATTTCCTGAGTCATGTTTCTTGAAAATTTTGCAGGGGCCAAATTTCTTCATCTTCAGTTTGTTGTAAGTACCTACTAGAAGCATTTCCTTTCTCAAGTGTACCATGACTAGATCCCCTACTTGGAACTCCTTATGTCTTCTCCTTTGATCAGCCCTAGCTTTATACTATTGATTCATCTTGATAATGTGTGCCTAGACCTCCTCATGTAGGTGCTTGATATGTTTAGCAAATTCTTCTACTTCAGCACTTGTCCTCTCCCCTTGCTCCATCTTCCTCAATTCTAGTGTAGTCCTTGGGCTACTTCCATATATAATTTGGAATGGTGATCTACTAGTACTCCTATTTATAGAGTTATTATAAGAAAATTCTAGTTGTGGTAGAATCAAATCCCATCCCTTGGGCTTATCCCCAACTAAACATCTCAGCAAATTGCCAAGACTTCTATTTACCACTTCTGTCTGGCCATCAATCTATGGGTGATGTGTGGAACTAAATTTCAAGTTCATTCTCAACTAATTCCACAATGTTCTCCAGAAATACCCCACAAATTTAGTATCTCTATCAGAAACTATACTCCTTGCGAGACCATGTAGTTTCAACACCTCTTTGAAAAACAAGTCTGCAATATGGATGGCATCATGAGTTTTGTGGCATGGAATGAAATGTGCTATTTGGGAGAACCTATCAACCACCACAAATACTAAGTCATTACCCCTTTGTGTCTTCGGCAATCCGAGAACAAAATCCATACTTATGTCCTCGCATGGCTTTGTTGGAATAGGCAATGGCTAATATAGTCTAGTATTGTGACTAAATCCCTTGACCGCTTGACAAACCTAACAACTTTGTACAAACTTCTTCACATCTTGTGAAATTTGAGGCCAAAAATAATGTTCACTAAGAATGGAAATGGTCTTATCTTGACCAAAATGTCATGCCATCCCTCCACTGTGTTTCTCCTTAATCAGATTTTCTCTCATGAAACTTCTCGGAATGCACAATTGACTGTCCTTGAACAACATACCATCCTAAATCAAATAGTCTAACCACTTGGTTCTATCTATAGCAATAGGTTCTTTACAAGCTTTCCACACTTTAGCAAAATCAAGATCCTTAGGGTATAGATTCTTAAGTTCATCAAACCCAACTACTTCAACTTGCATTACTGTAAGAAACAACTACCTCCTACTCAATGCATCTACGACCCTATTAGACTTTCCACTTCTATGCTTCAACACAACTGTATAGCTTTACAAGAACTCTACCCACTTCATATGCCTCTAGTTCAATTTACCTTGGCTATTTAGGTACTGTAATGCCTGGTGATCAGTATATAAAACAAATTCCTTTCACAATAAATAATACCTCCATTTCTTTATGGCTTGAACTATTACATAGAACTCTTGATCATAAACAAAATACTTCTTTGCATCATTCAATTTTTCACTAAAATATGCAATAGGCTTACCTTCTTGGCTTAATACAACCCCAATAGTACTATCACTAGCATCAAAATCCACCTAGAACACCTTACTAAAATTAGGAAGTGCCAACATAGGTTATTTTTTCACCTTCTTCTTCAGTAATTCAAAACTTCTCACAGCTACTATAGTCCATTTGAACTCTTTTCTATCCCCTCTTATTGTGTCAGTCAGGGTTGCACATATGCTACTAAAATTCTTAATGAACTTCCTATAAAAACTAGCAAGACCATGAAATGATCTCACCTCAGTAGCAGACCTTGGAGTAGGCCATTTCAAGATGGCTTTTACCTTCTTTGGATCCATTCTGAGACCTTCAAGTGATACAACAAGCCCCAAGTAGACTAACTCTTTTTTTGCAAAGCTATACTTCTTCAGATTAATTAATAATTTCTCTTCCCTCAACCTTTCAAGGACACTATGAATATGCAATAAATGTTCTTCCAAAGTCTTGCTGAAAATTAAAATATCATCCAAATAGACAATTAAAAATTTTCCCAAGAACTTCTTAAGTACCTCATTCATAAGCCACATGAAGGTGCTTGGGGCATTCGTCAATCCAAAGGGCATGACTAGCCACTCATAAAGACCCTTCTTGGCCTTGAAGGTAGTTTTCCACTCATCTCCTTCTCATATTTGTATCTAATGATAGCCACTCTTGAGATCTATCTTTGTGAAGTAATGAGCTCGACTCAAGAAGTCCATAAGATCATCCACTCTTGGCAAAGGAAATTGATACTTGATGGTTATCATGTTTATAGCTTGTGAGTCTGTACACATTCTCCACACTCCATCCTTCTTTGATGCAAGTACTGTAGGTACTGCACATGGACTTAGGATCTCTCGAATCAAACCCTTCCTCAATAGCTCTTGAACCTGTCTGTTTAGCTCCTTAGTCTAATGACTGATTTGCCTTACTAGTGGCAATCCTTCTGGAACATTATCATAGATGATATCTCCAAACTCACTTAATAAATCTAAAACTTCAAGTGGTATTTCACTACTAACTTCCTTATATTTTCTAGGAATCAAAGCATAACACATACATTGATACTTCATGCCATCCAAAAACTTTCTTCCATCAACAAGACAGATCCTAGCACTGTTGCATACCTTTTCACCTTCCTTTATCATGGGCTTTAGTTTGTGGTGAACTCCATCCTTTGTCAGAGAATATGTGTTTGCATGACCATCATGTACTGTATGCCTATCAAACTACCATGGTCTTCCCAATAATAGATGGTAGACATCCATTGGAATAATATCACAGAGAACTTCATCATGGTAACTCCCAATTTTGAACTTCACTAAACATTGTTCACTTACCAGGAACTTATGATCATCCTTCAGCCAAGCAATTTGATAGGACTGGGGGTGTTTGTCCCTCTTGAGCTTTAGCTTAGAGACCATCTCCTCTGACACCAAATTGTTAGTGCTACCACCATTAATGATCACATCGTAACATTTATCCTCACACTTGCACCTGGTACAAAATAGATTCCTCCTTTGTCTTGGTTCAATCTCACCACTTAGTATGACCCTTTCATTTACTAAAGTCTCTCCTCTTTCTACATCCTTTGAATGTGATGATTGTGCATCCTCATCCACATGAGCAAACCTAGCTTGGCCCTTAGCTCTCCTATTTGTCATTCCTTGTCATTAAGGGCATTCAAAGGCATGATGACCTTGTTCATTGCTATGGAAATAGGTACCACAAAAACCTCCTCTTCCTGAACCTTGTCCATGTCCTCTACCTCTTCCTCTCTAATCTCCAAAGTTTTGATCACGAGAGTAGTTGAAATCCTCATTCCTCTAGTTCCTACTAGTACCCACATATTAATTTTTCTTTTGGGTCTCATTTTGGCTTCTAGATGACCTACCACTACCCCTTCCTCCTTGACTGCACCCTCTTTTTCTCCCTTCAAACCTTTTATTTAGCTTCTCTTCAACTCATAGGGCAAACTAGTATGCCTCTTCAATACTGGTCATTCTTACCAGATTTAATTCCTCCTAGATGCTAGGTTGCAACTCACTGATATAATGAGCAACATTCTCCTTATTTGCTTCTACATGCCCTACTTTAATCAAAATTTAATAAAACTCCTTCGTATATTCCTAGACTGATTTTCCTGCTTGTTTTAACCCATGTATCTTCTTAAACAAATCAAGCTCATAGTCAACAGGAATGAACTGCTTCTTTAGTTTGTCCACCATGCGATCCCACCTTGTGATCTTCTCCTTTCCTCTTCTATTTCTTTCCAATTGAACCTCTTTCCACCAAATTTTGGCATGACCTTTCAGTTTGGCCTTTGCAAACTTAACCCTATCTAGATCCCTGATATCCTCATACTCAAAGTACTCCTCCAATTCATTGATCTAGTCGATCAACTCATCCGATTTTAGATTTCTTGAAAATAAACCCACATCAATTGTAGGTATTTTTCCAAACTTAGTAATGGCCCTAAAAAGCCTCTCTTCTGCCTGATTCAGAACTTCCCCTTCAACTTCCCCTTCGAGTCCAATTTCTTCTTACTCATTGTCATCCTCACTTTTGTCACTTGTGGAAACATTTGTTCCTCTATGGAGCTCCTCCTACAATGCTTGAACCTGCCTTTGGAGGGCCCTAACCTCCTCAAGATTAATAGCTCTTGCCCTTCCACCATGCTCTCTTCATGGAGGCATCTTCTTAACTCAAACCCATAACAACACAATCCTAGTGCAAATTTCCTCACAGTCAATTCTTTGTCTACACACTTAGGAAAACCTACTCTAATACCACTTGATGGAGACACAACCCAAGAACATAATGGACACAATAGGAAAGGGAAAACTTTATTAACTATGAGAATATGCTAATACACTCAGTGCAAAGAGAATAGACTCCAAAACATGCCCTATGGGCTTACAATAATATAAATCTGGAGATAATTTCTTCTCCCAGTACCTCCTCTCAAACTCCACTCTGAACTACCTTTTACAATGCCAGAAATGTTCTTAAATAGACCCCAAAGGCTTAAGGATTAGGAATACATTCTAAAAAGTGAAACCTTTTGACCTGATTATTTTTTTGGAATGTTCTAAATTACAATTTTAATCATTCCTCCAATCTACAGCTTCTAACTCACCATAATTATGGCTCAATTACATAGTCCTATTTTTTTAGCATTTACACGTACCCCAAGGTGCTTAAAAACTCTAACCCAAAATAATAATAGTGGAATTGTGAGAGTTGGAACCTTTATTTGACCCAAATGGGTATCCAAAAATGAAAACACATGAAACAGAAACTATGTCTAAGTATTTTTTTGGGTGACATAGGTTGCCCTTATACCTTTGGATGCTCCTACATCATTTCTTCCTAGTGCAGTCTCAAGAGCAACCTATGGATTTTCTAGTTCAATAGGTCCCACTACTTCATTCAGGTAACCTCTGAGTAGCTCATTCTACTTCCACAAAGTTATCTATTTGGATTCATCCTGACCCATGTGTTGAAACACCTCCTTCATGCTTGTGGTCATCATCACTTTTTCTGTGTCCAATGCAGGCTTTCCCAACATGACCTCTTTGATTTTGTAATATTTTGGAATTATTTCTTCAATGTCGGCATGAGGAGGAGGAATGGTGATGTGAGCCAAATTGTCTTGATCTTGATTCTTCATGATGAAGGCAAGTGTTCTAGCATCACCCTTAGGTGGCTCAGGCTTCTTTATTGCTTTATTTAATTCCTTCATTCCCTCCTCTTCTATTGAAACATGACTTCCTTATTCAACAATGATGGTGTGACCACCATAGGTGAAATGTACTTGGTTGAAGAAATTAGTCCTGTAGTAGGCTACTTTCCCTTATTACTCCTCTCTAGATTCTTCTTGTGTCAAGGAGGATCTTCGAAAGGAGCTTTAGTTCCTTTTTGGGCTAAGGATCTAGCCTCTATATCCAAGGGAGTTGGTTGAGTTTCTTCTATCTACTCCTCTTAAGATACTTAATTAGCATGAAGATGATGGTATTCTCTCTACTTGGTCTCTTGATTTTTTTATTCTACTTGTATCGATAAGTAGGAGATAATTTCCACAACAAGTCAAATTGTGATATTGCTATCCAGATTTAACTATGTGATTTTGAGGCAAACTCATTGACCCATGTTTCATGAGTAGTGATTCAACATAAATCCATCTATCATTAGAATAAATGGAACACTTAGCACTCATTGGATCTAGGTGATGCTCACAAGGGTGAAGCACCAGGACTTTCTGGGAGGTCACCCATCCCAGTACTACTCCATCCTGAGTGCACTTAACTATGAAGTTTCCTCCATGCCTAAACCCAAAGCTTGCAATCTCATTTGAAAAACCTTCACCAAGTGTTGTGCCTTATGAACCATTCATTAGAAAGTCCCTACAAGCTTTGGGTTTAACAATGGAGGAACCTTTGTAGTTAAGCGCACTCAAGATGGAGTAGTACTAGGATGGGTGACCTCTCGAGAAGTCTCGGTGCTTCACCCCTATGAGAAACACCTAGATCTAATGAGTGCTAACTATTCCATTTATTCTCATGAGAGATGGATTCATGTTGAATCACTACTCTTTGAACATGGGTCAATGAGTTTGACTCAAAATCACATAGTTACATCCTCATAGCAATATCACAAATTGATGAGCTTAGGGGGATTTTAAAATGAATGGTTCATAAGGCACAACACTTGGTGAAGTTTTTACAAATGGGGTTGCAAGCTTTGGGTTTAACCATGGAGGAAACTCTATAGTTAAGCGCACTCAAGCTAGATTAGTACTAGGATGGGTGACCTCCTGAGAAGTCTTGTTGCTTCACCCTTGTGAGCATCACCTAGATCTAATGGGTGCTAAGCATTTCATTTATTCTTGTGAGAGATGGATTCATATTGAATCACTACTCATGAAACATGGGTCAATCAGTTTGACTCAAAATCACACATTAAATTTTGACAGCAATATTACAATCTTCTTGTATCATTAAAGGAGGTGGAGCTACTGACCCTTTATCCAAAATATTGATTGTGTCCTATGGTGGTGGTGATGAAATACACATAGGTCCTTGAGGTAGAGGAGGAAATTGATTCCAATACTCCCCTAAAGGATTTCTCATAGGATTATCTATTATCTTTTCACCCACCATCTCAGTGCCCACTAAATAAAATCAAAGTTTGAGAGGTTGAAGACACATGTCTCTTCACCATCCATCTCTACTATCCACTTCTATTGTTCATCTTCTCAAGTTGACACTTGGATAGGATCCCTTGGAGTGGATGGAGGTGTCTATATAGATATTCTTCTTCTCTCTTCCCCTATAGCTTTGGTTGACCAAGTTCTCTAGCCCAAGGGGATAAATTCTATTTTTTCCCCTTCTTCCTCATCCTCTCCTTTAGGGATGGTCCCTAGAACCTATGGGGAGGGAGTATTCTTATTTTTCAATCTCCTTGTCTAAGCACCCACCATAGTTCTTTCTATTGGAACTCTCTTTGTAGCTAAGGGGGAGGCTTCTTACTCTAAAGTTCTTGCAATGGAACCCCTTGTTCCTCTAGTTGTTCCTCCTCTTGCTTCTTTGGAGGTTACTCTTGGTCATCTTGAGGCTGGTTCATTGGCTTTGGCTCTTGCTAAGCTAGTGTTTTTTGGGCCTCAACCACTTGTTTCCTTTCCCTAGGGGCTACCCTCTTCATCTTTTTTCCCTTATCAACCACAAAGTACTCAACCTCTTTCTCATGGCAATGTATCATTTCCATCCTTACTAGGGATTAAATAGCTATCTTAGCACCTTTTCCTTTCTAAGATCTTGTATGTCTTGTAGAGGTATATCCTAGGAAATTGGATCTACTCTATTGTTAGCTAGACCACATGTCTTGAACAATGATCTATGTCATCATTTTCTACTCACCCTATCTCTATGTTCATGACTGGTTTGTCATAGTTTTTATCTCTGTTATACAAAGGATCCATCACTTCTAGGGCATCCTTTTCCACAACCTTTAGAGGAATCTTAATTTTTAGTACATTCTCTTCTAGATATAGACTCATTCTACAATAGTCCCTTATGAGGACATTATAGTCATATATTTTATTCAGCTAATGATCTTATAGGGATTGTTCATGGACGAACTCCTTTCCCACTAGATACTAGACCATCCCAATATTTGTGAAGTATGGGTGAGGAGAGTTATATTTTTCCAAGGGTTATTGAACCCATTCTGAATTAAAGGTAGCAATGTACCATTTTTTCTTTACCTCAAATGCACCAATTGTGATTGGCTAGACACATTTCTTGTTATGTTGTTTTGTCACTCTTTCATAAGAAGAAGTGAGTTGATATGCTATCTCTAAGAGTATCAACCAATCTGAAGGATATCTTGGGAGTTTTTTGGGGCACATAAAAGTAATAGCTACCTAAAGATACATGAATATCTTGAACTAAATGTAGTGGGCTCCTTCTTTAGTGATTCTAGTTGTTGCCTCTACTAACATTCTTTTCACATAATCTCCTTTAACAAATTGAATGATGAAAAAAATGAATCCATCATTGACTACTCTGTGTTGGCCTAGTTTTTCATATATTTAAAATTTTATAAAATTACAGTGAAAAATCTAGTTATCCATTTGAAATTAGGGATCATGTCTCTTCTAAGTTGGTTTTGCCCTAGAAAATTCCCTAATTTTTGTTTCCCTAAATGTCTTTTTGTGCCCTAAGTTCCTAAAAAAATGGGTTTACATTTGTTTCTATTTCAAAAATATGCACCAAAAATTTTATAAAGTCCTCAAAACCTTCAAAAAACCTTGTATCATATGTTTTTTTCATGGCCTTTTAAATGTTTCCCATGAAAATCCTTAACCTAGCATGTTTTTCCTCTTAAACCCCAATTTTTCCCTAGGTCAGTTTGTGCAGTGTTTCTTTTGAAATTCTTAACACTTGGAGAGTTATTGTATTGATTATCAATCATGAGAAGATCGACAATGGGCATATCCCAACATTCTAAAGTTGCAAAAAATTTAAACAAAGTAGGGATGCAAACTTGTGACACCTATCCCTACGGACCCCCATTTCTTTGGTTTTAAAGCAATGTATATTGTGCAAGTTCAAAACCATCAATCAAATGATGATTGATGATTTTTTCTTCTTTAGATTCTTAATATGTGTGGATTTTAACTAAAGCATGGAAGCAACAAGCTGCTATGTTGATAAAGTGGGACTAGATTCAGTTGGTGAACCACAAAATGAAACTGTCAAATTAAGTGATAGATTGGCATGTTCTGATTGGTTAAAGTTGTTGACTAGGATAGTAGAAGGTCAGTTTTGTAGGATCGTTGATCAAATGATGATCAACCACTATTGGTTGTCCACATTTGAAAATACAAAAAGTTTAACCAAAGAGGGGAAGTGAGGTGATGATATGTGGACTTGGTGGGGTTAATTGTGTCATGAGTTGCTACATTATGTTAAGTTGGATAATGTGTCTTGATTTTCCAGAAATACAACATGTAAGAAAAGGTGGATGTTGAGTTGGATCAATGGGCCAATGTTTTCTAAGTGAATGTAGTAAAATTTTGGATCACTTAGGATCGTTGATCAAATGATGATTGATGATCATTACTTCCCCAAAGTGGTGAAGTGATGCATTAATATGTATTCAACTTCTAAAAAAAGGGTAATGTAACTTTTAAAGTTTTAAGAGGAGTCATCCAATTTGGCATAAATCGATGGCTAGGTTTCATATTCTGTAGCACGGCTTGAAATATGACTATTCAAATATTAATTATAATCAATTCAAGCTTGTATGAAGCCAATTGCCATAAAATTTGTGATTCCTCTCATTTTTGAGATCCAAAAAATAGAAGTGTAGAAATATTCAGAGTGTCAAATTGTGTTTCCTCAACCCATGAATTATTGCAAGCAAAATTCTCAGTGGAACAAACAAATTTTTCTGGCTGAGTATTGAAAATCTTTGGTTAGCTATAGTTGAGATAATATAGATAAAATACCTACATGAAGGGATTTTCAAGAAAGGTAGATTACCAGTTAAGAATTGTGTATGACAATTTTTTGGAACAATTACCACAATCTACTAATGAGTCTTCCAAAGGAAAAGAGCTAGTCTTAAAAAAACCTTAGGTTATTGGTCAGTGAGGGTTTTTATAACAAGGCCCATTTCTTAAGAGATTCTAAAACATCCATTGGGGGTTTAGAGTTATTCTAAAAATGGTTTTCAGAGAGAGAACTTGATACTCTACTAAACAATGTATGGGATTTTGACATTGGCAAGCTATTTTTCCTGTGTGTTTTCTTCAATGATGACTTATTAGAGATGATAGCAAAGAGATATGACACAGTATCAAGGATGGTCAAAAATCATGTTGGAGATAACATTTTTAGGGTTTTTCCAGAGGTAAATAGGGGAGTTTTTAGATTAAAACCTAATCATGTAGTGCACAAGAAAATTGATTTGATGGATTTTTAGCTACATATGATGCTCATAGAGTATACCTAAGGAGAGGGCCATTACAAGAACACTTTGTTAAAATAGGCCAATTTCCATTGTAACTACAAATACCCTAGTCATTTTTAAGGAAATATTTCAATCCTATGGCTCAAGCACTTTACTTTTCTCTCTGCAGACTTTTTGGAATGGATAAGTAGGATCACATCCAAGGGTCCATTATTTTTATAATTGCCCAAATGCTACAATATGGCATGAGTTAATTTTTTTATTTCACCACATATTTAGCAAAAGAAATCCATTATGGATTAATATGTATAAGAAAGGCTAAAGTTGTAAAATGATTCTACTAGTACTCAATGTTAATGTACATCTATTTGTACAAGGGTGTTTCCTTCTTCTCCAAAGAGATGAAATTGGAATAAGAAAAGGATGGAGAAAAGTTACTTGCTCATTTATGGAGTGCATGCATGACTTTGAAAGTCACTGATGCTAGTTTAATCAGATTTGACAGATATTTTTCTTCCAAGCTAAGGCTTCTACTAACTTGAGATATCCCTAGAGAACATCAGTCCTTGCTAGAATTGATTAGACCTAAGGATCATGCCAAAGGAGTGAAGGTGATTCATAATTCGGGATTCATTATCCCATATTTAGTTTCTACTATGTTCAAAGTATATGGTTTCCTAGGGAAACCACATGTGTTGCCATAACAAGTACCTCTGAAGGTGGGGATTGCAAAATTTTTGTGGCAAGTGGGAGGGTTAGAAGAGAAAGAAATGTTGGGTAGATCTAAAGGTACTTTCTTCCCTCAGTTCACTATAGTTCACAATTTTATTTTTTTTAAGAACGGTTGGAGATAATTAGAATTTTTTTGGACAAGTATCAAATGGCCCAGTCCCATTCCTTCTTTCTTGATCTTGAAGGCTTCTATGATTTCTTTAGAGAGAGAACAAAATCTAAATCATATGAGCATGTTGTTTACTTTCCTAAAGATATAACTAGGAATCAATTTTCACTGCAAGAAAAAGAGATTAGAAAAGAGATGTGGAAAGTGTATAGTAGGGTGCTTGAGTTTGTTAATGCCTTTGAACCTAAATATAATCCCCTTGCTGATAAGAAATATTGGGTTGATAAAATAGGCATGCTTATGAATAATTTTGCTAGGTTTATGCAATCCCTAAATGAAAAGAAATAAATTTTGACCCAAACATATCTAGAGTAACTCATTGAGGTAGAAATTTTTTTGGCTAGTAGGCAATCATAAACCCAAGCCAGTATACATTGTAGAAAAAGGGTGGTTATCTTATGGCTAGAAGTATACAACTTGTGCCACTCTATAAGAGACAATTTTTATAGAGTTCACCTACTACACCTACTGCAAAGAAGTAGAAATGAGAATAGGGTTCCTCTTCTAGGGTTGAAGAATATTCTCCTTTATAAACCCCTATTTGAATAGATGATGAAGGCTCCTTACGGGACAAAATGAAATAGATTGGAGGTGAAAAGCATATGGTCATAATTACAACATAGATAAAGGAAGGAGCACTTGAAGAGCCTCCCATGCCATCATTAGCTCTTATTGTAGGAGATTTTCAAGGTAAAGAAATTGAACTTGTGGTGGAACAAGCATCTAAGAAATTTTTGGATGATGAAATCTTTGTAAAATCTAGAGCATTCATTCAATTTTTGTAGAGGAGAAACATAAGCAATTTTTAAGCAAGGTGTAAGAAAACTAAACTAAGGCAACTTAATAGGAAGGACTCTAAAATTGAATAGGAGGTCAAGGCTAGTCTCATAGAAGAGTTTGATAAAATAACCCTCGAGGGGGGAAGACAATTTCTAAAGGACTCAGTGATAATGATACTTCCTAAATGGAACATTGTTAATGCAATGATCGTTGATGCAGTTAGAAAGGAAAAAAACACCCAGTTCAATACTAAGGAACGTGTTTTATAAGCCATAAAGGAGTGAAATAAAATGATTCCCATCAAGCCTTGGTAATATGGTCCATAAAAGAGAGAGACGAGGCCAAGATTGAAGAGGTTTCAAACTCTAAAAACATAGGAAGTCTCATGTTCTATAAGCTAAAGAGGTAGATAGTGACAAAGTGGCTCAAATGACCAAAGAAATAGATGATTTTGGATTTTTTGTTGTGCCAAGGACAAAAATAAAATTTTTGAATTAAATGATAGATTTGAGAAGGTTTTGGAAACCTATGAAGAAAGAGGGAGGAAGGTATACTAATTGGAAAGTACAGTTTCTCAAATGGAAAAAAGGTTTAGAAAAAGAAAGATAGGAACACAATCTAGTTAGCTCAAGATTTCTCCTCCTCCTCCTCTAGTACCACCTTTTAATACCATCCCAATTGTGGAAATACCAATTACTCTACAAGAACCCCAACTCTACACACCTGAGGATCTTGATGAGGACAAGGAAAAAATAAGGTCATTACATGTGGAGTTGGATATCAAACATTACAATTTAGTATCTAGTAGACAGGATAGGTTGGCCCTCATTTTATTTAAAAGTTTTAAAATTAGTAGAGATATGGAATGAGTTGATAAAAAATGAGGCAACCTTAAGACCAATTTTGAATAAATGGATTAGCAGGGATGATATCATTACAACCCTTTGTTGTCATGTCATAGATTTTTCTAATGAATTGGTGGAAAGAACTTTTGACCAAGCCACTGATCTCTTAGATTTTGACCATAAGAGAGATTTATTGTAGAGAAAGATAAATAGTTGTTTCATTAAATAACTTGGTGAAAAAATTAATCTTTGTCCACATGTACTCAAGGGTATAGGCTAGATAAAAGAAAAGGAGGAATGCACTAAAGAATTAAATGAATTAATGAGCATTAGAATTAATATAGTTGTAAATGATAAAAAGTGTATTTGGTTTTCTATAACTATAGAGCAAGTTGTATAGGTACAAATATTTTTTTATTCTTTCAAGAAAGATTTTGTTGAGATAAGAAGAATAGGAAGAGACATCTTGAAGAAGGAATGAGAAGTATTAAGTTTCAACTGGACTAATGATGAATTCTTTGACAAGTGGATAATATATTACTCTCTAGCAGCACAAATTTTGCAAATGATAGTTGAAACAAAGAGTGTAGACAAAGCAGTAGCTATAGAAAAGGTGCAGCTAGTTGATTTATTAGTTCAAACAGAGGGAATAGATGAAGAAAAAAAATTGCAACCATGGGCATGGCATCTCAAACTAATGATCTAGTAGGTGATCAACCAATTATAATTAATATCTAGATACCATAACATGACACATCATATGCAAGCTAAGTGGTCCCATAGTTGGAAGAGAAACAAATGTAATAGAGTCAATTACCAGATGCGGTGCACCAACAAGCAGTTGTTATAATAGAATTGGTCCCAGCACAAGAAGATCAAGGATAAAGATATTATGTTGCAAAGATCCATAAAAACACCAAATTTTGTCTTTTTGTGATAGTGACAATTTTTTTCCATTTGTCTTTCTTTTTTCTAAGGACAGTTGTCCTTTCTCCTCTATGCCCATAGCTTGTTTCATCTCACACTATATAAGTGAGTTCCCAAGGTTAGAGGATGGTCCAAAATTTGTATATGTTTAGTCTTATGATATTTTGCACTCAGTCTATAGAGTCATTGTGTCAATTATATGATGTATCCAATTTTGCAAGTCTGAGAATTCAAATGGATCTTGAATGAAAAATTTTTCATAGCTTGAGTTATTCTTAATTTTATACCAATAATGTATTAGTTTCAAAGAATATTAATACAAGGAGGTAGTTCTAAATACTTGTGTTTCTAAATTATTTCTTCATTTTCATATGCTTGTTATTTTGGGATTGAGTAAGCAAAGTTCATGCAATTTAATGCATCTTGGATAGGTTGTATGTCAATTTATTGTTGCTTTTAATTCAAAGAACTAATTAATTACTTCTGTAAATTGATAGGGTTTCTAAGAATTTGAGATGGATATCATAAGAATGGGGTTTAAGTTTAATGGCTAATAATTTTAATTGCAAGACAATTAAATAGGTTGAGTATTTACTATTGTGACTCTATATAGAAAATGGACTAGGCACTAATCATAAGTTGTGATGAAAATTGATGCAATTATTTGGTTACACAAAGCACATATAAATCAAATCAATTTTACATTTTTGTAATGAATAATCAAACCTATTGGTCATCACATATCTATAGTAGTTTTCCTTTGAATTATAGCTAGTCATTTCCATCCCTAAGGTGCACCCACCTTGGTCCTACAGAGCCAAAAGTATAGAGAATAGTTGTATTATGTTAATGTTGGTCCAAATCTGAGATAAATTCAGCTGAATATAAGAATTAGCTAATCTTAGGACTATGTCTTGTCTTTTGCATCCTGCAGTTGGGTATTTTGTAGTCTG
Source organism: Cupressus sempervirens (assembly GCA_028749045.1). Lineage (NCBI taxonomy): Eukaryota > Viridiplantae > Streptophyta > Pinopsida > Cupressales > Cupressaceae > Cupressus > Cupressus sempervirens. The sequence continues at coordinate 889,369,737 of CM053789.1, forward strand.
GTAGTTTTAAAACATAAACACTTTGTTTTCCACATTCTATTGTGTAAACTTCTTTTTCATCAGTTGTGGGTATACCACATAGGGCCAAGAATTTGTATCTTTCTTTCTTCCCTTTCTATATAGCCCTAGATATTTGGTGGTTCTAGCTACTAGGAGGTATACAATTATGATGCCATGTAGAATTAAGGATCTATTTTGATAGTGACTAGCTACTCATCCAAGCTGTCACTTAGTATGGTGGCCCAATCAGTGGGCATCTTTGTGGTCCATATGGTTTCAAGAAAGTGAACCATCCATATTTGTAGATGATCCACTACAAGAAGGACCATTACTTTACTATAGAGGACAATCAAGTATCTAATATCATCTTTCATATATCCTCAGGTCATATCCACCTTGTCTACTCTTCAGCCCAAAGGTGTCTAATTGATAAAAAATGAGGTCTACACTAGTTCTTTTGCCTCTTTCTCATTCTCTCTATACCACTTTTCTGATCCATCATATGGACTTTTAAGGTATTGATCTTCCCTATGAAGATGGAATACTTTCTAAATGTTGCAAGGTTAGAGTTCTAGGGCCATCTCTGTTTTGACACTCTTTATGATCTCCTCTATCACATAGTGTTCTACCAACATAATCAGTTTAGAAAATTGAATTGATGTGGGGTGTGATGCTACATTAACCAATTCACTTTGAATCAATGTAGATACCATCACTGACCTCTCCTTGGGTTTGTTGAAAATAGTCAAAAAGGCATTCCAGTTGATGTGGCCTAGCTTAGTATCTCGGATCTCTACGTGTCCATCATGGAATCTTTATTTATTAGGTGCACCTTGGTACTTGAATGCAATGAGTTTTGGTGCCATTTTCTCAGCCATGGATGATGACAATGAGGTCAATTTATCTACATGAAGGAAACAAAAATTAGTCTTCTTATGTTGAAAGACCCAAAATTGGACTCTACAAGACTCAAATTAATGAGAAAATGGGTCAAATCTAATTAGAATAAACAAAAAATGCAATTTCTCCCCCCTAATGGCCACTTTTTCCTTCAACACAGTTATTGGACCCTTAGATGTGTGGTAGTGGGCATGCTTATCCTTCATAATGGCTTAGTGCATAGTTGTACACCAATGCATATGCACACCCTAACAAGGTGTGCATGGTGTGCATAATGGCTTCATGCACAAGAGGGGGAGGGGGGTGTGGTGGGGGGTTCTCAGTTATAACTAAGCTTGGGATGTGTACACATCTAAGGGGTGCACATGTGCACACCTTATTGGTAGCCTTTCTTTTGTTAGGTTTTCTATGTTCTTTTTAGATTTTTTAAGTGTTTGGGTTCAAAGGTGAAAAGGTGCAAACCTCTTAGGGGTGGGCATATGCATACCTCATTAGAGTTCTACCTTGTGTTTTTTTATAGGGGAATAGAGTGATAGAGTAGCATAGAGGCTAGAGGTTTGGAGGTATGGTGTTGATAGAAGGAAAAGAGAAAAGTGAGGAAAGGAGAGAGGGGTTGGGAACCTATATAGGCCTCAGGGTGATTCCTTGTGTGCACCTCTACACGTGTGCACCTTTGTGGGTTCCTCAATGCACATGTGCACACCCTCAAAGTAGGGGTAGTCTATCATGAGTATCTAGAAACTTTGAGATAATCTTTGGCTTCACCAATCTATTCATTGAGAATCCTTGTAAAACCTACTTATCAATTAGTATATGACTAGATGGTAGAATCTAGTTTGAGAGCTCTTGGTGAGTTATCAATTCTTTCCTTTTGAGTGTTGTGTAATTCTTCCTTGAAGCATTTTTGTTGTTTGTATAGAATAGGATAGCCATTTTGGAGTGCATATCCTATATATTTAATTTCTTTTTAGAATCATCTAGAATCTTTAGATGCAACACCTATTGTTTTTCTTTTCTTTCTTTCTTTTCTGCTCTGACCACACTCAAATAATGTGGCCAAGGTATCAATGTTATTTTCCATATCTATTATTCAGTTTGATAACTCTTGTGTTCCTCTTTCAATGAACTTTTGGGAAACTCTCACATCAAATAGTGATCTTAGCAATTCTTTGAAGAGGTCCTTCATCTGAATTGAAATTTTTTCAATTATCCCTTGCTACTATCAACCTAGATTCAAAAATGACCTAGATAGTCAATTCTTAAATTTGTAAAGTGTTGAGAGTTATCAATCTACAATTCTAATTTTGAGACAAGAAGTCCTCTACAACTACAAGCAACACCTATTTTTAGTTGGTACAAGAAGAAAAATCATCTGAATGCTTTATTGAATACATCAAGAAAGAGTTTTTATACACCTAACCCTTGGTTGATAAGAAAAGTTAGACAATACTTTAAATAAAACACACAACTAAAAGTAAACATACTTGCAAAAAATAAATACACTTGTATAGAGTAAATAAACATGCAAAAAGTTTTTTCTTTTAATTTTTGGGGACATTTTCCTTTTTAGGCTTCAAAATAATGTTCCAAGAACTAGCCATTGACTAGAAATGGAACAAATTTCCCTTTTAAGGAACTTAGTCTAAAAGTATTTCCTCCCAAAATCTCTACAATCTAATAGGGGCCAATCCAAAAGCATTGAAACTTGGTTTGACTTCTTGGTATTTCTTTTGCCTTGTCCCACAAAAGAACAAGGTCTGAGATTCTAAAAGATTTTATTATGGCTCACTTGTTGAACCAACATTTTATGGCATCTTGATGTTTTAAAATGTGCTCTAAAGCTATTGTATTTTTCTCATCTAGTTCCAACAGATTCATCAATCTGATCTGAACTCTTTTAGTCTCCTTAGCATATCCTCTCATAAATTTCAACACCAAAATCTTGATATTCAGTGGAAAAAATATTTCTTGTCTATAGATGAGTAGATATGGGGATGTTCTCAAATCATTCTTAATCCTAGCTCTATCTATACATAGTGTGTATTTCAATTGATTTTTCTAATCTTTTGGGTTTTCTATGAGCAAGCACTTTACACTAATACATTTGGTACCAAATTGCAATGGCACTACCGTTGCAATTTGGTACCAAATGTATTAGTGTTAGTACTATGATCAAGTTCTTATTGGTGGATTCAGACACACCATTCCCTTGGGGATGGTAATTATATGAGAAATTTATTATTTATTAATCGTCTAATGTCCATTGAGTAAGGAAGATCAATCCAAAAGATGCCCCGTTATCACACAATAGGAAGACCAACATTCCAAATCTAGTGACAATGTGCTCTTCTAGGAAATTAGTAACCACTTTTGTAGTGTAATTTCAAAAAGTTTCAGCTTCTATCTAGCATGTGTAATAGGCTATAGCTATAAGGAAAAACATGTTTTACATTGATGATGGTGGGCTTAATGGTCTAGTAAAGTCCAAACCCCACTTGGCAAAATGGTGTACCTCAAATACTAGTTGTAGTGGCATAGCTAGATGTTTCTCCCTATTGTCCCTTTTTAAGAAAGTGTAGAAAGAACATACATGTTCAAATATATCTTTGAAAATTGTAGGCCAAAGGTAACTTGATCTCAAAATCATATGGGTTGTAGCCTTTGTTGATCCATATCACATTCCATACTTATCTTGATAGTGTTCCAATACCTCTTTTTCTTCCTCACATCCCAAACATTCCAAATAAATGCCCTCATGGTTTCTTTTATAAAGTTTCCTATCTTGTAAAATTTAGGATTCAAATTTCATCTTGAGTCCCTTACATTGATAACTATTCATCCAATGATGATATTAATTCTATAAGAGGTAATACAGGATATCTTGATACCAAATGTCATGTCTATTATTATTCCTTCATCAATGTCCACATGAGACACTATGATTTTTTCTTTATTGTTAGTGTTGATCTTATCATCAAATCTGATCTCATTGTTAGCTATCATCTTGGTTAGCCCTTGTTCTCTCACTAGCTTCATTGGTTGAATTTCCAAATTGATATCTTGTAATATAGCCATCCCTTTTCCTCTTCTTTCACCTAATTCATTGTACATTAGTAGTGATTTGACTGTAGGACTTGACACAATAGCATATACCTTACTCTTGAGTATGTAATGGAAAAATTTATTTACTGCTTTAATCAAGGAAAATCATTGTTTGTCAAGATTGGAATAGTTCAATTTGGCATTCTTTAGTGGAAAAATCATGAATGCAATAGGTCTCTCATCTTATTGAGTGTTTTGAAGAAAAAGAATAGATTTTGAAGGGAAACTCATAGTCTGGACTTACAAGTATTGTGGGTGTGGAGATAGCTACTTTTATGTCTTAAAAATACTTCTTTATTTAAGGAATCCATTTTCTTTTCTCCCTACTTTAGCAAGTCATTGAGGGGTTGAACTATTTTAACAAGCCCATTAGTGAACATTCTCACAAAATTAATCTTCCCATAGAAAGATTTAAGCTCTTTATGACTATGGGGAGGTGACAACTTCAAAATAGCTTCTCTCCTTTCAAGATCAATGGATATCCCTACTTCAAAAATAATGTCACCCAAAAGCTTTCCTTTGGTAACCCCAAATGAATACTTCTTAGGATGAAGAGATATGCCATATCTCTGACATCGGTTGAAAACTTGTCTCATATTAGAAATATGAATACTTCAATATTTTGAAAAGATGGTTAGGTCATCTATATAAATAATTATATATTTATTAATTATTCCCTTGAACACATTATCCATCACTCTTTGAAGTATGGCTCCTGTGTTGATCAATCCAAAAGGAATTCTTTTGTATGCAAAGGTTCCCTATTTTGTTGTAAATGTAGTTTTTAACCTATCTTCCTCATCTACCATCACTTGGTTATATCCTAAATATTTGTCTAGAAAAGATATAATTTTGGATCCATTCACAATTTGCAATACTTCATCAAGTGAGGAAAAAGTGTGGTTATCTTTCTAGGATACTTGGTTTAAATTGCAAAAATCTACACAAAGATCAATTTCTCCAGTATTTTTCCTTACTGGAACCAAGTTAGCAACTCATGTAGAATGTCGGATTGGAAAAATTATTTTAGTGCCAAACAACATCTAGACCTCTTTCATTGTTAATGGTTCAATAATGGGATTCACCAGTCTCTATCTTTGACGAAAAGGTTTAACATTTGGCTTCAATGGAATATTGTGAGTAATGATGTTTGGATCATACATCTTAAGCTCTTCATAACTCCATGCTATGACATATTTGTATCATGTAAGTAACCGTAGCATACTTTCTCATTTTTGATGATTACATGCCTTCCTAATTCTCACCAACTTAGGGTCTTCTTTTGTTCATAGATTATATGAACCACATTCTTTGATCCCTTTTTCTTCACCAATCATCTTGCTACGTGCTAATTCATCTCAATCAAAGATACATTCCAACTCCAGCATCCCCTTAGGAATAGTATTGATTTTCAAATTTATAATCCCATCTTCATCTTCTATCTCATCATCCTCAGGTTTATTATCAGGAGTATCATCAATCTCTTGTCCTTTGAAAAGACCATTGCACATAATGAACTTAAGAATATGTTGGTCATCATGGAAGATTTGGAAATTAGTAATGTAATATAGAATATATGGGGAAAAAACCAATTAAACAAAAAACCTTTTGAGTATTTTGATTTCAATGGGTAGTAATGTACTGGCTATTATTGCAAGGGCATCGACTACCATATTTCTCCTTCTTGGAATAAACCTTATGTTCAAGGCCTCAAAATCTTCCATCAAATCCCAAACTCTTTTTAGGTAAGCAAGTAGTCTTCTATCATTCCAAGAGTAGATTTTTTTAGTCTTCTATCAATTCTCTAATGTGAAGAGAAGTATGTGAATCAATGCTTCATATTCTACAACATTATTAGTACATCTTAATTGTAAACAATATGAAACATAACAAGACCTATCTTTGGGATTAATTATTTCAATACCTACATCAACTCCCAATTTTTATTTAGATCTGTCAAATCGGAGTGTCCACATTGGTTATTCTTTTAGTTTTCTTAACTTGTGTTTGTTTGTTTGAAGCTTTTCTTTCACTTGAAATTTGAAGGACTATATCTTTAGGATCCATTGCATTCTTTCACATGGTGGACTTGGTAAGTTACCATTGTTTACCTTTGATATGGGGTTCATCCATTTTTTTTGTTTGTCTTGAATTTCCCCAATCAATTCTGTGATTTTACCAATTTGTGGCTTAAGATGAACAACTATCAAGGTCCATCCTTGACCTTTGAAAAAGTGTCTCCTCTTCATCATTCTCCATGACTTTAGATATGTACATGGGACTTGAATTTTCCTTTTGTATCTTAGTTGGAGTTTGACCATTTTTTAAGTGCATCATCTGAGTTAATACCTAAGCAATTTCTTCTTGGCAATATGAGCACTCAAATCCTAAATGACTTAATTTTTGTAACCTACAAAATCCTCGACGGAGAAAAAATCTAGGAGAAAAAACATTTAGGTATTCTTCTTCCCCTAAAAATTATAAATTCATGATCATAATGTCTATGAATTGAGTCACAATCTCATCTCTTAGGGTAGGGTTCATGGATTCTCTATTTATATTTTCTAGCTTCTTGGATAAAGTTATGTCATGAGCCATTACCTTGTAATAACCTAAGTTTGATTGAAGAAATGCTACTTCATTCAGGGCATTGTATCCTATGATCATTTCCTTTAGTTTTGACTTGCTTCCTATCTTGATTTAATTATTCAATCATTTCCAAGGCAACCATAATTGAATAAAATTAGTTGAGAACCATCCTCTTAGGCATCTTTTCATCCTTTACTCAATAATAAGCCATACATTTCTTGAATTTCCACCACATGTATGTCTATGATATATTGAATTCTAGGTCCTATAGTCAACTATATTTGAACAACTTTCAATACCCCAATAACTTTTACTTATGTTTTATCAAGTTGAGTCACTATTTGATTCATAGGTTGAAGGGTGACTCCCAACCTTTGGGATATCAAGATTGGCATGACATTACAGGAAGCTCCTAAATGTATGAGACATTTATGGAGGTTTCTTCTAAAAATTCTAAGATCGAGCAAGAAAGGACGCACTTCAAACTTGTCTTTATACATGGTGGGAATCTCTTCAAAAGTGTTAACTTGTTGTGATACTATCTTTTGAGGGCCTATGTTAGGCATTGTCTTGATATGATCAAGAGTTTTTAGCAATGCTTCCCTCTAATAAGGGAAAAATTGTAGCATATTCAACAAGAATATATTGACTTTTGTTATTTTTAAATCTTCCACTACACTATACTTTTCAGTTGATCAAGCAGGATTCTTTAGTATCATAGGTATATTTCCTTGGTTCTGACTTTGTCGTCAAACATAGGGTTCTCTAGTAGGAACTAGATTGTTACTCACTCTTGGATCTGGAGACATTGGTTGCAATGTGGAAGGAATCCCATCAGCCATGGGTTCCTTTTGATTCTACAAATTATGAGTATTTTGATTGTTATTCTAAAAAGAAAACATCTCTTCTAGTTTAGGATTTGATTCTTGACTGAATGGAAAGGTAAATTCTTTATTGACTTGTTCTTCTATTCCCGAATTCTATGGAGAATCATAAGATTCTAATACCATAGTATTCAACTACATAGGGGGATCATTATTAGTGCCTTATGAATTATAATTCACTTCTTGATTTCCATTGAAATATGAGCTACCATCTTTAGGTATTTTTTGATTGGCATCAAATTGATTAGTGTCCACAAATTGAGCATTATTGTTTTTGTTTGTAGGGATATTTCCATTATTTGGACAAGTATTCCATTGTTGATTATGTCTTTAAAAACCATTGTTTCGATCTAGAGGATTGAAATTATTCCCTGCATTATTATGTCTACTAAAATTCTTATTGTAATTCTAACCATAATTGTTATTGTTGTACAAATGCATTCATTCTCTAAAAATTGTTGTTGTGCCCTTGTGACAACCACAAATGGGTTAGATCATTGGTAATCTAACATATGGTCTTCTTAATTTATCCTAACTTAGTTGTAACATTATTTTCTATCTCAATAGGTGTTTCTTCCTTTTGCTCAAAGAAAGAAACTTTTGTAGGTTCATATCCTAGGTAAGTTATGGCTGGAGTTGGCACAACTGGTGCCTATTGTAGTGGAATTGGAGTTAGTGGAATGAATTTACATGGTATCACTTACACTCTAGTAGGATATGTTGATATTATTGTACTTGCTTAAGTTGAAACCATCAATCCTTTTCTTAAAAAAAAAGGTAATTTCTTCTTCAAAGACTTTTTCCAATGTATCAATGTCTGCAGTAGTTGATCTTCTTAGGAAGATAGTGGCGAGGTGGTCCATATATAGCATTAAGATTGATCTAGATTGTAGGCTTAACTAGTATGGTATAGGGTATTTCCAACTCATAGTATGCCATGTGAAATTAATAATTGAAACATGAAATGGTCTCCATTGGGTCCCTCTTTATTGATATAAACTGATGATGTAATACAGTTGGGTTGATGCATGTTTTGAATTAATCTAGTAATAATTTTTCAAATGTTGCCTAGTTCTAGATACATCTTGGTGGTAAATTCACATACCAGTTGAAGACAACTTCTCCCAATGTGTATGGGAATAAATAGAGAACCATATTCTCTTCTTGAATCTATTTTTTATTATATATTTCTTGGAAGGCCTTGATATGATCTTCAATTTTTCGTATCTCTTTGTAGATGAATCTTGGGAAAAAATTTCCAAGATTGTCTGGAAGATCATTGAGTGCAGCTTGGAAGTTGACTGGTGAATCTACTACATTTCCAAAGAAGGCAATTGGTGGAGGATTAGGTAGAATGATAGGTGGTGGTAGACTCAAAGGTGGAACTGAAAAAGATGATAAATTTTGGAGTGGGAGTAGAATAATTCTTGATATGCCCTTATCACTACGAGGCTTACAAAAATGACTAAGTTTTACAAACTTGTTTCCATTAGGTGAAGACCTTAAAACTTGCTAAAATCGTGATGGTGGATCAGGATCTTCTAGTTTGTGTTGATTCTAGAAAAGTGCACCTATGCACCTTCTAATAGTGAGGGATGGAAAATTTTAAGAATGTCTAAAAATTGTACAATTTTCAAACAACTTGTTTTTCTTAATCTAAATGGTTTTGTGGCCCTCCTTCTAGTGCCACTTTCATTGAGCTTTTATTTTGCATGATGTTGAATGATGGAGATCCTTTTGAATCCCTCTCTTGAAAAGTTGATCAAGGACCAACTCGATGGTTCTAGGCGGGTTTTCCAAATGACTAGGTAACTCAAATGAACATAAATATGTATGTTCATAAGGAGGCCTTTCTTGGTTCAAACCAATCTAGATAATTTATTGTTGTTTGAAATATAACCACAAAAGAGATATATTTTTTGTAATTTTTATTTTATGATGAATGCAATTTATCGATGCAACTATATGAATTCTTATTTTTAACCAAATATTTGAAAATAAAGCAACAAGGATAGAATAACAAAAGATTAAAGAAAATAAATAAAAAGGAAATTCCTAATGGAAATAAACCAAGGTAACAACATGTCTGCAAATTAAATTATCAAAAGGATCAAATAGGAAACTAATGAAATTAGAAGTAGTGCTTTCTCAACTCCACAGATGCAATTGTCAATGGGAACTTCAATAATGACTGAAAGATGTTTCATGTTTCATCAAATCATGCGGCCATGGAAAGTGCACTCACACAAGATAAGATGCTATGCAAGAACAAAGATTATCCTTTCTCCAATTTGTCACAATAGCATTATTTGTTAACATAAGGCAAACACTAGAACTAGAAGATCACATAATCATAACAACACAATAAACCATTGACTCCATTTTTATTTAGCAACATGCATTCACACAAATAATGCACTCTGACAAGAATAACTACACTCAGAATGAGGGCACTATTAGCATATATTATTTGCATCAAAATAATGGTCCAAAGTACATATTATAGACATGTATATATAAGAAATCATTTTCTCCATTTGTGGTAGGAGTGAGAGCTCTTTAAATGAAAAATTATCCTAAAAACTAATTTAAAAAATCTAATTAAATACAAATTGACTCTCTAAATGATGTTAATTAGGTCTCGACCCTTTTTATATCCATTAATGGGTGCATGAGCATTTATATGACACAAAAATAATGAAAGAATAAGAAGATAAGAACAAGGAAACTATGAGATGATTTGGAAGTCTTTGGATGCTCTAAAATTGGAAGCTTGGATTTTTTTAGACATTTCTAAGAGTAAACTACCACAAAAATGTGTTTCTGGTGCATCGAATGCTCTAAATTAGCAATAGGTAGTTAACTATTAGGGCACTGCTTCTTCAAAACTATCAGTGCACCTCTATGAAAAGTGCACCTATGCACCTTGGAGACAAGTTCCAAAAAACCCAAAAATATTCTAAGTGTCAAAATTAAAAAATCCAACATCTCGATTTTCTTCCCCTCTATACCAAAATGATGTCTATATGTTTATTCTTGAATTTCTATATCATCTATGCTAATTGACTTGTTCTGGTAAATCTAAATCATCATGCTTATTCTTTAAGATATCTTTCAATATTTACTAACTTATATTCTTGTTTTTGCAAAATCTTAACGCTTGGTGTCCAGTTCGAAGAATACCTCTTCATTTTTCAATGCTTGTCTTATATCATCTTATAATGAAGCTTCTTAGAATGTTCCTCTAAATTTTAGGACTACTAATTGTATTGTAAAAACTTTGGTCTTCAGCTCATCCTAAAACATCTCAAGGCTAGCAAAATTGTAGTACCTTTTTGCTTACAAAAATTGCTCTTGAGCTTTATCTTTTATCTTTTAGATTTCCTCATGTTATCCCTCCATTACTTTATTACATGATGATATTATATCTATCCAATCATCGAGCTTATATAACTCCTCTACAGTGTATACTTCCATTAGTATATGGTACCTTTGGCCCTTTATTGACCCAAGTGCTTGTAAATCATGGGCCTAGGTACATACTTCATCCACTAGCCAAAAATCTTGGTTTACAATGGAAACCAACTTGTCATCATTTGAGAGGATGTGGTCCAATAGGTTCAAATTTATGTGTATTATCTGCACTCCCCTCTCCTCAAAATTTTCATGTAATTGTTGACATGCTTCTGAAAATGAGTCTAGCTATGTTCCTTCCTATTTTCTTCCTAGTGCAACTCTAAGAGTGACCTCTAGATTTTCTAGGTCAATAGTTCCCACTATTAGAATATATATAGTTCGTTAATATAAATATGATGGGGGTGCTGAATTAGTTATACAAATGATATCACCAATAAAAACCTTACACAATCTTAACCATATGAGTAATGTAAACTAAAACCACAAAAAGATACTCATACACAATAGCACTAGATATGTCAACTAGGTAAAACCTTGATTAGAGGGAAAACCCTAGTGGGGATGGTACCCATAAGATGATGTACTAATATACATATTTCTTGTTAGAGGATGGATCCTGTTAGGAGTCTGTTACAATATTTAGTACATATGAGTCCCTATTAGGAGACTTTGAATCCCTATTAGGATATTCCAACCCTATTAGGAGTTATCCTAACCCTATTAGGATTTGTGGAAGATAGCTTGACCCATTGCCCAAATAGATTCAAGGGCAAGACTAATGAACCCACTATCCAAATGATCTCTATATTATTCCTTGCAAAATAATAGAACTAAATTGTACTTTCTTCCTCTATCTCTACCTCTATCTTGTCAACTGGACTTCTACTCCTTCTGATCTTGCAACCATATCACAAACTACACATCCAATAATCCCTTGGATCACATACACACATTCAATCAATACTCTGCTCCTTTTCGCAATTTGTACTTCAAAAATGATCTCAATACTTAAACACATATTACAATAACCAAAGACATTTTTCTTTTATACCATATCTTCATAATAATTCCTTAAGTTGGCCTAAAGGATTTCCCAATTAATTGCAATAAGATATATAATTAATTATATTTGCAATAGCATTGTTAGCTCGCAGTCTATACAAAAATTTGCACATGTAACTCTAGGTCTTGTGCACTTGCTAACATCATCATCTGACTTTCTTCTATCACTTACTAATTGTGCATCACTTTATTATAGCTTGGTTAGAAGATATAATTGAAGCATCAAAAACTACCAAATAAATACTGATCTATTTCTGTGATGTTCATAATAAATTATATATAACTAATTTACATATTTGATTTAGACATTTTCCTCTTAACCATGTCATCAAGAAACATCTAGGAACATGTCCTTAAGTGCACATCACCTAACCATTATTCATTTACTATGAAACATAAGATTTCTAACTGTTATTCTTCCATATTCTATAGGAACACTATTATGTTGACATCAACGACAAACACAATCATGAATATAGCATCAATACTCTCCAATACTTAGGATACTCCCCCAATGTAGTATCATCAAAATTCATGCCAAAAATCTCCCCCTTTAGCATTGATGATAACATAGATGAAAAACTATCTAAGTTCAAAGAATAACAAATAAATCATTATTGTTGCATATTCTTGCATTGTTACATGAATATTTGTAAATCTCTATGAAAAGATATATTTCCCCCATTTCTTAGGAGTACTTCTTGTGCACACTCTTCTCTATACCTTAGGAGAATTTTTTCATTCCTATTTCTCCCCCATTGACATTAATCTCAAAGGTGTCACTAACAAATACAATCGATACATACCAATTGCTAATTTTTTGCTCCAAGTCATTTACTAGCTCAAGTGTCTAGAGACACTATTCAATACCACATACCAAATACCAAAAGTTCTCAATGACTTAGTACATATTAGATACTCCCCCATATTAGAAGCATCATCATACAATCCAATCAAATAATAGTGCTCTATGCCACAGAATTGATGCACTCTTTGCATCAACTACCCAGAAGTATGCAAGGGCATAACCCTAAGAATGATCTTAGGTATTCAAATGTATCTTTAGTTAAAGGAATCATAAAGATATTTGTAATGTAATCTTTGGTACTTACATACTCTAAGCTAATCTCCTTTTCTACTACTTTTTCTCTTAGTACATGATACTTAATTGATATATTCTTTGTCTTAGAATGCAATACATGATTCTTAGACATACTCACTATACTTGTGTTATCATTGTAAATAATAATAGGTTCTTCAATCTCAATTCTAATATCTTTCAACATTTTCTTCATCCACATAACTTGATTACAGTTATTAGCTACTACAACATATTCTACCTTACTTGTGCTTTCTAAAATACAATCTTATTTCTTGCTTAACCATGAAACCAATCTCCCTCCAAGAAAAAATGTTCCACCATTGGTTCTCTTCCTATCATCCATATTTCCTACCTAATTAGCATCAGTATATGCACAAAGTGTGAAATCATTAGATCTGTCATACCAAATTCCATCGTTAGATGTCCCTTTTAGATATCTAAATATTCCCTTTACAACTAAAAAATGATATTCTTTAGGATCAACTTGAAATCTAGCTACTATGCCAACTTCATTTTCTATATCTAGTCTTGTGTGAGTCAAAAACTACAAACCTCCAATCATTGATCTATACTTCTTTTGTTCTACTACAAGTGTCTCATCTTTGCTAGATAACTTATGACTGATTATCATGGGTGCACCAACAAGTTTGAAACTTTCTAGACCAAACCTTTTCAACAAGTCTTTTAGGTACTTAGTTTGTGAGATGAATATACCATCATCATTCTATGTAATTTGCAATCATACGAAAAAATTCATTTCTCCTATCATGCTCATTTCAAATTCATTCTTCACATCTTCAGCAAATTTATCACTAGCTTCATCATTGCCTCCAAAAATGATGTCATCAAAAAATATTATAAAGATCAATAAACCATGTTCAATCACTTTTAGATATGAGTTACTAACAGTTGTACCTTTAGAAAATCCAAGCTTTGCCAAGTAACTATCTAACCTCGCATACTAGGTTCTTGGTGCTTTCTTTAGACCATAAAGAGATTTCTTCAATCTATATACCATGTCTATATCTTCTGTTGAAGGAAAACCTTCAGGCTGCTCAATATAGACTTCTTCTTGTAGTTCTCCATTTAGAAATGTAGACTTGACATCCATCTAATAAACCTTGAACTTCTTATTTGTTGCATATGCCAAAAACATCATCACTACTTCCATTCTTTCTACGATGCATATGTCTCCTCATTATCAATTCCTTCTTGTTTTGAATAACCTTTATAAACAATTTTGGCCTTGTTTCTCACAACTTCTCCTTGCTCATTCATCTTATTCCTGAAAATCCATTTAGTTCATATAACATTCTTATCTTTTGGTCTAGGTACCAATTCCTATGTATCATTATTTATTATCTGGTCCAATTCTTCCTTCCTTGATTAGATCTAGTGATTATCCTTGACTGTTTCATCTACACATTTTGGTTCAACTTGAGATATCAAACATATCTCCTCATTTTCTCTATCCCTTTTCATTACTCATTTGTCCTTACTTCCAACTATTTACTTGAGAGGGTGATTCTTTATCAGATTTCTAATAGAGGTAGAAGTTGACATCTCAACTCTTGTCTCTTCTTTAGGTTTAGACCTCTACTCTTCTCCTTGAACAATAATTTGCACATCATTTTGCAAGTCATTATTAGTCTTAAGGAAAACTTCAGCATTTTTTCTAACAATTCTAGAGTTATCCCATTCTTCATCTAAATTGCAATCTATCATCTTTTCTTTGGTTCCACACTTCTTGTCAATCCTTACATTTACACACTCAACTATTGTCTTATTTGTATAGTTAAATCACTATAAGACTTACTTTTAAAAGAATAGCCAAGAAACATACCTTCATCGCTTCCTGGATCAAACTTACCCATGTCATTGTCTCTCTTAATATAACATTTTCTCCTAAATATTCTAAACTATTTGACTGATGGTGAATGACCAAACCATAGTTTATAAGGTGTCTTGTCAATACCTTTTCTGATATGTACTCTTTTAAGAGTATACACTATTATGTTCAGTGCTTCTCTCTAGAATGTATTAGAAACATCAATCTCAAATAGCATTGCTCTAGCTTCCTATACTATAGATTTATTTCTTCTCTCAGCAATCCATTTTTCTCTAGTGTTCTAGGTGCAAAAAGTTTTCTTTTGATTTGATTTTCTTCATAGAACATATTAAATTATCTAGAGGTAAATTCTTCTCCTCTATCAGATCTCAAACATTTAATCTTAACACTAGATTCATTCTCAACTCTATTTTTAAATATTTTGAACTTCTCAAAAGCTTCTGATTTTTCTTTAATAAATGTTGCCCTATCATTCTAGTGAAATCATCAAAAAAATCATAAAATACCTTTTACCATAGAATCCTCAGTTATTGCATGACCACTCAAGTCTATGTGAACAATCTCCAACTTCTCTATGGTAGTGAACTTCTTCCTAGGAAAAGAAACTTTCCTTTGCTTAGCCAAAATACATTCCTTGCATACAACGTTAGTAGGCTTAATAGTCTTAGGTAGATCTCTCACTACAAATGTACTACTAACCTTCATAATATTATCAAATTTTATATGAAAAAATATTCTATGCCATAATCAACTATTATCAACTTTTTCTACCAAACACATCATCTTAGTAGGACTCAACTAAAATACATTACCTCTAGATCTAGTGCTAGTTCCAACAATCTTACCATCTTTGTCTTTGATAGTGTAGATTTTCTTAGTAAACTGCAACTAATAACCTCTATCTACCATCCAACACTCAAAAAGTTATGCTTTTAAACATTAAAGAAAACTACATCATCAGTGTTGGTTTTACCATCAAGAGTAATGGATCCAATTCTTGTAATGTGACAAGCTGCATTGTTACCAACTCTAACAATTCCTCCATCATTATTGTTTAACTTAAAAAAATTATTCATGTCACCAGTCATGTGATGTGAACAACCATTGTCAATTATCCAATCAATTTTATTTTCCACTTGTGTAATTAGAGCTCTTTCTTCTCTAATTTCTCTATCAAGATCATCTTCCTTGATAGCCACAAATCCTAATTCATCATCACTTTCACTTTGGCCTTTTTCATTAGATTCTTCATCCTCATTTGCATATAAATAATTTATATCTTTATCTCTTCTAGAATTAAACATTTCTTTATACTTTTTCTCTCTCTTAGGATTTTTAGATGCATAATGACCAAATTCATTGCAAGTCCAATATTTAAAGATTTTCTTACCATATTTTTCTCTTCTTATCAAAAGGTCTATTCTTTCCTCAATCTTCTTGTCCTCATCAACTCTATTGCTACTTGGAAAAATCTTCATGGGTGCTTACACTCCATGTCAAATTAGGCTGAATCTTTAGGGTACTAAAGGTTGTTTCAACTCTTTCAAGTTCACCAAACTATCTCAGAATCAACTTTTGATGATTCTAATCTACCAAATCATGTTTCCTTGGTAAAATCCTTACTATAGGGCATGACTAGCTTTATCATCTATGTAATTGACTTGAAAGGTGGTTACAAACTTTTCAAATCTTCCATACAACTTCATAATTATCTTTGGTTCCACCATGAGATTAAATTATTGCAACCATTTTTTATATTCTACCAATATAACTTCTTACAGATTCATCTTCCATCATTTTAGCATGTTGATATGCACACATCCAACATTTTAATCTCATTCTTTTAGCATGATCATCACCTTTAGAAGTAGATTCTAATGCTTTCCAAATTTCATGAGATGTTTTAAGAGACTTTACCTGATTATATTCATTCTCTAGAAGGGCTGATAATAGATCTTCTCTTGCTCTCATGTTACACATGAAGAGATCTCTTTCTTTCTTACCGCAATCTTCAAGCTTAGATTCTTCAATGATGCTCTTCTTTCCCTTAGTGAAGATCCAATATCCCAAACCCATGCACAATAGATGATTCTTCATCTTCTCCTTTCAACTATCATAGTTGGCCCCATCAAATCTAGGACTATCCTTTCTAAAAAGATTCACCATTTATCTCCCAAAGTTGTTAAGCTTAACCTTCAAGAACTTGAGGCTTTGATACCAATTTCTAGAATATATAGTCCACTGATATAACTGAGAGGGGTTGAATTAGTTATACAAATGATATCACCAATAACAACCTTAAACAATCTTAACCATATAAGTAATACAAACTAAAACTACAACAAGGTACTCATACATAATAACATCAAATATGTTAACTAGGGAAACCCTTGATTAGAGAAAAAACCTAGGTGCGGATGGTACCCACAAGATGATGTACTAATAGAAATATTCGTTGTTAGAGTATAGACCTTTTAGGAGTCTGTTACAAGATTTAGTACATATGAGTCCCTATTAGGAGACTTTGAATCCCTATTAGGAGTTATGGAAGGTAGCTGGACCCACTGCCCGAATAGCTTCAAGGGAAAGACCAATGAACCCAATGTCCAAATCATCTCTATATTATTATTTGCAAAATAATAGAATTGAGTTTTACTTCATTCCTCTATCTCTGTTCTATCAACCATAGTTCTGCTCCTTCTAATCTTGCAACCGGATCATGAACTAGGCATCTAATAATCCCTTTGATTGCTTACACACATTCAATCAATATTCTACTCCTTTTCACAATTCACACTTCAAAAATGATCTCAATACTTCAAAACATATTACAATAAAGGAAAACATCTTTCCTTTATACCATATCTTCATAATAATTTCTTGAGTTGGCCTCAAGGCTTTCCCAATTAATTAAAACAAGATATATAATTAATTACAATTACAATAGCACTATCGGCTCATAGTCTATACAAAAATTTACATGTGCAACTCCACATATTACGCACTTTTTGACATCCTAAATTTCTTCTATCACTTTTTGACTATACATCACCTTATTATATCTTGGTTGAAAGATATAATGCAAACATCAGAAACTACCAAACAGATACTTTGCTTCTGCACTACTCATAGTAAACCATATACAATTTTCGTACATCTTTGATTTAGACTTTGACCTCTTAACTATGTTATCAAGACACAACCAAGAACATGTCCTCATCTATGCATCATTTAATGATTACTTAGTTACTATGCAACATAAGATCTCTAACTATTATTCTTGTAGCTTCTACAGAAACATTACTATGTTAACATCAATGACAAACACAATCATTAATGCAACATATCAATACTCTCCAATTCTTAGGATACTTCCCCAATGTAGTATCATCAATATTCGTGCTAACATCCACTACTTCATTTAGGTAGCCTCTAAGTAGCCCTTTCTACTTCCATAGTTTTATCATTTTGGATTCATCCTGATCCAAGTTTCAAAGCACTCCTTTATGTCTACTGTAATCATCACTTTGGTCATGTCCATTGTGGGCTTTCCCAACATGACCTCCTTGATTTGCTAATATATTGGATTCATTTCTTTGATGCTAGCATGAGGAGGAGGAATGGTGATATGAGCCAAAAGATCTTGATCTCAATTCTTCATGATGAAAGCAAGTGTTCTAGCATCACCCTTAGGTGGATTAGGCTTCTTTGTTTCTTTAATTAATTCCGTCATTCCCTCCTCTTCTGTCAAAATATGACTTCCTTCTTTAGCAATGATAGTGTAGTCCACATAGTTAACATGTACTTCATTGAAGAATTTGGTCCAATAGTAGGCTCTTTTCCCTTATTATTCCTCCCCAAATTCTTCTCATGTCAAGGAGGATGTTTAAAAGTATCTTCTATTATTTGTTGGGCTAAGGATTAGGCCTTGCATATGAGGGAATTGATTGAGTTTATTCTATCTACCCCTCTTTAGATACTTTATCAGCATAAAGATGTTGGTATTCTCTCTCCTCAATCTCTTGATTTTATGATTCTTCTTATATCATTGGAGAAGGTGGAGCTACTAACCCTTTATCCAAAATTGTGGTCATATCCTATGGTGGTGGTGATGCAATACGTAGAGGTCCTTGAGATAGAGGAGGCAATTAATTCTAATCCTCTCCTAAAGGCTCACTCACTTGGAATATCTCTTATCTTTTCACCTGCCATCTTAGTGCCCACTAGCATAAAATCATATTCTAAGAGGTTGAAGACATCTTTCACTTCACCCTTCATCTCTGCTATCCACATTTTTTTGTTCTTCTTCTAAATTTGATACTTGGAAAGGTTCCCTTGGATTGGATGGAGGTGTATGTGTAGAGATTCTTCTTCTTTCTTCCCCTACTACTTTGGTTGAGTGGGTTCTCTAGCTCAAGGGGAAAATTTCTATTTTTCCCCTTCTTCCTCATCCTCTTCTTTAGGGATGGTCTCTGGAACATATGCTAAGGGAGTATTCATCTTTTTCAATCTCCTCCTCTAAGCACCCACCACAATTATTTTTGTTGTCCCTCTCTTTGGAGCTAAGGGGGAGGCTTCTTCCTCTGAATTTCTCAATGGTGGGGCCTCTTTTTCCTCTATTTTTTACTCCTCTTATTTCTCTAGAGGTTGCTCTTTGTTAGCTTGAGGTTGCTTTGTTGGCTTTGGCTCTTGCTGAGCTAGTATTGTTTGGGACTCAACTGCTTGTTTCTTTTCCCTAGGGTCTATCATCTTCCTCTTTTTTCCTTTATCTACCTCAAAGTACTCAACCTCTTACTCATGTTGATGTTTCATTTTTTGACCATACTAGGGATTGAATAGGGTAGGTTGGTATGGTGACTTTAGCACCTTTTCCTTTCTAAGGTCTAGTCATGACTTTTAGAGGTATAGCTTAGGGAACTAGATCTATCCAAAAGGGCTTCTGGATCCATTCCCTTATTAGTTGGACCACATGTCTACCTTAATGATCTATTTCATCACTTTCCTCTCACCCT
Source organism: Cupressus sempervirens (assembly GCA_028749045.1). Lineage (NCBI taxonomy): Eukaryota > Viridiplantae > Streptophyta > Pinopsida > Cupressales > Cupressaceae > Cupressus > Cupressus sempervirens. The sequence goes on from CM053789.1 coordinate 889,389,654, forward strand.
ATCTCTGCATTTATGATAGGCCTATCATAGATTTTATCTCTATTATATAAAGGATCCATGACTTTTGTGGCATCCTTTTCTATGACCTTTAGAGTAATTTTCACTTTCAGCACATTATTTTCTAGATATAGACTCATCCTAAAATATTCCCTTATATGAACATCATATTCATCTATTGCCATCATCCAATGATCTTCTAGGGATTCTACATGGACAAACACCTTTCCCACTAGATGCCAGACCATCCCAATATTGTCAAAGTATGAGTGAGAAGAGTTGTATTCCTCCAAGGGATATTGATCTCATTTTGAAAGAAAGGTAGCAATGTCCTACTTTTACTTTACCTCAAATGTTCCAATTTTCATTGGCCAGACCCATTTCTTCTTGTGTTGTTTCCTCACTCTATCATAAGTAGAAGTGAGTTGGTGGGCTATCTCCAGGAGTATTAGCCAATCTAAAGGATATCATGGGCAATTTTTTGGGCATAGAAAAGTATTAGCTACCCGAAGATATGTGAATATCTTGAATTAAATGTAGTAGGCTCCTAATTTAATGATTCTAGCTATTGCCTCTACAAACATATTTTTCACATAACCTCCTTCAATGAATCGAATGATGGAAAAAATGAATCCATCATTGACTACTCTATATTTCACACTCTTCAGTGAGAGCTTCTTTTTCACTAGTTATGGGTATACCACATAGGACAAATAATTTTCATCTTGCATGCTTCCCTTTCTATATATCCCAAGATAGATGGGGATTTTGACCGCTAGGATTTGTACCATGTATGATGTCATGTAAAAATGAGGGTTTTTTTTTATAGTGACTAGTTGCTCATCCAATTTGTCATTTGGGATGGTGACCCAATCAATGGGCATCTTTGTAGTCCTTATGGTTTCAATAAAGTGAGTCATCCATGCTTGTAGGTGACCTTCTAGAGCAAGGCCCATTACTCTACTAAGGAGGACAATTGAGTATCCAATGTCATCTTGAATATATCCTTGGGTCATTTTTGAGGTATGTAGTAGTTCTTCTTCCTCTTTCTCATTCTATCTATAACACCTTTCTAATCCATCATATGACATCTAAAGGTATTTAAATTCCCTAGGAAGATGGAATACTTTCTCAGTGTTGTAAGGTCAAAGGTCTAGGATGCTAGCATTAACCTCTAACTAAAATAACAATTACATACAAATATAATGAATATCAAAAAATAATAGATCACATAGAAGAGGATACAAGACACCAAGATTTAATGTGGTTTATCCAATCCCTAGGCTACATCCACAAACAACAAATCCAATATTATTAGTATCCAATGATTATAATCCACAATCCCTTATAGCTCAATACCACCACAAGAAGCTACAATATCACCATTACATTATGAAATCCCTAACCCTAATCCTTTTTATATAAGATTTTTCCACTTATAAAATTATAGCTAAAGTAAGTTGTCCCATAGGAAAAATAGCAACTGACACCTTTTACAATATAAGGGCATTTTTGGCTTTGGGGGCACTATCTCTTGACCCTGTCTTGGGGTGCTACCCAAAAACCCCCATAGAAATATTATGTGTCTAGAAAACCATGCCAAATAAACCTTCAAGTCTGATTAGGCTTCACATCACAACAATATCCCACTTGGAGACTAATCAGACTCCACAACAATAACCTCCCACTTGGAGACTAATCATACCACTACTAAACTTGTAGCTCCTATTGGAATATCAAACAACCTTGGACTTTTTTGTTCTTTTATTTTTTTCAGTCTAGAAGACCAACCAAAGCTAAAGAGGAGTTTAGCTTCTCCCTTGTTACAACCTTGGTAAACATATCTATTAGATTATCATCTGTATGTATCCTATCCAGCTTTAACTTTCCATCATCTAGAATTGATTGAATGAAATGGTATCACAACTGTATGTGTTTTATCTTTGAAAGTAGGGCTAAATTCTTTGCAAGATGAATGACACTTTGACTATCTATAAACAAATAATTATCCTTTTTTGGATGTCCCAACTCTTCCATGAAGAATTGAAGCCATATCATCTTCTTAGTTGCCTTTGTAGTAACATACTCTTCCTTTGTAGTGGATAAAGAATTAACCATCTATAATTGAGAAACCCAGCTCATTGCAGCCCCACTAATAGTAAATACATAACCTATAGTACTCCACCTGGTATCGATATCCCCTACCAAATCTGAGTCAACATAGCCTTGTAAATCAGTAGTAGAGCCGCATGTTGGCTCCTGATTTAATAGTTTTGAAAATGACCAAGAAACCATATGAATGCATCTAAGGCTAGAAAATTCCTATGATGAATGCACCTAACTTTATTCTTGGGCCAACTATAAGGCTTGACCCTTCTTCACTTCAAGCTCTACGAGACCTAGGCAAGTTAACCTTGACATTCTAAGATATGGTACCGGTGCATTTAAAAGATAAATCTGAGCCTATTTACTATAGATGGAAACCCTTATATCTCCTAATAACTCATGAAATGACATAGATCTACAGCAGCTGAATGCAAATATATGAATCTCATAAGTTGAGTGAGGGTTAATTCTTTTTAGCCCACTACAAAACATGAAATATTGAATTTATTTTGAATAAAAGATTTTGTGCAAATGACACTCATATCAGCTTGCATTTGATTTAGTGATCAATGCCTTATCCATTGAAACATAGAGTCATTACCAATAGGATGACCTAACTTGTTTGCATTACAATCAAGTTTATCAACTAAAATCCCTGAATCCCATTCTTATGCAATATCCCCTTCATACACCCAGAAACCCTATCAGAACACTAAAGCATTTACTTAACTCCTTGAGTTAAAAGCAACAACAGATCTAACATACAACTCATCCAAGTTTCCTTAAATCAAATGAACCTTATCCATTTAATCTTAAAGTTAATAGCACATGAAGAATTATGAGACAAAATTAGAGAACTCGGATAATTCATGTAAATCCCCTTTTATATTCATCCATGAAAAGATTGAATACATTAGACTGGTAAAACTAAATGAAGCTCAAGTGTGTGAGAAGCCATGCCTTCTCACACCTCTTGCACACTTGTCCTCTTGCATGAGAATCAAGGTGTCTCACACCTCTCAAACATTTCACCATCAGAGGTTTCTCACACATGTGTGAGCATATTGCCCCCTTTGATTTGTTCAAAACCCTAATCCATGTGGAGATTACTAGGCCTCCACCTCATAGACACCTCATCAATCCTGAGAGATCCTAGCCCTCCATCTTGCATTCAATCTTAGCCATTTGTTCCATCCATTCTCCTCATTTTCAATAAACTACTATCTACCTCATTTTTATGTTGCTGGATTTGCGAGCAACCACATCCCATAATGTAAAATCATCAATCACTTGGTGATTTCATGAGGTTTGCATTAGTAGTTTGAGTCATTGTGATTTCATGTTATGCTTAGTTACATGTTTATCTTGCATTATTTTAAGGTTTGCATAATCATGTAGGAATAGAAATTAGTTGCTTAGTATTTATCAGCAATTTGTCCCCCGGAATCATGGTCTTCCATATCATGGTTTCATAACAAATATAGTTGTATTAAAACCTTTTTATCACGTACTTGACACATTGTCATCTTGGTTCCTCATACCTTGGTGCCTAGTGTTGAATACAATATCAAACTTAGGTTGTTCACACCATTGCAGCATAGCTTTATCACTCTTCTCATTTTCCACTCCCTTCTATATTCTCATCCATTTCGAGAGAACATCTATGTTCTCCTAACCCGCATGTCCTCTTGAGGGGGCATACCATTTCCCCCTCGTCATCCTTCCTCATCCTTCCATGACTGGGGCATCATGCTACTAGTCTTATCCTCCTAGCCACTATATTTTATTCTTCTTTGATATAACATTACTAATGCTATATCAAAGAGGGGCAAAATGTAGACACCTAAAATTGTCCAAAGCCCATTTCCTGACCAATTAAATAAATATTTATTATTTATTTAATTACCCTACCTTTAATTAAATAAATTTACATTTATTTAATTACATTTACCTTACCTTGATTTAAATAAACTAAGGTTTATTTAAATCCTAACCCATTCACTTTAATTAAGTATTTTGTTTACTTAATTAATCTCTTTCCTAATCCCACTTGGAATTAAATATTACATTTAATCCTATTTGAGCACATGGCTCCTACCTTTAACCCTCACCTAACTTCACTACTCTAACCTAACCCATCTTGCTAAACCTACCCACTTAATTAATCATGCTTGCTTTGCATAATCATCTTGCTAATCTCCTTTTAATCCTAAGTGTGTGCTCACACATGTGTGAGAGATGTTCACACTTTCTTCATCCCTCATGTCTTGCATACCTCTTGCACACTTGTCCTCTTGCATGAGAGTCAAGGTGTCTCACGCGTGTGAGAAGCCATGCCTTCTCACACCTCTTGCACACTTGTCCTCTTGCATGAGAATCAAGGTGTCTCACACGTGTGTGAGAAGCCATGCTTCTCACACCTCTCAAACATGTCACCATCAAAGGTTGCTCACACATGTGTGAGCATATTGCCCCTTTGAATTGGTCAAAACCCTAATCCATGTGGAGATTACTTGGCCTCCACCTTATAGACACCTCATCAATCCTGAGAGATCCTAGCCCTCCATCTTGCATTCAATCTTAGCCATCTGTTGCATCCATTTTCCTATAAAAGGAGAGCCCTCTCCTCATTTTTAATAAGCACTATCTACCCCACTATTATGATGTAGGAATTGTGAGCAACCACATCCCATCATGTGAAATCATCTACACTTGATGATTTCATGAGGTTTTCATATGTGCTATTTTGAATAATTTATACTCTTTTGATTTCATGTTATGTTTATTTACATGTTCTCTTGCATATTTTGAGTTTTTCATAATCATGTAGGAATATGCATTAGTTTCTTAGTGTTTATTCTCTTATTACATTTTTATGCAATACATCAAGATATGTCACATAATCTAGAATCCATTATCATATCTCAAAAACAATGCAAGAAAATGAAATGCAAATCTGCACAGGTGTGGGCATGTGGCCTTCACTGCTAGAGCTTAGCTCAATAAATAGGAAGCAAAACCAATCACATCCATGGTTTCACAGTAGAACATTGGAACCCTACTGGTATTACCCAAAGAAAATTGCCAACCCTTACAATGAGAAGAAGAAAGAAAGATATAGGAAGGAAGCAGTTCTCGGATTGAATCTACAACTGACATGTGTACCCTCAAAATTCCTTCCCAAGAAGATGAAAAGCCTCTCTCTACCTTCTCTCTGTAACTTCCTATCAAATCCCCATCATTTGGCCTCTACAAGGCAAAATATCTAAGAAATCTCATGATGAAAGAATGTAACTAATTTTGGTGTTAAAATGAAATCACAATAAAAGTGAAAAACCAGTTACAATAACCTCCAGAAGCCAAGAAAACATCTCAAAATTGATTTTCTTCATTTTCACATTTCATCAAACCTTCATAGCTATCTTTTAACCAATTCTGATGATCAATGTTGAAATTTTCCTGTTCTGCTGAGAACACCCCAAAATTCACAAATTGGCTTATAGCTCAAATCGGTGAGCACATGTACATAATCTGACTTTATATTTGAAAATTTTAGATCTTCCCAATTTTGGTGGTATATTGGAGCACCCATTTTCAATAAAAAAAATCCCCAGGTTATGCCCTTCTGAAGATTAGGCCTCTATCTCATGGCTTCCATAGCATTTGAAATTTTCAAAAAATTATCCATTTATAAAGTTCAAACTTTATCATAAATCCTTTTAGATTTTAAAAAACTAGGTACGGGAATGTCTTTGGACAAGTATTTCAAATAATTGATTTAAAGTCATTCTTGAATTTTCCTTACCCATGAATTCTGGGTCAACCTTCCTTGACCACTTGCCACGTGTCGATCTCTTATTGGCTCACTTTCTATATAGCTAGTGCCACATCATCACCACTTCTTCATGCCACCTTAGCATCAATATCTTGATATGGTAATTATCGTGCATCTTCCCTATAGTGAGATAGCAACATCCACACGATCAAGACACATGTCGCAATCTCCTTCCATCTCCATTTTACGTGCCATGTCATCACAGTAGGGACCCATCATTGTTTGGCTGTCACTTGTTGATTTTGGTTTGCTGATGCTGCCACATCATTGCCATGCAAGACCCATGACTATCTACCAGATTTTCATATTTTTTTGGCAACTCGCTATGTAGCCAGAAAACTTGGGATTTTTCAGCTAGTAAGGTAGCAACCACTAGATTTTGAGACTTTTCTAGTCACTTGCTAACATCATAGTCTGGGTATGTGTGTTTGTTCAAAAATTTCTCTTTGTCAGCGTCAATCTTTCATCATCCAGGATCCACGTGCAAGCCAGAGCCTTTCAAAATGCATCTTTCTTTAAGACACCAAGTTACTTGACTGATCTTCTATTTAAACAACTAAATATAACTTCACCCACCCAATGTGGGATATATGACTTTGCACATTTTTAGAACACAGACCTCCTCTGATGTGTGAGAGCTCTTTTTTGCTTTGCGTGTGGAGTTTCTATTTGACTATGAGGGGGCTCCTTCTTCACTACAGTGTTGGTCTTTAGATTGCTCTTACATGGCACCTCTCCATGTGTTCAAACACGTTTTACCTGGCATGGCATCTTCTCAAACTATTTGCCTCTTTTTACTACAGGGTGCTTTGTCTTCTTTGGTCTGTGGCTACTTCTTCAGACGCAGATCATGCTTAAGACATGGGATTTTAATCCATTTACAAACTACTACCTTATTTCCTTTGTTTCTTGCCAATATGAATCCCTGTTATAGCTATGGCTTTTTTTTTTCTTATGCCAATTTATACTTTGGCCAGCTCCTTTTATGCTCATGATGCCAGCCTCTGCTAGTGTGGGCATTTTTTGTTCCTGCATTTTAGATTGGAGTGAAGGGCTCTTCTTTCAACTCCCCTGCATGGGCTCCATTGTGCAAGTTGTGGCTTAATGTTGATACGTTTCTTCTTAAGCTCATTTCCTTGTTATTTGTGTAGGGTCTGCTCAATGTGCCTTCCTCTTATGCTAATCCCCATGTTCACTAATGGCTTCTTCTATTTCAAATTGTGGCTTGGTTTGTGCCATCACTTTCCTTGGCAAATTGGTAATGTTCTTCTCCACTTCAAGCATTTGGAGATGCTGGCTTCCTCCTATCTCCCATCCTACTCTAAAAATGCCTCCCCTAACACTAGTTGCTTCCTTTATGGTGCTTTGAACTCAAAGTTGCCTCCTCCTTTTAGCATGGAATGCTTCCTTATTGTCAAGTGTAGAAAACTGCATCTTTTACCTTGCTTGGTGCCAACCTCTTCTCTTATTGATTTGAGGCTTCTTTTCTTTTTGCTATGTTTTCCTTTCATGACTCCCTTTACCTTGGACTGGCATGTTTAATTCTCAATCCTACTATGAATGGAGCCTTGCTTGGATGCTTTTCATCCTTTCCAAAATAGCCATTAAAGTTTACACTTGCAGCTTGCAAACCTTGACGGTTATTACTACTCGCACTTGTTAAGAGAGATGCATTTCCATGAACAAATTTCATATCAACTATACATGTTGCATGTGGAGGTATCCCTTGAGTATGAAAAAATTTAGAAAAACTTGATGAAAGTTGTGTTTAATCACTCTGTAATGATGGAAAAGGTAGTTGAAAAGCCTTATTATCTGAGGATTCTCATCCTCCAAACTGGTATTAGATGTTGCCCCAGAATGTGACATTATATCTATTTTAATCTAATTTACATCCCTTCCAATGTGTCCATCAAAATTTACACTTGTAAGCTGTAAAACTTGACTGCTAGCCCCATCTCCCTTTGTTATATCAGAACCACTTCCATCAATAAAGTTATTGTCAACTGCACATATCACTAGGCGAAATCACACCTCTCGAGAGCCTCTTTTCAAACTCATCTTCAGTAACAACATCTTTTAGAGACCTTTTAAAACTTCATGACTCATTTTGGATTCCTCGTAATCTTTTTGGAACAACTGGATCTATTCATGGTTAACTTTCATTTCCTAATGCTCACCAATCAGATATAATTAGTCGGGCTCCAAAGTGGGTCCGGCTAAAAAAAAATTTCATTTCCAAACAACTGATACTCTAAACTAGTCCACTGACTACCTAATACTGATTTGAAACAAATTTGACCACTGAATCAGCATTTGAAACTCATTTTATCCCTTTTTGCAATATGTTACTTTTGCGCCAAGAGGTCCTTTGACTGGCCTTAAAAACTAATCTGAACATCTGACACACTGACTCTTTGTTCTGAACTCTTACACCCTGTTGAATCTTATCTCATGAAAAATTTGGGGTCAAAAGATATTGACCATAGAAGTTGACCCTTCAGAACTGCCTACAAGTAAACACATTAGAAAGCAAAAAATTGGGATTGGATTTGGTTTTGAAAACTAGCCAAATGGACACTTGGGAAAATGAAACTTGGGGCATTGGTTCACTGTCATGAGAACATTATGGATCTGTGATTTGGGCTCATGATGAATAACAAGACCTGTTTGGCAAAAAGTCAAAGTGAGCTACTCGGATTTTGACAAGTGGAAACAATGTCTGAAAAGCAATTTTTGCAAATGGAATGGACCTAGAAAAGTGTGTAAATGGATTCGTCAAGACTTAAAAATTGACACACTTGGAGTATTTTCAGAGGACAACACAGGGGTACAAAACATTTGATTTGACCTATCACAGATCAGGATATATAACATCACGAATAGGGGTATCAAACAATCTGCAAATACTGACACCAGTAAAAAGATAGAAATGCCATTTGGAATTGCATTTGAAAACTAATCAAACGGATTCGTCATGAGCTGAAACTTGAAACATAACAAGTCTTTGACATCTAAAATGCATCGCAAAAGGAAATTTAGAATTTTGGTAAACTAGATCAAAGTTATAGCACGTCAAATAGAGCTTCCCATAATTATGTGCAAAGTGCATCAACATGAAAATAGTAAACTACCAACTTTGAGGGATTCAAAACCTAGTCAAATAGATTCGAAACGACTTGAAATATAAAACATAGGTTCTCAGGTATGGAAACTAAATACTTCCAAAGTGGTAAGTCACAAAACATTTATGGGTGTGAGATATTCACTTGCGAACTAGGCCTCCTATCGCTATTTGACACTCAGGTAAAAATGCAGATTTTGACACTAGCTCAAAACAGGACTTCACCAAATGAATCAAAATGTTAATTTATCATCATGAAACATGTGGATGGGCTAAATGGAAGGTGTTAGAAACATTAAACACCTCAGGGACCTCAAAGGTATAGTTGGGTACACATGTATTTATGGGGCTTGATTTGATTCAAAATTTCAAATAAATGCTCAAAATGAGAATGCAATTTTGAGCGCCAACACCCCCAAAATGTAGATACTTACTAGATGTTCCTATCAAATATCTAAGAATCAATTTCACTACATTCTAATGCTCAATTCCTAGATGACTCATATACCTACTAATAGCTCCCAATGCATGTGTAATATCCAGCCTTATACATACCATAGCATGCATCAAGCTTCCTACAACTAAAGCATAGGGTGCCTTTGACATCTTGTCCTCCTCTTCTTGTTTCTTGGGACAATTCTCCCTAGTCAACTTCAAATGACCAAGTAAAGGTGTGCAGATAGATTTAGCATTCTCTATAGAGAAATGTTGCAACACCTTTGCAATATAAACAACTTGAGATAATGTAAATTTCCTATTCTTCCTATCTTTGGAAATCTTCATACCAAGTATTTGTTTTTCTACCCCCAAATCCTTCATAGTAAATGCATGTGGTAACTATCATTTGAACCCTTTAATGTGACCCATGTTAGACCCACCTAGAAGCATATTATCAAGATTTAAACATAAAATAATGTAGTTCTCATCATCAAACCTCTTAAAATAAAATAAAATAATTTGAATGACACCTACTATATCCATGCTCATGCATAAAACTGTCAAATTTTAGATACTAGTGCCAAGGTGCTTGCTTCAAGCCATATAAAGTTTTCTTCAATCTACACACTAAGTTCTCATTACCTTTGACCTCAAATCCCTGTATTTGTTCCATATATATCTCTTCATCTAAATCATCATGAAGGGGGGATATTTTAACATCAAGATGCTCCAAATGAAAATCTCTAGTAGTTAAAATACTTAAAACAGTGCAAATAGAAGTCATTTTTATATCAAGAGAGAATATCTCATCAAAATCAATGCCTTTTTTTTATGCAAATCCTTTTAGACTAACCTAGATTTAAATCATTTCTTACCTCCATCCTCTTCTTTCAACTTGTAAACCTATTTATTTTATAAATCAAAAATACCTACAAGAAACTTGCATAAATCCCAAGTATTATTTTTCAGGAAGGAGTCCATTTCATCTACCATTGTAAACTCCCATTGAATCTTAGTATCCACCTGCACAACTTCATCATAACATTCAGGTTCACCAGCATCAGTAAGTAAAGTAGAATAAAAAGAGGGAAAAAATATTTCTAGAGGTCTACTTAGCCTTTTTGACCATCTAACATTCATTGGTGTGTGTGGTATTTTTTGTTTTGGTTGTTGTAGATTGAGGTACTGCTAGAACATCATCTTTTGGAGTGTCATCCAACACTATACAATCAGCTTCTTTCTTCTCATGTTGCTACAATAGATCTTTGTACAATACTTTCTCATTGAATATGACATCCCTGCTTCTTATAATTTTATAATTTTAAAAATTCCAAAGCTTATAACCAAATTCATCAATGTCATATCCAAAAAATACACATTTCTTTGACTTAGCTTCCAGGTTAATTCTATTTTCAGAATCTCTATGAGAAAATTCTTCACAACTGAAGGTTTTGTGTAACACCCCGCCAAGGGATCCAAGAGAATTAACCTAAAGTTTTACTAAGTTTGCCAAACAATTTTTTTTTTTAAACAAGAAAGATAATTATAGACATCAAACACACAGTAGTGGAAGTAATAACATACAATCAACTATAAGCATACATAACAAGGTACATTCCTTAAGGATCCCAAGATGTTGAGTCACATTTAAATTTTAATTAATACTAAGTCTAACAACTACCACATCCACATGAAAGAATAATTAAAAGTTCAAAGTCCATAATATATATTTGTTCTGAATCCCTCTTGGCAAATTAATTCAGAATGCTCAATCATCCACTGTACATGTCATAGGATATGGAAGGCTAAAATAATATACATATGTAAAAATAGAATACATCATCCTCCTCAGATCCATGATACAAGTGATATAAAAATAAATGAAAACCATCCACCATACATGATACATCCATCCATCATAAAAAGATATAAACATCCAACATAAAACACAACTAACTAAATGTGTGATTCCTCCCAACCATCAATAGCATCATTAGACCATCGTGGGCCCTAGCCATCCCCTACACGTAACATCCAAAGCCACCAATTAGATCATTAGTACTATAGTAATAGGGACATCACTACTAAACATACTACAACATAAACATAAGAAAATCTAACATACTAGAATACATCATAAGATGATCCTAAAAAGTAGATAACATCACCTATCACATGATAATCATCAATATAAGGAAATGTGCCAGTAAATAACATCACCTAAACATGATATACAAGCATCTAAAGAAGCTCTAGCCATGGTGACTATGGACAGATCTTAATGGTAAGAGTAAAAAGCACTACCACCCAACCACGTGGAACCTAAATGGCCCACTCCCACTGCGCTAAGGAGATAGTCTCAAGTCCCAAATAGGATATAAAATCACATAACAGAAATACTCTCTAAGTCTAGGAAGTCCTAAAAGTAAATTAACTCAAAGGTTCTAAGACAGATCGACATCTAAATCCCAGAGGCACACAAGACTCGTAGGAACCTACTATGTAAGCAGGCAAGTGTCATCGCATGAATCACATAGAAGTTACCTTGGTAATTAGCATCCCTAGTGATCCCTATTCAGCCACTAGTATCCTCTCGTACTGACAAGGCATACTATGGAATGCAAGGTCGCAACCAAGCATTCTCTCTACTCCCATCCTAGTCTGTACTAGCACTCAAGGTATGTGCAAGAACATACAATTATCTTATTAGGTTCATTTTAATCCCCAAATAGTGTAATGTTTTCACTTACTAAAACAACTTACAATGGGTTATCCCTAGAGCCACTTAGGATCCTCGGCCCCCTTTGCAAGCCACTTCCCAAAACTAAAAGTAGATAACCTACCCTAGGCTCATAAAAGCACAAATCAATAATCATATAAAAATCACTTTAGCCCTTTACAAGTGACTAAAAAGCATCAAAAGATAATCCATAATAAAGCACCAAAAGATAATCATAATAATCACAATAGTTCTCAACGAGCAATTGAAAAGCATCAAAGATAAATCACAAGATCCATCAATTCTCAACAAGCAACTAAAAAGTATCCCAATAATAGTAATGTTCAAAGACTCCAAAATGGTTGAGTCAAACATGTCACAACATGACATCATCAAGCACAAGCAAACACTTCAATCCCATCAAGGCAACTAGAAAGTAATCTAGGTATAACTAATCGAGGACTCAAAAATGGTTAAGTCAGGTATCTCATAAAGATACACATCAACTTCACACAAGAAGATTGGAAAGCAATAACAATAGTAAATACAAACATGTCATAGATCATACTTAATCACATTACCATAGTTGGGATGAAAATATCAAGATCAAATTAGCATGACATCATAATCACATAACCCCCAAGACTCTGGTAACAACCTAAGACTGGTCAATGCTAGGTCAACCCCAAAGCCTGAAAGCATAGACAATACATAGAAAACATAATAGTCTCACAATTTGGTTTGATTTGAAAACACATAGTTTGAGTTAAACAATAAGGTTTTAGTTTTCAGTGTTTGTGTTCGAGTAAATAGTCTCATAGTTCAATTTGATTGGTAATATATTGTTGAGTTAATGTGAGGTTTCCATTTTCAGTTGAACGTATGTTTTAAACAGATAAAACGCATAGTTTACCCTTACAAATTATCTTGTTCCTATATCCAAATGAAACGCACAATTACCCCTAATTGATTTCAAGTCAATGTCCTAAAACAATCCAAGGGTAATAATTAAATTATTAATAATACTTGTTGATCTTTAAATATAATAATTTAATGTTTTCATTAAAATTAGTATTATAATAATTTAATAAATTTTAGACTTAATTAAACAACTTCCCTTATTAATTAATCTTAATTAAATTACATTTTAATTAAATTAATTAATATATATAAAAAATTCATTACAATTCAGAATATATGATTCTAAAATACTTTAATAATAGCTTAATTAACAATATTAATTAAAGGTTATTGGATCTCATAATAATTGTTTATTTTAAAATAATTTATATTATATTATCATTAAATAATTATTAATTTATTTATAAAAGAATAATTAATAATAATTGATCACATTTTATAATTTAAAACTTATTAAATAATATTTAATTTAAATATAATTTAAACTTAATATAAATTAAACATAATTTATAAATTAAAAAAAAACTTTTAAAAAAATATGACCATGCGTATATTTTGAAAGCCCGTCGGCTTTTATTAAGGTCGTGCGTCCACAGGCTAGGTTGTTGCTATGCGTAGCAACTCAGTCTGCGCATGCAAGCACAATATGCCGCAGGTAAGGAAAAAGAGCGGTGGGGGAGTGGTGGTCCCCGCCTCCCCAAAATTATATTTTATTATTTTCCTTTAATAAAACTTTTATTATTATATTTTATTTAATTTAAAATTTAACATAATTTTAAATTCAACCTTATCTCTTTTTAAATAAATAAATATATGTATATATATATATATATATATATATATGTATATGTGTATATATATATATATATACATATATATACATATGTATATATGTATATATGTATGTATATATATATGTATATATATATATATATGTATATATATATGTATATATATATATGTATAAATGTGTGTGTGTGTGTGTATATATATATATATATACATATATACATATATATATATCTACATATATATACATATATACATACATATATATATATATATATCTACATATATATATATATATATATATATATGATTAAAATTTAATAAAATTAAATTTAAACATGATTTTTTTTTCTTGTTTTTTTTATGAACATTAACATTTATAGTCTAATAGAAGTAAAATGGCCAACCCATCAAATTTAATTGCTAAAAATTTGATTTCATTACAAACCCTTCCCTGTATAATATTCAAATTTTAAAATTATTGAAGGAGTACTGTAATGATATTTTCAATCCTCCCATTTACCAACGAATCACAATGCATAATAGAATTTTCAAGACTACAAGATTGAAAGATACATTTGCAATGAAACACAGACAATCAATTCACAGTCACAGAGAAGACAGAAGAAATAGAAAACGTAATTTACTATACGAATTGAAACACAAGAATCTACCTGGATTTTGATGGTAACAATAGAACACCCGAAAAGATTTGTGAGAGATATTTCTTCTTTCAAAACCTTCTCTCTTTCGAAAATCCTCTTCCTTCTCTCAAATTCCCTTCCAAAATTCGCGTCCAAATTCGTCTCCAAAATCCTTGTCTCTCAATAATGAACCCCCTAGTTGTGATAAAGAATTCTCTCCTTAAATCAGGGCACTGATTATGCGTTCACCCAGGAGAACTCCATGCTCACAACCCTTAACTAAAAAATTAACTTTTATTTATCTTTCTTTTATCTTGCATTACTCTTTTTCATGCACATTTATGAATTATTAAATTACTTTATTTAATTTTCACTTGATGTCTCCTTTAATTAATTTATTAAATTTACTCACATGCAGGCATATGCAACTCTTATTAAATTCACTTGTTTTATCTTTTAATTAATTTCTTATATTTCAATCTCATGCATAAATCATGCGAACTTAAAACTTTTTCATAATTTAATATCTTTTCACTTTTTAATTTATTTTTGAATGTTTAATTGATAAAATATTTATTAACTTAAATAATAATAATATTTAGCATTTATTTAAAAATAAACTCTAAATATATTATTATTAAATTAAATAAACATTATCATGTTCTAAATTTATTCTTATAACTTTTACCTTCAAATTTAATTCTTTTTATTTAATTAATTTCTTGATTAATTAAATATAATTAATTATTGAAAATGTCATAATAATTTTCCATTAAATTAAATCACTAATTTAATCTTTTAATTTGACTTAATTACTAGAAAATACACCCAAGACTCATAAAACAACATATGAAAACCAAATTCCAATGAGCAAGCAAGGAAGCGGGTCTGGAGATTTCAAACTGGGGGTTTCCTATAGATGCAAGAGTGTTGTAGGGGTGTCATATATTGGTGAGGAGGAAGATAATGAGGATGGTGAGGATGATGGTGCACTTGGAAATGAGGAAGTTTATTTTTGTGAGCTTTTGGTGGAATTTTCCCTGTTGGATCCGATTGTCTTGTTGTCCTAGTGCTCTCTATTTGTTGATCTAGAGACAAGGGATTTTCAAACACATCATCTTGCTCTTGTGTGGTGCAGTTTAGCTGGGAATTTTTTCCATTGGGTTGGAACTCATGTTGGCTATGGCCTTAATTATTTGAGAAGGATGTGTAGAGATTGGGGTCTGGTCTTTGGTACCATTCCTACTGGTGACAGTGTTGACAGGTTCCTCTAGAGTGTTGCTCTTTGCTAGGGGCATCTTTCTTTTGAGGGTTGTTTTTTGATTTTTGTGAAGGTTGGTTTTACCCTTCTATGGCTATGGGGAGAGAGGTTTTCCCCCAAATTTGTAGCTGGTTGTGATGGTAACATGGGCATGGGTGGGGGTATTGGATTTCAAAGCTTGTTCCAAGGCTCTCATTCTCCCTAGCTCATCTTACCTTGGAATGACATTATTTGGATCAAGTCTTTTGAATCTTGTGTCTTCCCAAGCTCTAGTGGGGAGTTTAGCTATTTGCATGGTACTCCTTGCTTTTATGCTAGTAAAGAGTCAGCTACGATGGTTCCTCACCCCCTCCCTATGCTGAATGGCATGATGGGTTGCTACCTTTGGGGAAATCTTGGGTTGTGGAGGCTCATGTGGCTTGTCTCTCCTAGGCACTACTAGTTTCAAGCATTAGGTTCTTGTGCCTTTATGTTGGTTGATCAAGCTTGGATTACCCCACTAGAGGGTGGTTGGTTCTCTGTTGGAAAGCTCTACTTTGTCTTCTCATTATGAGTAAAATGCTGTTACAGAGGTGGTGGGCTTGGATTTTTGTCTCCACTCCTTCTCGCATGGCTTCTATCGAGGTGAAGCTATCTCCTATTGAGGTGGAGATCTGGTGTGAGTTTCTAGTTGTGGAGGAGACTCCTATTGAGGGGGAAATTCTCAAGGCTACTACTTTTGATAGGTTGGGGGTTGGTGGTTCCATCTTCCTAACCTTGACGTTTGGTTCCTTGTTGGGAGGGCTCTCCATTGTCCTCTCATTATGAGTAAAATGCTATTACAGAGGTGGTGGACTTGGGTTTTTTTCATCACTCCTTCTTGAATGGATTTTATGGAGGTGAAGCTATCTCTTATTGAGGTGGAGATCTGGTGTGAGTTGTTGGAGACTCCTATTGAGGGGGACATTTTTAAGATTTCTGCTTGTGATAGGTTGGGGGGGTTGGTGGCTCCACCTTCCTAACCTTGATGATTTGATCTTCTCTCCCCCTATTTTTCTATGGGGGACCCTTTCACTATTGAGGTGGGAAAGGAGACTATTGTGACGTGGAAGATCTTTGAAAGTGTTGGCCTAAGAAAGGGGCCAAGATGGTTATGGATCTCTGGTTCTAATAGAGAAGAAAGGATAGGCAGGTTGCTACCTTGTTTAGTTGTTCAATTTTTATGGTGATGAAAGGACCTCATTCTTCCTGGTTCTTGTCTTCTTCTGATTGAATGTATGCTAGAAGTTTTAAAGGGCTCATCCAAGTCCTTGGTTCTTGTTTTTGGTTATGTTTCACAACTTGTATGGGGGCTTTTCCCAAGGTGTGTCATTCTAAGATTTTTTTCTTTAACAAAGGTAAGTCTATATTGTAGATCCTTGGATATCCTAGATTTGGCATTAGGTGCTATTAATTCTATTTAGCAGTACTTAGTGTGAGTTTTTTGTACCATGGGCCAGCACCCTCTTGTTGCTTTTCTTAATAAAAACTATATGAAAACCCATCATAGAAAAACACGTACAAACTCAAACTAAATGGTTAAAAATATGAATTAATATCATTTGATGCATTCGAAGGGTACTTGACTCAGATACTTGTCCTAATTTTCAATTAGGACAAATGGCTTAAAGGTTTAGGATTTGGACTCAAGAATTTATCTCCCCTCTCTTACCATTGAGATAATGTGATAGGGTATGCTCATCCTAGAAATTCAGGGAAGTCGATACCCAGTACCTGCAACCTACATAAAATTCACATATGTACAAACACAATATTCTAAGCTAAACAAGCAATGGTAGGAAGTAGTGCATCGTGTAGATCCCAACTAGCAAGTGACTATGACTCCCTTCCTTAACCACATCAAAAATGCCATACATAAAGAAAAAAAACACGCACACACACCATACACATGTAGTATGGGGTAAGTATCCATAAGAAAACACATATGATAATAAACCATCTAACTAATCATCATCAATAATTGAAAACACTGAATAATCATCATGCATACATGAAATGTGGAGTACCAAGTAATCTCACCATTTAATCAACTGAATGTAAAAGAATATCTAATAATAATCTTAAGATAATGCTACTAAACATCAATCATAAAACTGGCCTAAAAGAGTTTCGCAATGATGACAGAAATGTAACTAGGAAGATGTAAACTGGGGCAGGCACTACATCCACCCCCCCAGACTTAAGCTTACTCCTGGAAGCCTACAAGGATGGCTAAACTAAGAACTCTTTGTGCAGGTCCCATTGAACTCATTCCCCTTGTAGGAGGATATGACTCTATTGAGAACACTACAACACACTTAGAGCAATATGATTTTGGTTTAATAGTAAACCGAAAACCATATTGATCCAACATTCATTCTTTTATCAAATACTAAAATAGATCCCCTAAACACTCTAAACAAAGGATCAACATCCCTAATCCATTGGAAAATATACAAGTTATGGTGTATAGATAAAAGACACATGTTTTGAAAATAGAATAGGTTTCAATTTTCAATTTTCCTATTCTTAGGTTTAACTATAATTTTAGTTTTGAAGTCTAAGTGTTGAAGTATGAAAAATATACAACTAAAAGTTTAAGTTTTGTTTCAGTTCAACTAGCTCAAGTTTTTAGTTTGATATAGATATATATAATAGTTTAAATTTATTTTTTTGTTCAGCTAGTTAACAACTACTAACATTCCAATATACCTAGAGCTCCCAATGTAGAAACTCGAGCTTTGATACCAGATGTAACACCCCACCAAGGGATCCAAAAGAATTAACCTAAAGTTTTACTAAGTTTGAAAAAAAAAATTAAAACAAGAAAGACAATCATACACATCAAACACACAGTAGTAGAAGCAATAACATACAAGCAATTATAAGCATACATAACAGGTTAAATTCCTTAAGGATCCCAAGATGTTGAGTCACATTTAAATTTTAATTCATACTAAGTCTAACAACTACCACATCCACATGAAAGAATAATTAAAAGTCTAAAGTCCATAATATACATTTGTTCTGAATACCTCTTGGCAAATTAATTCAGAATGCTCAATCATCCATAGTACATGTCATAGGGTATGAAAGGCTAAAAGAATATACATATGTAAAAATAGAATACATCATCCTCCTCAAATCCATGATACAAGTGCAATAAAAATAAATGAAAATCATCCACCATACATGATACATCCATCCATCATAAAAGATATAAACATCCAACATAAAACACAACTAATTAAATGTGTGGTTCCTCCCAACCATCAATAGCATCATTAGACCATCGTGGGACATAGCCATCCCCCATGCATAACATCCCAAGCCACCAATCAAATCATTGGTACTTAGTAATAGGGACGTCAGTGCTAAACATAAAGAAATCTAGCATACTAAAATAAAGCATAAGATGATCCTACAAAGTAGATAACATCACCTATCACATGATAGTAATCAATATAAGGAAATGCACCAATAAATAACATCACCTAAATATGATAAAAAAGCATCCCAAGAAGCCCCAGCCACGGTGACTACAAAAGGATCCCAATGGTAAGAGTAGAAAACACTACCACTTGACTGTGTGGAACCTAAATGGCCAACTCCCACCACACTAAGGAGATAGTCTCAAGTCCCAAATAGGATATCAAATCACATAACACAAACACTCTCTAAGTCTAGGAAATCCTAAAAGTACACTAACTCAAAGGTTCTAAGATAGATTGACATCTAAATCCCATAGGCACACAAGACACGTAGGAACCTACTATGTAAGTGAGCAAGTGTCATCATATGAATCACATAGAAGTTACCTTGGCAGTTAGCTTAGGACTCTAGCGTCCCTAGTGATCCCTTTGCGGCTACTAGTATCCTCTTGTACTAACAAGGCATACTATGGAATCCAAGGTCACAACCAAGCATTCTCTCTACTCCCATCCTAGTCTATACTAGCACTCAAGCCATGGGCGAGAATATACAATTATCTAATTAGGTTCATTTTGATCACCATTTAGTGTAATGTTTTCACATATTGAAACAACTTACAATGGGTTATCCCCAGAGCCACTTAGCATCCTCGGCCCCCATTGCAAACCACTTCCTAACACTACAAGTAAATAACCTACCCTAGGCTTATAAAAGTACAAATCAACAATCATATAAAAATCACTTCAGCCCTTTACAAGAGACTAAAAAGCATCAAAATATAATCCATAATATTCACATCAATTCTCCACAAGCAACTGGAAAGCACCAAAAGATAATCATAATAATCACAATAGTTCTCAACGAGCAATTGAAAAGCATCAAAGATAAATCACAAGATCCATCAATTCTCAACAAGCAACTAGAAAGTATCATGTTCAAAGACTCCAAAATGGTTGAGTCAAACATGTCACAACATGACATCATCAAGCACAAGCAAACACTTCAGTCCCATCAAGGTGACTGGAAATTAATCCAAGTATAACTGATTGAGGACTCAAAAATGGTTAAGTCAGGTATCTCATAAACATACACCTCAGCTTCGCACAAGAAGACTAGAAAGCAATAACAATAATAAATACAAACATGTCATAGAGCATACTTAATCACATTACCATGGTTGGGATGAAAAGATCGAGATCAAATCAGCATGACATCAGTATCACATAACCCCTGAGCCTCTGGTAACAACCTAAGACTGGTCAATGCTAGGTCAACCCAAAGCCTAAAAGCATAGACAATGCATAGAAAACATAATAGTCTCACAATTTGGTTTGATTTGAAAACACATAGTTTGAGTTAAACAATAAGGTTTCAGTTTTCAGTGTTTGTGTTCAAGTAAATAGTCTCATAGTTCAATTTGATTGGTAATATACTATTGAGTTGATGTGAGGTTTCCATTTCTAGTTGAACATATGTTTTAAGCGGATAAAACCCATAGTTTACCCTTACAAATTATCTCATTCCTATATCCAAATGAAATGCACAATTACCCCTAATTGATTTCAAGTCAATGTCCTAAAAAAATCCAAGGGTAATAATTAAATTATTAATATTACTTGGTGGTCTTTAAATATAATAATTCTACTTTTTCATTAAAATCAGTATTATAATAATTTAATAAATTTCATTCTTAATTAAACAACTTCCCTTATTAATTAATCTTAATTAAATTACATTTTAATTAAATTAATTATTATATATAAAATATTCATTATAATTCACAATATACGATTCTAAAATACTTTAATAATAACTTAATTAACAATATTAATTAAAGGTTACTGGATCTCATAATAGTTGTTTATTTTAAAATAATTTATATTATATTATCATTAAACAATTATTAATTTATTTATCAAACAATAATTAATAATAATTGTTCACATTTTAAAATTTAAAACTTATTAAATAATATTTAATTTAAATATAATTTAAACTTAATATAAATTAAACACAATTCATAAATTAAAAAAAAAACTTTTAAAAAAACATATGACCATGTGTATATTTTGAAAGCCTGTCGGCTTTTATTAAGGATGTGTGGCCGTAGGCTGGGCTACTACTGCATGCAACAGCTCAGTCTATGCATGCAGGCACAGTATGCCATAGGTAAGGAAAAAGGGGGGTGGGGGATGGTGGCCCCTGCCTTCTCAAAATTATATTTTATTATTTTATTTTAATAAAAATTTTATTATTATATTTTATTTTATTAAAAATTTAACATAATTTTAAATTCAACCTTATCTCTTTATATATATATATATATATATATATATATATATATATATATATATATATATATATATATATATATATATATATATATATATATATATATATATATATATATATATATATATATATGATTAAAAATTAATAAAATTAAATTCAAACATGATTTTTATTTTATTTTTATTTTTCTTTTTTTTTATAAACATTAAAATTAATAATTTGATCGAAGAAAAATGACCAACCCATCAAATTTAATTGCTAAATTTTTTATTTCATTACAAACCCTTCCCCGTGTAATATTCAAATTTTAAAACTATTGAAGGAGTATTGTAATGATATTTTCAATCCTCTCGTTTACCGATGAATCATCATACATAACAAAATTTTCAAGACTACAAGATTGAAAGATTTGTTTGCAATGAAATACAGACAATCAATTCATAGTCACAGAGAAGACAAAAGAAATAGAAAATGTAATATACTATGCGAATCGAAACACAAGAATCTACCAAGATTCTGATGCTAACAACACAATGCCTGAAAAGATTTGTGAGAGATATTTCTTCTCTCAAAACCTTCTCCCTTTCGAAAATCCTCTTCCTTCTCCAAAATTCCCTTCCAAAATTCACATCCAAATTCGTCTCCAAAATTCCTCTCTCAATAATGAACCCCCTAATTGTGATAAAGAGTTCTCTCCTTAAATCAGGGTACTGATTGTGCATTCACCCAGGAGAACTCCTTGCTCACAACCCTTAACTCAATATTAACTTTTATTTATCTTTCTTTTATCTTGCATTAATCTTTTTCATGCATGTTTATGAATTATTAAATTACTTTATTTAATTTTCACTGTATGTCTCCTTTAATTAATTTATTAAATTTATTCACATGCAAGCATATGCAACTTTTATAAAATTCACTTGTTTTATCTTTTAATTAATTTCTTATATTTCAATCTCATGCATAAATCATGCGAACTTAAAACTTTTTCATAATTTAATATCTTTTGACTTTTTAATTTATTTTCAAACATTTAATTGATAAAATATTTATTAACTTAAATAATAATAATATTTAGCATTTATTTAAAAATGAAGTCTAAATATAATATTATTAAATTAAATTAATATTATCATGTTCTAATTTTATTCTTATAACTTTTACCTTCAAATTTAATTCTTTTTATTTAATTAATTTCTTGATTAATTATATATAATTAAATATTGAAAATGTCATAATAATTTTCCATTAAATTAAATCATTAATTTAATCTTTTAATTTGACTTAATTACTAGAAAATACACCCAAGACTCATAAAACAACATATGAAAACCCATCATAGAAAAACACATACAAAATCAAACTAAATGGTTATAATCACGAATTAACGTCATTTGACGCATTCAGAGGGTACTCAACTTAGATACTTGTCCTACTTTTCAATTAGGACAAATGGCTTAAATGTTTAGGATTTGGACTCAAGAATTTATCTCCCCTCTCTTACCATTGAGATAATGTGATAGGGTACGCTCATCTTGACAATTCAAGGAAGTTGATACCCAGTATCTACAACCTGCATAAAATTTATGTTGTACAGACACAATATTCTAAGCTAAATAGGCAATGGCAGAAAGTGGTGCATCATGTAGATCCCGACTAGTAGGTGACTACGACTCCCTTAACCACATTAGATATGCCATACATAAAGAGAACAAACATGCACACCATACACATGCAATATGGGATAAGTATCCATATGAAAACACATATGATAATAAACCATCTAACTAATCATCATCAATAACCAAAAACACTAAATAATCATCATGCATACATGAAATGTAGAGTACCAAGTAATCTCATCATTTAATCAACTAAATGTAAAACAATATCTAATAATCTTAAGATAATGCTACTAAACATCAAGCATAAAACTAACCTAAAAGAGTTTGGTAATAATGACAGAAATGTAATTAGGAAGATGTAAACTGGGGCAGGCACTACATTTTGAGAAAAGAATAACTCACCTTCTTACTAGTCCATGCTTCCTCTAGAATACCATAACCCAAAGGAGTAGAGGGGCCTCTATTAATCAAATATACAATAGTATTGATAGCCTCTACCCACATGTTTAAAGGCAACCCTATATGCAACCTCATGCTTCTTGCACGCTCCATTATAGTCATATTCATGCATTCAGCCACTCCATTTTCCTATGGAGTCCTTGGAATAGTTTAATGTCTACAAATACCATTAGAAGAGAAATAATCTTCAAATTCATGAATGCAATACTCATCACCATTATCAGATCTAAGACATTTTAATTTCTTGCTAGTCTCATTTTCAATCAAGCATTTCCTTTTCTTAAAAGTTTGAAATACATTAGATTTTTATCTAAGGAAATGAATCCATACTTTTTTTGTTTCATCATCAATAAACGTAACATAATAATAGGAGCCACCAAGGGAAGATACATGAGCCGGTCCCCATATATATGTATGCACAAGCTCTAATCTTTCGCTTTTCTTTTCCTTCCTAGTCTTCACAAAACTCACTCTCTTTTGTTTTTCGTACACACAAATTTCACAAAAATCCATATTAACACATTTCAGACCTAGTAAATTTTTTTTTGAACAAAGTAGTTTCATACCTTTCTCATTCATGTGCCCAAGTCTATTTTTCTATAGTGTTATATCAGAATCTATAGCAACTATTTATTCTCCCTGCTCAACTGTAGCAACTATTCTTGAACATTCATTTTTCTCTAAAATAATCAAAGTAGAAGGAACAATGCGACATATACAAAGATATAAGGTTCCTACTATCACACCTTTTTTCTACTACAAGGGAACCCTTTGAAACCTTCCAATTTTTATCATTAAAAGTAAATGCAAAACCCTCATCACCAAATTTCCCTACCAAAATTAAATTCCTACTCAACCTTCGAACATGTCTTACATAATGTACTAGACAATCATTGTCATTCTACAACTTAATATTAACTTTTCCCTTTCTAACAATCTAATAGTGCTCATTATCCCCCAAATAAACAAGCCCAAACTCTCTTTGGACATAATCAATAAAATAACCTCTATGAGGTGTAGCATGAAATGAAGCACCAGAATCTAAAATCCATGAATCATCAACACTTTCTAAAGAAAGAAGCAAGGCATCCTCTTCGGGTTTGTTACTTACCACATTTTCCTCCTTGTTCCCTTCTAGATTATCTCCTTCATTGGTCTTTTGAGTCTAACAATATTTCTTCTTATGCCCCAATTTACCACAGTACCAACAACTTCTTGGTCCTCTAGATTGAGACCTTTCCCCTTTGACTTTCCTCTTGATTTCTCACAATTTCCAGAATTATTTCCTCTCTTAGTCGTTATGCCTTTGCTTTGTGCATTCAAATAACTTCCTAATGTAGATCCACCTGAGGTCTTCCTACAAGTTTCCTCACTCAGAATAATACAAATCATGTCATCAAATTTTAGGGTATTAGATTAGAAACAAAATTACTCACAACCATTACCAAACCATTCCAACTTTTAGGTGAAGAACAAAAAATCAAGAGAGACCTAGAATTTCTTCATCAAAACTAATACTCACAAAAGATAACTAACTATTAATAGTATTAAACTCATTTAAATGATCTGCAATAAATTCACCTTCTATCATTTTCATATTAAATAAATGCTTCATGAGAAATACCTTATTTGAAGTGGAGGGTTTTTCATACAATTTTGATAGGGTTTGCATCAACTCTTCCATCATCTTTTCTTTTGTAATGTTAAATGTCATTGATGGTGCTAAGAATAATCAAATGCTCCAAGTGCCTTTCTATCTAAAATCTCCTAGTCCTCATCTAACATAGTTCCTTGTTTCTTGGATTTTCCTTCCAACGACTTCTATAAATCCTTCTGGTAAAGATAGTCCTCCATTTGCATCTTCCATAACTAAAAATTATGCCTATTAAACTTCTCCACCTTTAGCATACCCTTGTCCACCATTTCTCTTGCTCAACTATGAGACCTTCCTACAGAGGATTGCTAGCTTTTATTCCACTTGTTAGTATTAATCTTAGAGAAAAATAATAGTTACATGAAAATATAGCCAATATCATAAAATAATAGATCACATAGAAGAGAACACAAGACACCAAGATTTAACATGGTTCAGCCACTCCCTTGGCTACGTCCACCAATAGCAAGTCCAATATTTTATTATTATCTAGTGATTACAATCCACAATCCCTTATAGCTCAATACCACTGCAAGAAGCTTCAATATCACCATTACATCATGAAATCCCTAACCCTAAGCCTTTTTATACAAGCTTTTTCCACTTACAAAATTAGGGCTAGAATAAGTCATCCCATAAGAAAAATAGCAGTCAATGCCTTTTACAATATAAGGGCATTTTTTGCTTCAAGGGTGTTGCTCTCAAAAACCCCTGCAAGGGCATTACCCCTCAACCCCACCATGTACTATGATAGGGAGCGCACCTAGGGTGCTACCCCTTGACCCCATCTTTGTGTCACTACTCCCAAATCCCCTTAGAAATAATATGGGGAGAAAATGGTGTCGAATAAACATTCATGTCTAATTAGGCTCCACATCACAACATAGGACTATCTCTCCTATGTTTCTCTTTATGACCTTCTCCTCTATCACATTATGTTCTACTAATATCATAATTAGTTTAGAAGATGGAGTTGATGTGGGGTGTAATGGTGTGTTAACAAATCCACTTTGGATCAATGTAGATATCATCACTGGCCTCTCCCTTAGTTTATTACAAATAGTTAGAAAGGCATTCTAGTCGATGTGGCCTAACTCATTATCTCGGATCTCTATGTGTTCATGTTGGAATCTTGATTTCATTGGTGCTCCTTGGTACTTCAATGCACTAGGTTTTGGTATCATTTTCTTAGCCATGGACAATGATGATGATGTCATTTTATCTACAAAAAGGAAACAAAAATTAGCCACCTTATGTTGAAGGATCCAAAAGTGGACTCTATGTGACTCAGACTGATGAGAAAATGGGTCAAACCCAGTCAGAAGAAAAAAAAAATGGAGTCTCTCCCCCCTAATGATCATTTGTTCCTTTAGCAGACATAGTGCACCCTTATAGGTACACTAATGCACACGCTTAGCCTTCAAAATGGCATAGTGTATAGTTGCACACCCTAGCAAGGTGTGCATGGTGTGCTTGTATATAACTGCATACATGCACACCTCCTTAGGTAGCATTTCTTTTGTTATGTTTTCTATATTCTTTTAGTTTTTTTAACTTTTTTGGTTTGGAGAAGTGGACATGCAGACCTCTTAGAGGTGTGCATGTGTGCACCTTATTGGATTTCTACCTCATGTTTATTTATAGAGGGACTAGAGCAATAGAGTAGTGTAGAGGCTAGAGGTGCGGAGGTGTGGCAATGGTATAAGGTGAAAAGAAAAGTGAGAAAAGGAGAGGGGGTTCAAGGTCTTATATATGCCCTAGGGTGGCTCCTTGTGCATACCTCCTTAGATGTGCACCTCTGTTAGTGTGCACATGCACATGTACACACCCCTAGAGTAGTAGTAAAGTGTGCATGTACACACTTAAAGCACAATGAGTTTCAAAACTTTATTTTCTATTTATTTCTGACTAACTTACCCTTCCTAGTTAGAGACTTGCATTTGACCTAGACCCAAAGGAGGCTCCAAAATGACTAGGGCTCTAGACTAGAAGCCTTGAAGGGGAATTTGAAAAAGGAGGCCCCCATTTTGAGTCATAAAATGGGGCATGTGTTGGGAAATCAAAATAGGTGGGTTCCTGCAACTATGCATTGTGAGAAAGGATTGAGATGCATATTGAATGTCTATCATGGATTAATGAAGTAAATTTTTGTTGCTAATTATTACATGTGTACTAATCTGATTGTAGGAATAAGTCAAAGGAAGGAATGCATGTAGAGGCATTAATAGTATAGTTATATAGTTACCTGATATTTATGAATTGGTGAAGATAAAGTTAGCTTAACTTCCAACTTCTACGCAAATCTAGAAGTAATTATGTCATGTGTTAAAGACTCATTCCATTGAAGATATGTATCATGATATAATAATTGCATTGCTAGGTTCTCAATGCTAAAAATAGATCTTAGGAAGTTAGTTTTTTTGTAGTTGCATTAAATAAGATGTTGATTAATGCTCTAATATGTTCAACAAATTTTGTAATTGCAATAGCATTTTCTCTTTCAAATATAAACTATCATTTTTAGTTTGTACTATTCTATGAGTTAATATTGATACAAGATGTTACTATTGTGTGCTAATATTTTAAGTTTATAACTGTAGCTATTCACTTATCCAAGGGGCCCACTTGGTAAGTGAACCTAGGTAGTAGAATTAGTTTCTCTTGTAATAGAATTAAGTAATATCTTTGTTGTTCCTACAACCATTGGTAATAGAACCAATAGTTTTTCCTGCAACAAAGGAAAATAGTATAGAGTTTTGTTTGTATTTCATTTCTATCATTTAGTTAAAGCTTCTTACATTCACATATAGATTAACTGTTATTTTTCTTAATTCCATAGGATAGAAAATAATAATTTATTGGTTAACAATTTGTCCTCATATTAGATTTTATAACCTAACTCTTTGATACCCAATGTTTTGGAGAGACAAAAGGATGTTTAGCAACAAATGGGTCAGTGTATATATTCTATTACCACCCTCTAAATTATTAGGTACAACTCCCTATGATTTTTAATGATGTGCAATGAGGATTTTTTATGAGATCAGAATTTTTGACATCATTAGCTCTTAACTTGAGAGCAGTAAAGGATAACCAAATTGTTTGTAGGCATAAACAATTTAGGCAAGATGGATTTTAATAACCTATCACACCCAATGGAATGACGATAGTATATTATCTTGATATTTCTGACTCTTACTATTATTCTAAATGTATATTAACCATCTAAATGAAGAAGAGGAATGAAGAAGATATGCACATGAAGGAAAATGTAATTTATTTTACTATTAGCCTTGAATGAAATGGAATCCAACTAATAACTAATAGATTGATACACATTCATCTTTCATTTCTCAATAACACTACATATTATGAAACTAACAAGAGAAGAAACAAAACCATACATGAAAAAAGTAAATGGAATCACTATACTGCAAACATTAAAGTGAAATGGAATTCATCTAATTATTCATAGAATCATACATGATTTTCTTTCAAATCTTAATGCAAAACTAATCTATGGATGGGAAACAAGACATGACAATAAAATAGGGTAAATGGAATTACAAACCAATTCACCATCAATTTTTCTGATCTTTGTAATATTAAAAGAAATTACATTTATATTTTCTTGTCATCCCTCAGTTTTGGTGGAGAAACTATAACAAAATAGAAATAAAATATGAATAATACATGAAAAATATCTAATCTTCAACATTGTATAGACACGTGACATCATTCCTGACAATATCTTGATCCCATGACACCTCTAAAAAGACCTGGAAACTAGCTTTAGAAAACCCTTTTAAAATCTTTGTTTTGTTCATATTTTGTTATTAGTGCCAAATCCATATAATTTGTATCTCAATAGTCACAACAATTTTGAATTTGGGCTATCGGTCTTAAACCAATGATTATGATTAAAACCTAGCCATTTTCATTTATGACTTCATCTGTGGGTCCACCTAGGTACACATGTCAATATAATTAACATTCAGGAAACTTTCCATAGAGACATAATGATGAGCATTGATCTCTTTTTTATTTGACAGTGACGATAAAAAATTTTGTTTGGTTTATAGTGTGGGTCCACCTTCCAGTTGTGTACATTGTGCCAGACAGGTGGAACTATTTGATTGCCTCAAGAATCTAATGTTGGACTACTTTTCTTTGTGGTTCTTGGTGGAATATAATGGGCCAATCAAGACACATGTTTTTCTATCATTATGTTGCTATTATTAACAAATAAGCAACTTTTCATAATAATATAGAGATGACCATCAATTGATCCAGGGATCAACGGTGAAAGAATCTCTTCATAACCCTGACTTTGTCTCGTATGCAACCAATTAAATAAAGACATTTTTTGCCTCATCTAACATTGTACTAGCTACAAAAGGAAATGGTCCATAAGAACACACATCAAATTGTCTTTATGTCACATAAATTAAAAGTCCAACAACTTTCCATGGGAATATAATGACACTTGCATTAATTTCAATTCTGATCTATGGTGATGATTCTTTTTGTTATCTTACCTTCAATTGGGTCCCATAAACAAGTGTCAACTCATTGTTATTTTTCCATGATTATTGATTATGCAAATTTGAAATTGGTAGAGACAAGTGTAGATCCTTTAAGATCGAATAGCTAAGGAGATGCATTGTTGAATACTTATAATTCCATCTTTAAAGTACCATCCCTTGATCTAATCTTCATCTGAAGATCTAAATTTATTCCCTAAGACATTTGACTTGTCAACTTAACAATGTAGACATGTAGATTAAATATAATATGTTGATTGGATTGTACCAAGAGTCATACTAGCTTCAACCTAGTTCTTCACCATTTTTGCATCTTTCAGTGTTCACTCTATATCGAATTCAACTGATATCATTTTTGGTTTGTTCTCTCAATCTGGATTTCATCTTTAAGACTCAGTCCTTGATGTTCATTTTCATCTTTTATTCTAAATATGAGTATAATCCTCCCTTTGAATGCATCATGTCTTCACCATGAACTCTTGATTAAAGTATTAGGGTTTTAGTACAAACTTCCTTCTCATCTAGGAAATGCATAGGCTTACCCTCCCATTTCATAGTCACCTAATATTAATGGATGCATAGATTTCTTTTGAATGCCCACCTAGGTGCATGCAAAGGAATAGATGAGAAGAGAACTTCCTTAAGGGAAATCTAGACACATACTAGACATCACATTGATTCAACCCTAATCCTAGAAGTTTGAAAAATGTAGGGGGACTAAAATCATGGCAACATAGTTAAAGAGATTTAAAGCATATACTTTGTGAACATTATTTCAACTTTATGTCCCTAGTCAATTAAGTAAATGGGTCAAATGGATAGTTTTGTATGCTATGATAGATGTATAATCTATACACATAAAGCTTGGTTTCTAATGCAATCATTTTACCAAGTAGTTTTGGCATCTTTGTTGGGGATGGTGTCAATTTATACCTTTTCTAAGGGTCATTTTTAGGAGTTTGTAAGAAGAACTAGTTGCTCAAGTTTTATTCCAAGTTCCACTTAGTATTAATTTGTCTACATCCATAGGTAAAAAGACTATCTCAAGAGATTTATTCCTCAAAATGACCTATTTCAAATAGAAGAAATTGTATATCCTCAGCAAGAAGACAAATAACATGAAGAAGAAGAACCCCTTGAAGGAAATCTAGCTGCTACAATGAAGCCACCATTTAAAAATCCTTTTGCAACCTATCATGAAAACCTCCCTCTATCATCCTCTAATGAATTAATAGGTTTGAATTATCTTTTTCTTGCCCCTGTATATTAGAATAATCATTTGGCCATTGTCATTTATCAATAAGGACATCCACCACCAACACCTAGAATGGCTCAACCTACTCATTTCCCATACTTGACCTCCAAGGTAACAATAATCTTTTAAAAAATCTCACTTTCACCCTTCCCAAGTTTTACGGCTTTTTTACTAAAGATCCAAAAACCCTTCTCTTTGAATTTGATATTCTTTGTAGAGGGTATGATTACACAACAAGCACTCTTCAACTATTTTTTTTCCCCCTCTACTCTAAAAGAAGCAACCCTAAGATGGTTTATGAGTTTAGACACTAATGCTATAGTAGACTAGGATGGAATAAAGGACTTGTTTCTTTCTAAATATAAAGATTATTGTAGAGGGAGTATGGGAGGTGATCATATCTTCAAGATACAATAGAAGGAAGATGAAACTCTTGAAGATTATGTTTCAATATTCCTTTATAATTTACAAAGGAATATTGAACAATTGTTGAATGAGTCATTTCAGAAGAAGCTCTTCTTAATGGATGTCGAAGAGACTTGTGTACAAGACTTTGATGTCATGGTTGGAGGATACATCACACAAAGTATATGGGAGGATATTAAGAGGTATTGTAAGAATTATTCAAGAGCCAATGTAAAAAAAGGAAGAGGAATTCATTCTATTTCCTTAAAGACTAGTGGAGCCAATGTATCAAAAATGGATCTTTCAAATTTGTTATATGATTTCAAGAAATTCATTACAATAAAATTGCAACCTAGTTGGATACAATTCAAGCTATAAGGAAACATGAAGAAGTTGATGCTATGTTAGCGGAGTTCTAATCTCACTATCATGATAAGAAAAGGAATTGTGAGTGTAATATGGTTTCCAATATGGAGACTCAAGTGCAATAGATGCGAGTGGGGTTCAAATAAATTTATGAAAATGGAGAGATATTGTACATCACTCAAAGGAGGTCATTAGCTCAAAGACAAGGTATGTCTCAAGATCCTCTCCAAACTTTGAAAATTTTAATAAATAATGGAATAATCCTAATTTTTAACACCCAAACCATTGAAATTCTTCTTGGCCTCCTTGGTCTCAACCTATATGTAATAACCAATCTTGGAAACAACCTCCACCCAACCAAAAAAAACACCATAATTGAAAAGTCCCTCTACAATAGAAAAATTAGCAACAACCTAATCAAAATTGGTAGCAATAGTTCAATTAGTGGTAGACCCCATAGAATAATTGGCAATAGTCATTTTAGTGGCAACCTAATCAACAATATAATAACTTTTCAAAACCTCATTAACAAGATCTATTGTTGCCTCTATTGGAAGCATGAATGTTGATGATATTCCTATGGGGGAGTATTGTAGAAACATGATTACATCATTATCATGATGATATGTTACATTCATGACTATGTTTGTCATTGATGTCAACATAGAATTTTTTTGTGGTATATGATAGAAGAAAAATGGAAAGATCAAGTTGGTACAGATAGGTCATTGAGTACTTTCACTAAGTGAGGAAAGGGAGATACTACTAACTATCTAGTATATGTATCTAACCTTGGAAGCATAAGATATTAAACCTAGAAGAAGTTACATAAGTTTTAGTGAAGACTATTGTGAGATAGATTTTATAGAGGCATGTTCTAGTAAACTTGTTATATCTCTTAGCATATTTACTATTCTAAGAAGCCAAAGTTTAAGATGTAAAGACAACATTATAGAGATGATGTAGCTAAGCTCACTTGTCATAATGTTACATGTATAGAAATTTATTCAAGTTACAAGGTGAAAGATTAATGTTATCACTAAGTGTAATTTATTCTTAATGAAATCCTATAATAATTAATTGAGAAGGTGTAATAGTTGACTTAGGGGATTGTTATATGGATTTAGTATAAAGGAAATATATTTTCCTTTATCATGAATAGATACAAGTGAATGATTGTAAGCAACATGAAGAGTAGAATATGAGGATAAGTAGAGTAGAGTGGAGGTAAAGGAAACATTTTTGCTGATGTTTTATTGTGTGATCTAAAGGTTAATACTTGGATCTAAGGTTCATGACCTAGTCTACAAGGTCTAACAGTGATTGGTTTGATTGACAGGATAGAGGAAAGAAGTTAAAGAATAGTACAGACAATTATTTTGCAAGGAATAGTTGAGAGATTAGTTGGATAGTGATTTTAGTGGTCTTTCCCTAGAAGCTATTTGGATAGTGGGTCCTTCTATCTTCTACAACTCTCAATAGTGTTGGCACAACTTCTAATAGGGTTAGAATCTTCTAATAAGGATTCAAAGTCTCCTAACAGGGACTCATATGTACTAAATGTTGTAATTAACTCCTAAAAGGGTCCATCCTATTACAAGGAATATTTATATTAGTACATCATCTTATGGGCATCATTCCCAATGGGGTTTTCCATTTGATAAAGGGTTTCCCTAGTTAACATATGTGATTTAATTGTGTGTATGCATCTTGTTGTGGTTGTTGTTTACTTTGGTTGAATGGTTAAGATTATTTAAGGTGGATAAATGTTTTAATTATTAGATAACTATTCACACCCCTACCCACGCCCCCCCCCCCACAACCACCTCTTAGTAATCTTGGGTACTATTATTTCTAATAGCCTCCTCCTGCAACTAATAATCATCCACCAAGAAAAACTCAATTACCTACTCAGCCCACACCAAATCCAAGTAACATGTCTACTCAAGAACACGTATATTCTTCCACTTATACTCAACAACAAACCTATTTAATCAATGATATACACCTTCAATCTAGAACCACTCTTCCAAATCCTAAAAGGACAATAATAATAGTTGTTACTTATGAAGAAGCCTTGAATAAGGAATCCCTTCAGTGTCATCACAACCTCTTGCAGCACCATCACCATGATTTCCACAAAGACCTACTCAAGCATCAAGTCCCCCTGAAAACCCTGCTATAGGAGAATTGCTAGCTCAATTGAAGAATATGACTATCACAATACCATTGCTAGATGCCCTCAAGGAAATCCTAGCATATACCAAATCTATTAAAGAAGCCTATATAAAAAGACTTGGTAGAAAGAAAAAGGATCCCCAAATTGTCCATGTCATGGGACAACTATCTAAACTTATGCTAAAAAAATCAATAGTTATGAAATATTCTAATCTAGAAATTCTAGTTGTTAGCATCCATATTAATGAAATACAAGTGCAGGGTGCTTTAATAGACTTAGGTGCATCCATTAATGTTATAACTAGGGAGATGCTTCTTTACCTTAATATCATTGGTATTCCAAAAACCCCTACCGTACTTTATCTTGTTGATAGTTCCATAGTCAAGCCTAATGACATGATAGTGGATAATCATAGTTACTTTGGATTCTTAGGTGTATCCAGTGGATTTTGTCATTTTATAACCTAAAGAATTTTTGGGAGGTTATCTTATTATCCTAGGATGGCCTTGATTAGCTACAAAATATT
The DNA here is from genome assembly GCA_028749045.1 of Cupressus sempervirens. Taxonomy (NCBI): domain Eukaryota; kingdom Viridiplantae; phylum Streptophyta; class Pinopsida; order Cupressales; family Cupressaceae; genus Cupressus; species Cupressus sempervirens. The sequence continues at coordinate 889,424,243 of CM053789.1, forward strand.
CATGTATTGCTTGTCAATAGGGAAAAATGAGCATCTCTAATGGATCCACTATTAAGAAATTGGCTTTGTACTCTCCTACTAAACCACTCTTGCAAGATGACCAATTTGTCTGGCCTAGTTTAGGAGATGATGAACCATTTATAAACTCATTAAATCAGCTCATGATGATTGAAATAAACCCCTTTATGATACCTCAAAATGATGATGATATTCTTGTAGCCATCCTATTCGATGAATATAGCAAAGACACCACCTTATATAGTGACTAGAATTGTTCATTACAAACAATTCTTCCTCCTAAGGACACACCCAACCTTCCTATAACTACTAGTTACCTGCATACTTTGTTTCCTCATGAAATTAAGTCTTCCAACTTTGATGAGTTAGATATGGTTGATAAAGTCACTAGAGTTGATGTTAGTCTAGGAAAGGAGCTTAATATCAGTAAGAATCTTACTCCTAATAATTTCAAAAGTATAGTTGATTTGTTATAAGATAATCAAAAATTATTTTCATGGGATTACATAGACATGAAAGTGTTAGACCCAAAACTCTACATTTGTAGAATTTAGATTACATCATAATGTAAGCCTATCAGATAGCCTCAACAAAGATTGAATCCTACATTACATGATATTGTAAAAATTGAATTACAAAAACATCTAAATGTTGGATTCATCTACCCCATTTCTAATAGTCAATGGGTCTCACCTTTGTAGTTGTTCCTAAGAAAGGGGGTAAATGATGAGTATGGATGTATTACAAAGAACTTAACACAACAACTAAAAAGGATCATTTTATATTACCTTTCATTGATCAAGTTCTTGACAACTTGGCTAGGAAAAATTATTTTTCATTTCTAGATGGATTCAATGGGTATAACTAAAATACAAATAGCATTAGAAGATTAGGACAAAACAACTTTTACCTGTCCCTGGAGAACATTTTACTATTCAGTATTACCCTTTGGATTGTGTAATGCTCTCACTACTTTTCAAAGAGAAGTAATAAGTATTTTCTCTGATATATCTACTAACTGTATGGAAATCTAGATGGATGATTTTACTATTTATGGCTCTACCTTTGATGAAGCTAAATCCAATTTGGATAGAGTGTTGAAAAGATGTCAATAACACAACCTTTCATTGAATAGCGAGAATTTTTATATGATGATGGAGGGGGGAATTTTATTAGGTAATTATATTTCTTCAAATGACATTCAAGTTGATCATCAAAAGATGAAGTAATTAGTACTCTTCCCATGCCCGCAAAGAAAAAGGATGTCAGAAGCTTCCTAGGTCATGATGGTTACTAGAAGAGATTCATCAAAGACTTTAGTCAGATAATAGCTCCACTATACAATTTGTTAAAGAAATATTTTGACTTCTTTTGGAATTCAGAACATGACAAATCCTTTTAATACCTTAAGGATGTATTAACAAAAGCACGTATACTCAAAGGTCCTAATTGGAACATTCCATTCCATATTCATACCGATGCTTCAAATTATGCTATAGGAGTTGTCTTAGGCCAAAATAAGGGATTTTTGAACATTGTTGTGATGTGGAGCCTAATTGGACTCGAAAGCTTATTCAGCACAATTTTCTCCCCATATTATTTCTATGGGGGTTTGGCAGTAGTGCCCCCAAGATGGGACCCTGGGGTAGCACCCCAACTGCGCTACGTATCATAGTATAGGGTGGAGTTGAGGGGCAACATCCCCATGGGGGTTTTTGGGGGTAGTGTCCTCAAAGCCAAAAATGACCTTATATTGTAAAAGGTGTCAACTATTAGTTTTCTATTATTCTTGCTCTAATTTTGTAAGTAGGAAAAAGCTTGTATAAAAAGGCTTAGGGTTAGGGATTTTCATAATGTGTGATGCAAAAATTGGTTCTTGAGGTGGTATTGAGTTGTAAGGGGTTAAGGATTGTAATCAGGTTGTAATCACTGGATAATAATAATATTGGACTTCTTGTTGGTGGACATAGCCCAAGGATTGGGTGAACCATGTTAAACCTTAGTGTCTTGTGTTCTCTTCTATATGATCTATTATTTTCTAATATTGGTTATATTCAAGCATGTAACTGTTATTTCTATCTGAGGTTAATCCTAACAAATATGTTATTTATTATATCATTAAAAATCTACAAGGAGATGAACTTAACTATACTGTCATAGAAAAGGAACTGCTAGCAGTGATTTATGCTCTCAACAAGTTCAGACATTATATCACTAAATATGAAATATTTGTGCACACTGACCATGCTTCCATTAAGTAATTCATTAATAAGCTAGTTATTTTAGGATGACTAGCATGATGGTTACTACTTATGTAGCAATTTGATATCAAGGTCATAGACAAGTTAGGAAAAGCTAATGTTGTAGCTATTTTTCTTTCAAGATTGTAGGTGCTTGATGATCCTATAGTTATTGATGACAATTTTCTAGATGAACACTTTTTATCCCTAATAGCACATAATCCATAGTATGTTGACATTTTCAATTATCTCACTACAAGGAGCACTCTAGCTCATTTCTTCCCTAATGATAAAAGGCTCCTAGCTGAAAAAAGACTCAATTTTTGATGTAGGTGCATCCTAGGTGTAAGAGGAATCTTGCATCACCCAAAAATATTTTCTTTTCAATCTTTTCTATTTTAATAAGGACTAGTTCTCCCCTGTCCTCATGGTACCGGTGGGCGTGTCACACCAACGCTACCGATCACATTAAAAATTTTACTAGGCGCACTGCAGTTTATAGGGGGGCCGTGTTGCACCGATTCCTGCAGTCTAAAAAAAAAAAAAAAAAGGACTAGTAGACAAGGTGGTGACTATATATAAGAACTTGCTATTTTTAGTAAGTTTTTCATATGAGCTCAGAATGTTCTCATTTTCTATAGAAAGGTTCATTTTAGAGTTGTAAGCCTACCATAAAAATCTCATTGCTCAAGCTTAAGTATTGAAGAAGTTATTACAGATTTTCAATGGAAAAATTTGCAAAATAAAATTTCAAGCTCATTGTTGGAGGTCTTAGAGTGCCTAGATGAGGTCCAAAAACTCGACGAAAGGGCTAGTGTCATTTCAAGTTTGTATATTAGGAGCTAGCATTTCCAAAAAGTGGTTGTAATAGCCAATCAAAGCAATGGTTCTAGAGTTATGGCGTTCTGAAGTTGGGCTACCCAAAATATCTAAAATAATTGTCAAAGATCTATTTGGCTGAGTCTATATGTATTGTTAGGGTCTGTTGGCCCTAGGTATTAAGTTTTAATGTCTAGAACCTTCTTGAGTGGCATAAAATTGGATATTTAAGAAAGGCCTGAACATTGTCTAGGACCACTTTGGGTGATAGTTCGCAACTTGTCTTGCAGATTATTGTAATGAAGGCCCCCATGTGGGTTAGCATATTGTACTTGTGAATTTTGTAATTCCACATTTGTGGTGCAAATAAGAATTCCATTATTTGTTCTTGCATTTGTTGTTGTTTCTTTGTTTCTTTTATGAGTTTATGGTATTAAGGGGAGCACCCTTCATCAATTTTTCTTTGATAGTTGGTTGTATGTTTTACACTGGGCTTGATCAAGTAATGTGTAGATTCCTTAGGGAGGATGAAACTTATGATATCTTATGTGCCTACCATGATGAACCGTGTGGATGACATTTTGTAGCTAAAAGAACAACATTCAAGATCCTAACAAATGGGTACTATTGGCCAACTCTATACAAGAATGCAATCAAATATATAAAGAAGTATGATAGATGCCAATGTATGGGACAACCAACCAAATCTAATGAGATTTCCCTGGAGCCACAAGTAGTTGTTACTCCATTTAACAAATCAGGGATGGATTTTGTTGGACCAATTGATCTTCCCTCAAAAGGTAAGTCATATATCTTGGTTTGCACTGACTATGTCACCAAGTGGGCAGAGCCAAAACCTATGAAACATGCAAGGGATAGCAATGTTGCAAAATTCTTAGATGAAGTCATCTTTACAAGATTTGGAGTTCTTAGAGAATTAGTGACTGATCAAGGAGCCCAATTTACATCCAATCTCAATACTACGCTCATGAATTAATATACAATTCAACATGGTAAGTCCTCTACTTACCATTCACAAGCTAAAAAATAGGTTAAGATTAGAGAATTGGAAGCTATTTTGACAAAACTTAATCAAATACACAATAAATTTTGGGTGACCAAGCTCCCAAAAGCATTATGGGCACATAGGACACCATGGAAAACTACAATGGGATTTACTCCTTTTGAGTTTGAACATAAAATAATCCACATTGCCTTGGAACTCAATATAGACATCCATTTTTCTTAACAAGAACACATCATGTAGCTAAATGGACTTGATGAGCTTAGGAAAACTGCATTGCAAAATTCCAAATTGATTCAAATGCAACACAAGAAATGGCATGATAAATTTATTAAAAAGAAGCAATTTAGTGTGGGTGACTAGGAACTCCTCTATGATTTAAGATATCAACACCATTAAAGAAAATTTCAAACCAGATGGTTAGGACCCTATGAAATTGAAGTAGTCTATGATAATGATGCAATACAATTGACTACAATTGGTCTAGTACGATTCAAACTTTTGGTTAACGGTCATTAGCTCAAAATTTATAATAATCTCCAGTCTTGAGAGGACTTCCTATAATAGTTTGTTTTTGTCGATTCTCCTGCAGCACTTGAATCTCAGTCTTCCACTCAGAGTTTATCATTACTTTGACTTTGACCAAAGTTCATAATAAATCTTCACTTTCTCCATAATAATTTCATCACATCTTCTTTCTCTCTCACCCATTCATTTCACTTTTCTACTTCTCCACACGAGTATTAACTAATTTAAGTATTTACCATAATCACATAGGTTCTACCATGCATTTTATTTTTCCATCCTTATTTCTTTCTTTCACTTCATAAGTTTACATTTTAATACCATTACATTCTTTGCTCACATTGCATGGTGGGACCCATGCTCTCTTTTAAGTTGTGAGGGAGGGGGGGTTGTGTGTGTATGTTTTTATTTTTCATATAAAACTTGTGATTATAAGCAATATATTTCATTTTGGGCAATTATGTGAAGATATGCCATATCATTCCCTCTTCATTTATCAAGTCAATGTGACACTTTCCCTTTTATTTGGAAAGTCTGCACATAACTTGCATTTATAGGAGTTTGAGAGAAAAGGTACAAATTCAATGATGACATGACATTATTATATAACATGTTATTCTCTAAAAGATTTACAACCTTTTGTTCTTCGTTGTCTTTGAATGCATATACTCTGCAAATCTTGAAGTTGTCTCTTTCTCCTACACTTTTTTTTCTGAAGAGTGTGGAAATTTTATTGGACCTTTTTTGGTATAATCAAGGTAAATAGAGGGAAATGTATTTGGTGACTATGGCCAGGAGATAAAAACAGATGTAGGTTATAGAGATGAACAACAATAAATGAAAACAAATATTGCATTTTTTTGTTTTTATAACTAATTTTACACTTGGTGAAAATTGATGTCGAGTGTTTTGAATTGACCAAGCCTTAAGATTGGTCATTGCAAGCCACATGGTCCTCACAAAAAATGCATATTTTCTTGTGACACATCTTTTTGCATTCACCAATTAAAGTGGGCTAAAAAATAGTGGGAATTGGCATGAATTTACAATTTCCACCTTTTCATTTGCCCCCATGTTAATGTGCATGTGAGCTACTAAGTAGGTGCATTTCAAATTAAAACATGTAGGCCAAAAAAACACTTAAATATTCTTTTCACACTCAAAGGAATGTGAATTTTCTCAAATTAAACACATCCTTTGTGAGCTTTCTTTAAAATGAACACTCAATAGAACACTTATGAAATAGAAAGAAGGTGAAATGAATAGCACCTATCAAGCATTACAAAATGAGATAATCACAACTTCCTAAATTTGTCTACAAACAAAAATGTGATAATGCTACTAAGTGTTTACAATATCACCTTGAGTAAGTGGAAAGCATTCAAAAACACTTGAATAAGATATTTTAAAGTTTCTTCTAAATGCTTGCTAATAATATTACTTTTGTGTGCAACCTTTTGATAATGCTCAATTCTACTTTAATGTTAAAAATGACCAAGAAAATATCTATAAAATCAAGTTCTTTGTTATTTTATTGAAGATATTTGGTATGAGATAAAAGATAATTTTATATTTTAAAAAAAAATTATGTATGAAAGAAAATTTTGAGTCTTCACTTGATTAAAATAAATCATATAATCAAACTCAATCTTTACCATAACATATAACATAAATTATAACTCTTAAAGAAAGCTATTATGAACAATATATAAAATGATAGTTTAAAAAATATAAAATATTAAACCAACTGATACAATAATAAACTAATATACCAAGTGAATTAGATTAACTATATCATTATATATCTATAACATCTTTTTTTTTAATATGAATAGTCCTTTTCTATTAATAAAATATACTCAGATTACAATTCACAAAAAAAGGGTCAGGGGGATACAAGATCACCCCACAAATGAGTTCACATGGCTGAAGCCAGACTAAAAATACGGCCATAGTCAGAAAAAAAAACTATTCATAAAAAAAAAGACATATAAGGCAACCTCGGGCTGCCAAAGTAGTGCCAGCCAAGGGTGGTGGATCATCTTTGTCATGAAAACCCCAATCATCTTTGGGATTGGCGGGTTGGCTGGGAATAGTTCAGCCATCATTAGCAGCAGCAGTAATAGTGGCAGCCTTTGCATCTTTAACCTCGAGCCACAAAAGAGAGATCATCAAGTCCAAGCAAGGCCACTTCCCAGAATGCACCCAGTCTACAACATCTTTAAAAAATATATTAAATACACAAATATAAAACTATAAAGTATAAACTTTTCTATCTTACACAATCTAATTTTATTTGTTCACCTAAATAAGTGATTGCAATGTGCAAAATAATATTATATCCCTTACAATTAAGATGTGATAACCAATGAAAAGGAATATGAGACATCATAATATGGCGTATATTGATATGGATGTATGTATATTTGGTATATATGAATGTGTGAATTTTGTATACATCACATGTTCTAAACAAATACATATTCATTATTTAATAAATATAATTTTCTTTTGAGATTTGGCGTATCACGTACCATATCCTGTGGGACTTTTAAATGTCTTGAACCATTAGCTCTTCATGTTTCTTAGTTGCTTGAAAATTCAACAAATATTATTTTCTTTCAAATATAATTGTTTAAGAAATAAAATATTAAGGTACAGCAAGGCATTATGGCAACACACTTCATAAAATAGTCAACTCAAAGAAACATTTATTGGTTTGATTAGATAACACATATATAATAGAGTAGGGTAGGCTTCAAGATCTAAAGACTAAGTCTAATTTTTTCTTATTTAAAATGCAAACTATAATAAAGTTTCCCATATGTCATCTTTAATTATTTATTATTTATTAAACATAAGGTTCGCTCCAATATTGACATACCCATCTTTTCCAAAAGCTTTGTTATTATTCTTATTTTAATATAAGAAGCAACGAACATTGATGTTGATGGATTTATTTTGAAGAAAGAATGGCCATTCCAAAGCCAATAATTTTGGTTGGAAAAATCTATTCTCTAACCCCAACAAAATATTTAATTCATTCATTATAATTGAAAAAATATTTTTGAAGATACCTTCAGATTGTAATTGGTTGGATAGTTATGAACTTGATGGAATGGTTTTTCGCTTGTGTTTATAGGTTTCTCTTGCGATCTAAATAGTTGGGAAGCTTGTTTTAAGAATGGAAGATTCGGAGTTTAACATTTATAGTTGATTTTTGTTAGTATAAATAAGCACATACTAATGTGTAGTTGGCAAAATATTATTATTATGCATCTATGTTAATAGAGAATAAAACATTATCTTTGGTTTGAACAGCTCATAATTTATATAATATAGATTTTTTTTAAATGATTTGTTTCATAGTAATATTTATTCTTATTTTTATTTCTTCTTATAGAAATCGAAAATAAGTTACACGACAATATCATGGTGATGTTTGTGATGGAAGGATATGAGAAGAAAAATCTATAAACCGCAAGAGATGAATGGATCAGTCAATGCTAAATTTATTGTTATATATAATAAAATATATAACATATATAATGTTTAATTATAATATATTTAATTTAAATAGTATAGTTTAATCTTTAAAATATCTTTAGCATATTATCTATATTATTAAAAATATTTAATAAATAATACATTAGATAATTTTATTAAATATAAAGTACAATATATGATATTGATTATAAGATTAATCATAAAAGAAGAATATTCAACTTTTAATATTTTTACCATAACTCTAAAGTTCTAAAATAAATGCTATCTTATGCATGTGAATTTTTTTAAAATTACTTTTTTTGAGAATGTAGGAGTTATAAATTAAAGAGTATTAAATGCAATGTCACATGATATTTAATGTGTATCATATGCAATTCTTAAAATAATTATAAAATAAAGAAAATTCTCTAAACATAATAATGTAGTTGGTGTGAAATCTCCTTTGTGTCCATACCATTAACCATATTCTTCAATTCCAAGTGATTCTCTTGACTACAATCAAGTGGGATTCATTTGGATTAGAGGAAACACTTGCTACTAATCCAACTTATTATGTTATACCGAGTCTATTATGCACCACATATTTTAGCTTACTAATCATGGATTTATACAATGTCTCATCCACTACCTTTGAATCATCTTCTCTAGATATCTTGCAACCTATTATCATTGGAGTATCAATAGGTTTTGAGTCTTCCAGTCCAAATGTTTTCAATATCTCCTTTATGTACTTGGTTTGACTGTTGTAAATGCCATCCTTAAGTTGATAGATCTACAAACATATGAAGAATTTGATCTCACTAATCATAGAAATTTTGAATCATTTCTTCATTTCTTCTAATAATACAATACTCACCACATTATTGCCTCCAAAGATACTATCATCAATAAATATTTGTCCAATCATCAACTTGTCTTCACTTTCTACCTCAAGGTACATATCATTGTTGTCACTAGTCATTGTCAATGCAATTTTGATTAAGTATGAGCGTCACCTTTCATACCATGCTCTAGGTGCTTGTTAAAGTCCATACAGTGCCTCTTGTAATCTACACACCATGTTCTTCTCTTATGATTTAGAAAACCCTTAAGGGTTTTCTATGTAAACCTCTTCTTCCAATATTCCATTAAAAAGGATGAATTGACATCCACATAGTAAACTTAGAATCCTTTGTAAGAAAGAAACGCAAATAGTATTCTGACTCCTTCAAGTCTCACCATAGGTGAAAAAGTCTCTCCATAGTAAAGTCATTCCTCTTGTGCATAACCTTTGCAAACTAAAACTTCTTTGTTATTAACCACTTCACTTATTTCATCCATTGTATTCCTAAAAATCCATTTATTTCCAATTACATACTTTTCCACTAGTCCAGGCATTGTATTCCATGTTTGGTTCTTTTCAATTTGTTCCAATTCTTCCTTCATGGCCTTTAGCCAATATTATTTCTTTAAATCATTTTTATATTTACCAATTATTTTATCTAGAGAATAATTTAACATGACATACATTGGTAGTAATGATTCTTCTCTGGGAGCCTCTTCAACCACTTGAACTTGTTCTTGTACATTCTCTCATTCTATCACCGATTGGTTGTAGCATATTTTTCAATTGTCTGCATGGAGACAAATTATTTGTAGTCTTTTAACTCTTTATTGCTAGATTCGTCATTTTGTTCAAAGTACTCATCAAATCTCACATTTTCACTTTCTATCATCTCATATGCCCTTTTGTTATAACACTTGTAAGTTTTCATCTTAGTGGAATAGCCTAGGAATATTGTTTGATCACATCTAGAATCAAACTTTCCTGTGCAATCATTTGTTTTGATATGACATCCACTTCCAAATACTTTGAAGGAATTTTTGGAACTACAATTCAAATATTTTTTATGTTCTCATTATTATCAAACCTTACTAGTAAGACATTTGCTAATAGTATAGAGTCCCATATCTATTGATTATTGAAGAGGATTTGAAAAGAGAGATTACAAGATGAACTAGTGAAGTGGTCGAGTAAAGATGAGTATGGAACTAAAAAGGGCACTTGATCAATTAGTATTTGATAATATAATATGTTGTTTGATTATTGTATTAAGAAAAGAAGAAAGATGAGTTGAAAAGACAGATGTGATTGATAAAAGTCAAGAAGTTGTGTAAAACACTAGTTTGACTGAGTGACGATTTACTAGGTCAATGAAGAAGTTAAGCATTATCGAGCAGAAGAGTAAGGAACTTAAGTATTAGGAAACTGATGGTAATGATAGAGAAAGATGAAGAAAACTAAGGTAATGACCAAGCATAGTGATGGTCAAGAAAGACAATATAAGACACATGAGACATATCCATAGTAATTGAGTTACCTAGTTGTGACCGACCTGAAGAACATAGTGGTGACCAAGTGTCACCAAATTAATAGTTTGTAAAAGAATCAAGATTTGAGGCTGACAGTTGAATTTACAAAAAAATGTGTTAAAGATGAGGACTAATGAGCTTGTGTATTTAATGCATAAATTGAGTTTGTTAAGTGATCTATGGAAAGGATTCAATGAGAAGTTTCTAGAGGTTTTAAGGAAAGAAAAAGAAGGACAAAATGATGGAAAGATTCAATGAATCTAATTGAACCCTAAGATCTACAGTAATGGTTAAGCAGGAAAAGATTAAACCAATCTATTTAAGGAGCCATAGGAGATGCTTTACAATGTTAGTTGGACGGTGAATTTTTTAAGATAAGTGGAAGAATAAGAGTTGCAGAGGAAAGTGAGAACTTGGTAAAAGTGAGATTGCTTGTGATGTTTCCAAGAAGATCAAAGATGGAGAATGTGATGAAGACTAGTCAATGAACCATGAATGAGCCGAATGGAGATCTCAACATGCAAAGTGAGTTGTATTTTATCAGATCAACCCAATTGTTATTTTCTAACCATTATGGCAGTAAAATCCTTCAAGCAAGGTTAACCTAACAATCATGTTGTAAATCCTTTAATCAAGGTGACATTCTAAGGGGATGTTTTAAACACCTCTAGCAAGGCTACTCCCAATAGGGTGATTAAATCATTTAACAAGGTCACACCTAACAATTTATTTTGTAACCTTTAATAGGATTGGATCTAAATTGAGCTTCACTTCAGAAGAGTGAAAAGTGGTAGCACATTACTTGGTATTTTTTTCTTCCAAATTGGTGTTTCCACATTAAATCCTAGTGTCATACTTGTGTGAATATTATTTTCATGTTTCATGTTATTTATTGTTATATGTTTATGTAATTTGGCTAACAGTAAAGAGAGAGCTAAGTGCTAATATGAATAACTTGGATTACTAATCATTTTCTCTGTTGCTTGAGTGGATTTATGAATTTCATTGAGTTGTTTGAAGTTGCTAAAATTTGAATTGGCACATCTGGACCTAAGGATAATTGATTCATGACCCCAATTATTCTAATCATTCTAACAATTGGTACTAGATCTTTGGTGCTTGTAAGGAAAGTTTGAACGAACTTAAGCTAGAGATAAAGATGTACAAGAGAGAGGTACCTATTAGCCAATTACACCCTCCCATCAAATAGAAATATTTGGATTTAAATAGTATAACGTTCATTAATTTGAATAATTCAAACATTAGGGCATCCAAATAAATATTTTATGACCTTGGGTTATGCCTTATTTCCTAAGAAATGCATGATTTAATTTCTTTGCAAGCCCATACTTCATCCACTATCAAATCAAGATGGATCCACAGTTATCACATTGTCACTATCAAAAATTTTAGATCTTTTTGGCATACAAACAAAGTGACATGTTTCCATGTAAAAAATTGGGCCCATTCCCTTTGTCAATGTGGTCATCAATTGGATCGACTTCTCCACTATCAGATCAAGATCAAGCAAGGGTTGTCACTTTCTCACTTTCTCAAGATACAAGGACTTTTAAAAATGCAATAAAGTGAGCTATTAACATGTGGCAGGTGGGTCCTTTTCCTTGTGAGCCGCAGGTGAAGTGGATGAAGTGCTAGATGAGCTAGCCTGGAACTACGTTTCTATTGGTCGATGCACTAACACATTTGGTGTATTTTTCAGAGCTGTCGGATGGGGTAAGATGTATGGTTATCACTTTGTCACTTTGCGAAGATGCAAGGTAGTTATTTCATGTGACAAAGTAAGGTCTTGCCACATGTCCCAATGGGCCTAGTTTGGCCGGCACAATTAGATTGGCATTGCGGTTAAAGTTAACAATATTATAAGTCATCGCAATCAAGTTTGAGGGGTGGTGTAGTTAGTTAAATGAAGAAGTCAAACACATGAAGACTCCACAAGGTTGCAAAATGAAATAGCACAGTTGGTCCACATGGTTTTTTTCTCGTTGCGGGACTCAGTTGACCCATTTGACTTTGTTCATTCATATGCTAGAAACGATGGGGAATTGGATTTTCTTGTGTGATCCAATCTTCTTGATCAATCCTAACCAATTCTAAATGAATGCAAGGCCAAAAAATGATACGAAGGACACTTTTACATTATTTGATTGCCCATTTTAGGGTTTTTTGCACTGAATGGAATTGTTTCTGTCACCTCCAAGATCCTTCTAGCTACACATAAGGATTGTTCCATGATTAGATTTCTTCCAAATTTGTAGCAATTGTTGAGTATAGTGGTTGAGTTTGGCTTCCGGGGCAAGATATCTCAGTTATGCTTGAACTATAACAACACAGTTGTCATTCTTTCTTATGGTCAAACCCTCTCTATTTCTTTGGAATTTCTCTAGCATGCTACTGTAAACCCCCTTTGCCTTAGGACTGTGTGACATTTTGTCTTATCATTTCCAGCTATTGATGTATTGTGCAAGACCTATTTTCTTCTCATTGGTGTATTTTGGATATCTACAATTTTGCATGATTATATCTCTTTGACCTATGAATGATATATAAGTGAATCTCATTTTCATTGTGTCATTTATTCTAGTTTTCTAATCTACATGTGATTGTTTGATTAAAGCAAGTTTGGATTTGTATATCTTTGGCATCATGATGGTTTAGAAGTGCATGTATGGGTAGAGATTGGTTTGAACATTCAATTTTGGTGCATCACCCCCTTAGAATAGATTAGGTAGTTTGATTCTTGCATCTCCTTATCACTTTTCCTCTCCAAGAGTAGTTATGTGCATCTTGATAGTAAAGGAAGTTAGCCTTCTCTTGAGACTCAAAATCACAATTTAAGTCCATAGCTTGGAGGTTGTTTCCATGTTTCACAAGGTTTTCCTTAGGTAAAAACTTTGGACAAGGGTGCAAACTTTTGTGACAATAGTTTTTGGCACACTCGGTGGGACTAATATTAAGAAGATTTCAAGTCCACTGGTGTCAAAGAGAAGAATTTCAAGATTTATGTTGAGGAAATAGTATTTCTCTTAGTATTTTAGGCCTTCAAGAGGCTCATATCCAAGCACTTGGTGACTCTACATCATTCACTTCTAGTTTTAGACCATAGTTGTGATTCATGCCCAATGCTAAAACAAGGGCATCTTCTAGAGCTAAGTTTCAATACCAAGAACTTTCAATTTCCAATCCTAGAAGAAGAAAGACTAGATTGTCTCTATCACCAGTTAGGAGTATCGAAGAAGTTCACACACCTGCAAGATCCATCTCTACTCCTCCTATTATTAGATCTCAACCTAGAATTTCATCTACTCATATTAATTGGTCACTTACCTAAATGGCTAGAGCTCATGCTTTTACCACCTTTAATGGTGGAAGTCATCTCCTACAAGCCCAAAGACATGAAATACCAGTATCAGCTCTTAAAAGTGTACCTAAGTTTACTAGTAAAACTTCAACTTCCCCCTTAGAACATATTCAAGAGGTTGCAAATATTTTTAATATACATGGAATATTTGAAGATGATATTTTAATAAGGCTTCTAGCCTCATCCTTGAAAGGAAAAGCATTACAATGGTATAGATGGTTGCCTCAAAATTCTATAGGAGATTGAGATGGGTTAGGAGCAGCTCTATGCAAACATTTTGAGGACAATAGTGGCTATTTTTAACTTTTAGAACAATTGACTACTATAAAAAGAGCCCCCCATGAATACATGACTAATTTTAACTACAGATTTTAAAAGACATGGAATAGAATACCTACTATAGTGAAGCGTACCCTTGGTAATGTATTCTTACATTACCTTAGAGCTTTTAATAGTGGTATTTCCATTACAATCCAAACCATGGGAGGAGATACATTACTTGATGCTTATGAAATAACAATAAGGGAAAAAAACATATTGATATTAGGGGATAAGTTAGCTCCAAGGCCTCATATGCCCTTCTTCCCTAATATCCCAAATCACCAACCAACAATAGCCCCTATTCCCACACCTTCCACATCTTCAAATGGAATGGATGAAATCAAGGAGATGATGAAATCTATGATGTTGAACATAGATAAGAGATTGCAAGGTTAAGAGAAGAAGTTGGAAGATAACTTCTCTGTGATGCAAAAGGTGAGCAACAAAGTGGTGACTGTGGAGAGAAAACAAGCTTAGGGTAATAAGGCTCCTCAACTATAATATCAAACTCCAAAAAATGGTAGGCCTCCAAATCATAATCATGGGAACAATTATTTTGATCAAAGTAGGAAGAATAATAATGCTTCTACTTCAAATGCAAATCAAAGTAGGGCCATAGTCCCTCAAAACAATATGGTTCAAGATCAACATTTTTTCCCCTCTTGTAATTACTCTTCCACCTATTGTATGTGTCAAAAGGCTGAAACCTATTTAGATTTGACCACTCAAGAGCCTGTAGTAGGATAGTCATATAATGAGAGCCAATCCAAAGATACCTCACATATGCAAAGATAGGGTGATTTCTCCTTCATGAATCATCAGGTGGAGGAACATTGTAATTGAACTAGGACTCCATTGCTAACAACACTAGGAGAAAAAGAAGAGTTGTTGAAGATACTACTCTTCCTCCTCCTAATTAGGCTTCAACAACATCAAATGCAATACCTCATGTATAATCAACGAATGATCAATCCAATGCTCCTCAACAATAAAGATAGAATAGTAGCAAAGGAGATGTGAATGGCCCTCAAGTTATTCCATCTCCACCTGTTACACATGTAGCTCCCAAGCCTTCTACCAAAGCACCTAATGCCTCATTCAATGTTGTAGAGTAGATGAAGAAGACAAATGTAAACATTTCTATGTGGGATGTTGTTGCTACTCTATGTAGAAGATATTACTACAACAAGAATTGGAAAGCATTGAACCAAAGGATCAACCATCATGAGAAGAAAGTGCTACAAGTCTAGTGCAACCACAAAATGAGGGAGAAATAAGTTAAAAGGTTAGATCTCCTCCATTTGATGTTTCTCTGATTATAGGGAATAAGCTAGTCCACAATTGCATGATTGATTTAGGGGCTAGTAGTTCAGTGATGCCTAAGTGTGTTGATGATGCTTTAGAAATGAAATATAAGCCCATTGTTAGGGATGTATTACAATTGGATGGTATTACTATCAAGACTATAGGAATCCTTAGGAAAGTTGAAATGACCCTACAAGCATGCTCTAGTTGTACTGCAACTCAAGATATATTAGTTCCTAAGGTTAAGCCACACTTTGTCGTCTATCTCTCAAGATAATTCACTACATAAATAGGTGGTTACATATCCTCTGATTAGTCATACATTTTTTTAGAATGAGACATAGGACTAGAGCTTCAATCAAAGTAGAGCCTCTAGCCCTCCATCATATTGAGCCCTACACTCCTAATCTCATCAATATGAATTGCACCATCTTAGAGATAGATGAGAATGACATGATAGATGAGACTTCTACATCCCTAGTAGAGACACCTAATTTTCTCTAGGATGAGTGGGCTAATGTATACCAGTTTGATCCTATATCATAAACCCTTGAGATAGGCCTTGGTACATATTGTATATTAGAAAAGGATACTCTTGTCCCTAACCTAACGAAGACCAAATAAGATACAAGTGGGATATGGAGCATGTACTTTGATGGATCAAGAAATAAGAATGGATTAGGAGTTGGTGTAATTTTGGTTTCTCTTGCAATAGAAAAGTATTAATTCTCTTTTTGGCTTTGATTTAGTTGTACTAATAACATATCAGAGTATGAGGTATTAATTCAAGACCTATTACTTGCTCAAAAAAGAGGAATTCAAGCCTTAAGTGTATATGGAGATAGTGAGTTGGTTTTCAATCAAGTGAGAAATCATAATATCACAAAGAATGGTTTGATCAAGTCTTATAAACATAGAGTATGGGATTTGCTTGAAAGTTTCAATGCATTTGATATTTAGAGCATTCCTAGAAAAGAGAATAGACATGCTAACAGACTTGTAGTAGTGGGTGCATCTTATGATGTGCCAAGGAGCCTTGAAGATGAAAAGAAGCAATAGATTAGAGTGGTGGTTATGCCTATTATCCCAGATAATAGTACCAATTGGAAAATGTTTGAATCTGATGCACAAATCGTAAGCTTCTTGTAGACTGAAGTAGAGTTCTCAAATAGAAATTACTTGAGGTTGCATGACTAGCATGGAGATCAAATCATTAATCTTAGTTCCAATAAGTTTCCTAAGGGTCTCATTACCTTAGAGAGCATCTTCAATCCTAATGACCAAGAAAGAGATGGAGGCATGAACCTAATTGCTAATAAAGATGATTACACACCAGTTGTAATTGTCAATGGAAAGACCTTAAACATGGAAAAGGTATGTTCTAAAAATAAGAAAGAAATTTTTATTCATCTATGTCAAGAATTTAATGATGTATTTTCTTGGACATATGATAATTTAAAGGGTTTTGACCCAAGTTTTTTTTAACATACCATAGATTTAATTGATAATGTCAAACTTGTTAAGAAAAAGTAGAGACCAATGAATCCCAAAATTGAGCCATTAATGAGAAAAGAGATATCCAAATTGATTGAGGAAAATATCATTTTTCCTATTAAGCACTCATCATGGGAAACTAACCTTGTCCATGTTAGGAAGAAGAGTGGAGAAATTAGATTATGTGTAGACTTAAGGGATCTTAACCAAGACTCCCTTAAGGATCATCATCCCCTTCCTTCCATGGAGTAGATCCTATATAAGTCAGTGGTTTACAGAGGTTCTCATTCCTAGATGGATTATTAGGTTACAATTAGGTGTTAGTCAAAGAGTCTAACAGATACAAGACTACATTCATAATGAAGTGGGGTACCTATGTTTATAGTAAGATGTCGTTTGGGCTAACAAATGTAGGTGCCACATTTCAAAAGGAAATGGAGATGTTCTTCAAGAACATGATTGAAAGGTTCATGTTGGTATACCTTGATGATATCATAGTGTATTCAAAAAATGTAGTATATCATTTGGGCCATCTCAGACAAGTATTCATAAGATGTAGAGAGTATGGTGTGTCATTAAATCCAAGAAAGTGTATCTTTGCCACCTGTCAAGGGAAATTATTAGGACACATTATATCTAAGGATGGTTTAACCATTTATCTAGAGAACTAAAGCCATACTTGCTCTCTTCCTTCCTAAACACAAGAAAGGATTGCAAAGTTTCCTTGGTAGAATAAATTTTGTGAGAAGATTTATCCCTAATCTTGCTACCATGGTGAAACCTCTTACAACTATCCTTAAAAATAATATGGTCTTTTCATGGACCAAGGAAGGGAAAGCATGTTTTGAAGAGATCAAGGTAGCCATAGTCTCAACCCCTACACTTATGAACCCTAATTTTGATAAGGACTTCATTCTTTACACCTTAGGACGTGAGTCAAGTATTTCTATTTTCTTAACTCAAACAAATGATAAGAATGAAGAATAGCCCATAGCCTTCTTTAGTGAAGGGCTTAAGGAATATGAAGAAAAGTATAGTTATGTACAGAAGCAAGACCTTATAGTCATAAGAGCTTTGAAGAAGTTTAAGCACCTTCTATCCCACAAAAAGATCCATTTTCTAGTGCCTCATGCAAGTGTGAAGGACTTTCTCTTCAGCAGAGATATTAGTGAGAAGATAGTTGGATGGGTCACTAAGGTAATGGAGTATGATGTTGACATCCAGATCACCAGGTTGGTAAGAGGGAAAGGATTGTGCAAATTGATGATCTCATCTTAGGAGTAAAATGACAAAGTTTCTTTTGTACTGATAGAACAACAAGAAGCAAGAAATGGTAAACTAGGGAATTGGATGGATGATATGATGACTTTCTTGTTAGGAAATGGCTAAATGAAGATAGTACATATTGCAATCCATTCCTTATTCCATAGTTGATGGTATCCTATTTAAGAAGGACTTCAATAGAGCCCTATTGAGATGCATTGATACAAACCAAGCTAAAAAAATGATTATGGAGCTTATGATGGTCCTAATGGTGGCCACTTTTTGACAATGACAAAGATGATGAAGATCATGAGATCTGGTTACTGCTAGCCATCCTTGTTCCATGATTTTCATAGGTATGTACGAAAGTGTTGAAAATGTGCTTTCTTTTCTTGTAAGCTAAGTCTTGCAGCCCTTCCACTCCACCCTATTCAATTTGATCAACCATTTTCTCAATGAGGATTAGATTTCATAGGCCCCATCAATCCTTCTTCTAGCTCTGGTCATAAATGAATCCTAGCTACTAAAAATTACTTCACCAAATGGATAGAGGTAGAAAAATTGATGGATTCCATAGAGACTTCAGTAGTGGAATTCCCTAATGAAATTGTTATTATATTTGGTACTCCTTCCACCAATTAGATAATGAAAAGTCTTTTGTAGGAGCCCAGATTTGTGTATCGAAAGTTGATCATACAATATACTTGAGCACATCATCAAACTGCTATCCTCAAGGGAATGGATTGGTGGAATCATCTAACAAGAGCCTAACCAGGATTATGAAGAGGACTATTGAAGATAATCAAAGGTGTTGGTGGTAGAAATTAAGAATAGCCCTATGGGCTAGACAAATAATGCCTAAGAGGGCTATTGGAAATCCTCCATTCATGCTAGTTTATGGTAGGAAAGCTAGACTTCCTATTTCATTGGAATTTCCATCCCTAGAACTAGCTCACCAACTAGAGATAATTGAAAATTATGCTATTTTTGTAAGAGTAGTAGAGTTGATGGAGCTAGAGGAGAAAAGAAATTAGGCCATGCAGACCTTGGAGGCACGTCAACAATAGATGAAGAGAATCTTTAATAAGAAGGCTAAGCTCAAATTTTTCAAAGAAGGTGACCTTATGGTGAAATGGGACATAGGTAGAGAAAGACTAGGGAGGAACACAAAATTTGATGCACTATGGAGTGGTCCCTATGTGGTTATCAGTTGCAAGTAGGCCAATAATTTCTAGTTAAGTAGGCCTGATGGTAAAATTTTGCATATTCTAGTTAATGGAATATATCTTAAGTCTTGCTTCTAATGAAAGATGAGTGTTCATTATATAGTTAGCTAGTTGCATTTAGTTTTTTCTTATTTTCCAAGAAGTGCATGAAAATATGTTGTTTTTTGCAAAGGTTGCAAATTTCCTAATTTTTTAGTTGTAGAGGTAGTTTTGAGGCTCATTGGGTATTTTTTTCTATGATTTTAGGGTTTTACTAGGTAGATCTTCATGATTTTTTTAACAATGTTTCCCAATTGATGAGCAAGAAACTAGTTCATGCATAGCAGGCTTGCATCCCTCCTGAGTCACTAGAATTGTTAGCCAATTTCACCCTCCCACCAAACAGAAATATTTGAATTTAAATAGTATAACATTCATATACTTGAATAATTCAAACATTAGGGCATGCAAATAAGTATTTTATGACCTTAGGTTATGCCTTATTTCCTAAGCAATGCACTATTTAATTTCTTTGTGGGCCCATTCTTCATCCACCATCATATCAAGATGGATCCATGGTTGTTGCATTGTCACTATCAGAACTTGCAGAGCTTTTTTTCATATCAACAAAGTGACATGTTGCCACATAAAAAATTGGGCCTCTTCCCTTGGTTAGCATGGTCATCAGTTGGATCAATTTCTCTACTATTAGATCAAGATCATTTGAGGATTTTTTCTTTCTCACTATCTCAAGATTCGAGGACATTAAACAATGCAAGAAAGTGAGCTATTAACATGTGGTAGGGGGGTCCTTTTCCTTGTGGGCCATGGATGAAGTGGATGAAGTGTCAAACGAGATGGCATGGGGCTACGTTTGTATTGGTCGATGCACTGATAGGTTTGGTGTATTCTTTGTAAGCATCAGATGGGATAAGATCTATGGTTCTCACTTTTTTTCTTTGTGAAGATGCAAGGTAGTTATTTCATGCGACAAAGAGAGGTCTTTCCATGTGTCCTGGTGGGCCCAATTTGGTAGGCATAGTTAGATTGACATCATGGTTAAAGTTAACAATATTGCAAGGCATCATGTTCAAGTTTAAGGGGTGGCACAGTTAGTTAAATGAAGTGGTCACAAATGTGAAGACTTCATGAGGTGGAAAAAAGAAATAGCATAGTTGGTCCAGTGGTTTTTTCTAGTTGTAGGACTCAGTTGACCTACTAACTTTGCTAATTCATATGCTAGAAATTATGGGAATTGGGTTTTCTTGTGCAATCCAATCTTCTTGATCGATCTCAACCACTTCCAAATGAATGCAAGGCCATAAAATGACATGAAGGTAACTTTTCCATTCTCTGATTGCCCATTTTAGGGTTTTTTTCATTGAATGGTGTCATTTTTATAACCTCCAAGATCATTCTAGCTAGGTTTTTAATGATTATGTTTCATTTCGGATTGTTCCATGATTAAATTTCTTTTGGATTTGTAGTAATTGCTAAGTGTAGTGGTTGAGTTTGGCTTCCAGGGTAAGATATCTCAGTTATGCTTGAACTATAAAAACAAAGTTGTAATTCTTTCGTATGGTTGAACCCTCTCTATTTCTTTGGCATTTCTCTAGCATGCTACTATAAATCCCCTTTGCCTCTTAAATGAGTGACATTCTGTCTTATCATTTCTAGTCATTGATGTATTGTGCAAGACCCATTTGCCTCTCATAGATGTATTGTGGATATTTGTAATTTTGCATGACTATATCTCTTTGACCTATGAATGATATATTAGTGAATCTCATTTTCCTTGTGTCATTTATTCTAGTTTTCTGATCTACATGTGATTGTTTGATTAAAGAAAGTTTGGATTTGTACATATTTTGTGTCAAGATGGTCTAGAAGTGCATGTATGGGAAGAGATTGGTTTGAACACTCTATTTTGGTGCATCACCCCCTTAGAATAGATTAGATAGTTTGATTCTTGCATCTCCTTCTCCCTTTTCCCCTCAAAGAGTAGTTAGGTGCATCTTGATAGTAAAGGAAGTCAACCTTCTCTAGAGACTCAACCTCACAGTTCAAGTCCCATAGCTTGGAGGTTGTTTCCATGTTTCACAATGTTGTCCTTAGGTAAAAACTTCAGAAAAGGGTGCAATTTTGTGTGGCAATAGTACCCAAGCTAAACAAAGAGAACTTTGTGGCATGGCATTATCTAATGAGATTGCATATATGGAGTTGGAGATTTTGTAATATACTACATGGATAATGGCTACATAGAAGCACCTAGACCCATGACAACTGATCGAATAAAAGAACAACATGAGCATAATCAAATGATGATAAATCTTACATCTTACCTAAGCTATGCTAAGTTTTATGATGTGAAGGATTCCACTATACAAAGAAAATATGGGATAATTTGGCACAAATTTGTGGAGGAGACAAAAATGTGTTAAGCAGGAAAGCTAAAATTTTGAGAGGAAAGTTTGATGGCATGAGATTGAAAGAAGAAAAAACTTTTTCTTAGTGTTGTGGTTGAATCAAAGAAGTGGTGATTAAAATTAGAGGTTCTAGAGAAGACATACCTAAGGAGACTATGATCAGCAATGTACTAATAATATTACTTCCTATTTATGCCATCATAGTATCTACAATACAAGAACTAAAATGTACACCTCATAATGAACTAACTTTGGATAATCTAATTAGTAGACTCACTATATTTGAGCTATCAAATTTTGATAATTATATACCTTCTAGTGTTGAATGTGCTTTCAAGCCTCAACTAACCCTTGATGGATGTAAAAGAATAAATAATTCAAAAAGTAAGCTTGTGGATAGTGATAGTGAATCAAATAATGACCTTGATAATCTAGAAGCACCATTAGTAAGAAGGCTACCAAGAAGAAAAGAAAAATACAAAGGTAAAATTCCTATAATTTGTTTTACATGTAATAAAGTTGGTCATACTACTACAAGATGTCCTAGAAGAGATGAAAAGGGAGGAAAGGAAGACCACTGATACGGAGGAAGGAGAGACAACAGAGACAACTAAGGTAACAAAGACTACAAGGGAAAAGGTAAAAAGTCTTTTTAAATTGTTGAAGAAGATGTAACTGAAAGTGTTTTTGATGAACATGATGAAGAATTTGTTTAAGTTATTGCAATGAAAGATGAATCTGATGAGGATAAAAAGATTGAGGAAACTTCTCTTATTTAACGTGTTATTATGAATGATAGATTAATAATTGATAGTGGTTTTTCACATGATATGATTGGTGATACAAGTAAGTTTGAAAACCTAGAACACTATAATGGAAGTTGTGTTAAGTTTGGAAATGATGCACCATGTTATGTGAAAGGTAAAGGATCTATTATATTGAATGACAAGATCATATATGAAAATGCATATTGGGTTGATTGATTGAAATATAATCTATTAAGTGTGGCATAGTTGAATATTTCAATGTACCAAGTTGGTTTCAAAATAAGAACGCAAAAAACTATAATGCTACTAGTTAACTAATTGGAAGTGGAGAGAAAACAAGAGGTAGCTTGTTCTATTTATATCTTTTTGAAAATACATGCTTATTTTCATAATTTGAAGTTGTTTGGTTATGGCATAAGAGGTTGTGTCATGTGAACTTTGATAATTATTTAAGAATTTGCAAGATGGAAAGAGTAAGACTTTTACCAAGATTCATAAAACCTAATAAAGTGATATGCAAACAAATGTCAAATGGGAAAATGACAAACTCTAGATTCAAGAGTGAGAGTTATTCTTCTAATGATATTTTGGAGTTGGTTCATACTGATTTATGTAATCCTATTGTAGTGCAAAGTTATTATGGTTGAAATCATTTTACCCTATTTGTTGATGATTTCTCTAGAATGATGACTATGATGTTTCTCAAAGAAAAATCTTATGCTTTTCAAATGTTATGTAGTATTTGTCTATAGTTGAAAAGGAAATAGATAAAAGTCTAAAATGATTGAGATTAGATAGAGGAGGTAAATTCATATAAGAGGAATTCAATATGTTTTGCAATGAAAAAGGAATCAAAAGACAAATATCTTCACTAAGACTCCTGCACAAAATGGGATAGTTGAAAGAAGGAATAGATCAATCATGGACTATGCAAGAACATTGATGATAAAAAATAATGTTTGAGAAAAGTATTGGAGAGAAGCTATAAGTACTATTGTCTATACACTTAACCAGTTAGAGTGATTTAGAATGACTGAGAGAGGAGGGGGTGAATTAGTTATCCTTAGAACTAGATGTACCAATTCAAATTTTGAACCCTTCACAAAACTTATATGTATCCTTTAAAACTCGGTCTCTATAGCAACTTATTGATAAAATAAACTTACAGCTTACTATTCCAATTATCACCTACTTGTTCAATGTAAAACATTAAACATTAAAACATCTTAACTACCATTCGCTTAAGTATGACACTAGGATTTAATGTGGAAAACCAATTTGGGAAAAATTACCAATAACATGCTACCAAATTTTCACTCTCTTGAAGTGAGATTTGTTAGGAACCAACCATGTTAAAGGTTAAAATACTTAGGGATGACCTTGTTAAATGATTTAATCACCCTATTAGGAGTGGCCTCATTAAAGGACTTAAGAAAAATCCATTAGAATTTCACCTTGAATAAATTATTTACAAATGACTATTAGGTCAATCTTGATGAAAGGAATATATTTGATAAAATGGTAAGAAAGTAAGAGGTTGATTTAATAAATACACCTCACTTCATAAATATAGATTGCAATGTAGTTGATCTACTAACTCATTTACTAAACTTAATTTCTATCTCAGTTACCAATCTCTAATCTACTTGGAAAATCCTTAAAGAAATTACTCTCTAACTGTACTTCACTCCTTTACAATCTTCTTCTCTAGCTTGCTAGTCAACAAATTAAACAAATGGTAACCTCCAGGTTAATCCTTATGCCTCCTTAAATAGGTAGCTTTGATCTTTAACTACTTAAACATCATTATTGATCTTAGGGCTAGATCAAATTCATCAAATCTTTCCATCATTTAATTTGTTTCCTTCTCCTTCTAGTAACATCTCAAAAATTATCTTTGAATCCATGTCTAGAAATACTCAAACAAAATTTCTCTTGCATAAAATGCTCAAATTCATCAATAATTTTCCTTTAGCACTTTTACTAATCCAAAAAATTAACTATGTTGGCTAGGAATCCTAATTCCTTCACAAAATAGCAAATGATGTCACTATTAGAATGTTTAGAATAACTGATAGGGGGATGAATTAGTTACTCAAGGTCCATAAATACCATTTGAACAATCAAATATTAAACATTATCTATTATGTTTATCCTATTGTAACTTAGTCTCTACTGTATACTGATATATAAAATTATTAGTAGTTCACTATCCTAAGATAATAGACTTGCTAAATGTAAACATTTGAAATGTAAAACACCATAAAATATTCAACATAGGTTTGACACTAGGATTTAAGATGGAAGCCCAATTTGAGAAAAACCACTAGCAACATGTTAGAAATTTTTCACTCTTTTGAAGTGAGCTTTGTTAGGAGCCAACCCTATAAAAGGTTACAATACACACTATTAAATGTGAGCTGGTTAGAGGATTTAATCTATTAAAAATGTTTAGAATAACTATGAGGGGAGTGAATTGGTTACTCAAGGTCCATAAGTACCTTTTGAACAATTAAACATAAAAAATTTCATTGTTCTACTTATCTTGTTATTGCTTAGTCTCTCTTGTACTAATAGACAAAATTATTGTTCTAAACATGACATACTTTGCTAAATGTAAACTTCATCAAATGTAAAATGTATATAACATTCAACACAATTTTGACACTAGGATTTTATGTGAAAGCCCAATTTGGGAAAAAACAAAAATAGCTTCAGCAAAGTCCATAGAACCTAAGCATACCTCTTCAAATCCCTCTCTCAAGGATCAGCACCTAAACTCTTTGGTTCCCATGGGTACTAAGATGACTCTTTTAGAAGGCATTATTTCCCAAGATTTGGATAATCCATGTCTCATTGTCCCTTGAATTGATCTCTTAGTATATGGTTAACCAAGAGGGTGTTGAAGGTGCCCTAACCCCCTTGGTGGAGGTCTCTTTGAAAAATGTGTTAGATTTGGATGCTAGATAGGAGACTTCTATTGAACCATCTGGTGACATCTTCCACTGGGATGTTCTTGTTGAAAGGATTGATCATTCAATACTGGGCATTGGGTTGGTTCTCTCACTTGTGCCTTTTGGCATCTCTAACTTATGTCAAATGGAGGATCTTCCCTCATCTTCTGATCATTATTACCTTAAGGTGAACTCTAAGTTTATGGATCTTTCTACCCATCTATTATTGATTCTACCCTAAATTTTTGCTAATGTAAGCCAAAAGGAGTCTAAGCCTACCAAGGAAGATAAGAAGGCTAATCCTGAAATTTGGATCAGCATTTTTTACTCCTACTAGAGCTACTAGAAGAAAAATTGCTTATGTTGGTTTCTCATCCTTCATTTTTGCATCCAATTCCCCAAGAAAAGAGGGCAGAAAGGAAATTTGATTATTGGAGATTAGGAGAGCTTTTAGGATATTGCAAATGGTAAATAGACTACCATCCTTCAATTTTCCTTAGGTAAAATATGAAGTTCATCACCTGGAATGTAAGAGGACTTAATGGCCCTCATAAAATGCAAGTTATCAAAAATCTTGCTAGAGACCAAAAACTTGACTCTCTTGTTATTCAGGAAACCAAAATGTCTAAAGAAAAGGCAAAAAAATTTAAAGTTTAGCTATTGGAAGTGCTAAAGGTGCCTCTAGTGTAACTCTAATTCTCTTCAATGAAGCTTTTATCACTATTTCAGCTCTCATGGAGAATAAAAAATTTACCATGGTTAAGTATCATTATATTAATCTTAACTATGATTGGATCTTAGTCAACATCTATGCTCCTAGTACTACCAAAGCTAGCTTTATGGTCTAATCTTAAGGAATTGAAGAATGATTTTGTTAAACCCAATTAACTCTCCATGGACAATTTCAATGTTCCTCTTTATGACTATGAGAAAATGGGAGGTAATACTACTCATCAAGATGGTAGAATGGACCTTATGGATTTTATTAACCATAATTTGACCTAAAAGGGATTGAGTTTACTTGGTCTAACAAAAGGATTGATCAGAACTACATTCAAGCTAGGCTTGATAGAGTGTTGGCCTCAAATAACTATATTCAAGATTGGAATTGTTCTCTATCATCCATTACCAAAATTGCTTTAGACCATTTCCCCCTTATCTTTTTTGCTGATCCAATTGGTAAGAAAAGACATTTTCCCTTTAGATTTGAGAAAATGTGGATGCAACACAAGGACTTCAATGAATTATGTAACCCTTGGTGGAAAACCAAAGTAGATGGAACTTCCATGTACATAATTGCTAAAAAACTTAGAATAGTTAAAGACAGAGTTAAAGTTTGGAATAAATATTCCTTTGGTGACATTTTTAAAAATAAAGAGGTTTTCCAAAAGGACCTTCAAAGAACCTAGGAGAAAATTCAAGTTGTTTGTTATTCGGGTGAGCTTATCAAAGAGGAAAATGAAACTCTTTCTAAACTCCATAATGTCATCTCCATTGAAGAGTTGTACTAGAGGAAAAGATCTAGGGATTTCTAGCTTAAGGAAGGGGACTATAATTCTAGATACTTTCACATCACCACCTTGAAGCATAGAGCAGCTAATAGAATTTCCAATATCAAGATAGATCAAGAAGAGTTCACTAATGAGGATGAAATAACTATCAAAATGAGGGAATTTTTCTCATCCCTTCTCTTGTCAAACCATAATCTTTTTTATGTTAGCCAAGGTCAATTTCTAGAAGATATCCCTTCCATCATCTTTGACCATTAGAATTACATTTTAGTTGTAATCCCCTCTGCATCTAAAATTCATAAAGTTGTCTTCTCTTTTGAAGGTGACAAAGTGCTAGGCCCTAATGGTTTCCCTATGGTTTTTTTCCAAAAGAAATGGAAAAATGTTGGTAAAGATGTGTGTGATGTATCCTTTGGAGCTATATTCCTCTCAAAGGAGCTTAATTCCACCTTTCTGGCTCTCATTCCTAAGAAAGTAGGGGCTAACACTCTAGATTCTTTCCACCCTATCAATATTTGTGACTCTATTTACAAAATCTTCTCCAAGGTCCTTACCCTAAAAATCCTTTCTATTCTCTCAGACATCATATCCCCTAAACAAAGTGGCTTTGTCATAGGCCATCAAGTTCTAGACTCAATCATCATTACACATGAAAACATCCATTTTATGGTGGCTTCTCATAACCAAGGGTTCCTCATGAAGGTTGATCTATCAGAAGCTTATGATTGTGTGGACTAGATTTTCTTATTTAATATTTTTAAGTCCATTGGTTTGGTAATAGATGCATCCAACTCATATCTTATCTTGTTTCGATGGCTTCCTTGGCTATCCTAATCAATGGTTCTTCCTCTAACTTCTTTTCTCCATCTAGAGGGCTTAGACAAGGGGATCCCATCTCTCCTATCTTATTTATTATTATGACAAAGTTTTCGGGAAGACACATTAAGCATCTCAATGCTCAAGGTAGCATCTATGGCCTTTGTCCCTTTTCTTTTTCCAATGCTAGCTCTCATGAATAGTTTGTGCATCACACAATTCTAATAGGGTATGCCATGGTGAAGGAATCTTAGAGTTATAAGAATGCCTTAGATCTATATATTCAAGCCTCTAGTCAACTTATCAATTGGGAGAATAGTTCGATCTTCCTTTTGAATACTCCCTTAGAGATAAAGAATAAAATCTCTAGGATTTTCGGTTGTTGCATTTCTGCCTTCCCTGGTTTATACCTAGGTCTCCCCCTTTGTTCTAAACCACATGACTCTTTCTAGGAAATTCTCATTGACAAAAATAACATGAAATTTGTGGACTAGAAGGGCACTTTGTTGAGTTAGGATTGAAAATTTGTTCTTCTCAAATCTTGCCTCCAAATACTCTCCATCTATGCTCTTAGTTTGTTTAAAATGTCAATCAAGTATGCTAATGCTATGGAGAGAATTTAAAGAAACTTCTTATGGTCTAGGACTATGAACAAAAAAAGTCTTCCTCTCATTTCTTGGGGCTCTATTTTCGAACCCAAGAATCTTGGAGGATTGGGCATTAAACCTATTAGAGAAATGAATAAATCCCTCCTAGCTAAACAAGGTTGGAGAGTTTTCAATGAAGACAGGGACTGGAGTAAAATCTGGAAGAGTAAATGTCTTCAATACTCTCCCATTCTGAATAGTTTCCTATCTGCTAATCATTTAGAGAATGTTTCTTCCACTTGAAAAGTTCTCCAAGTTTCAAATAATGTCCTAACTAAAGGTTGTAAATGGAAGTTGAGTGATGGTAAAACTATTTGTTTCTAGGAGGATAGTTGGTTATTAGGTTCTCCCCTAAACTTGTTTTACAATAATGTTCATATGATTGAGTATTGCAAAGCCAACTTTAGACATAAAGTTATCGGCTACTAGGATAACAACATATGGGTGGATCATGTTGTGTTGGATATCAATCTTCACCCAATCTAAATCACTCTTTTCACTACCTGTATCAATCCCAACTCCCAAGACAAGGTCATCTGGGCTCTTCATCCAAGTGTAACTTCAATGTTTCCTCCCTTTTTTTGAGAAGATAATTGATCTCCCATGGGTTAAAGCCTGGACCAAAGGTTTAACTCCTAAGATTGAGATTTTCTTCTGCATTACTCTATAGAACAAAAATCTAATGATACAAAATCTTAGAAAAAGAGGGATGATCATTACAAATTGGTGTTGTCTTTGCAGGAAGGATGTGGAATTTGTCAACCATATTTTTCTTCATTATTGTTATGCTAGGGAAATTTGGAATGAATTTTTGAATTTTTGACAAATTCAATGGACCTTTTAGGAGAATCTTGTTGATAGTTTTCTAAGTTATTGTAGTCCCTCTAGAGGAGAACTTGTTAGAATCCTCTAGCGGCACTCTTTCCCCCACATTTTTTTGGGGCTTATGGAAAGAAAGGAATGACAATCTTTAGAGATAAAAGCACCCCCTCCTAGGTCATAGGTAAAAAAATTTCAGAAACTTAAAGGAGAATTTTATTTCTCATTTTGGTCCCTCAACTAATCTCAACATGGAGCATCCTAGTCAAAATTCCACACTTAAAAAGGACAATTTGAGGTAGAATTTCATCTAGTTATCTCCTCCCACTCGATGGATTAAGGATAATTTTGACGGGGCCTCCAAAGGGAACCTTGGCAAGGTTGGTTGTTGGGGTGTCATAAGGGATTGTAATCGCAATATCATAAGGGCTCAAGATATTCCCCTTGGTATAAATTCAAGTCATAAAGTTGAGATGGAATGGGACCATTACATGATCAAGCTAGCTAAGGATAAGGGCTGTAGGAACCTCTAGCTGGAAGGTGACTCTAGGAAAATAGTCAATATCTTAAATAATAAACAAGACCCTGCATGGAATATTTCTAACCTCCTTAGTGAAAGTAAAGAAGACCTCAACTTTTTCCATAATGTTTTCATTTCTCATAACTATTAGAGATGAACATATTGGTAGATTGGATGGCCAATTCACCAGTTTAAAGTAATGATACTGTCACATGGACTGGCTAGCTAAGCATGGATGATGTATTAATAGCAAAAGGTAATTATGAGATAAATATATCTCAACAGGGGAAAATAAATATTTGATATGCCTATAGCCTCCTTATATTAAATAATTAATGCCTCCATTTATTATTTTAAATGGAATGATTTTTATTCTTGCATGTCTGTTAGAACCTCACAAGGATTATGAGTATTTTGGGGGCTTTCAAGAGGTAATACATAGAACTTTTCTTGGCACTTTTCTCTTCATTTTTTTAGTCATATATTTCTACAAGAAACTCTCTTTATGAATATGGGTGGGAAAGTAAAAAAAATTGGAACCTGAGAAGTGCCACTACTGGTAAAAGAAGAAAGAAGTATGGCATCAACTCAAGAAAGGAAAGATGACTAGTTTCATTGAGAAACTTCATGCTTTCAAATGTCATGTGACAAATAGCTTCTACAAAGCTTGTGATGGTGATAAAATTAATCTCTATGGCAGATAGTTCACCATTAATGCTAATTTCATTACTGAAGTTATTGGGCTGCCAAATGAAGGAATGAAATTTTTAAGCAGAAAAAAGCTTCCAAAGAGGTAGTCAAGTGCTTTCCCAAAAATGATCAAGAGGATGCTAAACTAGTTAAGGTTGGTAATTTTTATGACCTTTCTCAAATTAAGGATATCTCACAAGAGGTTTGCACTTACGTGTGGATGTATTTAATTCTAGATGGTAGGGTTTCTAGAGTACATCTCTATCACTTTTTTTTTTTTGAATCATTTTTGCTACAAGAAAAGATTTTCCTTCCCTTATTACTTGATGAATTCTCTCCTCTCTAGGCTTAAATCACACAAGAAAAAGGCTTCTAGACCTATTATCCATGAGGGTTTCATCCTTCTTATAATAGAGTTTTTCCATGATAGTACTCCTTCTCACTCTATTTCTATTTCTAGTAGCAAATGGAAGAGGGAAGAGGAAGGTTCGCCAAGGAGAAAGGAAATTGTTAATGACTCTTCACTAAAAAAAGTAGTTGTTAATGTGCCCTGGTGATGGAAATGGACTCTAAGTATAGCTCAAAAGATTTAGAGTATTTCAAATCTCCCTTAGGTGATGACATAGCCCAAACCACGAGTGATGGGTGTTCTTCTGAGAACAAGGATGTTGCTTTAAGTCTAGATGAAACCTTAGCTCGTGATTCTCCAATTTCTTCCCCAAGTACTATCAGTGTGTGGTAAGAACTCTTCTTATAAGAGTAAGTATTTTTTCCCCTCCTTAAAGCATAAAAGAATTAAAAGGGTTATCTCTAGTCTAAAGACCAAAGATGATACCATCAATGAGGATAGTGAAATTCTGGTGAAAATAGAGAGCATGAATTATTCGAAGGATACTAGAACTAAAGGCATAGTTGAGGCCATCAACTAAACATCCCAAACTCTGGAAATGGAAATTGTTGTGACACTTGTTATTGCTACCTTTACCCTTGATCCTATTTCCATTAATACTCCTCTAGCCAACAATGGCCATGATGATACCAAACCTGGTATACCCATTGTCCACACCCAAGAATTTAATGAAATGCCTCAATAGAATGTGGTTTTTGAGGATGCCAAGAATTTAAAAGATTATGACAATATACTAGAATTTTAGAAAAAAGCCAAAAATAGAGCCAATATTGGGATGGAGATGGACAATTGGATGTACAATTATATAAAAAAACTCCATATTTTTGTTTCTTCCTTGTAGGAAAAGTTCATTAGTTTATAGGAGAAGTTGGATGAGGAAAGAAAGAAGTGGACAGAGTTGGAAGCTTTGGTTAGGAACATCCCAACTAAACTTTAGGAGTATGAAGCTTCTATCAAAAAATTGATAAAGGATAGTGAAATGGGAATACAAGGTGTTACTTTGTCCATCCTAACTACTATTGCATCAATAGGGAAGCCTTTCTAGATGAAGTGACTTTGACTGGTCATGCTCTGATGTTGACTAGTAGTCCGAGTAGGTGCACTAGAAAAAGTACTATGAAAGATGACCTCTAGATCCCTGTGAAGAGCATTCATGACTCTCTTAAAGAGGTCATTGTCTTAGGTTCTTCTATCACTAGATCTATGAAAGACCTAGTTTACATTTTGTCTTTGTTTTGTGGTCTTTTGGCCCCTGTTGTTTTTGTTGAAACATGTTGGTTTCTAGTCCATGTGAACCTAGCTTGACTTGGTTGCTAGTTCTTGTAAAACTAGGCTTCAAATTTTACTTTTAAATTCTGGGTTACTAGTCCCTGTAAAACTAGTTCTTGACTTTGTTACTTTTTGCTTGTGGTTTTGGGTCCCCTTCAAACCTTCTTTTACCTAATCAAAACATGTAACCACTTTTTCACTCTTTTGAAGTGAGCTCTGTTAGGATCCAACCCTATTAAAGGATATAATACACAATGTCAAATATGACCTAGTTAGAGAATTTAATCACCCTTTTAGGAGTGGCCTTGTCAAAGGAATTTGATCATTCCATTTAGAATGAAACCTTGCTAAAGTATTTCCATAGACTGTTAAGTCCTTCAATAACTATTAGGTCAGCCTTTGATTAAAAGGATTTCAATACAAATTGTTTACAATGATTAGATATAAAAAAATAGGGTTTTAATCTGCATGATTACAACTCACTTTTTCAGGTTTAGATCACTATTTAGTTCATGTGTTGATTCACTGATAAGTTCCCTTATCAACTCTATCTCTTAACTCACTTGGCATCTCTTTGAGTAGTCATCCACTTCACATCAAAACTTAAGCCATCTACTCAGATTCACTTATCAACATCATCAACATATGTGCAAGAAATTCATTTTTTTTCATCCTTACACTCACACTTGTATTCACCTTTGTACATCTTTGTTCTACCTTTCTCTGTGCACATTTATTTTAAATTTTGTCTCTTTACATCCTTAAATAGGTAATTCTTTCTTTTCCATTTTCCATAATCACCATAGATCTTAGGGTTTATGATCTGGTTTATTAGATCTAGTGTATCTATCCACCTTCTTGATCATTCTCTAGAAACTTCTCTAGAATCTCTCCATTATATCTTTACCTAAGCATGTCCTTGAATTTAATGATCCAACTCCTCAATCTTATCTTCAACATAATTTACATATCGCAAGGAATCAATTGACTTGGCTGGAAACTATGATTCCTTAAATACATTAAAAATAATGTCACTCAAAAATCATTAAGTGTTTACATTTGATCATCACTAATCACTCGGTCTCTATAAAACATATTGGCTTGATATCAACTAACTTGCTTGGTTGATATTGATGCTCGATCAACACTAGATTTTCTTAGCACTTATATGGCTTAGCTTACACTAGAATCACTCACATTCCTTAATCATTTACTCTATTGCTCATCTTAGCTTTACATTCTTGATATAAACAATCACTTTTTCTTATCGAAGTCTAACTAATCAAATGTTCATTGTAGCTTCCTTTCCATAACTCAACCTTTCCTCTAGGTTCCTTTGTTATGAGAAATCTCTCAAATCCTCTTTATCATCAAATAGATATGACATTTAGATCAGATAGAAATATGTCTCACCAATAGATTTGACATCAATGACAAAACAACAATTGTTCTAACTGTAAGTTTTGAACAATCTCTCTCTTTGGAAATGATGGCAACACCTCAATGTATCTTAAGATTCATATCATTGCAACAATCTTCCTCTTTGTTACCATGCAATTCAAAATATTTCACTATCATGAGTGATCAATATCCTTAGGTTCATTCTGATTCTCATCCCTACAAGTTCAAAAACTTCCTCTATCATATATCCCTCTTTGGTACATCTCTCCCTCTTTTTCTCTTAGTTAATTTCTCCTTAAGTAGTATATGTATCTCTCCTCTTTTTTAGTATTATATATCTCTCCTTCTTTGACAAAAATGCCAATGACACTTAGCATTCATGACTTTAATCACTTCATACATCTGAATTATGTAGATATTTGTATGTCTAGTTGAATTCTCTATCATCTATCTATGACCAATTTGTTATACTAATCTTGACTATCTACCTTAGGCATTCCCCAAAGTAGAGTTTTTTCCATCAATATGTAGGATATTGTAAGTAACACATTTGATGCAATGCACCTCTTCTCCTTAAGTAGCCTATTGTAAGTAACACATTTGATGCAATGCACCTCTTCTCCTTAAGTAGCCTTACTTAGGGGAATCACCCCTAATTTACCTCTAAGATATTCTAAAGCATCTTTAGGTAAGGCTTTAGTGAATATGTCAACAATTTTTTCTTGGGTGTGCACATATTCAAACTTCACTTCTTTGTCTTGAACTAGTTCTCTCAAGTAGTGATACTTGATAGCAATGTGCTATGTTTTTGTGTGCATCACTAGAATCTTTGAAATGTTAATAGAACTTGTGTTATCATAATAGATAACCACTGGATCTATAATCTCTTCTTTCATTCCTTTTCATATCTACTTGATCTGTATAATGTTTGAACAGTTCACTACAACTACCACATACTCAGCTTTAACTGTTGATTGGGAAATACAATTTTGTTTCTTGCTTGTCCATGACACCAATCTCTTTCCTAGAAAGAATGCACCCCAACTAGTACTTTTTCTTTCATAAATATTTCATCCCTAATCAAATTCATTAATTACCTTCAATTAAAATCTATCACTTCTCTTGTAATACAATCCATAGTCTTCTATTTTTTTAGGATTTTCTAAAAATCTAGCAACTATTCAAACTACTAGTGCAATATTAGGTCTACTATGTGTTTGAAATATAAGAGAAGTAATTGATAAGGGAGGGGTGAATGAGTTACCACTAAAATAAATCCTAGATCCCTTAGATGTCAATACAAAAGATAAACTCTACTAAAACTATTGTTGCTCAGTTAACACACAAGTATTTAGTTAACACTAACAATATGTTGTAATGTAGCAAGCACTATAATATCAACTATTACTCAAAAAATATTGAACCTTAATTAACTTATTTGAATAAACATAAAATAAATAGCATGAACACAAGTGACACCAAGATTTAACGTGGAAACCCAATTTGGGAAAAACCACCAATTGCAACTAGTTACTATTTTTCAATCTTCTAAAGTGAGCCCTATTAGGAGCCAACCCCATTAAAGGTTAAAAAATAAACTATTAGGTGTGACCCTGTTAGAGGATTTAATCACCCTATTAAGAGTGGCCTTTTTAGAGGATTTGACAAATAGTTGTTAAGACAACTCGGTTAAGAGATTTGATACATTGCTACAATGGTTAAGGAGTAACAATGATATGACCTAATTACTGATGAAACTATACTTTTGATTTTAGATCTCAATTCTAGCTTGAACACTTGATCCTTCCTGATCAAATTAATCTTTGCCACTCAACAAGGATATTCTTCTTATCCTTCCAATTCACTTCCTCTAATCATCTTCTTCTCTTCCACACATTCTCTTACATTCAACTGTCAACTTGACCTTATACTTATATCATTAACATTTTCAAGTCATCTTAAATACAACTTAGAATAATTAATATTCATCTCCTCAGTCAGCTAGAACCAATAATAAAATCCATTAAATCAATATGCCAAAATAAGAAAATCCTTTGTTAGCCGACTCTACTCGATAAACACTAACACTAAAATGATTTTCCTATGTTAACCAAGTGAACTTGGTTAACATTACATCTTTGTAAACTTCCTTTGGTAACTAAGTGAGATCAATTAGCACTAGTTCCATCTAACTTTCCTTTTTTACCTAAGTGAGTTTGGTTAACACTCAACTTCTACAAAATTCTCTTCAACCTAAGTGTAGACACTCTCTTCTGAACTTGGAAAAAATAGAATTCTTGGCAGACATAAGAAAGTGTCTTCATCACCCAAGTGAGCTTGGCATACACTGACTAGTAAAGATATGACATTTTGTGTAACATCAAAGATAATATACAATTGATCAATTGTTTTCAACAATCTCCCTCTTTAGAATTGATGAAAACACAACATGTCATAATACATTGAAATTTATAAGCAAAATAAAGTAAGGAAAATATGCTTAGTTTCATTATGATTCTCATCCATGAGAACTTCCTCTTTCAGTGTGGACTTCCTCTAACTTCAGTTTCACTCTCTATCAACAAACTATGTCTTCAACAACTTCGTCTAATAGAAAACTCTCCCTCTTTGATATTAGACCAAGTTCTTCCACTTTGACATCTTCAAACAAAATTTTTGTAAAATGTATATTGTCCCTCTTTAAAAAATTTATGTAATATGACACACACAAACTCTCCCTCTCTAGCATCTTATGCCAAAGATAATATTCAATGAATACCAATGTACTTGATGTATAGATTCATATGCATTCTACCCTTTCATTTCTACACCAACTTGACTAATATTCAACATGCTCTGGTGGATGCATCACTAAACTTTATTTAGTGAGCTTTAGATAGGAGAATAACCTCTAACGTACCTCTTAGATACAAAAATTCATCCTTAAGTAATGGCTTTATGAATATGTCTACAATCTGTTCTTTAGTATTCACATATTTTAATCTTACCTCTTTTTCTTCCACCAATTCTCTCAAAAAATGATGTTTCATTGCAATGTGCTTGGTTTTGGTATCCATCACAGGATTCTTTGATATATTAATTGCACTTGTGTTATCATAGAAGATAAACATTGGATCCTTGATTTCTACCTTCATACCTATCAATAGTTGCTTGAACCAAACAACATTGAATCAATTAAGTATTGCTCCAACATACTCTGTCTCTACTGTAGACTGAGAAATGTAACTTTGTTTCTTACTTGTCTAACACACTAATCTGTTGCTAAGAAAGAATGCTCTACCACTAGTGCTCTGCCTTTCATCAACACTTCCTACCCAATTTGCATCAATGAAGGCTTTAAAATCCAAATTGCCTCCTTTATTGTACCATAATACATAGTCTTCAGTACCCTTTAGATACCTCATGATTCTCTTTATTGCCATCATATGATTTTCTCTAGGATTAGCTAAAAATCTTTCCACCATACCAACTACAATAGCAATATTAGGCCTAGTATGTACACCATACTAAAGTTTTCCAATCATTGATATGTATGTGGTTTGATCTACCTTCTTGGAATCATCATTTTTAGAAAGCTTATGTCCAGTAGACATAGGTGTTTGTTAGATTTTTAGGTGACTCTACACCACCCCTAGGATCAAATGAAAGACCAAGATAACTTCCACAAGAGATTAGCAAGACAATTGCATGAAGATGCAAGAATGTTATTATTGATAATGGACTTGATTGAAATCCAATGGATTGATTTAAACTATACATAATATGAGAGGCAATAAGAGAAAAATATAAGGAGAAGATAAGCTATCACCCACATAGGGTGGAATCACATGTCCATGAAAGGTGGAATGAGATAACAACTATGACCACCCAAAGTGGAATTCTCCTACACCATGTATTTAATTGAGGTGGAAACTCCCAAGTATCTCAATCACAAACTACTATGCAATGCATTATCCTAAATAAGCTTAAGTAAGTGTAATTAGTGAATATTTAATTACACCACTACCCCCCCCCCCCCCCCCCCCTTTAAGTGCAACTTAGGGGAATGCACTTAAACTCACAATGCAAGATGGATCCTAGCTACTAGGCCATTTTAGGTACCCACGTACAATATGCAATGCAATACATGAAATGTAATCTCTCATAAAGTGGAGAAAGAGAGAAAACCTCATGGAAAAAACCCTCCTCCATAAAGAGAGATGAAAAAAAGATGCATGGATGGATGGAGTACTCAAGACCCCCAAAAAATTACATACATCATGTATATACAAAGAATGACCCCCCCATAATGAAGAAGCTCCAATGCAGATGAAGAGTACCTACAAGAAAAATATAATCCAATGCCTACAAGAAACATGTCTCTCCCTAGGAAGAGATAAATAAATCAAATGATGGAGAAGCCACTCCATGTAAAAAGTGAGGAAGTAGGAAGAAGTTCAAAGATTCTATCACACGATCAAGCTAACCTATGAGATGTGAAAAATCAAAAGAACATGAAGAGTTGGGAAATCCTATATCCAAAGAAGGTGAAGAAGTATCTCAAAGAGAAACCTCCTTAGATGTATTAACCAAATCTACATTATGAGACTCGTTTGAAAGAGCATCCAAGAATTCATTCCATGCTACAAGATCTAAAGCATAAAGACCATCTTGTTGATAGTAGAGCTCATGGCTAAAGAAGCAAGAGGTGGAGGAGAAGCAAGTTCAACATTTGTCTCAAAACAAAATGATTCAAGTGTCCAATGTTCTCCTTACATGAATTATTCACCCTTGATAAAGGGTTAAGTACATCATGAATATCATCATCATTATTAACAAAATGTGCAAAAGAATACAAGCATGATGTATGATCAACAACTCTCATAGCTATGACATCTCCAGTCTCCATGTCCCGACTATAGACATAATCAGGAGTGAACTCAACAATTTTACCGTATGCCCCATGAGTAATTTGGTAAATGGAAAGGATATTAGTGGTCAAGGATGGTACACAAAGAACATCATTAAATGTACCCTCTCCCATAGGAATAGAACCTTTCCTAAAAATCTTCATGTATGTATTATCACCCATCAATATAGGTGGAGAAGTACAAGGCTCAATAGCAAAAAACATATCCATATAAGATGCCATTTAATGTGATGCACCTGAATCAAGAAGCCATTTACCTTGTTCAGAATGTGTGGAAGCAATGAGTGCTTGTCCTTTGCCTCTATATGATGATGTAGATGTAGCAGCTACCTAATATTGAGAAGAAGGAGAAGACATTGATGAGGGCAACTGGATATTGTTCTTTTGAAGAATGTGAGTGAGCTCATCAATCTTCTTATGGAAACATTTATGCTCATCATATCCTAACTTTTTGCAATAAGCACATTTATCTCTCTTTATTCTAGATGTTTCCTCTCTTGAAGAGGACTTGGATTCAATATTATGTTGTGAAGGAGAGTCATCACCTTTTTCATGTTGCTTAGGATCCTTGTGTTGTTTTTTTCCCTTTTCTTTGGGAGCCTTTGGAGAGGAGTCATTTGCAACCAACACTTGATACTTGGAAGGCCTCAATGGACCCATTGTGCTAGCTTTTTTTGTTCCCTTGTGAGTTAAGCTGCAAATTCATCAAGAGAAGGCATTTTGTATGCACTGCCAAGACCATCCATAGTAGCATAGAATGTGGAAACAAAGATTGAATATTTGGGACCTAGCTTGGAAAGAATAGATAATATTAATTGCATATCATCTTTAGTAATGCCATAATTAGAAAGCTCCAATATAATAGAATTGAACTTAGAGAAAAATTCATGAATATTGTCAATATCACATAGACTTAGATCTATAAGCTCATTCTCCAATTTGAATTTTCTTATTCTATTAGGTTTACCAAAGATCCCTTCCAATGTTGTCCAAACATCATGAGAAATTGTGTAGGATGTAATACAATATAGTAAATCATTGGAGATGGTAGATCTAAGAGAGCCAAGTGCTTTATCCTTTCTATCAAACCATTTCCTTCTTTTTGCAACACCTATAATTGGTTCTAGATCCTGTCCAAGAATCATTCTAAGCAATCCAATACTCATCAATTGATTAGAAATTACTTGTTTCCATTCATGATAGTTATATGGAGTGAGCAATGGAACTTTTGAAAAATTCATAATGAATCAAATAAAGACTAAAATCAACTAATAACTCCTTCAAATTACTAATTTGATTAAGAAAATTGCAATCCAAATATTCACCAAGTGTAAATATAGCCAAAAAGGCCTATTTTTGAAAGTGATATATCCACTCCAAATCACTAAAATTTGATTGCAAATCTAGAAAGTAGAGGAAAAATCATGCACTTTCAAAAAAAAAATGCACCTAAAAATGTTATCGGATGTGCCCAAATGGAACCTTGAAAGTTGCAAAAAATGGGATTTGCAATTTTTAGAAAAATTCAATGACAAAGATCCAAAATCACCTACACCATTATGTAGATTGTGAAATTCTACCCCAAAACAAAACAAAAAAAATTGTTCAAAAAATGGAGTCCATATGAGGAAGATATCATTGTTTTAAAATTTCCTTTGAAATTAATTTTTTCTGAATCATCATTGCCACACCTTTGAAAATAAAATGGCTCTAGATTTAGCCTCAGATGTCCAATTTGGATGAAACAAAATTTGATTTAGGGGTTTTTGGACCTCCTCGATATGATGCCAACTTCTGATTTGCACCAATAAGCTCTAATTTTTGCCTGCAATAGAAAGTCACAAAATACAAATCCTAAAATCTCCTCCAAATTGTGATATCCAAATTGCCAATGTTGCACCAACAATAAGTCAAGCCTAGATTTCACTTCTTGACAAGAAGTCTTCACACCATGAGAGCTTTGATACCATGTTAGAGTTTTAGGTTACTCTACAACACCGCTAGGATCAAATGAAAGACCAAGATAACTTCCACAAGAGATTGGCAAGATAATTTCCTGAAGATGTGAGAATACTATTATTGCTAATTGACTTGATTGACATCCAATGGATTCATTTAAAATGTGCATAATAGGCCTCCTTGTATAGGAGAGATGATAAGAAACAATGATAAGGAGAAGATAAGCTATCACCCACACAAGGTGGAATCAAATATCCATGAAAGGTGGATCATCCTCCATTATGCGATGAAGTATGTGCGATGATACGGACATGATAATATGATAAGTATACTAAAGGTGGAATGAGATAACAACTATTACCACCCAGAGTGGAACTCTCCTACACCATGTGTTTAATTGAGGTGCAAACTTTCAAGTGTCTCAATCACAAACTACTATGCAATGAATTATTCTAAGTGAGCTTAAGTGTAATTAGTGAATATTTAATTACACCAATAGTGTTCCAATTGGTCTTAAATCCTCCATTCCAAATTTCTCCAATGTCTCCTTGATATACTTAGACTAGGTAATGCAGATACCATCTTTCTTCTATTGAATTTACAAGCCAACAAAGAATTTGATTTCTCCAAACATTGACATCTTGAATTCTTTACTCATTTCCTCTAAAAAATCTTTGCATAAATCATCATTTCTAGTAAACAATGTGTCATCCACAAAGATGTTTGCAAACACAATCTTCTTGTAAAGGTTGTTGTTATCATTTGTCCTTTAAAAACCAATCTTCATCAAGTAAATTTTGAAGTCTTTCATAGAAAGCTCTAAGATCTTTCTTGAGACCATACAATTCTTTTTTCAGTTTACAAACCATATCCTTTTTTCTAGGATCTACAAAACCTTCAAGTTATTCTATTTAAACTTCTTCTTCAAGAATTCCATTCAAGAATGCAGATTTCACATCCATCTAATACACTTTAAATCCTTTATATCTAGTATAAGTAAGTAAAGTCCTAACACCTTCTAATATTGCAACTAGAGAAATTTTTTTACCATATTCAATACCTTCTTCTTGAGAATAACCTTTGCAAGCTAACCTTGCTTTGTTTCGTGAAACTTCTCCATCTTCATTCAGCTTATTTCTGAAAACCCACTTAGTGCCAATTACATTCTTATCCTTGGGTCTAGGAATAAGAGTCTAGATTTTATTCCTTTCTATTTTTTCTTTCTCTTTATTCATTAATTCAATCTAACTTTCATTATCCAAATAATCTTTGATTGTTCTAGGTTCAAATTTAGTAAGCAAACATGTGCCTTTCAATTTGTTCCTTGTCATTGTACCATCTAACATGTCTCCAATGATCTACTTAGGTGCACGGTGCCTTCTGACATATCTTGCTAATACAGGTACTTTGGATTTAGAACTTGTTCTACTTACCTTACCATGATCTATTGTATCATTCTCAAGTCCCACTATCCATGACTCGGGTCCTTCAAATTCAGACTCAAGTTGCACTAGTTACAGCTCAGTAGCCTCTAAATGTGAATTGCGTCCTTCAGACTATGACTCAAGTTGCACTAGCTACAACTCAGGTGCTTCTAGAGATTTTGGGGACTTGGGAGGTGAAGTCTATTGACTTCCAATTAGATCAGGCAATGCATCAAGGTCAAAGTAAAAAAACTTTTTGTAATCTTTAGGTTCTTTGTTGCACTCTGCTTCACTCTTTTCTACAAACTCATCAATATTTGCATGTTCACTTTCTATGATCTTATGAGTGGTTAGATTCAAAAAAAATTATACCTTACTTCTGCTAGAGTATCCTACAAATATGCCTTCATCACTTTTGACATCAAATTTACCTTTCCTAGTCTCCTTCAAAATATAACATTTTCTACCAAATACTTTCAAGTAACTTACATTAGGTTTGCAGCCATACCATAGTTTGTAAGGAGTTTGATTTGAGTCTTTCTTCAATTGT
The DNA here is from genome assembly GCA_028749045.1 of Cupressus sempervirens. Classification (NCBI taxonomy): domain Eukaryota; kingdom Viridiplantae; phylum Streptophyta; class Pinopsida; order Cupressales; family Cupressaceae; genus Cupressus; species Cupressus sempervirens. The sequence goes on from CM053789.1 coordinate 889,466,787, forward strand.
ACTCTATTTAAGGTATGAACTATTGTACTGATTACTTCCTTCTAGTATTTGATTGCAACATTAGTTTCTATCATCAAGGTTCTTGCACAATCCATGATTGATTTGTTCCTTCTTTATGCTATACCATTTACCTAAGGTGTACTAGGGGCTAATACTAGTCTTTTGATTCCTCTTTCAGTGCAGAATTAACTGAACTCATTAGAAATTAATTCACCTCCTCTATTTGATCTCAAACATTTTAGATTATTTCATGTTTCATTCTCTACTCTTTCCAGATACCACTTAAACTTTTGAAAAGCTTTAGATTTATCTTTTAGATACATTACTATCATCATTCTAGACTATTCTATTGGCATTTTAGTCATTTTTATTATTAGTGACAGACACTTATTTAGATTGTAAGTATCTATCAAGTGTATTATATAGTTAACAGAGTTAACCAAGCATTTTAAACTCTATCGAGTTCTATAGTTGCTACCAAGTCTAAGAAATAGTATTCAATTTGCACTAAGAAATTTCTACCATGATGGTGATCAGTAGTGTAAACTGAGCTTCATAAGGTTTACTGAGTTGTGTAGTGCTTACCAAGTTCATAGTCAAAAGAATGTGAGTCCAGTGTTGAATGAGCCACTCAATCTTAACCAAGTGACATAGTGTAAACCAAGCTCATAGTAATAGCATTGACCAAGCTATGCAGTGTGAATCAAGTGATCTAGTTTATATGTCGAGTTTCATAGTATTCATTGAGTCACCAATGTAGATCGAGTTTAGACTACTTGGAAGTGATCAGTATGCACCAAAACTCTATGTTTATCAAGTGCATGATGATGCCAAGGATTGATAGTGGATGTCAAGTATCAGAACCTAACCAAGCTAGTCTTCAGAACCTGAGTTTCTATAGTTGGGCTGACTTTTTGTATTTTGTGTAAACTTTTATTATAGCCAACTTTTTTTATTTTTAAATTGGATTGGTATATATGTAATGTATTGTATCACATCCAAAATATATAAAATAAGGAAGATAACAAGTAGAGAAGAGTAGAAGTGTGAAATACAAAGGCTACAATAGTATAAGGAGTAGCAAAGATTTATCTATCACAACAAGATGATCATTACACTCAAAGGAATCTAATTCAGCAAACCAAGTTGTAGATCAAAAATTAGCCATTGTTTCATCCTAATAGGTGGATTCGTTAAATACTTTCATAAGGTAGACTTAATAATCTTTTGTAAAACTCTTTACTGAGTGCATACTTCATTGTATGTTTGTAAATCCTTTTGCAAGGTGGACCTAGTGGTCCTTATTACTCCTAACAGGGTAGATCATCAGAAGTGATCATTGTATGCCTTAATAGGCCAAATTTATACTACAATACTAAATCTTGTGGTATCATCCCCACCTAATTTTACTTTTTATTTGAAAGGTTTCTAGGTCACCAAATTGTGTGTTAGAAGTTTTATGAAGGAGAAATTCTCTCAATCCTTAAAAAGAAAAAAAGATCTTGCAATCCAGATGAATGAACAACTCTACAATAAAGAAAGAATTGAAGACATCCATTCAAGAAATTTAGATAAAGCTAATGAAGCAATCAAAGAACTATTGGAAAATAATGGTACTCTTTAAGAAGAAGTAAGAAAATTGAGAAGAGAGTAATAAATTTAGTTAGTAAGATTGTGTGAAGTCATGGAAGAGAAAAATAAGATAAAAGAAGAGATAGAAGGAAAGAACAATGAAACTTAGCATCTATCCCTTCAATAGGAAGACTTCATTAATCAGCTCACCAATGAAAATGAAGAAATCATGAATATAAGGTTAGAGAATGAAATATTGTTGAATGATCTAAACATTGAAAAGTAAACCAATGAGGATGATGAAATCTCAAGTAGACATGAATCAATTGAATGAGAAAAGTCATTATAGAAAAAAAGGAAAAGCGAGAATTGGATATATAGAAGAAGGTGAATCATCTAAGTGAGGAGCTCAAAAGAACAAAAGACATACTTGCAGTCACTATGATAAGATTTGGCATACATAAAATAAATGTTGGACCAATGGGAAAACCAAATTCAATGGAAAATGCTAGAATTGCAATCAGCATGGGCATAGGACTAACGAATGCAAAGAGAAACCTAAATTTGAAGGAAAATGTCACAAATGTAAGAAGCATGGGTAAAAATCATCAGAATGAAAAAATAAGATATTGAACCTAGCAGAACAATGTGGAAAATCTAATTCAAAATCTCATTGTTAAAGATCAAAGAGGGAGATTGTTGCAAAGAAGAAAGATTGTTGCAAAAGAATGATTTCAATTATTATTTTTTCATTAATGTCAAACCTGCTATTTGTAGGGATTATATTTTCTTATAAGATCCAAGTACTATCACTTAGTTGATTGATGGAGAGGATTTGATCAACAAGATGTAACAAGAGCACCTAAGGGAAAGGTTGAGTTATGATGTTGTAATGAAATACAAGGATTAGTTAAGATAATGGTTAAATGATGAATTGATAACATAGTCAAGGATACAGAGGTTGGTCACACTTAGAAACATTGGAGGAAGAAGTTGTAACAAGGTTGATTGCAAAGCTTAAACTAAGATCTTTAGTGGGTGTTGAGCAAGTTAGTTGAAGCCAAGCAAATTTTCAATTGGAGCCGAGTAACAAAAAATTCTAGTGTGTGTCGAGTGAAGAATAGGTGTCAAGCATCAGAAAAATATAGTTGGTGCCCAGTGAAGAATAGGTCCTGAGCATTAGGAAAAACACAATGGGTGTTGAGGAACATAGTATGTGTCAAGCACCAGTATTTCAATAGTGTCGAGCTACTACATTATTTCAAATTATGAAGATCCACCAAATCTGAGCTGACATAGTGGTTACATTGAATTTTGTGAACAAGTTGGAAGATAAGGATGATGAGTTGTTGGCTAAAAATCCTATGTAAACCATTTTTGGGTGAATTCTAAAGGATTATTCAAGAAGTTTCCAAAGAAAATAGAATATGGGTTAGATACAATGAATCCTACCTAATCCATGTGAATTGAAAATAAAGATTGGAAGAATCAAGCAAGAAAAGGTACTCCAAGACTTCTATTTAAGGATTCATAGACCAAGAAGCAAAGAGCTGCTAATTTTGTTGTTGCTAAAGAGCCAAATCTACAAAGTGGTTAGAAGGGTGTCAAGTAGGAGACATCTAGGAGAAGGAAGAGCACATAGGCTCTGCTTCTATGAGTGGTCATGAAGAGATGATTGCATTGGTACATTGAGTATGGAGACTCAAGAGGACTAAGCTTGAAAGGAGGGAAAGCTATTAAAGTTGCAAAGTTTGAAGGTCAAGCAAGGGTATGAGCTGAAAAGTGATCTAAGATCTACAAGATAAGTTTTATGTTGCAGTCAGGTCAAGAATTTATAATATTCTCTAGCAATTGTATTAGATCTAAAAATCCTATGGACTTAGGTTGGCCTAATAGCCATTTGTAAATCCTTTAATAGGGTGACATTTCAAGTGAATGTTCTAAAGTCCTTTCACTAGGCTCACTTCTAACATGGTGGTTAAATCCTCTAACAAGGTCACATTTGATAGTGTATTGTAAGCTTTTAACAGGGAAAGCCTTTCATAAGGCATCACTTCAGAAGAGTGAGAATTGAGTAGCATGTTATTGGTGGTTTTTCCCAAATTGGTTTTCCACATAAATCACTATGATATGTGTTGATTTCTTATGTGTTATACTTGCATATTGATTTACAATAACTTGTTGATTAGAAAAGTTAAGAGCTTGGATGAATGAATAGTTGAATTAGCTCACTATACTTAGTGAAAGTTTGAATAAGACATAAAGACTTTGAAAAACTAATTCACACCCCCCCCCTTCTTAGTTATTCTAAAGAATTTCTAAAAATTGGTATCGAAGCCATCTACTGATTTAGTTTCAAGGTACTAGATGCAGGAAGATCAAGATGTCCAAGAGAGAAGTTCCTAAGCTCAACAAAGACAACTTTGCTACATGGCAGAGTATGATCAAATTGCACCTTGGATCTATTAGTGTTTGAAAAAACTGGAGGGTTTCCAATTATCCCCATGAGAATATGACATATCTAGGCGCAGCTAACTCCCATTATTAACATATCATTTCAAACATAGGGCCAACTATAAGGCTTGACCTTTCTTCTACTTCAAGCTCTGCTAAACCTAGGCGGGTGGACCACAGATTCAAATGATACCATACTAGTGCAAAAACATATCCTTGAATCTGTTAAGTAGATTTTACCCTTATTTCTCCTAATGACTCATGAAATGAAACAGATCTACAGTAGCTAAATGCAAAGCTATGAATCTCATAAGCTGAGTGAGGGTTAAACATTTAGGTCCTTCAACATGAAAGGGAAAGAATGTTTGATTAATAATGTTGAATTCAGAAAAACCCCTAATATGCAATAAAAGAACTAAGTGACCCTATATATGATCAGTGCCTTAACTATTGGGAAAATCTATGAATCAAAAACACACATATGGATATCTAATACCTATTTGTATCTTTAGATATCTGATCTATCTATTCAACTTGTAAATAGACATTAATGTTCAATCTAAATCTCATTCTTACATGATATCCTTCTCAATAAAATTGCAACCCTGTTGATTCCCTAAAGCATTTACATAACTCCTTGAGTCATAAGTAACAACAAAATAACATACATCCTTAAGGGACTGCAACTATGACCTAAGCTCTTTGTTCAAAGATCATAAAACATTGAAAACTCACTGAGATTGGAGACAAGAATCAGAATGGAACTAATGAAATTCTTCTGCTCTTTGCATTTATTTCCTTGAAATTAATATAGTCATATGCATGAAAATGAAAACATGAAATCATCTAACAGATCTAAACTATCTGTATTAACCTTCCTAATGTTGTTCATACAAGATAGAAAGTGCTAAAAGAATGGTTTCATAGTAAAACACTGGAACCCTACTGGTATTACCTACATAAAACTGCCAACAACTCTTACAATGAAAGAAAGATAGAAAGATATAGGAGGAGATGAATTCTAGGATCTATTATGCAACTAACATCTGTCCACTTGAGATTCCCTCTCCTAGCAAAGAAAAAATTATCTCTAACCTCTCTCTTCCATCTAATCTAATTTGATTTCATCATTATTCTATAATAAACTTCTAAATATCTCAACTAAATGATGAAACCTTTATGCAACAAAATTCTGAACTGCATTATGAAATGCTAGAGGAATTGAGGTTTAACTATTTAGGATGTGATCAAATTCGACCCCAACTAAATTTTCACTGCCTTTTAACCACATTTAGGTCATTACCTTGCTAGAAATCATAACTGAACTCTGATACCTGAATTTGGTTGCAAGATAGGAACCTAAGAAAAATCCTCTTGTAGCTTGAACAAGTGGCATTTTGTGCAAAAACTAACCTTAGAATTGAAAATTTCATCTTCTCATGATTTCGGTGATATATAACATCGCATACTTAGCCTCTCGAAAACCCCTTAAAAGTTAGTTTGAAAAATGCCCTCTTGGCATAACTACTCAGGTCTGCAACTTTAATATTTTATTTTTTTTCAAAAATTCAAATTAATCTAAAGTTTAGACTTACATTAAAAAGCCCCTTTTGATTTTAAAACTTATTCAGGTGCATTTTAGACAAAATATATCAAGAATTTGATCTTTTCAAATATTTTATATTTTCCCTACCCTTTAACTTTGAGTCAACCCTTTGTTGATCAACTGCCACATGGCAGTGTTTGATTGGCCAAGCCTTCCATCAAGCACCAAGTCACCACACTCAAGACCCACTAACACATGGCAATATCCTGCAAACCCACAATTTTTAAACCTTGCGCAACTTTGGGAAGCGGGCATGCATTAATCGTCGATCGAGGCCACGTGGTGTAATCTCGTACATCCACCTTGATTTGAACTTGTGGCACCACGTCATCTTTGAGTGGGACCCACTGCCACTTGTCCTAATTTTGCATGCCCGCATTGCTTATCTCGTGTGCATTTTGGTTTTGTGAGTATGCCCCCGCTATTCGATCGAACACATGGCATCATTTGAGCCTCCATCGCCACCTCACCACAGGAGCATCTTCATTCAAAATTTAGTCTATATGTCTCGTTGATGTCACCTCCAACTATTGACTAGGGCCCTCAAGCATGAGCTTTACCTTCAAAGGGCCTTGTCTTGTTGACATTAAGCCTATAGCACAAGATAGTATTTAAAGACTTAACAAGTCTTACCCACGGGAAATGTGGGATATTTGGTTCAAACTGTCTCTCTGGGTACCTTCCTCTATGGATTACTTATAACCATTTCATATGGGTTCTCACAATGTGGGGTCTTTGCAAGTGTGTTCCTCTTATCGGCTTTGACTATGTTTTTTCCTTTTTGTGCATTCATACAACTCTGTCCATGGTGTGAATCCCTTTTTAACTACATTCTAAAATGATTCATCATGCACATAGTATTGTGGATGCTGGGGCTGCTATTGGACTAACACTGAATCCATGCCACATTTTTCTCTATTTCAATGTGGTCTTCTCTCTAATGCCTAGGTGGCTTTGCAATTGGACGTCACTCCCCTTTCATTATTGGATTGTCATGCATGAGGTCTCCTGTAGGGAAGCTTTCTTCTTGCAATGTGTGTGTATTCCTCACTGCTCTCCATGGCAAGATCAATCTGAATGATATTAACGACAAGTTTTGCACTCCCTCTTAACCTGTGAATGTCCTTTCACCTTCATTGGTGGTTGCTCCTTACATAGAATTGGGCTTCTTTTTATATGGACGCAGGCTCTGCTATATAGCGTAGACCCCCTTTTAAAGACTACGAGCTTGTTTTAACAATTGTCGCTTGAGCTCTTACCTGACATCTTCCTGCTAGCATGGGATGACTCTTTTTCATGGCGTTACTTAATTCCTTATTTCCCTTCATGCTAACTACCTAGTTTTGTGAGGCATTTTTGTTTTCAATGGCCTTAACTACCACTGAATGGCATGGGCTTTCTCGGACTGCAGTTGCTTCATTAATGTTGTGTGGGTGTCTTCTTGCTTAGTGTTGATTTATGCTTCTTGCATACGGTTCCTTTGTTCCTCCCTTTAAGTAGGCGACTTGGTCTTTTTAATATATGAGTGATGCTCCCTGCCTTAAGTCGTCCCCTACCTGTCTTGCCATGGGCTTTCTATTAATTAGTCAACTTCTTCTTTTTCTTTTCACATGAACTACCCCTCTAATCAACTTTGACTAGGTGTGGTTCCTTATTACACCTTCCTTTACCTGTGACTTCACTTCAATTATGCTGTTGGATCTTCTTTTTTAGTGCAAGGTCTACTCATTTGTGCTTGTCTTGCTCTTGCCTAGTAGAATTGTCTTGCTCCTTTCTATGTATAATCAAGGAGTGTCACATGAAAATTACGTTGCTATTACTAGGAATCACCCAGGAATACTTGCTGGTTCCTTGACTCTATAATAATGGGGATGATATTATATGAGAATGCATATTATTTGAACCATTCGATAGGACCTTTGAAATAAAGGGATAACACCATTTAAATAGAGTATGCAGGAAGTCTGTCTTCTCAATTTATACCTCTTGTATTTTATAGATCTTCCCTCATTTTGTACCTTGATATTATATGAGGGGAAAGTGATCATCATGAGGACTCCATTAAATTCATTTAACCTTGCGAGTGTAGAAATGATACCTATATGAGCAAATGAATTTCATAAGATTTGATCTACCCTCAATGACTTCAAAGGAAGATATCTCTATTATAGTCACTTGTCTAGTTCTTATTAAATATCAATTTCCATTTGAAGTAATATCCTTCACATTTTATCAATCTAGAGAAATCAATCAAACCCCAAAGTGGGTCCGACTAAAAAAAAATTGTTTCCAAACAGCTGATACTCCAAACTAGCCCATCAATCATCTTGAACTAATTGAAATTGATTTCAAGAATTAATTTGATCATTAACTCATTTACCCACTTTTGCAAACTAAGAATTTGGTGCCAGGAGGTCCTTTGACTGGCCTTAAACATTGATCCAAACACTTGACCGAGCTCTAAAATTTGGCACATTGATTCTTTCTTTTGCATTCTTGCACCATGTCAAATCTCATCGTATGATGAATTTGGGGTCAAAAGATATTTACTGTCGAAGTTGCCTTCTTAGAATCACCTGGATGAAAACATGTTAGAAAGCAATAAACTGGGTTTATAAATGACCTTGAAAATTGGGCAAATGAGCACATGGGTAAATGAAAACTAGGAGAATCATTCTTTTTCATAAGGAAATTATGGATCCACAATTTGGGCTCATGAAAAATAACTGGGCATAAGTGGTGAGTAGTCAAAGTGAGCTACTCAGAATTGCTAACTAGAAACATTAACAAGATAACGATTTTTTGCAAATGGAATTGACTTGGAAAAGTGTGCAAATGGATTCATCATGACTTGAAAATTGGCACACTCAAAGTGATTTTAGAGGACAACATAGTGTTACAATCCATTTGATCTAGAATATCATGGATCTCAAGTTATAACATCTCAAACAAGGGTCTTGACAATTCTACAAATGCTAACACTAGTAAAAAGATAGAAATTGAGTTTGAAAACTGATCAAATGGATTCATCATAAGCTGAAACTTGAAACATAACAAGTCTCTGAATCTAAGATACAATGCAAAAGTAATTTTAGCATTTTGGTCAACTGGGTCAAATTTATAGCTTGTCAAACAGGGCTTTCTAGAATTTTGAACTAATTTCAAAAGCATGAAAAAATTAAATGACCACCTTTGAGGGATTCAAAACTTAGTCAAACAAACTCAAAGTGACTCAAAATCTAAAACATAGCTTCTCAGGTATGGACACTAGGCACTCCCAAAGTGGTGAGTCATGACACATTTCTAGGTGCGAGATATTCACTTGTGAACAAGGCTTCCTGTCGTTGTTTGATACTTATGTGAAAAATACAGATTTGACACTAGCTCAAAACAAGACTTCATGAAATGACTCAAAATCATAATTTAACTTCATGAAACACTTAGAGCCACTAGATGAAGGGTGTTAGAAACATAAAACACCACTTAGGCCTCAAAGGTACAGTCAGGTATAGCTAGGTACATATGCATTTATGGGGCTTGATTTGACTCAAAATTTCAAATGGATACTCAAAATGAGATTGCAATTTTGAGCACCAACAGGATCAATAGGTGACTATGCACAAACCTCAATTGGAATAGAACATGTAACTCTTGTAGGACCTCTAACTACAAATGATTTGAACAAAAAGGAGCACAACCAAGCAATGTTAGAAATTGCCTCTACACTTAACTATGTAGAATATGATGACATCAAAGACTATGAAACTTCATTCAAGATGTGGAAAACCTTATCAAAAATCTATGGAGGAGATCAAAATGCCTAGAAAGAAAAAAGAGAAAGCCTAAGAGGAAAGTTTGACGGCATGAAAATGGAGGAAGGTGAAAATGTTGCTCAATATGCTACAAGAATGAAAGAAGTGGTAAGTGCAATAAGGAGTCTAAGTGGTCAATTGGAAGAAGAAATAGCCATCAAAAAATATTTGAGAACTCTACTCCCTATCTATGCTCAGTATGCTACAAGAATGAAAGAAGTGGTAAGTGCAATAAGGAGTCTAGGTGGTCAATTGGAAGAAGAAATAACCATCAGCAAATATTTGAGAACTCTACTCCCTATCTATGCTATTAGAGTTTCAGCCATCCAAGAGCTAAGGTGTGTACAACGGAACACACTAACCTTTGAAGGAATAGTGGGAAGACTTACTACATTTGAGCTATCCAATATTGATAACTACAGACCTAAGAATCTTGAATCTACTTTCAAGGCCAAGATGACAATGAAAGACACTGAGGAGGAAACATCAAGCAAAAAGAGAAGAAAGGGAAAAAATGCATCTAGTGATAGAAACATAGATAAGGAAGATGTGGAACGGTTAGAAGCACTATTAGCTAGGAGATTCCATAGAGGCAAAGGTAAATTCAAAGGTAAGCTCCCTATCATATGTTTCAATTGCAATGAAGTAGGTCATAATGCAGCATGATGTACACAGAAGAAGAGTTACAAAGAAGAAAACAAGTACAAGAACAAGAGAGAAGATGATAGTAAAGATTACAAAGAGAAAGGCAAGAGATGCTACATTGTTGAAAGAGATTCTAATGAGAATGATGATGAAGTAGTCTAAGTGGCCATGAAGGATGAATTAGATAAAGATGAAGATGAAGCAAAAACATTGGTTACCTATGTGAACAAGAATGACAAGTTGATGCTCACATCACATGACAGGAGATAAAAGTAAGTTCATTACCTTTACTCAATATGATGGAAATAGTGTTAGATTATGTACTGATGCCCCATGTCAAATCAAAGGAAAAGGTTCTATTAAGCTTATAGAGAAAATTTCCTGTGATAATGCATGCTATATTGAAGGATTGAACTACAACTTGTTGAGTGTCCCACAGTTAGGCAATGTGATGCAGAGCCTTCCAATATTCCCTTAAGGAACCCTATTCAACTCGAGGACTCAACAATGTCTTGGAATCCACTCAAGGAATTAGAGTTCAACTCAAGGATCAACTAGAAGTCTCTAAATTTAAGAAACTAGGAAACACTCCTTTTGAATAGGTTCACTCCCCTAAATCATTTCAACCAACTTGTCAATTTACCTTCCCTTTGCTTCAACTTCCCTGTCCTTGGGAACACTCCTGATTCACCCTTCATTCAACCAACTCTTGATCTCTATACTCAAAGATTTCCCTAATCCTTATAATGTTTCAATACCCTTCAAATATAATAACTAAGAAGTTCCAACCTTCTCCAATCCTCAGTTTTATCTCAAACCTCAAAACTGCCTACAATAGGATTGTCCTACTAGCCTTGCTTAGTGAGTAATTTTCACTTTACTCTCAAACTTCCCAAAAAACCTAGTAATTTCTTCACCTTTTTAAATACCCTTTATTGAGTTATTAAAACCTTGCAAATATAAATCCTTCAACCTGTGATTGATGAACCTTTCTATGACTGCTCCTATTTGCAACTAGGCCTAATTAGCCCTCCAATTACAAAGAAACTACTCTTTGCACTCAACCTCAAGACTCAAAATCATTAAATAGTCTTAGTAAATTCATCAAATTCAAGGATTCCTAAATTTTTTTTCACATCCATTCATTTCTAATCACTCTTTCATCAAACCCTCATTTTAAGTGTTTCTAACCTAGGACTCTCTAGAAAAGACCCTTCCTAGACTTAGAAAACCATAAAGGTGGATTAGAAACCTTAACATATACTCCCTCAAATTTTTCCAACACTTATTTATCCACTCCAACCCTCAAATCACTTATATTCACCATGTGGTGCTTTCTAAGTGCACCTTCACTATTTTGTTCACTAGTCACACACTGCTCCTTTCTCTGTTCATTATCACAAATTCTCCTACATTAAAACCATGGAATGTACATGTTATTTACACTCATAAGTACCTCTCCCACAAGATATAGAGGCATCATAGAAAGTAGGAGGGGATTTCTACATTTTAAAACAACAAAATTGTCTTAGATTGTCTCATGACAGTGATAGGCAAAAAAGATTTAAAATGATTTCAATGGAAATTTTAAAGGATGTTTGTTCAAATGTTAAGATATCCTTTAATGGATCATTGATAGCCTCTTATAAACCCTAAATCTTACAAAAAAAAATCTTTTATTTTCAAAAGTAACTTGTGACTGTAACAACAAACATGAAACAACAATTAACAAAAATGTGACAGTAAGGAACAGAAAATTTTCATTGATTCTCTCTTCCAAAACTCTTTCCTCTCGAACACCACTATTTCATACATTAAAAATACATTCTTTTAAAGACTTATTTCCCTCTAAATAACTCCCAAACCTCTAGGATTGACCAAAACTCCCTCATAACTGTCCTATGACTGTCACCAAATAGCTTTTTAACAACAATCATTACTTGTTTTGTCATCCATATGTCATTTTAAGACCAAAGACTTGAATATCATCCCTAAAGACTTCTAAAAGGTTTTAAAAAAACCTTCACATACCTATAACCTCAACTAACCCCATTCAAGCCTTATTTTGGCTTATGTTGCCAACATTGGCAATTTGCAATATATTGCACCTTTAGTGCATTTTACACCATTTAGAGGCTTTGATAGCCTTATTACATTATGTAAACCACTATTATTCATTTCCATCAACCTATAACTCTTCCTAGGACATTCTAGGACTTCCAATGAACCTTTATGTCCCTTACATCACATTGAATGACTCTTAACTCCTCACTTGTGCCATTTTTGCCTAAGTTTGCCCATTCTTGGCAATACATTACAATTTTTTTTTGACAATTTCATGCTTCCCTTACATTTGATGGCTTCAATAGCCATAATTCATCATCAATTGACTTGAAATTTCTTTTTTAGGCAAGGATTTCCCTTGGTACCTTCATGGTCTCCTTCATACCTCTTGGTGTACCTTGTAGTTTCCTGAGTCCATTGGGTGCCCCTGCACCAAACTCCCTGACTTCAAATGTTTCCCAATCTGTGGGAAACTATGTACCTACAAAATAAACATTAGGAAAAACATTTTTATACTCTTGAAAATCTCTCCACTTCATCCTTGCTGCATAATTTGTTAGGATAAACCACAGACAAAAATAAAAACTACATGCAAATATAACCAATAACAGAAAATAATAGATCACACAGAAATGAACACAAGGCACCAAGATTTAACGTGGTTCACCCAATCCCTAGGCTATTTCCACCAAAAAGCAAGCTTGATCTTATTACAATCTAGTGATTACAACCTAATTACAATCTGTAATCCCTTACAGCTCAATACCACCACAAGAACCAATTTCGCATCACAACATAATGAAAAATATCCAACCCTAAACCATTTTATACAAGTATTAAACTACTTTAGGGTTATAAAATGTCGGCCATATGTCAGCCATAATATGTACAGTACTTTCCTTATCAGTCACCATAAACTAACATAATTGTCCTCTTGACACTTCATGCCTTCTAAGTTCCTTGAACTCCATGTTTTTGCACCCTTGCATAATGCTGATGTGTGACCCTCCTTTTCCATCTGCATAGTAGCCTCTCTAAACTTCAAAACCCCTACCTTATTCATATACCTTCTCCTTCTCTTTTGCGGTGTAGTACTCATCAACCAAATAAGTAAAATCAAGAAGCAACAACAAGCTCCTTCTAGAACATGACTCATACCAATCATTTCCATCTTTCCCACACTATGAATATCCATCATACTCTCATATGTCTGCAACAAAATCATAATAATAAACCAAAAATAGCTTGTTCCTATCACATTTACATAGTTCTCCATGCTTGGAATGTAATCACCTTGTTTAGCCTTCCCTTGGCTCTTCATCTGCATTGTCTTCTCATCCTTAGTCTCTTCACACCTTGAGACCACTACTGTTGTCTGCAACATATCTTCATACCCTTTCCATTTTCCTTGGCATTCCAACTCCTTGTTGGTGGCTACCTCATCAGCCTCATACCTAACTATTTTAGGCAAAAAATTGTGCCCCATTTTTTGTCCTATTTGTAGTGGACATAATATTGTTCCAACTAGTATCGTCTCCTTTACCTCAAGCCCTTCAAGACTTGATCTTTTTCTTTCTTCATCAGCATCCCTTCTCTTTACCTCTACTACAACCTTTTGAATCTTTTTGGCATTAGGTTCTCCTCTCTCTTCAAAACTTGACTCCTACTCATTTGTTATTTGTCCTCCAAATGGACAACTTTTCTTCATATCATCCTTTTCTAGGATCTTTTCCTTAGCCTCTTACACATCTACATTCTTATTAACTGTTTGTTTCAAAGCATCATCCTTCTTTATCAAAGCATCTTCCATTGCTTCACCATGTTCTTCTTTTCTTAGAAACCTTTCCTTCTCAAAGATTCCAATGTTCATTGACACCTTTCAAGTTGTCTTGTGCTCCTCCAATGGTGTTAATACCATCTTGTTTCCATTATTTATGAAAGTGTAGGTGTTCTTGCTACCATTATGTATGGATTTCTTCTCAACCTGCCAAGCCCTTCCTAAAATCATATGACAACCACTCAAAGGTACAATGTCACATAGTACAACATCATTATATGATCTAATGGTGAAGGGAGCATAAGCTTGCTCCTTCACATCAACACAACATCCAACATCCAATCCTTGTGCTTTTTAAGGCCTGACATGTGCTATTATTGGTAGTTTCAATTTATTAACCATCTCAAATGAAACAAGATTTGTAAATGAACCTCTTGAAACAACAACCTTACAAATTTTACCTTTACATCTGCATTGTGTCTTGAATATTTGGTACCCTTGTGATGCAGGAGCATCTAGAGGTATAAGAGCAATCCTGTGTCACCCAAAAAAATGTACTTAGACTTAGTTTCTATTTTATGTCTTTACATTTTTGGATACCCATTTGGCTCAAATAAAGGTTCCAACTCTCATAGTTCTACTATCAGTGCATTTGAAAATCCCGAAAAAATAGGAGCATGCAATTTGACCATCATTTTGGTGACCTAGAAGGTGTGACTTGGCCAGATGAATGTAATCGAAATTTAGAGCATTCCAAAAAAAGAATCAGGTCAAAAGGCCCCACGGTTTGAAAGTTATTGCAGTTTTTCGGGTTTTGGAGACCCCCTAAGAATGCTTCAAAGTCAGGTTTGGGGCATTAAATGACCTCGAAAAGGGTCAAAAAATGGGGGATGAGCGAAGCTTGTCCATAGGGCTATAGAGCGCTTCGAGAGCTTTCCGAAAATGTAAACGGTTCATCAATCGAAGTTACGGTTCAAAAGTTATGCCTCCCGGAAGTTCGGCTACCGTTTCTGGATTCTTCTAGAATTGCACCGACTTCTAACGCAGCTTCCAGAACCTTCTATTTTGTCGGTGGATGCCTACTAGCACTTTCTAGAATGTACTCCTAGTCCTTAACCCTCCGGGGTCTATTTAACAAGATTTCTGGCATTGTAAAAGGCAGTTCGGATTGGAGCTTGAGAGGAGGTGCTAAAAGGAGAAATATTCTCCAGATTTATGCTATTGTAAGCCCGCAGGGCATGTTTTGAGTTTATTTTCTCTGCACTGTTTGTACCAGCTTATTTTCTCAGTTAATATAATTTCCCCTTTCTATTGTGTCTATTCTGGTATTTGGGTTGTGTCCCCATCAAGTGGTATCAGAGCGGGTTTTCCTGAGTGTGTAGACAGAGCACCGACTGTGAGGCAGTTTGCACCAGGACTGTGTGGTTGTGGGTTTGAGTTAGAAGATGCCTCCACGAAGAGAGCATGGTGGAAGGGCCAGAGCTGTTGATCCTGAGGAGGTTAGAGCCCTCCAGAGACAGGTACAAGCATTGCAAGAGGAGCTTCGTAGAGGAGCAAATATTGCCGCAGATGACAATAGTGAGGATGACAATGAAGAGGAAGTAATGGAAGTTGACGGGGAAGTTCTGAATCCTGTAGAGGAAAGGCTTTTTAGGGCCATTTCTAGGTTTGGGAAAAGACCTACAATTGAAGTGGGTATATTTTTGGGAAATTTGAAACCAGATGAGTTGATCGATTGGATCAATGAACTGGACGAATACTTTGAGTATGAGGATATAAGGGACCCAGATAGGGTTAAGTTTGCAAAGGAAAAACTAAAAGGCCATGCCAAAATCTGGTGGCAAGAGATTCAACTGGAAAGACTTAGAAGAGGAAAGGAGAAGATCACAAGATGGGATCGCATGGTGGACAAATTGAAGAAGCAGTTCATTCCTGTGGACTACGAGCTTGATCTGTTTAAGAAGATGCATGGGTTAAAGCAAGCAGGAAGATCAGTCCAAGAATATACAGAGGAGTTTTATCGACTCCTGATTAGAGTGGGGCATGCAGAAGCAAATAAGGAGAAGGTTGCTCGTTATATCAGTGGGTTACGACCTAGCATCCAGGAGGAATTAAGTCTGGTAAGAATGACCAGCATTGAAGAAGCATACCAGTTTGCCCTACGAGTTGAAGAGAAGCTGAGTAAAAGGTTTGAAGGAAGACAAAGAGGGTGAGGTCAAGGAGGAAGGGGAAGCGGTAGATCATCTGGAGGCTGCAATGAAACTCAAAAGAAAAATGAAGATGAGGGTACTAGCAGGAACTAGAGGAATGAGGGTTTCAACCGCTCCCGTGATCAAGATTTTGGAAATCAAAGAGGAAGAGGTAGAGGACGTGGGCAAGGAAGAGGAGGCTTCCGTGGTACCTGTTTCCATTGCAATGAAGAAGGTCATCGTGCCTTTGAATGCCCTCAATGACAAGGAAGGACAGATAGGAGAACTGAGGGCCAAGCTAGGGTTGCTCATGTGGATGAGGATGCACAATCATCACATTTAGAGGATGCAGAAAGAGGAGAGACCTTGGTAAATGAAAGAGTCCTACTAAGTGGTGAAAATGAACTAGGACAACGGAGGAGTTTGTTCCGTACCAGATGCAAATGTGAGGATAAATGTTGTGATGTGATCATTGATGGTGGTAGCACTGATAACTTGGTATCCGAAGAGATGGTCTCTAAGCTGAAGCTCAAGAGGGAGAAACATCCCCAGCCCTATCGGATTTCTTGGGTAAAAGATGATCATAAGGTCCTGGTAAGTGAACAATGTTTAGTAAAATTCAAAATTGGGAGTTACCATGATGAAGTTCTTTGTGATGTTATTTCGATGGATGTTTGCCATCTATTGTTGGGTAGACCATGGCAGTTTGATAGACATGTAATACATGATGGACATGCAAACACATACTCTCTGATAAAGGATGGAGTTCGCCACAAATTGAAGCCCATGAAAAAGGAAGGTGAAAAGGTATGTAGCAGTGCTAGGATTTGTCTTGTTGATGGAAGGAAGTTTTTAGATGGCATGAAACATCAGCGCATGTGCTATGCTTTGATTCCTAGAAAAGATAAAGAAGGTAGTAGTGAAATACCATTTGAAGTTTCAGATTTACTAGGAGAATTTGGAGATATTATCTCTGATAATGTTCCAGATGGATTGCCACCAGTAAGGCAAATCAGTCATCAAATAGATCTAATTCTAGGAGCTAGTTTGCCTAACAAGGCTGCTCACAGGATGACTCCTACTGAAACAGAGGAGCTAAATAGACAGGTTCAGGAGCTATTGAGGAAGGGCTTGATTCGAGAGAGCCTGAGTCCATGTGCAGTACCTGCAGTACTTGCACCAAAGAAGGATGGAGAGTGGAGGATGTGTATAGATTCTCGAGCTATAAATAGGATAACCATCAAGTACCGGTTTCCTTTACCAAGGATGGATGATCTTATGGACTGCTTGAGTGGAGCTCAGTACTTCACAAAGATAGATCTGAAGAGTGGCTATCATCAGATACGGATTCGAGAAGGAGATGAGTGGAAAACAGCCTTCAAGACCAAGGAGGGTCTTTATGAGTGGTTAGTCATGCCCTTTGGATTGACGAATGCCCCAAGCACCTTCATGCGGCTAATGAATGAGGTACTTAAGAAGTTCTTGGGAAAATTTGTTATTGTCTATTTGGATGATATTTTAATTTTCAGCAAGACTTTGGAAGAACATTTACTGCATGTTCATAGTATCTTTGAAAGGCTAAGGGAAGAGAAATTGTTAATTAATCTAAAGAAGTGTGTCTTTGCAAAAAGGGAGTTAGTCTATTTGGGATTTGTTATATCACCTGAAGGTCTCAAAATGGATCCAGAAAAGGTAAAAGCCATCTTGGAATGGCCTACTCCAAGGTCTGCTACTGAGGTAACATCATTTCATGGTCTGGTTAGTTTTTACAGAAAATTTATTAAGAATTTTAGTGGCATATGTGCAACTCTAACTGATACAATAAGAGGGGATAGAAAAGAGTTCAAATGGACTGCAGCAACCGCGAGAAGTTTTGAATTGCTAAAGAAGAAGGTGACTGAACAGCCTATGTTGGCACTTCCAGATTTTAGAAAAGTATTCCAGGTGGATTGTGATGCTAGTGGTAGCGCTATTGGGGCTGTATTAAGCCAAGAAGGTAAGCCTATTGCATATTTTAGTGAAAAATTGAATGATGCAAAGAAGAAGTATTCTGTTTATGATCAAGAGTTCTATGCAATAGTTCAGGCCTTAAAGAAATGGAGGCATTATTTATTGCCAAAGGAATTTGTTTTGTATATTGATCATCAGGCATTACAGTACCTAAATAGCCAAGGTAAATTGAATCAGAGGCATATGAAGTGGGTAGAATTCTTGCAGAGTTATACATTTGTGTTAAAGCATAGAAGTGGAAAATCTAACAGGATTGTAGATGCATTAAGTAGGAGACAGTTGTTGCTTACAACAATGCAGGTTGAAGTAGTTGGGTTTGATGAACTCAAGAATTTGTACCCCGAGGATCCTGATTTTGCTGAAGCATGGAAAGCTTGTAAAGAACCTGTGGCTATAGATAGGACCAAGTGGTTAGACTATTTGATTCAGGATGGCATGTTGTTCAAAGGTAGTCAATTGTGCATTCCAAGGAGTTCCATGAGGGAAAATCTGATTAAGGAGAAACACAGTGGAGGGATGGCAGGACATTTTGGTCGGGATAAGACCATTGCCATTCTTAGAGAACATTATTTTTGGCCTCAAATTACACAGGATACCTCGAAAAGGAGATTTCTGGCATTGTAAAAGGCAGTTCGGATTGGAGCTTGAGAGGAGGTGCTAAAAGGAGAAATATTCTCCAGATTTATGCTATTGTAAGCCCGCAGGGCATGTTTTGAGTTTATTTTCTCTGCACTGTTTGTCCCAGCTTATTTTCTCAGTTAATATAATTTCCCCTTTCTATTGTGTCTATTCTAGTATTTGGGTTGTTTCCCCATCACCTTGATTGTGTGTTGTATCCTTAGCTATGATGACCACCATACCTGCTATCAATTCTTCTTCAATCTAAGATCTATCTGACTTGGAATCACCACTTTGGAACACTCCTGGAGGATGATTCAACTCCAAGGCCTCAATAAAGGATTCCTTGTCTTCAAAACCTTAGATCTTCACCCCAAACCATCACCAACTACATCTCCAAGTTCTCCACAAAGGATTCTACTGATCTCTAATAACACTTGATGCAGAGCCTTCCAATATTCCCTTAAGGAACCCTATTCAACTTGAGGACTCAACAACATCTTGGAATCCACTCAAGGAATTAAAGGTCAACTCAAGGATCAACTAGAAGTCTTTGACTTTAGGAAACTAGAAAACACTCCTTTTGAATAGGTTCACTCCCCTAAATCATTTCAACCGACTTGTCAATTTACCTTGCCTTTGCTTCAACTTCCCTCTCCTTGGGAACACTCCTAATTCACCCTTCATTCAACCAACTCTTGATATCTATACTCAAAGATTTCCCTAATCCTTATAATTCTTCAATACCTTTCAAATATCATAACTAAGAAGTTTCAACCTTCTCCAATCCTTAGTTTTATCTCAAACCTCAAAACTGTCTTCAATAGGACAGTCCTACTAGCCCTTCTCAGTGAGTAATTTGTACTTTACTATCAAACTTCCCAAACAACCTAGTAACCTCTTCATCCTTTTAAGTACCCTTTATTTAGTTCTTGAAACCTTTCAAATATAGATCCTTCAACCTGTGACTGATGAACCTTTCTATGACTACTCCTATTTGCAACTAGGCCTAATTGGCCCTCCAATTACAAAGCAACTACACTTTGCACTCAACCTCAAGACTCCAAATCATGAAATAGTCTTAGTAAATTAATCAAATTCAATTATTCCTAATTTTTTTTTCACATCCATTCATATCTAATCATTCTTTCATCAAACCCTCATTTTAAGGGTTTCTAACCTAGGGCTCTCCAAAAAGACCCTTCCTAGACTTAGAAAACCATAAAGGTAGCTCAGACACCTTAACATATACTCCCTCAAATTTTTCCAACACTTATTTATACACTCCAAGCCTCATATCACTTATATCCACGATGTGGTGCTTTCCAAGTACACCTTCACTATTTTGTTCACCATTCACACACTGATCCTTTCTCTATTCACTGTCACAAATTCTCCTAAATTAAAACCATGGAATGTACATGTTATTTACACTCCTAATCCCCTCTCCCACAAGATATAGAGGCATCTCAAAAAGTGTGAGGTGATTCCTACATTTTAAAACAACAAAATTGTCTCAGATTGTCTCGTGATAGTGACAGGCAGAAAAGATTTAAAATGATTTCAATGGAAATTTCAAAGGATGTCTGCTCAACTATTAATATATCCATTAATGGATCATTGATAGCCTCCTATAAATCCTAAACCTTAAAAAATAAAATCTTTTATTTTCAAAAGTAATTTGTGACTGTAACAACAAACATGAAACAACAATTAACAAAAATGTGACAGTAAGAAACAGAAATTTTTCATTGATTCTCTCTTCCAAAACTCTTTCCTCTCGACCACCACTATTTCATAAATTCAATATAAATTATTTTAAATAATTATTACCCTCTAACTAACTCCCAAACCTTTGGGATCGACCAAAACTCCCTCATAACTATCCTATGATTGTCACCAAATAGCTTTTTAACAAAAATCATTACTTGTTTTGTTATCCATATGTCATTTTAAGACCAAAGACTTGAATATCATCCCTAAAGACTTCTAAAAGGTTTTAAAACAACCTTCACACACCTATAACCTCAACTAACCCCATTCAAGCCTTATTTTGGCTTATTTACAAGATATTGCACCTTTAGTGCATTTTACACCATTTAGAGGCTTTGATAGCCTTGTTACATTATGTAAACCACTATTATTCATTTCCATCAACCTATAAATCTTCCTAGGACATTCTAGGACTTCAAATAACCCTTTATGTCCCTTACATCACAATGAATGACTCTTAACTCCTCAGTTGTGCCATTTTGGCCTAAGTTTGCCCATTCTTGACAATACATTACAATTATTTTTTTTGACGATTTCATGCTTCCCTTACATTTGATGGCTTCAATAGCCATAATTCATCACCAATTGACTTGACATGTCTTTTTTTTACCTAGATATGGATGATGCAGCATGTCTTGTTGTTAGACTTGATGATGTTTGGTTGTGTCATAAAAGGTTGTGTCATGTTAACTTTGATAATCTAATTAGCATCAGTAATAAGAAGAAGGTCAGAGGGTTGCCCAAGTTGAAGAAACTTGAAAAAATAATGTGTAAACAATGTCAACTAGGAAAAATGACCAAGTCTAATTTCAAAAGCAAAACATACACTTCAATGAAGTACTAGAGTTAGTCCATATAGACTTATGCGATCCAACAGAAGTACAAAGCTACCTACGAGATAGATACATAATGCTATTTGTAGATGATTATTTTAAGATGATGACTACTATGTTTTTAAAGAAAAAATTTGATGCATTTCAAATTTTTAAGTGGTATTTGGCCAAAGTTGAGAAGGAAACAAGAAAGAGCTTGAAATGCCTAAATTCAGACAGAGGAGGTGAGTTTACATCAAAATAATTTGAAATATTTTGCAATGACAAAGGCATCGAAAGGAAAACATCAGTACCAAGAACTCCACCAAAAAATGGTATTACTAAAAGGAGGAATAGGTTAGTGATTGACTGTGCTAGAACCTTGATGATGGAGAAGAATGTTGCACTAAAGTACTAGAGAGAAGTCATAAGTACTACAGTCTACACACTTAATAGAGTTCAAGTCAAGAAAGGTATAAATGTAACACCTTTTGAATTGTGGTATGGTCACTCACTTAATGTTAAACATTTCAAAAAAATTGGATGTAAATTCTATATTCTAAAGGACACTAGAAATGGCAAGTTTGATGCTAAAAGTGATGAAGGCATATTCCTTGGATACTCCACTAGAAGAAAGGCATATAAGTGTTTGAACACTAACACTAACAAGATTGTGCAAAGTGCAAATGTAAATTTTGATGAGCATGCAGAAGTTTAGGTTGATGAGCCCAAGCAATCAGAGGATTATAAATCCTTTGTATATTTCTATGAAGGAATGATAGTTGAAGACAATGCTGCAAATCAAGTTGGGGATCAGTAACAAACTTCAGTATCTGTCGAGTCTCAGCCTGTGAATGCCAAGCTACATTCAAAAGCCAAGCTATAGAATGTACAAAATACACATTTTGATTCTAAAAATAGTACACATGAAAGGAATGATGAATTAATAGATAAAGAAGAACAAAATGACTATGAGGTTGAAGGTTCAAACATGGAAATAAGGACAGAACCAAGATTGGCCAAGTATGTGAGAAGACATCACCCTGTAGATCAATTCATTGGTGACAAGGATGCTAGACTAATGACAAGAAATATACTAAGAAATGAATCATGTATGTTGAGCAAGGTTGAACCTAAAATAGTGAGAGATGCACTACAAGATGATGACTAGTATAAATCCATGGAAGAAGAGATAGATCATATTGAGAAGAACAAAACATGGTCTCTAGTTCCTAGACCAACTAATAAGAATGTGATTGGAATCAAATGGGTGTTCAGAAAAAAACTTGATGAGAATGGAGAGATAACAAGAAACAAAGCTAGACTAATTTACAAAGGCTATTCACAAGAAGAAGGATTGGATTATGGGGAAACATTTGCCCCTATTACAATAATGGAAGGAGTAAGAACATTACTTGCATATGCTACATACAAAGGTTTCAAAGCATACCAAATGGATGTAAAGTCTACCTTTTTGAATGGTATACTAGAAGAGGAAGTCTACATAGAACAACTAGAGGGATTTGTAGATGAAAAGAACAAAGACATGGTCTACAAACTACACAAAGCACTTTATGGATTGAAGAAAGCACATAGAGCATGGTATGAGAGGCTGCACAAATATCTTGTGAAGATAAGATTTGAAAGAATAGATGACAACAACAACTTGTACATCAAAGCTGAAGAAGGTAAAGACATTTTGATATTAGAAATATTTGTTTATGATATAATATTTGGAAGAAAGGATGGTTTATGCAAAGATTTTGCTAATCAAATGAAGCATGAATTTGAGATATCAATGTTTGAAGAAATCAAATTCTTTGTTGGATTACAAGTAAATCAATTGAAGCATGGCATATTTGTGACCCAATCTAAATACATCAAAGAGGTACTCAAAACATTTGGGTTTGAAGAATCAAAACCAGTTAGCACACTAATGGTAATAGGCCATAAGCTATCCAAGAATGATGAGTCTCCTAAAGTAAATGAGACTTTGTATAGGTCAATGATTGGAAAGCTGTAATATGTTGTACATAGTAGACCAAACATTGCATTAGTTGTTGCAATAGTAGTAAGATTTTTTGCAAATCCAAAAGAAAATCACTTAATGGAAGTAAAGAGAATACTAAGATACCTAAAAGGAACTGATGAATTTGGTTTGTACTACAAAAGGAGTAAGAAATTTGAACTGAAAGCCTACACTAATGCAGATTGGGGAGGTAACATTGATGATAGGAAAAGCACCAGTGGAGGAACACTTTTATTGGGAAAAAGGATGATTACATGGACCAGTAAAAAGAAAACCTACACCTCACAGTCCACTGGTGAAGCTGAGCATGTGGAAGTTGCTATAAATTGCACCAATATTATATGGATCAAACATTTTCTGTAAGGTATGAAGGAAGAAGTAACTGAGCCTTTGATACTTTATTGTGATAATACCTGTGCTATTAATATATCAAAGAATCAAGTAATCCATGCTAAAACTAAGCATATTGAAATCAAGTATCACTATATAAGAGAGTTGGTGGAAAAAAGAAAGTGAAGATGGAATATATTAGCTCAAAGGAATAGATTTCTAATATCTTCACAAAAACACTACCTAAAGATGCTTTTGAGTATCTTAGAGGTAAGTTAAGGGTGATACCCCTAGCCAAGGATACTTGAAGAAAAAACAAGGATGCCTTGCATCAAATGAGTTGAATATTGAAGATTTTACACATTGATGTAGAGGATGTTTACTATGGGATTTATGCCTAAAGTACTAGAAGTGCAGACGTTCCAAATCAGCCACAAGCAAGGTGATAGAGGTAGACATTGAATGAACCTATAAAAGCTACATTTGCATACTAAGATGCTAATATGTCTTTGGCATTGTTGTCAAAGAGGGAGAAGATGTTTGAAACTGATCAACATGAGAATGATCAAGAGGGAGAAATAGCAGAAAATTGAAGATAGAGGGAGAAATTGATAAAAATAATCAGAGGTTGATTAGAATAGAAAAATATGAGCAATACAGAGGGACAAAGACAATGCACAAGGATATAGTAGCAAAGATGGAGAAGCTAAAATGAAGTAATCATAATATTCAAAGGAAATGTGAAGTTATAATTTACTTTTTGGCATTTGACTTACTATTCTAACCTAGTAAGCTAGTGGTTGAATAGTTTGGTTTGTCATCAATGCCAAAGAGAGAGATTTTTGGAAATCTGATTGAAAAGCTCATTGTTAAAGATCAAAGAGGGAGATCGTTGCAAAGAAGGAAGATTGTTGTAAAAGAATTATTTCAATCATTATTTTGTCATTGATGTCAAACTTGCTATTTGTAGGGATGATATTTTCTTATAAGATCCAAGTACTATCACTTAGTTGATTGATGAAGAGGATTTGATCAACAAGATGTAACAAGTGCATCTAAGGGAAAGGTTGAGTTATGATGTTGCAATGAAGTGCAAGGATCAACTAAGACAATGGTTAAATGATGTATTGATAACATACTCAAGGATACAGAGGTTGGTCACACTTAGAAACATTGGAGGAAGAAGTTGTAACAAGGTTGATTACAAAGCTTAAACTAAGATCTTTAGTGGGTGCCAAGCAAGTTAGTTGAAGCCAAGCAAATTTTCAATTAGAGTCGAGTAACAAGAAATTCTACTATGTGCTGAGTAAAGAATAGGTGCCAAGCATTAGAAAAATATAGTTGATGTCGAGTGAAGAACAGGTGCCAAGTATCAGGAAAAACACAATGGGTGCTAAGTAACACAGCATGTGCTGAGCACCAGTATTTCAATAGTGCTAAGCTATTGCATTATTTCAAATTATGAAGATTCACCAAATCTAAGCCAACATAATGGTTACATTAAATTTTTTGAATGAGTTGGAAGATAAGGATGATGAGCTATTGGTTTAGAATCCTATGTAAACTATTTTTGGGCAAATTCTAAAAGATTATTCAAGAATTTTCTAGAGGAAAAAGAATATGGGTTAGATGCAATGAATCCTACCTAATCCATGCAAATTAAAAATAAATATTGGAAGAATCAAGCAAGAAAAGGTACTACAAGACTTCTATTTAAGGAATCATAGACCAAGAAGCAAAGAGTTGCTGATACTATTGTTGTTGAAGAGCCAAATATGCAAAGTGTTTAGAAGGGTGTCAAGGAGGAGACATCTAGGAGAAGGAAGAGCACGAAGGCTCTACTTCTACAAGTGGTCATGAAGAGATGATTGCACTGGTACGTTGAGTATGGAGACTCAAGAGGACTAAGCTTGAGAGGAGGGTAAGCTATCAGAGTTGTAGAGATTGAAGTCCAGGCAAGGGTATGAGCTAAGAAGTGATCTAAGCTCTACAAGATAAGTTGTACATTGTAGTCAAGTCAAGAATTTCTAATACTCTCTAGAAATTGTATTAGATATGAAAATCCTATGAACTTAGGTTGGCCTAACAAGCATTTTCAAATCCTTTAACAAGATGAAATTCCATGTGAATGTTCTAAAGTCCTTTAACCAAGCCCACTTCGAACATGGTGGTTAAATCTTCTAACAAGGTCACATTTGATAGTGTGTTGTAAGCCTTTAATAGGGTAGGCCTTTCATAGGGCATCACTTCAGAAGAGAGAGAATTGAGTAGCATGTTACTAGTGGTTTTTCCCAAATTGGGTTTCCACATAAATCACTATGTTATGTGTTGATTTCTTATGTGTTATACTTGCATATTGATTTACAGTAACTTGCTGATTAGAAAAGTTAAGAGCTTGGATGAATGAATAGTTGAATCGGCTCACTATACTTAGAGAAAAGTTTGAATAGGACATAAAGACTTTGAATAACTGATTCAACCCCCCCCCCCCCCCCCCTTATTAGTTATTCTAAAGAGTTCCTAACAAACAATTGTAAAAGCTATAATTTGGTTGGGACTATAACACTTGGTGCAGATGTCATTACTATGGAGAATTTGGACACATTGGAATAAATTATGTAAAATATCAAATGGGGACAAGAGACACTACCAAAAGATTTTTTATTTGTATAGAACTTGGTCATCTTGCCAAGAACTATATGAATAGTAAAAGAATTGAAGATGAAAAGAAAGCCAAGGCTGATAACATCAGAAAGTAGATGAAACAAAAATGGGTTCCAAAATCTTTTGAGAATGCAAGTCTGAGCAATAATGAGCATGTCACTCAAGAATTCAGTGACTCCAGTAATTCCCCTTGACCTCTTGCAAGGAGAAATAGAAGTAGGACTCTAAAGAAGACATCTCACATTAGTTCTAATCAGAAAAATGAAAGATCCATATCAACATTCAAGATGTAAAGGGATCACTAAGCAATGAAGAAGGTGCTAGTCATTATCGAGTAAGATCAGGTTACCATCCTTATTGGTAGGGTCGGGTTGCAAGACTCTACCAAGAAAGTTCAGGAGTAACTAAGTTTTGTAAGGAAACTGAGTCATGAATGACTCTACCAAGCATTCAATGCAAGCAAAGTGGATGACAGTTTTTCATTTGAGAAAACAATCATACCAAGCATTTATTGTGATCAGAAGGAAAATTTTGATGAAAGGGCAAAATCAAAGTCATTTCTTACTGTAAATTTTTGAGAGCTATCTATGTAGAGTGAATATTAGAGCATTCAAGTGATTCAAGAAAATTACTATTGAAGATTTTTGTGTTCTCTCAAACCCTATCGAGCAATATGGCATCCATCAATAGAAAATCAAAGAAAGGATTTGATATGTTTATTAGAGGCATGGAGTGCAAGGCACCAAAATTTAAGCTAAGTCCGGTCATCACCAAAATCCTAGATCTGAGGGGAGCTCAATCAAAAATTCCACCAAAGGTATTGCTAATCAATGATATATGTTTGCATTTAAGTGTGCTATACAAGATATTGGAACATTGGAAATGGATGAATCCTTGAAAGATTTATGTGTGAATGGTGTGTTAAAATTGGAGCATCAACATCTTGAAGTGAAAGGTTTAACTCACATTCTACATATGCCATGAGATTTTCAGATCAAATGGATAAGATTCATTCCCATTCATGTGCATAATGGTAAATTATGGTTGGAACAACCTATATTGATAACCAAGAAGATGATCCATAGGATCACTAGTCTTCATATGTTGGCAAAAGCAAAAATAACCAAAACCCTAAGTCAAGTCGTGCTTCAAAAGAAAACCCTTGCCAAGTGGGATGGAAGGGGAATGAATATCAGTTGTGTTATAGATATGGAATTGAAGTTAAAGATACATATCATGCACACAAAATATATAGCTCGGTAGACTCAATAGTGTGTCATGCAAAGCAATGTATCTTGCATACAAATTGGTCTAGAATAACCTATCACTTGACCTTGCTAAGTCGATGTTGAACCAATTCAACAAGAATATGGAAAGTATAAGAACTTCAAAGAACAATCCTTGTAATTTTGGTTCACTCCTAACTTGTTTATTTTTCTATGTGAAAATTTTTTTCCCATCCAAAGGTACAATAGTATGGAGGAAGGATGTACCTTTTTTTTATCACATTAATGAATATATAGCTGAAATGGGAGAAAACTATGTGAGTATTATGGACAATTACTTTGATACATTCAAGGATAAGATGAATAATAGATTTAGGATCTCCAAGAAACTCATTGATAATTACAAAGATGATATTTATTTCATGGTTGATAGTGACAAAGTATATATTCAGGCAGTTAGATCGAGAATAGTATGGATCAAACCTCTAGGTTATGAGGTAAAAATAGATGAAACCAAGGACATTATTGAGGCACTAATTAATGAGCTTATTGACCCTAAATTTGCATACTTTGGCACTTATGATGAAGCAAGGGAAATAATTGAACTTGAAATTAAACTCCCTTAGGCAGTCAACAAAGGAAAGAAGAGAATTACAAAATTGAAAACCAGCACCACTTTTTTGTTGACTAAAAGCGAAGGAGATGACATTGAGGATGAAGAAGTAGAAGATGAAGAGAAATTAGAGGAAGAGAATCCATTAAGGAATAAAGGTAAGGTTATTATAACCAAGTCTACTAAACCATCTACTACTGTGTTTATAAGGAGATCATCTAGGAAGAAATTGGACAAACGAGGAGATGTAATCTTTAAAAAGCTTCCACCCACCTTTGAGGAAAGGTTAAAAGAAATAGAATTAGGATCAAGCATACCAAACTATAGATCACTAAAGTATGAGACTAGGACCATAGAGGATTAGAAGTAGATAGAAGACATAATAATATCTAAAATGGGTAAGTGGAAATATTCCCCATACCAGATTGCTCAATAGATTCTGAATGATCGAATGAAGAAGGTCAAACCAAGATGAGAAAGTGCCATGAAAATTGCTAAAGACATATATGAGCAAACCCTAGGGCAACTCATGCTAAGTTTGAACGACAAGGAGGTAAAAGAATCTCTAAAGAAGAATGAAGAAAAACTTACCTTGAGATTCAACACTTATCTTATATTGTTAAATGACATTGAACATGTGGTAAGGAATGCCACCAACACATGGAAAAACATTTATGTTCTCCACAAGAAAATTAAATTTGTTGTCAATGTTAGTGACAAGGATGATGATGAGCATGAAAAAGATGGGTAAATTGATGATGAAGAAGTGACTCATTATGACAATGTAGATGATGAGGAACAGGAATAGTGATAGGAAGCTACTAAGGAAGACTTACTTGAGGCTCAAACACTAAGGAGACTAACCCAGAGAAAATTGCTACAGTGGTCATAGCCTCAATTTCTCATTCTCCATGCCAAAAATTGAAAACATCAAGCCTAGAGAAAGCTACTACAAGATTCATTGTGTCAAATACTATAAGCACAAGCACTCAATCAATTTTTTCACCTATCTAGCTCAGCACTTCATCTACTGAACAGACATGACTTCCCTCTACATTAGTTTTGGTTGCACTAGGTATTTTGGCAATAAGTGCAATATCCACCTTTTCAGCTAGTCCTACTATATCTACCATTTTTTCCATTCCTAGCATGCAAATAATAAGTGCAAAGATAGTTGAGACCAAGTCTCAACCAAGTAAAAAAAAATTTGAGTAAAGGAAAAGAGAAGGAAGAAGAAATTGATCATGATGAGGAGATTATTATTCCAAATTGGGACATCTCCAATCTTAACCCTGATGAAATGCATATATTTGGAAAAATTTAAAAGAAAGCTAAGTAGCAGAGGCTTAGAGATGAAAGAAATAAGGAATTCCAAATAATTGAAGATGCAAAGAATATCCTAGTAGAGGCACTAAACATAGAGGTTGATACTTCTCAACCAATTTTGATTTAGTTAGTAGAGGTAGTCCAAAAATTCAATGAAAATCTGAATGGACAGGAGAAATTTTTGCAGAGAGCTAAGAAGAAATTTGAGAACAAAGTTTTGGAACTTGTTGCTCAAAGGATTGCTATTCATGAAGTATAATTATCTACTATTCTAAGCTCACTAGAGACATCCTATAATAATGTGTCTTCACTATTCAGTAAACTCTATGATATTTCAATTTTCACCAAGGAAATAAGAGATAAACCATCAAATATTGATAAGATCTACAAGGAAGTGCACAATAATTGCAACTTGACCCAAGTTAGAGCTCTGCCCATTACACAAAGATCAGATTCTTAATTGATATGCAAGAAAAATTGCTATGAGAAGAAGCTAGAATAAGAGCTACATAGATAAACATATAGGGCATGATTCTCCCAAACATGGATGCATTGTAGAAATGCATTGCACATGCCAAAACACTCATCCATGATAACAACTTCTCATTTATAGATTGCATGATAAAACTCAATAGAAGTACAAATAGCATTGCACACATGCAAGGTGTTGCAAGAAAATTGGGACAAGACAATGGCATTAATTCTAAAGGATCATTTAGATTTCTTGTCACATTTTTGCATCACTATACAATATATAGCATACATCTTTGGCATTAATGTCAAAAAGGGGGAGAAGATTGTATATTGTAAAGAAGATGTATATTATAAAAAGGAGGTATACATAAATGGGGAGAAAATGGAAAATGTATATATGAGATATGAAAAGATGTAAAGGATACTATATATTATGTATGGGGGAGAATTATCATATTATTCATGTACACATACTCAGAGATACATCTCTTACTGATGCAGGAGCATCCAGAGGTATAAGGGTGATCCTATGTCACCCAAAAAAAATATACCTAGACATAGTTTCAGTTTCATGTGTTTTCATTTCTAGATACCCATTTAGGTCAAACAAAGGTTCCAACTCTCACAGTTCAACTATTAGTGTTCTGGGTTAGAGTTTTTAAGCACCTTGGGATACGTGTAAATGTCAAAAAAATAGGACTATGTAATTGAGCCATAATTATGGTGAGTTAGAAGGTTTAAATTAGAGGGATGATTACAATTGTAATTTAGAACATTCTATAAAAAGAATGAGGTGAAAATGCCCCATGGTTTGAAAGTTATTGCAATTTTTTGATTTCTAGAGACCTCTTAAGAATGCTTCAAAGTCAATTCAGAGGCATTAAATGACCTCGTACAGGTCCAAAAAATGGGAGATGAGTGAAGCTGGTCCATAGTACTATAGAGCACTATGAGAGCTTTTCAAAAATGTAAACGGTTCGTCAATCAGAGCTACGATTCAAATGTTATGCCTCCCCGGAGTGCGGCTACCATTTCTGGATTCTTCTAATTTTGTGTTGACTTCTAATGCAACTTTTGGAGCCTTCTATTTTTGCGGTAGATGCCAACTAGCACTTTCTAGAATGTATTCCTAATCCTTAACCCTTTGGGGTCTATTTAAGAACATTTCTAGCATTATAAAAGGAAATTCGGAGTGGAGTTTGAGAGAGGGTACTGGAAGAAGAAATTATCTCCAGATTTATACTATTGTAAGCCCATAGGGCATGTTTCAGAGTTTTTTTTCTTTGTACTAAGTATATTCGCATATTTGCATAGTTAATAAAGTTTCCCCTTTTCTTTTGTGTCCATTATATACTTGGATTGTGTCTGGATCAAGTGGTATCAAAGCAGGTTTTCCTAAGTGTGTAGACAGAGCACCGACTGAGAGGCAGTTTGCACTAGGACTGTGTGGTTGTGGATTTGAGTTAATAAGATGCCTCCAAGAAGAGAGCAAGGTGGAAGGACAGGAGCTATTAATCCTAAGGAGGTTAGTAGGTTCAAGTGTTGTAGGAGGAGCTTTGTAGAGGAACAAATGTTTCCACAAGCGACGAAAGTGAGGACAACAATGAAGAAGAAGAAATTGGATAAGAAGGGGAAGTTGAAGGGGAAGTTCTGAATCAAACAGAGGAGAGGCTTTTTAGGGCCATTACTAAGTTTGAAAAAAGACCTAAAATTGATGTGGGTGTATTTTCAAGAAATTTGAAACTGGATGAGTTGATCGACTGGATCAATGAACTAGAGTAGTACTTTGAGTATGAGGATATCAAGGATCTAGATAGGGTTAAGTTTGCAAAGGAAAAATTGAAAGGCCATGCCAAAATCTAGTGGCAAGAGGTTCAATTGGAAAGAAATAGAAGAGGAAAGGAGAAGATTACAAGGTGGGATCGCATGGTGGACAAACTAAGCAGTTCATTCTTGTTGACTACGAGCTTGATTTGTTTAAGAAGATGCATGGGTTAAAGAAAGCAGGAAAATTAGTCTAGGAATATATGGAGGAGTTTTACTAACTTCTAATTAGAGTAGGGAATGCAGAAGAAAATAAGGAGAAGGTTGCTCATTATATCAGTGGGTTGCAACCTAGCATCCAGGAGGAATTAAGTCTGGTAAGAATGACCAGTGTTGAAGAGGCATACTAGTTTACCCTGCAAGTTGAAGAGAAGCTAAATAAAAGGTTTAAAGGGAGACAAAGAGGGCATGGTCAAGGAGGAAGGGGAAGTGGTAGGTCATCTGGAGGCCAAAATGAGACCCAAAAGAAAAATGAAGATGTGGGTACTAGCAGGAACCAAAGGAATGAGGATTTCAACCACTCCCATGATCAAAACTTTGGAGATCGAAGAGGAAGAGGTCATCATGCTTCTATGGTACCTATTTCCAAGGAAGAGGAGGCTTCTATGGTACCTATTTCCATTGCAATGAAGAAGGTCATCATGCCTTTGAATTCTCTCAATAACAAGGAAGGACAAATAGGAGAGCTGAGGGTCAAGCTAGGGTTGCTCATGTGGATGATGATGCATAGTCATCACATTTAGAGGATGCAGAAAGAGGACAGACTTTAGTAAATGCAAGGGTCCTACTAAGTGGTGAGATTGAACCAAGACAAATGAGGAGTCTATTTCATACTAGGTGCAAGTGTAAGGATAAATGTTATGATGTGATCATTAATAGTGATAGCACTAACAACTTGGTGTCAGAGGAGATGGTCTCTAAGCTAAAGCTCAAGAGGGAGAAACACCCCTATCCCTATTGGATCTCTTGGGTGAAGGATGATCATAAGGTCGTTGTAAGTGAACAATGTTTCTTGAAGTTCAAAATTGGGAGTTACCATGATGAAGTTCTCTATGATATTATTCCAATGGATGTCTACCATCTATTGTTGGGAAGACCATGGCAGTTTGATAGGTGTGTAGTACATGATGGTCATGCAAACACATACTCTTTGACAAAGGATGGAGTTTTCCACAAACTAAAGCCCATGAAAAAGGAAAGAGAAAAGGTATGCAGTAGTGCTAGGATCTATCTTGTTGATGGAAGAAAGTTTTTAGATGGCATGAAACATCAGCGTATGTGTTATGCTTTGATTCCTAGAAAAGATAAGGAAGGTAGTAGTGAAATACCACTTGAAGATTTAGATTTATTAAGTGAGTTTGGAGATATCATCTCTAATAATGTTCCAAAAGGATTGCCACCAGTAAGGCAAATCAATCATCAGATAGATTTAATCCCAGGAGCTATTTTTCCTAACAAGGCTACTCATAGGATGACTCCTACTAAAACTGAGGAGCTAAACATATAGGTTCAGGAGCTATTGAGCAAGGGTTTTATTCGAGAGAGCTTGAGTCCATGTGTAGTACCTACAGTACTGGCACCAAAGAAGGATGGCAAGTGGAGAATGTGTACAGACTCTTGAGCTATAAATAGCATAACCATCAAGTATCGATTTCCTTTGCCAAGAATGGATGATCTTATGGACTGCTTGAGTGGAGCTCAGTACTTCAAAAAGATAGATCTCAAGAGTGGCTATCACTAGATATGGATATGAGAAGGAGATGATTGGAAAATTGCCTTCAAGACCAAGGAGGGTCTTTATGAGTGGCTATTCATGCCCTTTGGATTGAGAAACACACCAAGCACCTTCATGCAGCTTATGAATGAGGTACTTAAGAAGTTCTTAGGAAAATTTGTTATTGTCTATTTGGATGATATTTTAATTTTCAACAAGACTTTGGAAGAACATTTATTGCATATTCATAGTGTCCTTGAAAGGTTGAGGGAAGAGAAACTATTAATTAATTTGAAGAAGTGTAGCTTTTCTAAAAAAGAGTTAGTCTACTTGGGGTTTGTTGTATCACCTGAAGGTCTCAAAATGGATCTAGAGAAGGTAAAATCCATCTTGGAATGGCCTACTCCAAGGTCTACTACTATGGTAAGATCATTTCATGGTCTAGTTAGTTTTTACAGGAAGTTCATTAAGAATTTGAGTGGCATATGCGCACCCTTGACTGACACAATAAGAGGGGATAGAAAAGAGTTCAAATGGATTGCAGAAACTTCAAAAAATTTTGAATTGCTGAAGAAGAAGGTGACAGAACAACCTATGTTGGCACTTCCTAATTTTAGTAAGGTGTTCCAGGTGGATTGTGATGCTAGTGGTAGTGCTATTGGGGTTGTATTGATCCAAGAAGGTAAGCCTATTGCATATTTTAGTGAAAAATTGAATTATTCGAAGAAGAAGTATTCTATTTATCATCAAGAGTTCTATGCAATAGTTCAGACCTTAAAGAAATGGAGGCATTATTTATTGCCAAAGGAATTTGTTTTATATACTGATCACCAGGCATTATAGTACCTAAATAGCTAAGGTAAATTTAACTAGAGGCATATGAAATGGGTAGAGTTCTTGTAGAGTTATACATTTGTGTTGAAGCATAGAAGTGGAAAGTCTAATAGGATTGCAAATGCATTGAGTAGGAGGCAGTTGTTGCTTATAGTAATGCAGGTTGAAGTAGATGGGTTTGATGAACTCAAGAATTTGTATCCTAAGGATCCTAATTTTGTTGCAGCATGGAAAGCTTGTAAAGAACCTATTGCTGTAGACAGAACCAAGTGGTTAGACTATTTGATTCAAGATGGTATGTTGTTCAAGGGTAGTCAATTGTGCATTCCAAGGAGTTCCATGAGGGAAAATTTGATCAAGGAGAAATAGAGTGGAGGGATGGTAGGACATTTTGGTCGAGATAAGACCATTTCCATTCTTACAGAACATTATTTGTGGCCTCAAATGTCACAGGATGTGAAGAAGTTTGTACAGAGTTGTCAGGTTTGTCAAGCGGCCAAGGGATTTAGTCACAATACTAGACTATATCAGCCATTACCTGTTCCATCAAAGCCATAGACTTGTTTTTTAGAGTGGTAGTAAGACTACATGGTCTCCCAAGGAGTATAGTTTCTGAAAAAGATACTAAATTTGTGGGGTATTTCTAGAGAACATTGTGGAAGAAGTTGAGAACAGACTTGAAGTTGAGTTCTACACATCACCCGCAGACTAACGAACAGACCAAAGTGGTAAATAGAAGTCTGAGAAATTTGCTGAGATGTTTAGTTGGGGATAATCCCAAGGGATGGGATTTGATTCTACCACAAGAAGAATTTTCTTACAATAACTCTATAAATAGGAGTACTGGTAGATCACCATTCCAAATTGTATATGGAAGTAGCCCAAGGACTACACCAAAATTTAGGAAGATGGAGCAAGGGGAGAGGACAAGTGCTGAAGCAAAAGAATTTGTTGAACATATCAAGCGTCTACATGAGGAGGTCTAGGCACGCATTACCAAGATGAACCAACAAAATAAAGCTAGGGCTGATTAAAGGAGAAGACATAAGGAGTTCCAAGTAGGGGATCTAGTCATGGTTCACTTAAGAAAAGAAAGATTTCCAGTAGGTACTTACAACAAGCTGAAGATGAAGAAATTTGGCCCCTGCAAAATTTTGA
This sequence comes from Cupressus sempervirens, assembly GCA_028749045.1. Taxonomy (NCBI): domain Eukaryota; kingdom Viridiplantae; phylum Streptophyta; class Pinopsida; order Cupressales; family Cupressaceae; genus Cupressus; species Cupressus sempervirens. The sequence continues at coordinate 889,502,311 of CM053789.1, forward strand.
AGAAACGTGACTCAGGAAATGCATATGAAGTGGAGTTGCCAGATGGAATTCACATTTCTCCTATCTTCAACATTGTAGACTTAATAGAGTATCATGATGATGGTGCAAATGAGGGGCTGATGCTAGAGCCATGTCCAATTCCTACTTCTAAGAAGGAGGAGATAGAAGAGATTCTGGATATTCATGTGGGTAGGAGTACTAGAAATAGGAAGTATGAAGGGTACCTGGTTAAGTGGAAAGGATGACTGATAGAGGACTCAACTTGGATATTGGTAGATGAGGTTTCCCATTTGGGATTTCCTCTACCATCCATCAAGTGAAAGGGTCACTTTTCAATCTACCCTAGGTGTCTGATGTAGGAGCATCCAAAGGTATAAGGGCAATCTTGGGTGACCCAAAAAAAATATACCTAGACATAGTTTTAGTTTCATTTGTTTTCATTTTTGGATACCCAATTGGGTCAAATAAAGGTTCCAACTCTCATAGTTCCACTATTAGTGTTCTGGGTTAGAGTTTTTAAGCACCTTGGGATACGTGTAAATGCCAAAAAAAAGGACTATGTAAGTGAGCCATAATTATGTTGAGTTAGAAGGTGTAAATTGAAGGGATGATTATAATTTTAATTTAGAACATTCCAGAAAAAGAATCAGGTCAAAAGGCCCCACGGTTTGAAAGTTATTGCAATTTTTTAGTTTTTGGAGACCTCCTAAGAATGCTTCAAAGATAGGTCAGAGGCATTAAATGACCTTGTATAGGTCCAAAAAAATGGGGGATTAGCAAAGCTCATCCATAGGGCTATAGAGCACTCTGAGAGCTTTTTGAAAATGTAAATAGTTCGTCAATCGGAGCTACAATTCAAAAGTTATGCCTCCCAAGAGTTTAGCTACCATTTTTGGATTCTTCTAATTTTAAGCCGACTTCTAATGTGACTTTTGGAGCCTTCTATTTTGGTAGTGGATCCCAACTAGCACTTTCTAGAATATATTCCTAATCCTTAACCCTTTGGGGTCTATTTAAGAACATTTCTGACATTGTAGAAGGCAGTTAGGAGTGGAGTTTGAGAGAGGGTACTAGAAGAAGAAATTATCTCCAGATTTATACTATTGTAAGCCCATAGGGCATGTTTGGGAGTCTGTTTTCTTTGTACTGAGTATATTTGCATATTTTCATAGTTAATAAAGTTTTCCCTTTTTTTTTGTGTCCATTCTATTATTGGATTGTGACTCCATCACTTACAAAACCAATTTTGGAAAACAGAGTACTCTACCAAGTTGGAAACACAAGGTGATTCTTGAACTCTTTGAATTCAGTTTTGACTGATAAATGTTTTTTCCACTAATGCCAAAGGGGGAGGTTGTTGACATTTTGGTCATGCTTCTTATTAGTGACACACACTTATTCAGATTGTAAGTATCTATCGAGTGTATTGTATAGTTAATAGAGTTAACCAAGCATTTTAGACTCTACTAAGTTCTATAGTTTCTATCGAGTCTAAGAAATAGTATTTAGTTTATGCCGAGCAATTTCTACCATGATGGTGATCAAAAATGTAAACTAAGCTTCATAAGGTTTACCGAGTTGCTCAGTACAAACCAAGTTGTGTAGTTCTTAGCGAGTTTGCAGTCACAGTGATGTCAGTCCAGTGTTGACCAAGCCACTAAGTGTTAACCAAGTGACTTAGTTTATACTGAGCTCATAGTAATAGCATTGAATGAGCTATATAGTGTAAATCAAGTGATTTATTTTATATGTTGAGTTTCATAGTATTTACCGAGTCACCGGTGTAGACCAAGTTCAGACTACTTGGAAGTGATTAGTATGGACCAAGCTTCTATGTCTACCAAGTGCATGATGATGTTAAGCATTTATAGTGGATGTTGAGTATTAAAACCTCACCAAGCTAATCCTCAAAACCTAAGTTTCTATAGTTGGGTCGGCTTTTTGTATTTTGTGTAAACTTGTATTGTAGCCAACTTTGTTGATTTGTAAATTGGATTGGTGTATATGTATTGTATTGTATCACATCTAAAATATATAAAATAAGGAGGATAACAAGAAAAGAAGAGTAGGAGTTTGAAATACAAGGGCTACATCAGTATAAGGAGTAGCAAAGATTTATCTATCACAGAAAGGTGATCATTACACTCAAAGGAATCTCATTTAGTAAACCAAGTTATAGATCAGAGATCAACCACTATTTCATCCTAATAGGTGGATCAATTAAATACTTTCATAAGGTAGACTTAATAGTATTTTGTAAATCTCTTTGCCGAGTGCATAATTCATTATATGTTTGTAAATTCTTTTGCAAGGTGGACCTAGCAGTCCTTATTTCTCCTAATAGGGTAGATCATCAAAAGTGATCATTGTAAGCCTTAACAAACCAACTTTATACTGTAGTACTAAATCTTGTGGGTATCATCCCCACCCCAATTTTACTTTCTATTTGGAAGGTTTCTAGGTCACCAAATTGTGTGTTAAAAGTGTTATGAATGCTTTAATGTTTTCAATTTCTCATACATGCAATTAGATCAGAATACACATGAAGGATTAATTGCTAATTAAGGATTAAGTTTTATTGGTTACTGATTCACCCCTTCCCTTTTAGTAACTTAGCTTATCACATATATTTCCAACATAATCATCAAAAAATGAAATAAAGTACTTATCTCCACTGTAGTTCTCAATGCCAATAGGTCCAGAAACGTTTGTGTGAACCATGTCCAAGACTTCTTTAGAATGATAGTTCTTGCTCTTTAAACTTGTCTTTCCCATCTAACTAATTTGACAATTTTTTCATAGACCCATATCAAGTTATCTCAAACTAGAAATGCCTCTTACTCTTTTTTTTCTTATCTTGATCAAGTTATTAAAGTTCACATGATATAACTAGATTTCTTCTACTTGAGCAATGTAACATTAACTTTCACTCAGATCTAGTTAGATTAAGTTTCCTTTTGTTTGGTTACCTAACCCAACTAGATTTCCTTTTCCATCTAGCAGTTTGACCTTCCCATTCATGAATTCTTCCTTGAATCTAGTGTTATTTAGCTATGCTACACTTAGTATATTATGTTTCAATCCTTCAACCCAATAAGTATTATCACATCTAAGTTCATTGGTTAGAGAAATACAACCTTTTCCTTTTATGCAACATGGTTCATTGTTTCCAAATCTTACACTTACATCATCATAGTGTTCCATATGCTCAAAATTTGTCTTATCACTAGTCCTATGATGAGAAAAACCACTATTCATAATCCACATATCATGTTTGCTTACATGAGAGATAAGTTCCATTTTATCTTCTTCATTATCAATTCATCTTTTTACAACAATATAGACCATCTCATCATCAACACTACTATCTAAATATTTAGCCATAAATCAAGACTTCTTACCTTTTTCCTTGTAGTCTTTGTAGCTTTTGAAATCCTTCTTTCCTTTATACTTGTTGTTTTTCTTTTTATCTTTTTCTTCTCTATTTGGACACCTTGTAGCAATGTGACCAACTTCTTCACAAGAAAATAGATTAGAGTAATTTTACCTTTGTATGTTCCTTTTCCTTTGGCATACCTCCTTGCAAGAAATGCTTCAATGGCTTCAAGATCACTATGAAAACTATCTTCTTCTTAACTTTTAGATTTTTTTCCTTTAGAATTTGTATATTTCTTCTTGAGTGATAACTTGGCTTGAAATGTAAACTCAAGATTGCTAAAAATAGGAACATAGTTATCATAGTTATCTACCTCAAATGTTGTCAATCTTCCCACTAGAGCATCCAAGGTTATCTTATTATTTGAATCACATATCATCTCTCAAAGAGTAGACACTTTGATTACATAGATAGGAAGAAGGGTTATGAGTACCTTGCTTACCACTATGACATATCCAATTGTCCCTCTAGAGGATTTGATTTCACTGACACAAGCTTTGATTCTCTCAACATATTTTGTAATTTTTTCATCCTCTCTTGTTCATCTAATCAAACTAATGTCTCAAGCTTTATGCCTTGGCTCTTCTCACATTATCATTGACTACATAGATATCCTTTATCTTTTTCCACATCTCATGAGTAGCAACACACCCTTTGACCTCATTAAATTTAGCATAGTTAATACATGATGCAATGTCAATCATCATGATATTATGATTTTTCTTTTCAAAAATCTCCTCCATAGTCATTATTCCAATAGGAGCCTTGTACTTAGCATTATAATATTTTAGACCTAAATCATTGATAGTTTCTAGATTTAGCTTCATGATTTCTTTCCATGACTCAAAGTTATCTTTGTTCAAATTTGGAATCTCTCTCCTATAAGACATCTTGATCTTTATCTTAGGTCCTTGAAACCTTCTCTACAAGAACCAAAATATCTAATACCAATTGTTGGAAATATAAGAGGAGTAACTAAGAGGGTAGGGGTGAATGAGTTACCACTAAAATAAATCACAAATCCCTTAGATGTTAATACAAAATATAAAGTCTATTGAAACTATTGTTACTCGGTTAACACACAGGCACTTGGTTAACACTAACAATATATTGTAACTCAAAAAGCACAATAATATCAATTATTAATCAGTGAATATTGAACATATAGATCTTAAGATATTAACTATGATTAACATTAACTAACTTAGTTTCATACACAAAAGAAATAGCATGAACACAAGTGACACCAAGATTTAACATGGAAACCCAATTTGGTAAAAACCACCAATTGCAACTAGTTATTCTTTTTCACTCTTCTAAAGTGATCCATGTTAGGAGCCAACCCTAATAAAGGTTATAAGACACAATATTAGATGTGGCCCTATTAGAGTATTTGATCACCCTATTAGGAGTGGCCTTGTTAGAGGTCTTTAGACACTTCAATCTAGAAATACTACCTTGTTAGAGGATTTGAAAAAAAGCTATTAAGCCAACTCGGTTAAGAGATTTGATACACTACTACAATGGTTAGAGAGTAACAATGATATGACCTAATTACTGATGCAACTATATTGCTGATTTCAGATCTCAATTCTAGATCAAACACTTGATCCTTCCTAATTAGATTAATCATTGCTGCTCAACAAATATATTATGCTTATCCTTTCATTCCACTTCCTCAAAGCATCTTCTTCTCTTCCACACATTCTGTCACATTCAATCCTCAACTTGACCTTATACTTATATCATTAACATTGTTGAATTAGCTTCAATACAACTAAGAATAATTAATATTCATCTCCTTAGTCAGCTAGAACCAACAAACAAATCCATTAAACTCAATATGCCAAAACAAAAAAATCCTTTGTTAGTCAAACCTACTCAGTACACACTAACACCAAAATGATTTTCTTATGTTAGCCAAGTGAACTCAATTAACACTAGATCTTTGCAAACTTCCTTTAGTAACCAAGTGAGATTGGTTAGCACTAGTTCCATCCAACTTTTCTTTGTTACCCGAGTGAGCTCGATTAACACTTAACTTCTACGAACATCTCTTTGATGCCCAAGTGAACTTGGTAAACACTATCTTTTGAACTTGGAAAATATTGGTGATGAGTGAAATTTATAGGGTGTTTTGTTTATGATTTTCTAAATATAGACTTGAATATCTTATAGTTTTTCATAAACATGATACAGTCTTTTATGTTTATAAGTGTTAACTATATGTATATTTGATGCTTATGGAACTCAAAGACAATACTAAATACTATATATATATATATATGAATGTCATGGTAAATTTGGTATATTTCTTCTCTAGCTTTAATGGCTAAACCTCTTGTAGTTGTGTGACAACGCTACATTAAAATAGGGAAATCTTATTATGATCTATGCCTTGGATTTGTGTTTTGAATTTTGTTGTGTTCACCTTTTGTAGGAAGAATAATTCAAGCAAGGAGTGTGGACTAAAGGATGAGTGGGACTTTCAAGGTTGGTGACTATTTCAAAGTTCATTATAGCTCCACTCCTTTGATCACTTTTTAGTTGTTGATTTAGTCCAAGACATTCTAGATGCCTAGCATTCCTATACTTTTGAAGCATTGAATGTGGCTTATCTTCTTGCATAAATGATGATATCACTCCTGAAACTAAAAGTTGTTATGCTATGTAATGGAAGACCTAGTTTGTAGGAATTCTATTTTTCCTAGTTTCTTTTAAATAAGCTAGAACTAATGTTATCAAGAAAGTTAGATGTTTTTAGAAATTCATGTTGTAATCAAGTAGGAGAGTAAAGCATCTTGATATTCTATATTATTTCCATGTTTTATTGAATTAATACATGATAGTTCTTCACTTCAATCTCTAAGTTATAATTCATTCACACTTCCATGGGGGCCCACACAGGAGGTGAATTCCTTGTTCATGCTTAAGTAGAATTCAGTTAAGTTACCTTTGAGTTGTTAAGTACTATTGTTCCTATAGCCAATGGTTGTAGAATCATTGACTGTATCCTGCAACATAGGTTTACTTCCAAAGCATTATTTATTTACTGTTATGTTTTTCCTTCAAGATGAGAATTAATCTGTAAGTTTAGTTTCTAGTATGTGTTTCTTGTAGCAACTACTTTTAACTTAGTAGTGATGTTAAAAGTTAACTACTTTAGTTTAGTTAAAATGTTAAAATGTTAATGGAAACTACTATTAACTACTTTAGTTTAGTTTGACACTAACTTTTAACTTTTAACATTTTTGGTGCCATTGTTGAAGATGGTGTCAATTTAGATTGAAACAAAAGTCATTAAGTTAGTTTTTATTTTGCTTAAATTTACATGCATAGGCATAGGGACCATTTTGTGTGATTCCTACCTAATTTTAATCAAGAAGAACCATTTTATGTTCTCAATCTAGCACTTGAGGAAACCCAATTAGAAATCCCATAAGAAGAAGAACCATTTGAGAACATGTTTGCTGATACCTATGACAAATTTCCTTCACTACCATCATCTGAAGAATCCCTCCATCTAAATGCTCTTTTTGCTGACCCAGAATAACTAGACAATGTAATGGCTCACCCTACCTTCCATTCTCCTATTCCTACTCAGCAAGGCACATTAAAAGAGGTTCCTCTCATATGGTTTATGAGTTTGGGTGTTGATGTTGTAGCAAACTGGGGTGTAATGTGTACTCTATTTCTTGAGAAGTACAAAGATTATTACAGATGAAGAGACTTAAAAGGAGATGACATCTTCAAGATGTCACATAAGGAAGGTGAAACCCTAGAAGACTATGTCTCCAAATTCATGTTTAGCCTGTAGGGTAACACACAATATGAGCTGAATGAAGAATCTCAAAAGCATTTTCTTTTGAGAGGTGTGAATGAGAGAAGAATAGAATCCCTTGACCTCATGGAAGAAGGAGACAATGCAAGCAAGGAGAAAGAAAGCTGAATCTGATGCAATGTTGGTAGAATATTGTCCACATTGTAGGGAGAAGAAAAAGAATTGCTGGTGCGAGTCTGTAGTAAGCCTAGAGTCTCAACCTATGCCTACGAAGTTCAAGGTCATTGATGAGAATGGAGAGGTCCTCTATGTTTCCTAGCCAAGGCCATGGGCTGTAAGACCAGGTATTCCCCAAGAACCTCTTCTAAATTTTAATAGTAATAATGCATGTCAAAACCAACAGCATAGTGGATTTAGTGGATATAATAGTTGGCATCAGCCCCAACAAGGTTGGCAACAACCACACAATTGGTGTAACCAATCAAACTAGTAAGCTTTGATGCCACCACCTCCTACAGCCAATATTACTTCCACTAAATAGACTCAATTTCCCACTCAACTACTCATAATCCCAACAATGCAATAGCAGAGCTATGCAATTTCCCTGAATAACATTCATTTAAAATTTGGAATAAGTCTTCCTCCTCCATAGTAGCCTATTATTACCAAAGTTGAGGATACTTCAATAGATCAAATTGAGATACCAATCCAACTTGTTGTTCCTATAGCACAAGAACCTGCATTTCCTCATAGGTTAGATGAACATGTTAAGCCAGTGGAAAATCAGGCAATAATGGATTTTCTTACCCAATTGAAGCAAATGATAGTAAAGATTCCTTTGTTAGATGCCATAAAAGAAGTACCTGCATATACTAAAGCTCTCAAGGAAGCTTGCATAAAGTAGCATGGAAGAAAGAGAAAAGATCTTAAAACCATTCATGTCCTAAGTTAGTTATTTAATCTCATGTTAGAGAAATTGACAATTCCAAGTATTTTGATCCTGGTAGTCCTGTGGTAACAATCACTATTCAAGGATTTCAAGTCCACAATGCCCTAGTTGACTTAGGTGATTCCTTGGTAAATATAGCTCTTAGGTATATAGTCAAGAATGAGTTGTAGAAGTTTTTAAATGTCAGCTTCATCTATCCTATTTTAGATAGTCAATCGGTCTCCCCTTTTGTGACAGCACCTAAGAAAGGAGAGAAGTGGATAATTTGTGTTGACTATAGGGAGCTTAACACTACCACTAAAAAGGACCATTTTCCCTTACCATTCATAGATCAAGTCCTTGATAACCTTTCTAGAAAGAAAAACTTCTCCATTCTAGATGGATTCAGTGGTTATATTTAGATTCAAATAGCCTCTAAAGATTGGACAAAAACAACATTCACCTGCCCATGGGGTACATTTTCCTATTCAATGCTACCTTTTGGGTTGTGTAATGCCCCTGCGACATTCTAACAATTTCTGATTAGTATATTCTTAAATATCTCTATTGATTACATGGAGATTTACATGGATGATATTATAACATATGAGAATACCTTTGAAGAGGTAAAAGCAAACTGGAAAAAAGTTCTTATAAGGTGTCATGAATACAACCTCTTTCTTAATAGTGAAAAGTATTTCATGATGATGGAAGAAGGGTTTATCTTAGGACATTTCATGTCTTCCAGAGGTATACAAGTGGACCCTTCTAAGATTGAGGTGATTAGTACATTACTTACTTCAGCCAAACAAAAGGATGTGCATAGTTTCCTTGGACATGATAGATATTGTAGAAAGTTTACAAAAGATATCAGTTAGCTTACAACACCACTGTACAACTTGCTCAAAAAGGATGGTAAATTTTCTTGGGATTCTAAGTGTGAGAAGTATTTCCTACAACTAAAAGAAGTACTCACTACAACATCAATTTTGAGAGGACCTAACTAAGGCTTGTCTTTTCATATTCATATTGATACCTCAGACTATGCTATAAGTTCTCTCCTTGGTCAAAAGGTAGACTTAGTTGAGCATTCCATTAAATTTATTAATAAGAACTTGTGAGGAGCTGAGTTTAATTGCATTATCACTACAAAATAATTGCTTGCAGTCATATATGCCCCCCTTGATCTTGGGATGGATCTCACTATTGCACAACAAGAAAGGATACCAAGCTTAAATGGTCTTGATGAATGGCACAAATCTTCCTTGCACAACACAAAATTCATACAAAAATAGTGCAATAAATGGCATGACAAGATGTTTAGAACAAAGTTTTTTTTATTGGTGATTGGGCACTCCTTTATGACTCTAGTTATTAGCATAATCTTGGCAAATTCTAAACCAAATGGTTAGGGCTATATGAAATTATTGCAATATTTCCAAATAGAGAGGTCTAGCTCTCCACTATGGATCGAATTCAGTTCAAATTGTTGGTCAATGGTTATAGGTTAAAATTATATCACAAATCAAAGAGTAAGGAGGAGTTCTTGCAGCAATTCTCTTATGTTGCTAGTGGTGTAGTTCCTACAGCATCTCCTAATGAGATTTTTTCTCATTTTCCTTCCTTACTCTAGTTGTTCTTGTCATTATCATAATAAAAACTTTCATTGAGAAAGTTGATTTTCCATAATAAATTTTTACTTCATTTATAGTCTACCACCCATCCATCTCATCATTTCTTTGATTTGTGGATAGCACCTATCACCTCACCAGCACTTCTCATTAGCACACATTCCAAGGTATGTGATATTAATTTATTTTTCCAAAAAAAAAAATCTATGCCTTGTCACTACTACCAGTGTGGAACCACTTGCAATAATTTAGTTGGGGGGGAAGTTATATTAGTTTTTCATTATGTTTATGCGATCTTTTTATTTATTCTTTTCCCTTTTCATACTTGCATTTCCTACCAATGATATGATATTTTTGAAAATCCTTTTGCTATGTGTTATTTTTCACACATATAAAACTAAGGCGGCAAGATATGTTATGTACAAGTTTTGAGGGACGTATTTATGGTTAATTATGAAATCATAACATGGAGATTTTCATTTATTTTACTCATGAGTTCTTATTTCTTGAGCTTGATTACTCTAGAAATTTCTAAATTTAAACTCATTGTATAACTTGTTGTTTCAAGTTTTCTTGTCCAAATTTTTGGTTGCCTATTATTCTCTCCTGCAACTTTTTTTTGGGTACCCTAGAAATTAGATGATGGGAGGAGACTTGATTTGAAGAGAGCCTTCTATGCATAATGTGTTACTCGAAGACCAGAATTGTAGGTCATATTTTCAAGCGAGGGGATGGATAGATTATGTTTAGAAGCTAACTAGCTCAGATGACAAGGGTGTGTTTTAATTCAAATTCCTTCTCCATTTCATAAGAAAATGATTTACATAATGCTTCTATTCCTCCAAATATGTTGTCATCAACAAAGATTTTAGAGAGCGATACTTCATTATTCTTACTCTGTCTTCAAATATAAATTGTTGTTATCATTTGTGCTTTCAAAACCAATCTTCACCAAATAATTATACAATCTTTCATACCATGTTTTCAAGGCTTATTTCAATCCATAAAGAGCATTATTTAGTTTACATGCCATATTCTTCTTGTCTGGATCCACAAATCCTTTAGCTTGTTTAATGTATACATCTTCCTCTAGTATACCATTCAAAAATGTAGATTTGACATCCATATGATATACCTTGAAATTCTTGTAGCTTGAATATGGAAGTAGAGTTATAAGTCCTTCAAGTCTTTCCACACAAACAAAAGTTTATCCATAGTCAACTCCTTCTTCTTGAGCATATCCTTTGCATACCAATCTTGCCTTATTCCTTGTAACTTTACCATTTTCGTTAAGTTTGTTCCTATAAATCCATTTTGTTCCAATAATGTTTTTTTTTTCCTTAGGTATTGGTACTAAGGTCCAAGTATTGTTCTACTCAATCTACTCAATTTCCTCATTCACTACATGAATCCAATCTTCATTATCTAGAGCATACTTTACTAATTTGGGCTCAAATTTGCAAAGTACAAATGTATCAACTTTGAGTGTTTTTCTTGTCATAACACTTGCTTTATCTTCACTAATGATTTGTTTAGGTTTGTGATTTTTTCTAACAAATTTGGCTAGCATAGGTGGATTCCTTCTCTATTCTTCAATAGGTTAATCTTGAAAAATAATTTCAAGCTCATTTTCTCTTTCATGTTTATATTCTAGTCTGATTTTTGCATGTTCAACATTCTTTCTTTGATGGTTAGCATTTCCAATCTATGACTCAACATCCTCTATCTATTGATCAAGACCCACTATCTATAGCTTGGCAATTTGTTGTTGCACTTCATCATTTCCTATCTATTGGGAAACTAAAGCTCGGTTTGCTTGTCCATTTGGAGTATTGGGAGCATTAGCCTCCACATAGATGAATGTATTATAAAATTTAGGTTCTTCATTGCATGTAATGCCACTTCTTTCTATAAGTTCATAAACTTTCACATTTTCACTTTCCACAACTTTGTTAGTGTTAGAATTTATACAATTGTAAGCTTTACTCTTGGTGGAATATCCTAGGAACATATCTTTATCACTCTTTTCATCAAGTTTTTCATTGCTATTATCTTTGAGTATATAGGTTTTACTTCCAAAGATTTTGAAATATTTCACATTAGGAGCATATCCATACCATAGTTCAAAAGGTGTAGCATTTGTACCTTTCTTAACTTGTACTTTGTTCATGGTATAGACAACAGTATCATGGCTTCTCTCCAATACTTATTTGATACATTCTTCTCCATCATCAGTATTCTTGCATAGTCCATTAGTGATTTGTTTATCCTTTCAGTTGTCCCATTCTGAGGAGGGGTCCTTGGTGTTGACATTTGTCTTTTGATTCCTTTATACTTGTAGAATGTATTGAACTCATTGGAAATGATTTCACCACCTTTTTCAGATCTCAAACACTTCAGACTCTTCCCTATCTATTTTTCAACTATGGTTAAATACCACTTAAATAACTAACAAGCATCAGATTTATATTTAAGAAACATCATGATAATCATCCAAGAATATTTATCAACAAATATAATGAAATACTTATCTCCACAATAGCTTTGAACATCAATAGTTCCACATAGGTTAGTATGAACCAATTCCAAAATATCACTAGAAGTGTCTATTTTTCTCTTGAAACTAGATATGGTCATTTTTTCAAATTGAAATTATTTACACATATCATTATTAGGCTTCTTAAGTTTAGTAAATCCTCTTACTTTATTCATTTTACTAATGTTTATCAAATTGTCAAAATTCACATGACATAACCTCTTGTGCCATAACCAAACATCTTCTTGTTGTGTAAACAAACATGTCTTATAAATCTAGATAGAACAAGTTACCTCTTTTTTTATCACTATTTCCAATTAGCTTACCGTCAATATCATATATCTTTTCCTTTCTAAGAGTGAATTAAACTCTATAACCTAATATGTTCATCTATTAAATACTCACTAGATTATAGTTAAGTCCTTCAACCCGGTAAACATTGTCACATTTGATATTGTCAATTAGTCAAATAGTCCCTTTACCTTTTACAACACATCTACACATCCACCTTTGTATGAACCATTACCCTCAAATTTATCTTTATCACCAGTCATATGATTAGAGAAACCATTGTCAATTATCCATCTATCACTTTTGTTTGCATATGAGATTAATGCAGTTTTCTCATCTTCATCAAAATCTTCTTTCATAGTAACATAGACAAATTCATCATCATTACTTTCAAATTCATTGTCAATTTCTTCTTCAACAATATAACAAGATTTATTACTTTTTTCATCCTTGTTTCTCTTGTAGTCTCGATCATCTAATCTTCCTTTGTAGTTGATTTCCTTTATTTCATCCTTATCTACTCTACCAAGACACCTAGAAACAATATGACGAACCTTGTTTCATGAAAAACAAATAATAGGTATTTTAACCTTATATTTACCTCTACCTCTTCCAAATATTTTTGCAATAAAGTCTTCAAGTTTATCAAGCTCATCATCACAACTATTACTATCACTCTTCACATGTTTTCCTTTCTTTTTGCTAAGAACCAGTTGTGACTTAAAAGCATATTCAATAGTAGATGGTGTATATTTATCAAAGTTAGACATATTGAAACCAATAATTCTACCAATTACACCTTCTAGGGTCAAAGTGTTACCTTGTGTGTATCTTAGTTCTTTAATTATAGATACTATAATAGCATTTGTAGGGAGTAGAGTCCTCAATACTTTACTTATATCTATTTCATCTTTGATTTCTCTATTTTCACCATGAATAGCATTAACATCTTCTTTGACTCTTGTGAAATATTGCACTATGTTCTCACCTTCCATTATTCTCATGTCATCAATTTTACCTCTTAGGCTCTCTAAATTGGCTCTCAAAACATTTCCGTCACCTCAATATATGGTCTTCATTTTATCCCACATTTTCTTTGCACTATCACATTCTTTTAAATCATCAAACTTGACATAACTTAGGGCTAAGGAAATCTAAAATATTGCTTGATTGGGTTCTTTCTTTTGCTTCAATTTTTCATTTGTTAGAGTAGTTGTTACTTTCACATACTCATTGTCCAAAAAGTTGATAGTGATGTCACTAATACTAGATATGTATAGTCTCATCAATTTTTTTCATGCAAGAAAGTTCTCCTTGTTCAACTTTGGTACCTCTCTTTTGTGATTCATGATCTTTAGCTTCAAGTACCTTGAAAATTTTCTCTATAAGCACTCAATTCAAATATCAATTGTTAGAAATGTTTAGAATAACTAAGAGGTAGGGTGAGTCGATTACTCAAGGTCCATAAGTACCATTTGAAAAATTAAACATCAAAACATTCAATGTTTTGGTTATCCTACTATCACTCAGTCTCTATTGTACTAATAAACAAAATTATTGTTCTAAACATAACATACTTTACTAAATTTAAACTTTATCAAATGTAAAATATATAAAACATACAACATAAGTTTAACACTAGGGTTTTATGTGGAAATTCAATTTGGGGAAGGAAACTAGCAACATGTCACCTCTTTTTTTCTCTTTCAAAGTGAGCTTTATTAGGAGCCAACTTTATTAAAGGTTACAATACACAATGTTAAATGTGACCTATTTAGAGGATTTAATCACCCTATTAGGAGTAGCCTTGTCAAAGGGCTTTGATAAATCCATTTAGAATATCACCTTGCTAAAGGATTTTCATGTACTATTAAGTCCTTCAATGTGTATTAGGTCAACTTTTGATTAAAAGGATTTCAATATAAACAATTTACAATGATTAGAAAAAAAATAATAGGGTTTTGATCTATATTATTACAAATCACTTTTGTAGATTCAGATCACTATTTGGTCCATGTGTTGATTTAATGATAAGTTGCCTTGTTAACTCTATCTCTTAACTTGCTTGATGAATCTTCAAGAAGTCATCCCCTTCACATCAAAACTTAAGCCTTCTTCTCAGACTCACTTATTAACATTTGCATCATATGTGCAAGCACTTCTTTTGGCTTCATCCTCACACTCACACTTATGTTCACCCTTGTGCATCTTTGTTTCACATTTCTCTGTGTGCATTTCTTTTAAATTTTGGCTCTTTACCTCCTTAAATAGGTAATTTTTTCTTTTCCATTTTCTATAATCACCATATATCTTAGGGTTTACAATCTAGTTCATCAAATTCATTCTGTATATCCACCTTCTTGATCATCCTCTAGAAACTTCTCTAAAATCCATCTATTAAGTTTTTACCTAATCCTCTTGTTGAATTTAATGATCCAACCCATCAATATTATCTTCACAATGGTTTATATATCCCAAGAAATCAACTAAGAAGACTAGAAATCATGATTCTTAAAATACATTCAAAATACTTTGACTTGAAAATCAGTAATCAATCAGTCATTTTAGAACTTCTTGTCTCGACATTAACTAACTTGCTCAATTGATACTAATGCTTGGTCAACACTATATTTACTTAGAACTTATTGTGGCTTAGTTAACACTAGCATCACTTGGCATTCCTTAATCTTTTACTCTATTTCTCGGCTTAGCTTTACATTCTTGATATAAATAATCATGTTGTCTTGTCAAAGTCTAACTAATCAAATGTTCATTGTAGCTTCCTTTCCATAACTCAACCTTTCCTCTAGGTACTTTTGTTATGAGAAATCTCTCAAATCCTCTTCATCAATCAGATAGATATGACATTTAGATCAGATAGAAATATGTCTCACGAGTAGATTTGACATCAATGACAAAACAATGATTATTTCAATTATAATTTTCCAACATTAATCACCCTATTAAGAGTGGTCTTGTCAGAGGAAATTGATCATTCTATTTAGAATGTCACCTTGCTAAAAGATTTACATAGACTATTAAGTCCTTCAATTACTATTAGGTCAACCTTTGATTAAAAGGATTTCAATACCAATTGTATACAATGATTAGAAAGAAAAGAGTAGGATTTGATTTGTATGATTACAACTCACTTTGTAGTTTTAGATCTCTATTTGGTTCATTTGTTGATTCCTTGATAAGAATTTTTTATCACCTCTATTCTTGATTCACTTGGGAATCCTTCAAGAAATCATCATTCTCTTCACAAAAAACTTAAGCCTCATGCTTAGATTCACTTCTCAACTTTTGCAACTTTGTTTCCTCTTACTATAAACATGCACAAACTCTCTATTCTATCTCTTTGTGTCTCACATGTCATGCTTATATCACCTTCTCCATGTGCTCGTTCACTCTCTCTCTCTCTTAAAAGTTTGGCTTTGCACCTCCTTAAATAGGTAATTATGGTCTTTTGTCAATTTCATGATCATTGTAGATCTTAGGGGTTTATGATTCAATTCATTAGTTTGATTGTGTATTTTCATTTTCTTCCTTGTCTAGAAACTTCTAATCAAATTTTATCATAAGATATCTTACCTAATCCTCTCCTTGAATTAAATGATTCAACTCATCAATCTAATCTTAAACATGGTTTTCATATCCCATGAAATCAATTTATTTGTCTAGAAATTATGATTCCTCATACGCATTCAAAATATTGTTGCTTGGCCATGACTAAGTTCTAACACTTGGTCATCACTAAATTTGTTGGTCACTATAGATCTTGGCATCAACTATCACTTGGTTGATACTGATGTTCAATCAACACTGAATTTTCTTAGCTTGTACTAGAGCTTGACTAACACTAGCATCACTTGATATTCCTCAATATTTCACTCTATTGCTCAGTCAAGCTTTACATAAATGATATATCTTAACTTGTACTATAAATACTTGAACATCAACATGATATAAATAATCATTTTTTTTCTCATATTCTAACTAATCAAATGTTTATTGTAGCTTCCTTTCCATAACTCAATTATTCCTCTCAGAGCTTTTGTTATAAGAAATCTTTCAAATACTCTTTATCAATAAAATAGATATGACATTTAGATTAGATAGAAACATGTCTCATTAGTAGATTTGACATTAATGGAAATACAAAAATTGTTTCAATTATAGTTTCAACAATCTCCCTCTTTAGAATTTGATGTAGGAGCATCCTAGGTTACATTTATATCCTACATATTCATCAAATTCTTCAATTACTATTGAGTTGCAATGTCTTGCATTGCCAAGTTCTCTATGTTTTTTGAGTTTTCATTTTTTATCGAGTTATCCTTTGGTTTCCAAGTTAGCATGGTTTTTAATTTCCTTTAGTTGTTGAGTTCTTTGTGGTTGTCAAGTTCCTTTGGTTTCTAAGTTCCTTTGGTTGTCGAGCTCCTTTAGATGTTGAGTTCCTTTGGTTGCAAAGTTCACTGAGCTGGAGCATTTTTTTTGGTCATTCATTTGTCAAGTTGTCTATGTACAGTTTCTAGTTGGAGCCAACCATTACATTTAAATTTGTGATAAGTATTTGTTGAGAGCCAACTTGTGGCCTATTTTAGCATTTAATATAAGGGTTTTTTGTTTTTGTATTTGCAATAGGTTGACTTGTGGTTGAGCATATATTCGAATGGATATTTTGTAGAGTTTTAGAAATTAATTGAGGTAGTATCATAGAAGGAGCAGAAGCAAGCTGAAATTTGATGTTTGATCATTGTGGCTTGAATCTAAATTGTAATGTTGACCATAACCCAAAAGGCCTTATAGTTTGGGATGTATCTATTATTTTGATAAATCTATGAAAACATGTGTTCCTTGATCTCCTATGTTTTTTTCTATTATGTTTTTTTCTATTGTGTTTACTCTCATAGGTGGTTTGGAATAGTTGGGTTTGCCCTTAGGCCCTAGTTATCTTTACCTCCCTACGTCAGGTGGTATAGTTTTCCTATTGAATATAAAACAAAAGAAACCCTTATATTAAATGCTAAAACAAGCCAAAAATTGACTCTCAACAAATAATTATCACAAAATTAAATGCAAATGTTGGCTCCAACTAGAAACTACACATAGACAACTTGAAAAACAAAGCACCAAACAAAATGTTGCAACTCAACAACCAAAGAAACTTGGCAACCAAATGAGATCGGCAACCAAAGGAACTCAAAAATTAGGGTAGGAGAAGAAACAAGTTGAAATGTAAAGTTTCATCAATGTGGATTGGATCTTAATTGTAATGTTTGTTGTAACCTAGAAGGTCTTACAATTGGGCATGTATTTATTATTTTGATAAATCTATGAAAGAATTTGTTCATATATCTCTTGTGTTTGTTGTTATTTTAATTTTTTCCACTATATTTACTCTTGCAAGCAATTTGGAATAGCTAGATGTGCCCTTTGGCCTCGATTATCTTTACCTTCCTACATTAGGTGGTATCAAAGATTTAGGTCTTTCCTTATGGAGATTGGATCATGTAGAACCCTAAGTGAAATTGGTTGTAGGGTTGCAAATCTATGGATTTGACCTATAAATTGTAGAGGGTTATGATCTTATAGGAACCTGACTACAAACATGGTTCAAGGTAGAGGAAATATTGACAATGTTGTATTAGATACATTAAGACAAATTGCAGCCACATTAGATGCTATAGAGATTGCCTAAAGAAGAGGAGCACATCTTGATGGTGTGAGTGATGATGAATAAGCAACACCAAACCCTAATCCAAAACCTAAAGAAGATCAAGATGAGGAAAGGTTGTTGAGAGTATTATCTAGAGAAAATTCAAAGCTTGTTGTAGAAGTTGTTCCTTATGATGCAAAATTGGATACCAATGATGTATCAGATTGGATCTTTGAAATGGAGAAGTTATTTGAGTATGAAAGAACTCATTATAATAGGATGGTGAAGATTTTAGTTACTAGGTTGAAAGGACATGCCCCACTATAGTTGGAGTATTTTCAAACTAATGGAAAAAGGAGAGGAAAGGAGAAGATTAGCACTTGGCCAAAGATGGTAAACAAAGTAAAGAACAAGTTCCTTCCTATTGATTACCAAGTTATCTTGTTGAGAAAGATGCAAAATGTGAGACAAAGAGACATGACTATGAAGGACTTCACTATGGAATTCTATGGATTGGACATCAAATATGGAAATGTGGATGATGATGTTGAGAAAATTGCTAGATATCTAAATGGATTAAGATCTGGGATTCAAGATGAGATAAGTTTTTTGAAATTGCAAAGTGTGGAAGAAGCATACCAATATGCCTTAAGAGATGAGGATATCTTGACAAAGAAGCATGAACAAAGACAAAGAGGTAGAGGAAGTAGATTCTAGAGAGGTAGAGGTAGATCTTATGGAGAGGGTGGCAGATTTGATAGTTCAATGCAAGATAAGGGTAAATCTAAATGGAATAATGATGATCAAGGCAAGGCCAAGTGGAAAGATGGTGATTCCTACTGAGGAGGTACTGATTCTTACTAAGGAAGAGGTAATTCTTATTCTACACATATTTTTCATGGTAATTGTTTCAAATGTGGTAAAGAAGGGCATAGATCTTTTGAGTGTAGATCCTCTCAAAGTGGGCTAGGTAATAGAAATGTTGTGGTTCAATGAGACACTAAGGGTTCATCAAGTGGACTTGAGGCTAGAGAAAATATGATGATGAGAAGAACCTTATGTAATAAGGGAAGCAATGAAGAACCTATCCTAAAGAGAAGTCTTTTCAAGCCCATATGTACGATGGCTAGAAAATGTTGCAAGGTGATGATTGACAGTGGAAATTCTACAAGTTTGGCATCAAAAGAATTGGTTACAAAGTTGCAATTGTAGAGGTTCGATCACCCTAAACCTTATCATGTTTCATGGATCAAAGATGAGCATAAGATATTGCTAAGTGAACAATGTATTGTGAAATTCAAGATTGGATATTATTTTGATGAAGTTATGTGTGATGTTATACCTATGGATTGTGTTGAAAAAAAATTGATACAAGTATTATAATGTATTTTAATCATTGTTTCTTCACTGGTGTCAAACCTACTACTTGTTGGTAAGATAATTGCTTATATGATTTGAGTACTATCATTTGTTTGATTGATGAAGAGGATATGATCAAATGAGGTAATAATTGCACCTAGAGGAAACTTTGAGATATGATATGAAAAAGAAGTAAAAGGATCGATTAAGATAGTGATATTATAGTGGATTGATAATCAACTGAAGGTTGCAAAGGATGATTACACTAATTAAGTTCAGAAGAAAAATTTAAAAGAAGTCTGTCTTACAAGATTAACTTTCTGCATAGCAGGTGCCAAGTAAAGTTAGTGTAAGCCGAGCAAAAAATTATTTGAAGCTGAGCAAAGTCAATTTTAGTGTAAGCCGAGTGAAACAGTGGATTCTAAGTAAAGTTTAGTTGATGTTGAGCATGAGTAAATTTTAGTCCATACCAAGTAATATGATAGAGGATGCCAAGCAATGCAGTATGTGTCGAACACTAGAAGCCAGTTAATGCCAAGTTTCAACATTATGAGAAAGATTGAGAATTTGATGAATTTGAGTTAACAAGTTTGATTTCTTGGATTGTGTGAAGCATGTGGAAGATAATATTGATGAGCTGGTGGCACAAAATTCATGCTTAACCATTTTGAGGCTAATTCAAAGAGTATTTAAGGAGAAGTTTCTAGAAGGGAATGAAATGTGATGATGGGTAGATTCATTGAATTTTATCTAATCTAACCTAACCACAAAATGGACAATGGAGGATGAATGAAAAAAGATCTTGATTCTCTTTTTATAGAGATGGTTGGTTAGAAGAAAAGGTTGTCATTACGAGAACCTAAGGAAGATAAGAAGTCTATGGTATTGCTGCATTCAATGACCTAAGTGAAGAGACTACATTGGCAAGCAAAGTAAGAAGGCTTAAGGGTTGGATACTTGAAGGGTCAACAAGCCATCAAAGTTGAAGTGTGTGAAAGCTAAGTAGAATGGAGGACTGAAATAGAGATCTGTAATCTACAAGTGCATTGTAAGTTTTTATTAGTTCAAGTCTTACTATTACTTTCTAATCATTGTATCAGTCTAGGGTAAATCCTTTGGATTAAGGTTGACCTAACAATCATTTGTGAATCCTTTAATCAAGTGACATTCCAAGTGAATGATCTAAAGTCCTCTAACAAGGATCACTCCTAACAAATCCTTTAACCAAGTCACATTCAACAGTGTGCATTATAATCTTTAATAGGGTTGGCCTTTCATACGGCATCACTTCAGAATAGTGAGAATAAGTAGTATGTTATTGGTGGTTTTTCCCAAATTGGGTTTCCAATTTAAATCATTGTATCAAATGTCTTATTGAATTTGTTATGTTTCATGTTTACATTTTTTTTAAGTTGATTTCATAGTAAGCTTCAATTTTAAGTGATTGCATAATCTAATTGATGCATGCATGATGAAAATGTTTTATGGATACGGGTTCACTAAGCTACAAAGAGTTTTAATTGTACATATAGACCTTGGATAAATGATTCACCACCTCCCTCAGCTATTCTAAAGAATTTGAACAATTGTTATTAGAGTCGTCTACTTAAGAGGACTAGTTTGAAGGTGCTAGAAGCAGCAAGATCAAGATGTCAAAAAGAAAGGTACCAAAGCTTAATAGAGATAATTTTCCTGCATGAAAAATTCTAATGAAGCTAAACCTAGGAGGTCTTAGAGATCATGCACAATCTACCATTATTGTTGAGCATGTTAATCCTACTAGAGTCTTAACTACTAAAGATCTAAAGAAGAAGAAAGAACACAACTAGATAATGTTGGAGATTGCCTCTACCCTAAGCTATGTCAAGCTTGATGATATCAAGGTTTGTGATAGTGCAAATAAAATGTGGGATGATCTACTCACTATCTATGGAGGTGACAAAAAAAATTATAAGAGCCACAGTTGAAAGTCTTAGAGGTAAGTTTGATAATATGAGAATGCAAGAAGGTGAGAATGTTGCTCAGTATTGCTCTAGGATAAAAGATGTTGTTAATGCACTAAGAGGAGCTATAGGTAAAATAGATGATGATATTGTACTAAGAAAATTTTTGAAAAGACTATTTCCCATCTATGCTAATAGATTTTCTACAATACAAGAACTGAGATGTATGAAAGGGAATGATCTAACTCTTGAAGGTCTGGTAGGTAGGGCCACTTCTTTTGAGCTATCTAATTTTGATAATTGTAAACCTAAAAATGTTGAATCTACTTTCAAAGCTAAGTTTTCATTGAAGGAACATAATGAGAAGAAGAAGAAAAGGACAAAATATGTGTCTAGTGACAGTGATACATATGAGGAAGATGTAGATCAACTTGAAGTACTGCTAGCAAGAAGATTTCATAGAGGTAAAGGAAACTTCAAAGGTAAGTTACCTATCATGTGTTTCAATTACAATGAGGTTGGTCATATTGCTACTAGATGTCCAGATAAGAAGAATTATAGAGGTGGAGACAAGTACAAAAGTAGAAAAGATGAAGATAGCAAAGATTACAA
Organism: Cupressus sempervirens; assembly: GCA_028749045.1. NCBI lineage: Eukaryota > Viridiplantae > Streptophyta > Pinopsida > Cupressales > Cupressaceae > Cupressus > Cupressus sempervirens. The sequence continues at coordinate 889,524,490 of CM053789.1, forward strand.
AGACAAAGGCAAGAAGTCATGTTACATTGCTAAAGAGGAAACAAAAGATGGATCTGAAGATCATGATGATGAAGCGGTGTATGTTGCAATAAAGGATGAATGTGATGAAGATGAGGAAACTACACTAGTATCTTGTGTGAACAAGAATGATAGATGGATCATTGACAGTGGGTGTTCACATCACATGACTATAACTAAAGAGAAGTTGTGTAAGGAAAATTTCAACAAAGAATATAACTATTTTCACCTAACCCATAATATATTTAAAATAAATATGCAATTGAAATCTACATGCAAGAGAATAGACAAGATACCCACAAAAATGTGACACAAGATGTACCTTGGGAAAATCCAGTCTCCAAAAGCATCCATCACCATGTATTAATTAACAAAAACACCATTGCAATACAACTATGGAATCCTTCAAAGCCATAGCCACCACTAAGAAATCCATGTGAACAAGCATGAATCCACACACCCCATGCCATGCTTCCAACCTTGACAAATGCTCCCTTGGCTAACCTATCAAGCCTTGTCCTGCTCAACACTTTCCCTTTTTGCCTTCTATCTTATCACAAAAAAAACTACCCTTGTGGTTGCATATATAGTAGCAAGTCTCACAAATCCATGTGCTAAAACCATTTTCTAACTAACCCACTAACCCCACATTTAATATTTGAATTTTAATTCTTTTCACCAATATTAAATAATTACATGAAATATTATCGCAGTGTTACAATATAGCTCATCAAGTATATCTCATGAGAATCTTTACATGTTGCACATCCATCTAGGTGAAACATTACATAATAAAATAAAATAATACAATATAACAATATTATGCAATGTGTGCAACACCCATTATCTCAACAATCTCCCACTTGTTGTATACTTTGCATAGGGTCAATCTATAGCCACATAAATGAACAAGGGAACAATTCGTCCTAGCACATCCACCATCATGGATCAAAGTACACCATGTGCTCCATCCTGGTACCCACAACAAAACCAAACTATCTAGCATCTCAAACATGAATGTTCTCACCTCTTATTATGCCATTGAAACCAAACATACATAGAAGCCACCCAACCTGTCACATTAGAAGACATTAAAATCCTATATCAACTAAAATGCCAAGCACAAAAACCTAATCCAAAGGTAATCATATGTATCCATAGTTCTCAAAATATCCATGGTTGAAATAGCACCCACAGAAAGTTCCAAACACATCATCAACATATCCAATCTATAACCTACAATCACAAGCCTTAAGAGAAATACCTACCACATATATACCAAGAAGCTCCCACTACAAAAGATAATCTCAAATCTATAACCAATCCACTCACAACATCTCAAAGAAGTGAATCCATGTAGTCTCTAGTACATCCACAATACTTAAACCAATAACTTGTAAGAACGACTCTCATAACAAGTCTCCAACAGTCTCTCAAGCTCTTCACAACCAAAAAAGGAAAGAGATAAAGGAATAACCATGTCATCTCTCACATGACATACATGAGCACAAACTAGTGATCACAATCTTTGACCAATCTCAAATCCAATATAGGAAAAAATGAACATCTAGGAAGATGACCAAGACCAAAGAAAAACCATGCAAATCATAACCTATATCATGTCCTTCTACACACACCTCTAGATTTAAATTGTGCAAGTATGATCTCCTCCATAAAAACTCAACAAGAAGCATCAACAACACCCAAACCATACCATATAACTAATCATAGATGTAAGCCTCTCACAAAAAGATCAGACTCATAAACTATTCCTAAACTAAGGAATATGCCCAGAACCAGAATAACAAAAAATATATGTGCATGGAGATAACCAATGCTAAACCAACTCTCAAATGAACCCTCTAGAACTAACTCATGTACTGTAGCTCAAGATTTATATCCATGAAAGATAAGCATAAACATAATGCACCTGAGAGAATCAATGGGCTATACCTCTCAAGTAGAAAACCATTGAGTAGACCAAGAGTGGGGAATGAGAATTCTCATCAAGATATCCAAGTCATCAAACAAGACCTAACTAACCAAAATCTTATCTCAAGTCCATATTAGGTGAATTCCCCTCAGACTCTCCTACTAAAAACATCAACTATCTCAACAAATACTTCTCTAATCCAAGAGAAATCAGTATGACCACCATCTCTAAGTATCCATGAGCACCTGTAACCAATCAATCCATTCCAACTCCAAATGTAACATAGAAATATCATGAAGTATCCATCTTATGATTAATATACTCAATAACAAGAAACTAAACCAAGATCAATGTCAAAGTTCCAACCATGGCCTTAGGAAAATAAACATGACAACATGATCTTACCATCTCAACCAAAGAGATAACATGCTCCATATGAACATACTATAGCATGTCAAAACTCTAAATTTATTTCAAGATTATACCATTATATAATAATAAAACCATCCTCACACCAAGGATGACATGTCAAATGAAAGCATAAACCACACCTTTACAAAGAATCTCATAAGTCCTCAAGATGCAACCATCTCCACACACCATGAAAAAACCATCTCCACATACCATGAAGAACCATCTCTATACACCACGAAAAAAACCAAGAACCCCATGAGTCCTTAAGATCTAACCATCTTCACACACCATGAAGATAACAAGTGCATTATGCAAATGTCAAAGATGTTTCTACAACAATAGGGTCTAAGACAAACCTCCAAAATCTACAAACACTCAATAAGTATATCAATGCCAAAAACTCTCACTCAACTATGGTACCAAGTCACCTATGGATCATAAAATCCATCCCCTAAATGAAGATCCTCCAGGTCTACACTTATAGAACCAAAGTGTCAATACGAAGTGAAACCAAAATCTCCAAACCAAGAAGATATAAACCAAACCAGAAACTAATCATGTACTATCACCTCATCACTGTTACAAGCTCCCACTAAACCATGTATCCAAGCTATCTATGACATCATGATGAAAAACTATCCTCTAACCATGAAAATCAACCAAAGAATCAAAACATCAAAGTACTCAAAGTGCACATCATGATCTCCTCAAAAGAAACCAACTAACCATGATCCTCAACCAAGAAGATATACCACCATAACCAAATCAAAAATTCAAGTCAATAAACATCAAGGATGTACCTATATATCTAATCATGTCATGCCAAAATCCATGGCACCATGATCAAATCCATGAATCAAGCATTTGACTCTCAATATGTCTAAACTCTCAACATAAAATAGTAAATCATAATCCTCCACCATGACTATACCTAGTAACAACATCTCATCCCTTCTACATGAAAAAAAATAAAATTAGCAAATCTTGTGACTTAGGGCATAGAAAACCTAAATAAAAGCTACCAATTTGAATATACATCAATAATGAAAGCTCAATGGGCAAAAACAACCCATAACCAAGCTATAAATGTAACATGTAAGTATAGACTGCTTACAACACTGCATAACTTGTAGACCCAACAAGTCACCATGCATATCCAAACCAAATATTGATAACCATGTCATCATGAGACTAATCTGAAATATGAACTAAGTATAGAATGACATCAAATCTTAAATCTCAAAAAAATATACAATATCATAAACTCAGAATGCTACCATAGTCAATATATATCATAAACTATTAAAATTAATATATCACCAAATAATCTAGCCAAACCTATACCAAATCTAAACCAATGTGTAGAGATTTTCAAGAGCTTTCCATTGACTACTCAAAGTCTAAAATTTGACTCTATATGCTCAAGTTATGCCCTAATCTATGCTCAAAATAATTAATATCTAAATTTTGGGCTCTTAAAACCTAAAAAAATATCAAAATCATAGATCCAACACTATATCAAGTTGTAGTTCTCAAAATTATCTTTCCAATGCCTATAAAAAGCTTGAAATCTAATATCCTAATAGAAAGTTATGGACATTTTACCAAGACTGTCTTTTTACCATTTTCTCTATGGCTTTTTTTTGGTGATGAAAATTCTAATGGGATTAAATTTGACAGCCATCATGGGTTGAAACTAAAAAAACTCTTTCATTTTCTCTAAAAATTGTCAAACTAGGGCATATTATATATCAAAATTTATGAAAATGTTGACACAGACCAAATGGTGAGGATTGTTTTTACCCAGGAGGTCATTTTTGCAAGCTCCCCATAAAACCCTCATTTAAATGATACATCTAAAAAACTCTTTTATCTAATAATTCTACATGCCCAAACTCTATCAATACCCTATCATAGCAGTAAACTTAAAACTCTCAAATTTGTAATAAACAACCCATATCTCTTTCCCTTACCTTTATTCTCTCATGCATTCCCATGGATTCAATCTAGGGTTACAATAATAAAACCATAGCTCTAATACCACTTGTAAGAAAACTTGCAACAAAGAATATAATTATTTTTACATAACCCATAATAAAACTAAAATAAATATGAATTGAAATCCACGTGTAAGAGAATAGACAACATACCCACAAAAATGTGACACAAGATATACCCTAGGAAACCCTTATTGAGGGAAAAATCTAGCTTCCAAAAGCATCTATCACCATGTATTATTCACAAAAAAAACTATTGAATACAACTATGGAAGCCTTCAAATCCATATCCACCACCAAGAAATCCATGTAAACAAGCATGAATCCACACATCTCATGCCATTCTTCCAACCTTGACAAATGCTCCCTTGGCTAACCTGTCAAGCCTGACCCTTTCCCTTTTTCTCTTCTATCTTGTCACACCAACAACTACCCTTGTGGCTACTTATATAGTAGTAAGTCTCACAAAACCACCAAGTGGTATTACATAAACCATATGCTACCTAACCCATTGACCCCACATTTAATATTGGAATTTTAATTTTTTCTCCAATATTAAATAATTACATGAAATATTATCACAATGTTACAATACAACTCATCAAGTATATCTCATGGAAATCTTTACATGTTGCACATCCATCTAGGTGAAACATTACATAATAAAATAAAATAATACAATATTGAAATATTATGAAATCTTTGCAACACCCATTATCTCAACAAGTTGTAAGTACAGTTGTCTATACCTTAAACCATGTGAAAGTCAAGAAAGGTACTCATTCAACATCTTTTGAAATATGGTATGGATATTGACCCAATGTAAAATATTTTAAAGTATTTGAAAACAAGTGTTATATTCTTAAAAATTTTAGGAATGGAAAACTATATGCAAAAAGTAAAGAAAGTATATTCTTTGGTTATTCCACAAGAAGTAAAGCTTATAAGTGTTTAAATACTAACACTAACAAAGTTGTGGAAAGTGAAAATGTGAAATTTAATGAATATATAGAAGTATATGAGGCTGAACCTATGATGGAACTATAAGAATACAAATCATTTGTATATTTTTATGAAGGTATGTATGCTAATAAAGATGCTATAAATCAAGTTGCAAACCAACAGCAAGTTTCAGTTACTGTCGAGTCACGTACTATGAATTTTGAGTTGCATTTAGGAACTAAGTTACATTTAGGTGTCAAGTTATAAAATGAAGTTGAGGCACATTCTAATTATGAGATTATTATACATGAAAGAGATTCTAAATTACTTGATAGAGATGTACATAGTGATTCAGAAGTCAAAAGATCAAGTGAAGAAAATAGAGCAGAATCTAGATTGTCTAAGTATGTCAAGAGATGTCACCCTGTTTCACAAATCATTGGAGATAAAGATGCTAGACCAATGACAAGGAACAAGTTGAGAAATGATACATGTTTTTTCAGAATGCAAGAACCTAAAATAGTTAAATATGCCTTAGAAAATGTGGACTAGAGTAAAGCCATGGAAGAAGAGACTAAACAAATTAAGAAAAATAAGACATGGACTCTAGTTCCTAGACTAGAAGATAAAAATATGATTGGTAACAAGTGGGTATACATAAACAAGTTAGATGAAAATTGTGAAGTCACAAGGAATAGAGAAAGATTATTTTTTAAAGGGTATACACAAGAAGAAGGGATTGACTATGGAGAATTATTTGCCCTTGTTGCAAGACTAGAAGAGTAAGAACTCTGCTTGCTTACTCTGCACACAATGGTTTCAAAATTTATCAAATGGATGTTAAGTTTGCATTTCTAAATGGTACATTAGAGTAAGAGGTTTATATAGAATAGCCAGAAGGATTTGTTGATGTTGACAACAAAAACATGGTATGTAGACTACATAAAGCTTTATATTGTTTGAAGTAAGCACCAAGAGCATGGTATGAAAGGCTTCATACTTATCTTGTGAAGATTAGATTTGAGAGGACTGATGATAACAACAATCTGTACTTGAAGATAGAAAAAAGAAAAATTTATTTTGTTACCTAAAATTTTTGTCGATGATATCATATTTGGAAGTCAAGATACTTTATGTAAGGCTTTTGCAAATTAAATGAAGAAAGAATTCAAGATGTCTATGTTTGAAGAGATCAAGTTCTTTGTAGGTTTGCAAGTACATCAGATGAAATATAGTACATACATCACTCAATCAAAGTATGTTAAGGAGATATTGAAAAAAATTTGGATTGGAGGATTCCAAGCTAGTAAGCACACCTATGGTGATAGGACATAAATTTTCAAAGAATAATTATTCAATTGGGGTGAATCAAACATTATACAAGTCCATGATTGGAAAATTACAATATGTAGTACACAATAGACCTAAGATTACATTATCTACAGGGATAGTTATAATATTCTCTACTAATCCCAAGGAGAATCATTTGATGGTCAATAAAAGAATAATGAGATATCTGAAAGGAATAGAGGACTATGGTCTATACTATAAGAAAAATGAGAAATTTGAATTGAGAGCCTACACTAATGTTGATTGGGCTGAAAAAATTGATGACAAAAAGAGCACTAGTGTAGGAGCACTTTTCTTAGGCAAAAAGTCTCTTACATGGACTAGAAAGAAACAAAATTGCATTTCTTAATCTACTACTAAAGTTGAATATGTTGTTGTTGTAGTAAATTGTAAAAACATTGTATGGATCAAATAACTACTCAAAGGTATGAAGGAGGAAATCACTAAACCTTAGATACTTTATTGTGATAATACAAGTGGTATAAATACATAAAATAATCTTGTGATGCATACAAAGACTAAACACATTGCAATCAAGTATCATTACCTGAGAGAATTAGTTCAAGATAAAGAGGTGAAGATGGAATATGTTAAAATAAAAAAAACAAATAGCTGATATCTTCACAAAAGCACTACCTAAGGATGCTCATGAGTATCTAAGAGATAAACTAGGGGTGATACCCCTATCAAAGGCTATCTAAGAAGTATAAGGAGTACCCTACATCAAACAAGTTGATTAACATATGTTACACAATGATACAATGGTTCTTACTTTAGGAGATGTCTAAAGTAATCAAAGAGCTAGAGTTACAAATTAGTCGCAAGCTAGGTGATAGAGGAAGAAATTGAAAATGTTCATATCTACACATTAAGATGACAAGCCTTTGGCATTATTGTCAAAGAGGGAGAAATCTTGATTGTTAAGGGAGATGAAAGAAACACAGAAGAAACATGAATACCTAGTAAGATGGAGTTCATGTCAGGGGATAAATGAGAAGTGATCAAGAGGGAATCATAAGGATGAGTTGATTGATTGTCTATTCATCAAAACAAAATTTGGTAACCTATTCAGAAGAAAAAAGTTATTGATAGAGGGGGAGATTTTAATACAAGGAATTATTTTTCTTTTTTATATTTTGTTGGTCACATTGATTAAGTTTGGTCAGTTTCATTTTCCATCAATACCAAAGAGGGAGATTGTTGAAAACAAATTGATACTAGTATGATAATTTGTTTCAATAAATGTTTTGTCATTGATGTCAAACTTGCTACTTGTAGGTAAGACAATTGTTTATTAGATTTTAGTACTATCACTAGTTTGATTGATGAAGAGGATTTGATCAAATAAGGTAACAATACCACCTAGAGGAAAGGTTGAGTTATGATATGGAAAAGGAGTACAAGGATCAGTTAAGATAGTGATATTATAGTGGATTGATAATATACTTAAGGTTGCAAAGGAAGATAACACTAATTAAGTTCAGAAGAATAAGTTAAATAAAGTTTGTCTACCAAGCTTAACATTCTACATAGTAGGTTCCGAGAAAAATTAGTGTAAACTAAGTAAAAAATTAGTTGGAGCTAAGCAAAGTCAATTTTAGTGTAAGTCAAGTGAAACAATGGAAATTGAATAAAGTTTAGTTAATTCCAAGCACCAGTAAACTTTAGTTCATGTTGAGTAATTTGATAGTGGATGTTGAGCAACATAGTATGTGTCAAGCACTAGAAGCCAATTAATGTCAAGTGTCATCATTATGAGAAAGATCAAAAATTTGATGAATCTAAGTTGACAAGTTTAATTTCTTGGATTGTGTGAATCATGTAGAAGATAAGATTGATGAGTTGGTGGTACAGAATTCATGGTGAACCATTTTGAGGTGAGTTCAAAGAGGATCAAAGGAGAAGTTTCTAAAGGGGAATGAAATGAGATGATGAGTTGATTCATTGAACCCTATCTAATCTAACATAACCCTAAAATAGATGATGGAGGATGAACAACAAAAGATCTTAATTCTCTATTTATAGAGATGGTTGGTCATATGCAAAGGTTGTCATGTGTGAGAACCTAAGGAAGACAAGGAGTCTAGGGTATTTCTTCATTTAGTGACCTAAGCGAAGAGATTGCATTAGCAAGAAAAGCAAGAAGGCTTAAGGGTATAGATGCCTGAAGGGTGAATAAGTCATTAGATCTAAAGAATGTGAAAACCAAGCATAATGGAGGACTGAAACTGAGATCTATAATTTGCAAGTGTGTTGTAATTTGTTAACATATCAAGCCTTACTATTAATTTCTAATCATTGTACCAATCTAGGGTAAATCCTTTGGACCAAGTTTGACCTAATTTGTAAATCCTTTAATTGAGTGACATTCCAAGTGAATGATCTAAAGTCCTCTAACAAGGCTCACTCCTAAAAGTGTGATTGAAATCCTATAACTAGGTCACATTTAATAGTGTGCATTGTAACCTTTAAAGATTGAGAATGAGTAGCATGTTACTGCTATTTTTTCCCAAATGGGGTTTCTACATTAAATCATTATGTCAAATGTGCTATTGAATCTATTATGTTTCATGTTTACATTTTTGCAAAGTTGATTTGACTATAACCTATAGGTTTAAGTGATTGCATAATCTAATGGATGCATGCATGATGAAAATATTTTGCATCCATGGTTTCACTAAGCTATGAAAAGTTTTAATTGTACATCTGGACCTTTGATAACTGATTCACCCCCCTCTTAGTTATTCTAAATAATTCCAATAGATTGTTGTCATTTTTTTTGGGTAGACCTTAGAAATATGATAGATATTCTATACATGATGGAAGATTGAATCAATATACACTTTGGGTGAATGGAAAAAAGAAAATATTCCTGCCTTTTATTGAAAGTCTAGATAAGGTTAATTGTACTATTGTGAAAATTTGCATAGTTGATGGAAAGAAATTTGAAAAGGAAATGAAGAAGAATCAAATATATTTTTCCATAATCCCTAGGAGACCAAGTTGTGCCAATAGAAGATGAGTGTTAGAAAATAGTGTTAACTGAGTGCCAGTCAGTAGTGACTGAGTGACAAAAGCTAGTGGTAACTAAGTGTCACCAGAACTAGTAGTATTGATTGAGTGCCAGTAGAAATTACTAAATTGTTGAATGAGTATAAAGATATTGTTGCAAAGGATATACCTAATAGTTTACCTCTAATAAAAATTATAGATCATTGTATGGATCTAATTCTTGGAGCTAGTTTTCTAAATAAAGCACCATATAGATTGACACCTACTGAAAATGAAGAGCTTAACAAACAAGTGCATGAGCTTTTGCAGAAAGGTTTGATTAGAGAAATTTTGAGTCCATGTGTTGTACCCACTATATTAGCACCTAAGAAGAATGTATAATGGAGAATGTGTACTGATTCCTAAGCTACTAACAAGATCATAGTGAAATATAGGTTTTCTATGCTAAGGATGGATGACATAATGGATTGTTTGAGTGGAGAAATGTATTTTACCAAGATTGATTTGAAGAGTAACTATCATCATATCAGAATCAAAGAAGGTGATGAATGAAAGACTATTTTTAAGATAAAAACTAGTTTGTATGAATGGTTGGTAATACTTTTTGGTTTGACTAATGCACCTAGTACTTTCATGAGGTTAATGAATGAAGCTCTCAAAATATTCTTGGGTAAGTTTGTGATTATTTATTTGGATGATATTTTGATATTCAATAAAACTAAGGAAGACCATCTTGAGCATGTTAGACAAGTATTGAAAAGATTGAAAGAGGAGAAGTTGATGATTAATATTAAGAAATGTTCTTTTATGCAAGAGGAGATTGGGTATTTGAGATTTGTGATTTTAGCTGATGGTATTCTAGCCACTAGAGCATAGGTCTCATAATAATCTATTCCTTATTTCTTTGAGTAAAATTTACATACCAATCTTGCCATGTTCCTTACAACTTCACCTTGCTCATTCATCTTGTTTCTAAATACTCATTTAGTTCCTATCTTATTTTCTGGTCTAGGAACCAATTCCCATGTCTCATTTTTTATTAACTAGTCCAATTCCTCTTTCATAGCTTGTTTCTAATAATCATCTTTACATGATTCATCTACATTCATAGGTTCAACTTAAGATATCAAATATAGTTCTTCATTGACTCTACTTCTTGTCATTAGACCTTTATCTCTTCTTTCGATGATCTTCCCAAATGGGTGATTCTTTATCATATTTTTTTCTAAAGTAGGAGTTTCTATCTCAACTCTTGGTCATTAAAAGGTTCTAAGCTTTGTTCCTACCTTGGCTCTCCTTCATTCTTAAAATCATTGTTAGTCTCAAGAAATACTTCATTATTCCTTGGCTTAGTAACAACATCATCATCAGAATTGTAATCAACTATTCTTTCTTATATCATGAATTTCTCATCAATTCCCACATTTGCAGTTTCCATAATAGTCTTAGTTCTTAGATTATAGAATCTATAAGCTTTTCTTTTCAATGAATAACCAAGTAAAATACCTTCATCACTTCTAGCATCAAACTTACCAATATCATCATCTCTTTTGATATAATAGTTACTCCCAAAGATTCTGAAATACTTAATTGTAGGTAAGTGACCAAACCATAGTTCATAAAGGATCTTGTTTGTGTCTTTTCTAACTTTCACTCTATTCATAGTGTAGACTATTGTATTCATAGCTTCTCTCCAAAATATCTTGGATGCATCATCTCAACTAACATAGCACTTACTACTTCTGTAACTAATCTATTCCTTCTCTCTACAATACAATTTTGTTCAGGGGTTCTCGGAGCTGATAACTATCTTTTAATTCCATTTTCTTTATAAAATTTTTCAAACTCATTTGAAGTAAATTCTCCTCCTCTATCTGATCTCAAATATTTAATCTTCATACTAGATTCATTCTCAAATCTATTCTTAAATATCTTAAACTTATCAAATGCCTCAGATTTCTCTTTAAGAAATGCAACCCACATCATTCTAGAAAAATCATCAACTTGAATCATAAAATAACTTTCACCATAGAATCCTTTAGTCTTTGTAGGACTGCTAAGATCAGTGTGTACAATCTCCAACTTTGATTTAGTAGTAAACTTATTGCTAGGAAAAGAAGTTATGTTATGCTTTGCCAACATACATTCCTTGCAAATTTTGTTAGTAGGCTTTATAATCTTAGGAAAATCTCTAACTGCAAACATACTACTAGTCTTCACAATATTGTCAAAGTTTATATGAAAAATTTTCTTATTCCATAACCAACTATCATCTACCTTAGCAACCAAAAATGTCATTTCTGTAGGATTCAACTGAAATACATTACCTCTGGATCTAGTTCCTGTTCCAATTACCTTTCCATATTTTTCTCTGATCATGCATGTCTTCTCTATGAACTTAACCTGATAACCTTTGTCCACTAGTCTTATAACACTCAAAAGATTGTGCTTCAAACCATCAACAAAATATAAATCCTCAGTATTAGTTTTACCATCAAGAGTTATAGATCCAATACCTTTAACTTGGCATGTTGCATTGTTTCCAACTCTAACAATGCCTCCATCTTGACTTTTAAAGTCAAAAAATTTGTTCATATCACTAGTCATATGATGTGAACAACTATTGTCCATTATCTAGTCAAATTTCTTCTCAACCTATGACACTAAAGCTATTTTCTCTGGACTTTCTTCTTTAATTGCCACAAATCCAATTTTAGCATCACCAGCACTTACTACTTAATCATCAAAATCATTTCTTTCATTTTCACATAGACACTCTCTGTCCTTTCTAGATTTGTAATTTCTTTTATAATTTCTCTCTCTTTTAGGACACCTAGATGCATAATGACCATATTCATCACAACTCCAACATTTAAAAAATTTCTTACCTCATTTTTCTATTCTTACTAGAAGGGCACTCCCTCTTCAATCTTCCTATCTTTCTTAGATCTGTTACTACTAGCACTTGTGCTCCTTGATAAACTAGGTCAAATATTTAAGGCATTGAAAGCTATCTCTATTATGGTCAAATCTTCAGACTATCAAAGCTCATTCTCAACTTCTTCAAGTATTCCAAGCAATGTCTCCTTTGTGAAATATTTGGTACAAGATATCAGCAACTGTATCATTCAAATTGTTTGCTTGAATGGTGATGTTAAGCTCTTCAATATCTTCCAAATAACCTCATCATATTCTTTGGTTCCTCCTTGAGATCTAATACTTGTAGTAATTTCTAATATCCTACCTACATATGTTCTTATAGATTCATCCTCCATCATTTAAGCATATTGAAATGCACAAATCCAACTTTGTAGCCTCAATTTCTTAGAAATTTTATCACCTTCAAAACTATTTTCCAAAGCTTTCTAAATCAAATGTGAAGTAGCAAGTGAGTTTACCTGATTGTATTCAATTTCAAGAATTACAATCAATAATGCTTCTCTATTTCTCATGTTACATATAAAAAGATCTTTTTTTTTCTTCGATACAAGTTTCCAAATCATTTCCAGCAATGAATTGTCTTTGTTGCTTTTGTTAAGATCTAATATTCCAAACCCATACACAATAGATGTGTCTTCATTTTTTCTTTCTAGCTATCATAATTTGTTCCATCAAACTTCAGACTATCTTTCTTGAACATACTTACCATGGATCTCGCAAATTTGTTAAACTTTATCTTCAAGGACCTGATGCTCTAATACCAATTGTTAGAAACAATAGTTCACCAAGATAACAGACAGGGGGGGTGAATCAGCTATCCAAAAATTAAAAAATTTATCTTCCTTAAACAAAATTAACCATTCAACCAAAGTAAATAGCAACCATACAAAGATGCACATAAACAATTACACTAGAAATGTTGACTAGAAAAACCCTTGATCAAAGGGAAAACCCCAATGGGAATGATGCCCACAAGATGATGTAATAATATAAATATTCCTTGTTAGAGGATGGACTTTGTTAGGAGTCTATTACAATATTTAGTACATATGGGTCCCTGTTCAGAGACTTTGAATCCCTATTAGGAGATTCTAAGCCTATTAGGAGTTGTGCCAACCTTATTAAGAGTTTCAATACAATGTATGCAAGATGAGCCCACTGCCCAAACATGCAATTTCAACTACAAGACGAGCTTTCTACTCAAACAATTAATTTACTATTATGTTCCTCTTTCCTCTATTCTATCAACCAAGCCAATCACTATTAGACCTTGTAGACTAGATCACAAACCTTAGATCCAAATATCAAACCTTGAATCACACAATAAAACATCAGCAATGAAAATTCCTTCAATTTTGCTCAAGTACACATTCTATTCTCTTTTTTGGTTACAATTACTTCACATTAATACAATTCCATACAATACCATACTATGTCATGTTCCACGATAAAGTAAAATATCCTTCCTTTATATTGAGTCCATAAAACAATTTTGTGAGTCAGCTATTAGACCTTCTTAATTAATCATTATAGGACCACATTAAGAACATGTTACACTTAGCAATAACATTAATCTTCTGCATTGCAACTTGAATAACATTTTTTAGACTCAATATTATGAGTGAACTTAGCCACATCATCACCAACATGTCTTCTTCACATCCTCAACCTCAACTCTTAGAATAACAACTTTGCTAAGACATATAACAAGTTTACCAAAACATGCTTCTGTAAATGCTATCTTAGAATAGACATCACCAAAACTTACATAACTTCTTCAAAAATTATCATTTCTTCTTCTAACATTAACTACATATACTATATACTTATATGTATATCTTATAACCTTGGATAGTGAGAATACTCAACTAGCCATTCATACCAACTTGATCTTTCTACTATTCTTCTGTCAGATACCACAAAAAATTGCTATGTTGACATCAATGACAAACTTAGTCATGAATGTAACATATCTACAATACTCCCCCATAGGAATATCATCAACATTCATTCTTTCAACAATCTCTCAACAAGAACAACCGAGTAAGATTGATGAATATTTTATTCAAGAAGATATGTTGTTTAAGGGTATTCAATTATGTATTTCATAGAGTTCTATGAGGTTGAATTTGATTTAAAAAAATCATAGTGATGGATTGGGTAAACATTTTAGAATTGATAAGGCATTGAGTCTACTAAAGGACAAGTATTATTGGCCTTAGATGTACAAGGATGTTCATAAGTTTGTAAAGATTTGTGGAGTGTGTCAAGTTGCAAAAGGGGTAAGTCAAAATACTAGATTGTATATACCTATTTTTGATCCTGGAAAACCTTGGAGTGACATCAGAATGGATTTTTCTTGGATTTCCTTAGACAGTGAAGGGATATGATTCTATATCTATTGTTGTGGATAGATTTTCTAAGATGGCTCATTTCATAACTTTTAAGAAGACATCAGATGTCGAGCATGTTACTAAGATTTTCTTCAAAGAGATTGTTAGATTACATGGATTATGAAGAAGTACTATTACTGATAGAGATAGTAAGTTTGCTAGTTACTTTTGGAAGATTTTGTGGAAGAATATGGGTATTGAGTTGAAGTTTAGTTTTACTTTCCATCCATAGATAGATGGAGCAAAACATTCGTGAATAGAAGCTTGGATAATTTGTTGAGATGTTTAGTTGGAGAAAAACCACATAATTGGGAGATGGTATTAACACAAGCTAAGTTTACATATAACAAGTTATGTGAATAGAAGTATAGAGAAAACACCTTTTGAGGTTGTCACTAGAATACAATCTAAAGGGATATCAGATTTAGCAGATATTATTGGTGAAGAGAAGAGAAGTGATGCAAGAGAAGAGTTTTCTAATTTTATAAAGTCTTTGCATGAGAAAGTAAAGTCAAGATTGGAACAAAGTAATCTAAACTATAAGGAGAATGTTGATAAGCCTAGAAGAAATTGTGTTTTTGAAGTTAGTGATTAGGCGATGGTTCATTTGAAGAAAGGAAGATTTCCTATTGGAACATACAATAAGTTGAAAATGAAGAAGTTTGACAGTGGAAATTCTTATGAAGTTGGGTTACCTAAAGACATGCACTAGTAGAATTTTGGTAAATAAATGACTACGTTACTAGAACTTTTAGTCACAAGGCTAAAATTTATAGTCATCTGACTAAAGTGATCAAATTCTAGTAATAATTTGTAATTTATAAGTGACTAAATAAATGATTGATTTGATCGTTACATAAAATCACAAGGTTAGACAAAGATAAGTGACTAAATAATTGATCAAATAAATGACTAAAAATTTGTCATTTTTATACTTTTTGAAAATGATATTAAGAAAATTATAGTCATATGGTGTTATTTTGAGTGCAACTTTTGAGTCTTTTAACATAAGGGAATTGATTGGAGTTGAAAATAAGGGAAATGAAATGTGTAAAAAAATTAAAGTAAAAGATGGAATTTGATGTGTCTTTCTAATATTGGATGATTGGACTATTTTGGGTGTTTTTCCTATTACAAAGGCCTCAAATGGGTGCTTTTTCATTCTCACCTAAAATTTTCATATATTGAAGATTCCAATAAATTTTTGTAGAAGATGAAAATTAAAGATATTAAGACTTGAATATTTGAAATCTTGTTTTTTTTACAGCAACATTAGAGATACTTTCCAAATTTTTAAAGGAAAGAAAAATTTGATATGAATCCATAATAGTTTTTCATAACTATACATCTTAATAAGTTATATCCAATATTTCTTTTTAAATACTCTAAAAAAATATATCTCTTTTAAATTTTATAATGATGGCATAGATCTAAATTGGTACCCCTAAATCCCAATGGGTAGTCTTTCATAACCATGTCACCATAGTGTTTTTTTATGAGGGAGATCAAGAGGAGGAGAAGCTTGAAAATAATGACAATGAGAATTTGGAGGAGGAGGAGGGCAAGGAAAGTAAGAAGGGCTCCAAACATTGGGTGGATGATCGCATGCTAATTAAAATATTTGATGATCAATTAGGAATGGATTATCTCAAAGAACTTTAGGAAGTTTCTTTTAATAGAGAAGATTACAAGAACTTTTTCATGGATTTAAATAATTTCATTTTTTAGAATAATTATGTCATAGCCACCATAGAGGATGAGGTATTGGGGGAATTCAAATTTTTTCCATAAGCACTGGGAGTCATAGCTTTTGGGTTGTGGAATTAGGGGTTGAGGAAGTGAATAATACATGTAATGGTATCTAGGGAAAAAGCTCAATGGTTAAGTGTCAATTGGGAGAGTTGAGGTTTGGAGGCTATGGAAGTGCATCTTTATCAATACTCAAAAGGCATTACTCATGAGGGTTGGGACCAATATATTTCTAATGATCCCTATAGAAGAGGCTCATTCTAATAGGGTTCATCAATTAGACATTGAGAGTGGAAATTTGAGAGGAATGGAACTCCCATTACAATGAGAGATATGACAATTAGTAATAAGGGTGCACAATTGGATGCTTCAAAATTGATCTTCTTATAGTTGGGTGACAATAGGTTGTGAAGGTAGGACATGAGGGCCAAGTATGGTAGTATGTAATATATTGATATCTCTATGTTGAATTAGATAGAGGGCCATCAATTTTCAAGAGGCATTGATTTCTAGTTCTTTGAAACTACAAGTGATGGGTGTATTGTGGTTGGTTCTACTAATGTGATGATTATGCTTTATGTGACAATGTAAATGATTGAAATATAAGAGGAATAACTAAGAGGGGAGGGGTGAATCATTTACTACAAAAACAAATCCCAGATCCCTTAGATGTCATTATAAAAAGAAAATAGATAACTAAATACTATTGAAGCTTGGTAAACACACAGAATGTTATAACTCGGTAATAACTAAATGAGCTCAGTAAATGCTTAACATTTAAACTTTAGATGTCATATATGATTACCATTACTTTAACTTAGTTGAAAACATATAAATAAAATAGCATGAACACATTTGACACTAGGATTTAAGGTGGAAACCCAATTTGGGAAAAACCACCAATAGCAACTAGTTAGTAATGTTCACTCTTCTAAAGTGAGCCTTGTTAGGAGCCAACCTTGTTAAATGTTACAAAAATAATAATTATGTGTGACCTTGTTAAAGGATTTAATCACCCTATTAGGAGTGGCCTTGTTAGAATTCTTGAGAATAATTCAATGGAATTGCTACCTTGTTAGATGATTTGCAAATAGCTATTAAGCCAACTCTATTAAGAGATTTAGATCACTACTACAATGGTTAGAGGCTAACAATGAGATGACCTGATTTGGCTGCAACCAATTTTTTGATTTTAAATCTCTATTCTGACTTCTACTTGATCCTTTCTGATTGAATATGACTTTGCTACACCACAAGGATATTTTTCTTATCCTTCAAATTCACTTCCTCTGCACATGAATAGATCTTCAATTACATCACCATAATTAACACATACACTTCCTACTTTTCACTTGCACACTTTGAAATCACAACTTAACCTTATACTTATACCTTCCACTTTGTCAAGTTGGCTCAAATACAACTTACAATAATCAATATTCATCACCTTAGTCAACTAGAATCAATAGATATGTCAATTAAGCTTAATACAACAAAATAAGAAAATCCTTTGTTAGTCAACTTTGCTCAGTAGAAACTAACTCTAAAATGATTTCCTTTCTTAACCAACAAAAGCTTGGCTAACATTGCTAACTTATGAAAATCCTTTGGCAACTAAGTGAGATCGGTTGGCATTGGTTCCATCCAATTTTCCTTCATTACCTAAGTGAGCTTAGCTAGCACTCTCTTTCTGCAACTTTTCCTTCGACGTCTGAGTAAACTTGGTAGACACTACCTTCTAAACTAGGCAAACATAGGAACACTCGGTAGACACTGAGAATTGTCTTTACTGCTTGAGTGAGCTCAGCATATATTGACTAATAATGATTATGACATTTGTGTAACATCAAACACAACACACAATTAATCAGTTGTATCCAAAAATCTCCCTCTTTGGCATTGATGGCAACACAACATATCATAGCACAATGTAATTTTAGATTTTAGATTTGAGAACTCCTTCTATTAGTATAAGCTCTTCCTTTCACTAAGTTCTATCTACAATGGTTGATACCGAGTTCTTTCAGAATATCCTCCCTCTTTTAGCATACTTCTTCTATTAGAAGATTTCTCCCTCTCTACATTCTAACTTTATTCTGGTTCCAAAAATTTCTCAGAGATATGATAGTACTTCTCCCTCTTTGACAACACATGCCAAAGACAATAACTCTATAAATACCAATGTACCTTATTTATTTACAACATGCCCTTGCCAATTTTGCATCAACTAATTGATCTTCAACAGGTTCTAGTTGATGCATTCATTAAACTTCATTTAGTGAATTTTATATAGGTTAATGACCCCTAGCTTACCTCTTAGATACAAAAGTGCATCCTTAGGTAATGGCTTGGTGAATATTTCTACAATCTATTCTTTTTTATTCACATATTCCAATTTGGCTTCCTTATCTTGCACCAACTCTCTTAAGAAGTGATATTTTATAGCAATATTCTTTGTTTTGGAATACATTACTGGATTCTTTGATATGTTGATTGCAGTTGTGTTATCATAGTATATGACAACTAGATCTTTGATTTCTACCTTCATTCCTTCCAACAATTGTTTGAATCAAACAATGTTAGAGAAATTGACTATTTTTGCTACATATTTTGCCTATGTTGTGGATTGAACTGTACAATTTTGCTTCTTGCTTGTCCAAGATACTAGTCTTTTGCTAAGAAAGAATGCTCCACCACTAGTGTTCTTTTTTTCATTAAGACTTCCTGCCCAATCACCATTGGTAAATACTTTCAAGTCCAAATTGCCTCCAATTTTTTACCATAAACTATAGTCTTTGGTACCTTTCAAATACCCCATGATTCTTTTGATTGCCATCATGTGATTTTCCTTGGGATTTGTTGAGAATCTTGCCACTATTCCAACTACTAGCGTAATATTAGGCCTTGTGTGAACTACATACTATAATTTTCCAATCATTGATCTATAAGTGGTCTTATATCCTTCTTTGGAATCATCATTTTTTGAAAGCTTATGTCCAGTAGACATAGGTGTTCTAACTAGTCTTGAATCTTCCATTCCAAATTTCTTCAATATCTAGTTGATATACTTAGATTGAGTGATGTAGATACCATTCTTATTCTGCTATATTTGCAATCCAACAAAGAATTTTTTTTCACCAAACATGGACATCTCAAATTCTTTACTCATTTCTTCTGAGAATGCTTTGCAAAAATCATCATTTCTTGTAAATAGAGTATCATCAGCAAATGTTTCTACTAACACAATCTTCTTATCTAGTCCTTCCTTGATATATAGACTACTATTATCATTAATCCTTTGAAAACCAATCTATACCAATTAATTATGGAGTCTTTCATAGAAAGCTCTGGGAGCTTCTTTGAGACTATCTAATGCTAATTATGGAGTCTTTCATAGCAAGCTCTGAGAGCTTGTTTGAGACTATCTAATGCTTTGTGTAGTTTGTAAACCATGTATCCCTCGCTAGGATCTACAAAACCTTTTGGTTGTTCAATTTAGACTTCCTCATCAAGAATTCCATTCAAGTATGTAGATTTAACATCCATTTTATATATTTTAAATCCTCTATGTGCTGCATATGCTAGTAAAATTTTAACACCTTCAAGTCTTGCTATAGGAGCAAAATTCTCGCCATAGTGAAAACCTTCTTCTTGAGAATAACCTTTGAATACTAATCTTTCTTTATTTCTTGATACCTTTCCATATTCATTCATCTTATTTCTAAATACCCATTTTGTACCAATCACATTTTTATCCTTGAGTCTAAGAACAAGAGTCCAAGTTTTGCCTTTTTCTATTTGTTCTATCTCCTCATTCATTACTTCAATCCAAATTTCATTTTCTAGAGCATCTTTAACACTTCTAGATTCAAATTCAGCAAGTAAACAAGTACCTTTTAATTTGCTTCTAGTCATTTTTCCATCTGATTTGTCTCCAATGATCTAATTAGATGCATGATGTATTTTGACATGTCTTGCTAACACAGGCTCCTTGGTAATTGAATGAGTTCCACCATCTTCTTCTTGAATTTTAGTTTCAAGCTCGGTTCCTTTTTTTGGTGACTTGGGTCCATCAAGCTCGGTTTGAACTAGCTCAATAGCCTCTGATTGTGACTCAAGTCCTTGTAGCTTAGGTGTACTATCTACAACTTGGTAGCTATTGGAGTTTCCAAGGATTTGGGAGTTGACTCTTCTTTTCTTTTAGATATATTTGGCAAAGTATTAGGTTCATAATAAAGAAATCTTATGTAGTCTTTAGGTTCCTTATTGCTTTCTTCTTCATTCTTTTCTACAAATTCATCAATTCTAACATGTGCAGTTTCTATAATTTGTGAGTAGATAAATTCAAACATATGTATGCTTTACTTCTACAAGAGTAACCTAGAAATATGCCTTCATCACCTTTTACATCAAATTTTCCTTTTCTAGGTTCTTTTAATAAGTAACATTTGTTGCCAAATACTTTCAAGTAACTTACATTAGGTTTGTAGCCATACCATAGCTAATAAGGTGTCTTGTTTGGATCTTTCTTCAACTAAACTATGTTCAAGGTATGAACTACAATGTTGATAGCTTCCTTCCAGTATTTGAGAGCAATGTTCTTTTCAATCATCAAGGTTCTTGCATAGTCCATGATAGATCTATTTCTTTTTTCTATTATACCATTTTGTTGTAGTGTACCAGGGGCTGATACTTCTCTTTTGATTCCTCTTTCAATGCAAAAATTGTTGAATTCATGGGAGATGAATTCACCACCTCTGTCTAATCTTAGGCATTTCAACTTCTTTCCAGTTTCTTTTTCTACTCCTGCCAAATACCACTTGAATTTTTGAAAGACTTCTAATTTTTCTTTTAGGTACATTACTGTCATCATTCTAGAGTAGTCATCAACAAAGAGAATGAAAAAATTTTCTCCACTATAACTTTCTATTCCAATGGGTCCACATAACTCTATATGAACAATTTCAAAGACTTCTTCTGACTAATAGTCTTTACTCTTGAAGCTTGTCTTTCTCATCTTACCAATTTGGCAATTCTTGCATAGACCCATGTTAGGCTTCTTCAAACTAGGGATACCTCTTACTCTTTTATGTTTTCTTATCTTAACTAGATTATCAAAGTTCACATGACATAGCCTTTTGTACCATAACCAAATTTCCTCTACTTGAGCAATAAAACATGAACAATCACTAAGATTAAGATAAAATATATTACCTTTTGTTGCTTGCCAGAACCAACCAAATTTCCTTTCCCATCCAGTAGTTTGACCTATCCTTTCATGAAATTTACCTTGAATCCAATGTTATTTAGTTGTGCCACACTTAGTAGATTATGCTTTAGTCCTTCAATCTAATAGGCATTATCACATACAAGTTCTTTAGTCAACAAGATACATCCTTTTCCTTTTATGTTATAAGGTTCATTGTTTCCAAATCTTATGCTACCTCTATCATAATATTCCATATGCTCAAATTTTGTTTTGTCATTAGTCATATGACGTGGGAAGCCACTGTCAATAATCCATATATCATTTTTGCTAACATGAAAGATAAGTGTCATCTTATCTCCTTCATCATCAGATTCATCTTTCATGGCTATATATACCATTTCATCTTTACTGTTATGAGAATCTTTAGCTATGAAACAAGATTTCTTAACTTTGTCCTTGAAGCTCTTGTAGTTCTTGGAGTCCTTCTTTCCTTTATGCTTATTTATTTTCTTGTCATCCTTGATTTCCTTGTTTTGGACACCTAAGAGTAATGTGACCAATTTCTTCACAAGAAAAACATATCAGAGGAACTTTACCTTTGTACTTTCCTCTTCCTTTGGAATACTTCCTTGCAAGTAGGGCTTCAACAACTTCAAGATCACTATCTAAACTTTCTTCTATTGATCCATCTTCTTCACTTCTTGCTTGACTAGATTTTGACTTTTTACCCTTTTTAGTTTAGCTTTAAATGTAGATTCAATATTCTTTGAAGTAGGAACATAGTTGCCATAATTATCTAATTCAAAAGTTGTTAATCCTCTAACTAGAGCATTCAACCCTATCTTATTAGTTGGATCACATCTCATTTCTTGAATAGTAGATACTCTAATTACATACATGGGATGAAGAGTTATGGGCACTTTACTTACAATAGTTTCTTCCTTGATGTCTCCTCTAGATTTTTTGGTTGCACTTACACTATCCTTGATCCTTTCCACATATTTTTCAAAGTTTTCATATTCTCTCATTCTCATTTGATCAAATTTTCATCTAAGGCTTTCTTCTTTTTATTTTCTTACATTTTCATCTCCTCCATAGATATATTTCATTTTGTTCCATATTTTTAAAGTAGTTTTACAATCTTTTACCTTATCAAATTCAGCATAGTTGAGAGCAGATGCAATATCAATCATCATGATATTATGATTCTTCTTTTTAGGAATCTTGTATTTAGCATCAAGATACTTGCAACCTAAATCATTTATGATAGCCAGATGTAATCTCATAAGTCCTTGCCATACTACAAAATTGTCTCTGTTCAACTTCAAAATCTCTCTTTTGTAAGACATCCTGATCTTTAGCTTAGGTCTTTGAAACCTTCTCTACAAGCACCAAAAGCTCTAATACTAATTGTTGGAAATATAAGAGGAGTAACTAATAGGGAAGGGTTAAATCAATAACTAAAAAAATAAATCCTAGATCCCTTAGATATTAGTACAAAAAGAAAACAAATAACTGAATACTATTGAAGCTCGATAAACACACAAAATGTTGTAACTTGGTACTAAAAGAATGAGCTTGGTAAATGCTTAACATATAAACTTTAGATGTTATCTATGATTACCATTACTTTAACTTAGTTGCAAACACATAAATAAAATAACATGAACACATTTGACACTAGGATTTAACATGGAAACCCAATTTGGCAAAAACCACCAATAGCAACTAATTACTAATTTTCACTCTTTTGAAGTGAGCCCTGTTAGGAGCCAACCCTGTAAAAGGTTACAAAACACACTATTAGGTGTGAACCTATTAAAGGATTTAATCACCCTATTAGTAGTGGCCTTGTTATAGGTCTTGAGAATAATTCAATGGATTTTCCACCTTGTTAGAGGATTTGCAAATAGTCGTTAAGCAGGCTTTGTTAAGAGATTTAGATCATTGCTACAATGGTTAGAGAGTAACAATGAGATTACCTAATTTGACTGCAACCAATATGTTGATTTTAGATCTCTATTCTAGCTTGTACTTGATCCTTCATGATTGAATATGACTTTGATGCACCACAAGGATATTCTGCTTATCCTTCAAATTTGCTTCCTCTACTCATCAATAGATCTTCAATTACATCACCATAATTTGCACATACACTTCCTACTTTTCACTTGCACACTTTTAAATCACAACTTGACCTCATACTTATACCTTTCACTTTATCAAGTCAGCTCAAATATAACTTACAATAATCAATATTCATCACCTTAGTTGGCTGGAATCAATAGATAAGTCAATTAAGCTTAATTTAGCAAAATAAGAAAATCCTTCATTAGCTGACCTTGCTTGGTAGAAACTAACTCTGAAATGATTTTCTTTGTTAGCCAACAGAAGCTTGGTTAACAATACAAACTTATGAAAATTATTTGACAATTGAGTGAGCTTGGTTAGCACTGGCTCCATCTAGTTTTCCTTCATTATCTGAGTGAGCTCAATTAACACTCTCTATCTAAAAATTTTCCTTTGACGCCTAAGTGAACTCGATAGACACTACTTTCTAAACTAGGAAAATACAGGAATGCTCGGTAGACCCTGAAAACTATCTTGAATACCTAAGTGAGCTTCACATATACTAACTAATAATGATTATGACATTTTTGTAACATCAAAGACAACACACAATTAATCAATTTCATCCAATAGTAAATGAGGGTAGCTATGAAAATTTTTCCCAACATTATTTCATGAGTGACCCATGTGGATGTTATGTATGATGGAAAGTGGTTTTTGCGGACCACTGATACTTGCCCAATTCTTGTCAGTGTTATTTTCATCAACAAAGATGGGAAGACCAAGATTGGATTTACTAGTAGAATGGGGAACAAGATTGTAGCTCCAAAAAATCTTAAACTAAGTCATATGGATTAATATAATGTAAGAAATAACAAGTTTCACGATGTATAATTCTCTTTGGTTATCGATAGTTGCAAGCTGGAGGGGCATTTTGTTGCCAGTGATGGTAATTTTACTATCATTTGGAATTTCAAACAAGTTAGAAATAAAAATAATTATTTCTATAAGATCCAAGATTGGTTGAAAAGTTGTTACTATTACAAGAATTTTCCAAAAGATGAATCTGATGTTGATAGTAGATTCATGTATTAGAAATATATCATTACAGATAATCTTGAGGATCCTTTCATTGTTGCAAAACCTAAGAAAGTTAGCTCTTTTAGCATAGCATCTAGGAGGTAATTTTTTTTTACAATATTTTGATCTCTCATTTATTTTTAACTCCTAAATAAATTATGTGAAACAAACCACTTAAATATTTAGTGTTCCTTTTTAAATTTTTGCAATTCAATGCTGTGTATTTCTTGCCTTATGCAATACAATATACTTGGAAGGTCATATAAGTGTAATTGAATATATCTATAGGGGGTAATTTACTTCTTATTAGTCCATACAAATATGTGAGTTATTTTCTCCCTTCTTCATAGATAGTTATATTCTTCCCTATCAACTAGAGGAGATACAACCATGCTTGTCAAAGGGTTTCAAAGAACATCATATTCATATATATTTCATCAACCTAACCTCTTAATTCTATATTTCTTTCAAGTTTTCTACCATGTCATTTTGTGGTGATTCATTTGATAGCAAGTGTGCTTTGATTATTTTAACTATAAAAAATAATGAAATGATGCATATAGTCTATCATGTTTTAATGTACATCTTATAATGATAATTCTTTCCATAGGGTT
The DNA here is from genome assembly GCA_028749045.1 of Cupressus sempervirens. Classification (NCBI taxonomy): domain Eukaryota; kingdom Viridiplantae; phylum Streptophyta; class Pinopsida; order Cupressales; family Cupressaceae; genus Cupressus; species Cupressus sempervirens. The sequence continues at coordinate 889,550,211 of CM053789.1, forward strand.
CAAATTGAATTATTTTATAAAATTTGTATTGTAATGTTTCCATCGTTCATATTTCTAATATTATATGGATAGACTATGTGCTTATGAAGATTATGACACTCAAATAGAGAATAGTATATCATTCCTTGACGAAAAGTGATTGCTAATGCAAATAAAAATTTGGTGCCTCTTCAATGGTTTCTATAAATATTATTTGAAAAATAAAAAGTTATTTTTCTCTTATTTCATAGTGATATCTATTAGGGCCCTCACCCAAAAAAATTATAAACATAATGGGAGTTCCAACATATAGCTTGGAAAATGATAGACTAACCATTCAAAGAATAAAACACAAGAAAAGGAACCTAACTTCAAAAAATAACCATTAACCAAAAAACAATCACTGGCAAGGCCCCATCTACCAACTCTAAACCAAAAGGACCATCCCATCCAATCACTCTGTGCACTGTCACATCTTCTTTACCAATTGAATAAAATCTAACCCCATTACCCTTACAAGGCACATCAACTGTGGAAAATTTTATACTATTGACCTCCTCCCATTGTTTTTCTTTCACTAGTATCCCATAAACAAAATATGGCATGGTGAAAATACTAGACATCTACAGATTCCCTTGAGAATATATCAGCATAAGGATCTTCATGACTACTTAAGATACTACCACATGGTCAAAGTATCAAGAAAAGGGGACTAATCGGGCATAAAATCCAAATTTTTCTTAAGTCTCAAATAAGATTCTATATGCATGTTCTATAATACAAGAAAAGGCTCTTTCCACATCAATATTGCCTAAGATTTCATTGCCAAAATCAAGTCCTGAAAGTAATGCAAGAAAGCTACATCAAAGGAAGATCAACAAATTTGTTCATCTTGCTAACAATGTCAAAGCGTCCAACTAGGACAAAATATTTTATGATGACTGTTGATTATGTTAAGAGAATCAATTTTGACCATTATTTTCTTGAGACCAAGGGAAGAGGTTGATGAGATTTAAAAATTGAAGGGTAGTATATTGTGATTAATGACTATGTGTGTATTTTTATGATCATTAATATTAATGAAGATGTTTGATTTGTATTAGAAACATTACTTATACTATCTAAATAGTGTCTACTAAATGGATTCAGGGGATAATGACCTACATATCCAAGTCTATTCCACATTTCATGAATTATCTTAATATATTAAGGGACCATCACAAGTTTATTTTCAATGAAAGAATGTACTAACTATGATTGTGAGTATCATAATGATAGTTTGAAAAAAAAATCCCAAATTAGAGTGTATAAATACTATAAGATCCTTTTCTTGCAAGTAGAAATGATCAAAAAAATTATCAAAACCCTATTCAACTTCAAAAAATTGTGGAAAACTACAAATTCTTTTTATGATTTATGATTAATTTTTTCATATACAAGGGTTTGAAGATAAAAGACTTCACCTCTACCACAATTCATAATTTTAAGTAATAAAACTAAAATATCCCTTAAATCCTTGAAAATGTGAAGTCGTATATAAAATTATAAAAAATTATGTAAGAATTTAAACCATATTTGTGTAGCAATGCATCAACTAAAGATGGCAAAAAATGGGATTTCACAATTCCAAAGATAGTGAAGGTAGGATACTGAAGCCTCAGTAGATAGAAAACAATGCAAAATCAATCATCTAATTATAGCATAATATTTATATGACAAATAGAATCATTTTAAAAAAAATACTTAATTGACAAGAAACATAACAAAAAGGAACACTAGACCTTTTCTTTAACAAAAATATTGCTTTCTCCAAGATTATGTTGGGGTAGTCCCCAGCATTAACTACCTACGAATTGAGGAAGATATTCCTAAAACAAAAGAGGCACATAAAAAAATATTAATTATTTTTTATAAAATACCAAAATAAGATTATTAGGGTTATATATTCAAAGCTCAATTCTTAAGACATGACATTCTCCAAACTAGAACATATGGTATGCCAAATAGAAGAAAACAAAAATTAGAAGAAAACCATCAATCACATATCTCAATTATCATAATGATTTGAGGATACAAGGAAATTTATAATAGAGATAAGGGAAGAATTATTATTATTATAGACATTTTCCTATGCTAGGTTACCCTTTACTCTTCCCTTTCTAGCACACTGTCAAAATCTGAATGGGGGAGAAAAGTGTAGATTCCAATCAAGAGCCCTTTGAGGCATAGAATGCACTCTTTGATCTCTATAGGAATCCAACCTCTTAAGTGAACTTTTAGGAATCATATTTTTCATGGTGAAAGCTCCATATATTTTTCTTGAAATAACCATAAGTATCTTTTGGATGTACTTGGGCTTGTTTCTTAATGAGCATCCTCCTTGTTTTAGATTTTGAAAATGTGTTAAATATACCTCAAAATAAGATGACACCACCATCTTCTTCTTGGTTAGATGCTCACATGGATATGTCATGTATAATTTATTGGATCTACACTGTGAACAAGAAAACTCTTCCAACAATCTGTGAAAACCTTATCCTAACTCAAAACTGACCTAGTATAGCTCTAGACATAAACCAATTGTTAGTATTGTGGCATCTGACACAATAAAATATGAGCTATGACCAACCCTAGTAAGCTCAATAACCATTTTTGGTTCTTTTGACAAAAAAAACTCTTTCCAAAGTATCTAATTCACAAGATCCTCAAACTGTTTGCAAATACAAGATATGGAACATAAAATTTATTGGTGTTTTGATAGGTATAAAAACAATGGTCAGTTTTGAGATCTTTGGATATCACACATTTCAGTAGTTATCAAGAACTGCGAAGTGAACTTGTCTACATGTTTGGCCTAGAAGGCTAGCTTGAGGGCCCTTTAAGATCAGGTTGGCAACTTGTGTTTGTTGATAAGGAGAATGATGCACTTCTCCTTTGAGATGACCCTTGGTGGTATGTTATCTTGAAATTTGTTAAATGCTAAATTGAGATGCAATTGGTTAATTGAGTTGTGTTAGAAATGCTTTAGAATAACTGAGGGCGGGGGGGAGTGAATCAGTTATTCAAGGTCCAAATATCCTATTCAAACTTTTCACTAAGTATAGTGAACTCATTCAACCATTCATTCATCCATGCTTTAACTTATCTAATCAGCAAGTTATTCTAAATCAACATGCAAGCATAACACATAAGAAATCAACACATGACACAATGATTTACGTGGAAACCCAATTTGGGAAAAACCACCAGTAACATGCTACTCAATTCTCACTCTTCTGAAGTGGTTCCCTATGAAAGTCCTACCTTGTTAAAGGCTTACAAAACACTATTAAATGTGACCTTGTTAGAGGATTTACCGAACCTATTAGAAGTGGGCCTAGTTAAAGGACTTTAGAACATTCACTTGGAATGTCACCCTATTAAAGGATTTACAAATGGTTGTTAGGCAAACCTAAGTCCATAGGATTTTTAGATCTAATAAAATTGCTAGAGAGTATTAGAAAATCTTGACTTGACTACAACATACAACTTATCTTATAGATCTCAAATCACTTCTCAGCTCATACCCTTGACTAGCCTTCAATCTCTGCAACTCTTGACAGCTTGTCCTTCTTTCAAGCTTTGTCTCCTTGAGTCTCCACACTCAATGTACTAATGCAATCATCTCTTCATGACCACTCATAGAAGTAGAGCCTCTGTTCTCTTCCTTCTCCTAGATGTCTACTCCTTGACACCCTTCTACTCACTTCATAGATTTGGCTCTTCTGCAACAACAATATTAGCAGCTCTTTGCTTCTTGGTCTATGACTTCTTAAATAGAAGTCTTGGAGTACCTTTTCCCACTTGATTCTTCCACTTTTCAATTTCAATTTGCATGGATTAGGTAGGATTCATTGCATCTAACCCATATTTTATTTCCTCTAGAAACTTCTTGAATAATCCTTTAGAATTCACCCAAAAATGGTTTACATAGGATTTTGTGCCTCCAACTCATCATCCTTATCTTCCAACTCATTCAAAAAATTCAATGTAACCACTATGTCAACTTAGATTTAGTGAATCTTTTTCATTTGAAATAATGCAGCAGCTTTGCACTATTGAAATACGGGTGCTCAACACATACTGTGTTACTCGGCATCAACTGTGTTTTTCTTGATGCTTGGCACCTGAAGATCACTTGACACCAACTGAAAATTTTTTGATGCTTGGCACCTAATCTTATTTGACACATGAAGATCACTCGGCACACACTAGAAATTTCTATTACTCAACTTCTACTAAGAATTTTATCTACTTCAACTAACTTTCTCGGAACCCACTAAAGATCTTAGTTTAAGCTTTGCAATCAACCTTGAAATAGCTTCTTCCTCCAATGTTTCTAAGTGTGACCACCCTCTGTATCTTTGAGTATGTCATCAATACATTACTTAACCATTGTCTTAACTAATCCTTGCATTTCATTACAACATCATAACTCAACCTTTTCCTTAGGTGCTCTTGTTACATCTTGTTGATCAAATCCTCTTCATCAATCAACCAAGTGATAGTACTTAGATCTTATAAGTGGTGCAGGAGCATGTCTACGACAGGAAGTTTAGTGGTGATAGGAAGATAACATGCAACATTATTTATGCAAAATTATATTGCGATAGGAAGTTTGGTGGCGATAGGAAGACAACCTGCAATATGACTAAAATGTAGGGCACAAAGCAAATATCAGAAAGTTTTGAGTTTAAAATCTAAAATTTGAAATGTTTGTGTGTGTGAGTTTAGAGTTTTATGTTTTAAAATAAATGTCTTTTTTTGTGGTGGAAATGTTTAGGTGGCATTCTTATAAGCCTACCCAACATTATTCACTTAGGACTTAGTATGAGTTTATTTTAGTTCATTTTGGGTGTGTTAAAGGTTTCTAATTTTCGAAAAATTTTATGGGAAAAATCAAAAGGAAGAAAATGATGAATATTCCTAAAGCATCATGTGTAGGCATTCAAAATGTAACCGCCATAAGAAAGCTATGATGGTTTTTTGGGAGTTACATTAGAAGGTTTTTCAAAAAGAGAAAGAGTGCTTATTGTAAGGGAGATTTTTGGATAGAGATTTTTTTTTGGGAGAAAGTGAATAGAATGAAGTTCTTGAGTTTTCCTGTAATTTTCTTAAGTGTCTAGTGTTGTACAGATGTGAGTGTGTAGTATTCTACATACATTTTTCTATTTGTATTTAGATCAACATCTTGGAAGAAATTTGAAAATTAGATTTTAATAGTTTAATATTTTCTTATTTTTCATTTCCTATCAGTCGGATCTCTCTATTTTTTTGAGAGTGGTCTTTGCATGGGGGTTTTCTAAAGATCCTCCAATGGTCTTTGTCAGCCATTGGAGGATCCTCTATAATTTCATGCATTTATTTATTTTTGTATTGTAGTCTCATATCAGGTTACAAGAAAACCTAGTTGTAATGCAGATTTGAAAGGGCAACATCTTCATGTGTTGACCCTAATTTCATTAAATTTATATGCATTTGCTGAAATCTACATTCATGCATGTGAAGCCTAAAGTCATGTATTTGATTTTCTAAAGGTTCTAAAATCTCTTTGCATCAATAAGAAAATATCATCCCTAAACATAGTAGGTTTAACATCAATGATAAAACAATGATTGAAAACATTCTCTTACAACAATCTCCCTCTTGGATCTTCAACAAAAATGAGCTTTTCAATCAGATTTCCAACAATCTCCCTCTTTGGCATTGATGGCAAACCAGACTAATCAACCATCAAACTAAACTATTCAACCACAAGCTTACTAGATTAGAACAACAAGTCAAATGCCAAAAAGTAAAGTGTAACATCACATCTCCTTCTACTATTCTAATTGCTTCATTTTAGCTTCTACCTCTTTGCTATTGTATCCTTGTTCTTTTTCTTTTTCCCTTAGTATTGCTCAACTTCTACTGTTCTAATCAACATCTTACAACTTCTCCTTCTATCTTCTTTGATTAGCTTTAAACATCTTCTCCCTCTTTTCTAATTCTTTATCTTCAACACTTGTTGGTCAGTTGTACATCTTCTCCCTCTTTGAAAATAATGCCAAAGACATATTAGCATCTTTACTATGCAAGTGTAGCTTTTATAGGTTTATTCAATGTCTCCTTCTATCACCTTTCTTGTGACTAATTTAAAATTTCAGCACTTCTACTTCTTTAGGCATGGATCCCAAAGTAAACATCCTCTGCATCAATGTATGAAATCCTCAACATTTAGCTTATTTGATGCAAGGCATACTTGCTTTTTGGTTCAAGTAGCCTTTGCTATGGGTATCACCCCTAACTTACCTCTAAGATACTCAAAAGCATCTTTTAGTAGTGCTTTTGTGAATATATCAAAAATCTATTCTTTTGAGCTAACATATTCCATCTTCAATTATTTGTCTTTCACCAGCTCTCTTACATAGTGATACTTGATTGCAATATGCTTAGTTTTAGCATGCATTACTGGATTCTTTGATATGTTAATAGCACTTTTATTATCATAATAAAGTATCATAGGCTCAATTATCTCTTCCTTCATACTTTGTAGCTAATATTTGATCCATACAATATTGGTGTAGTTTATAGCAGTTGCCACATATTCAGCTTTAGCAATGGATTTTAAGGTGCAACTTTTCTTTTTGCTGGTCCAAGTAATCAACCTTTTTCCTAAGAAAAGTACTCCTCCATTGGTTCTTTTTATACCATCAATGTTACCTCCCCAATCTACATCAGTGCAAGCTTTCAATTCAAATTTTTCACTCCTTTTGTAGTACAAACCAAAGTCATCAGTTCCTTTCAGGTATCTCAATATTCTCTTCACTTCCATTAAGTGATTTTCTCTTGGATTTGTAGAAAATCTTGCTACTGTTCCAATAGCTAATGCAATGTTTGGTCTACTATGTACAACATATTTCAACTTTCCAATCATAGACCTATACAATGTCTAATTTACTTTAGTAGACTCATCATTCTTGGAGAGCTTATGGCCTATTGCCATTGGTGTGCTGACTAGTTTTGAGTCTTCTAGCCCAAATATTTTGAGTACTTCCTTGATGTATTTGGATTGGGTTACAAATATGCCATGCTTCAACTAATGTACTTGTAATCCAACAAAGAATTTGATTTCTCCAAACATTGACATCTCAAATTCATGCTTCATTTGATCAACAAAATCTTTGCATAAAATATCTTTTCCTCCAAATATTATATCATCAACAAAGATTTTTGATATCAAAATGTCTTTACCTTCCTCAACTTTGATGTACAAGTTGTTGTTGTCATCTATTCTTTCAAATCCTATCTTCACAAGATATTTGTGCAACATCTCATACCATGCTCTAGGTGCTTGCTTCAATCCATAAAGTGCTTTGTATAGCTTCTAGACCATCTCCTTTTTCTTCTCATCAACAAATCCCTCAAGATGTTCTATGTAAACTTTTTTTTCTAGTATACCATTCAAAAAAGTAGACTTTACATCAATCTAGTAAACTTTGAAACCTTTGTATAAAACATATGCAAGTAATGTTCTTACTCCTTCCATTCTTGCAACAAGGTCAAATGTCTCTCCATAATCCAATCCTTCTTCTTGTGCATAGCCTTTGTAAACTAATCTGGCTTTGTTTCTTGTTATCTTACCATTCTCATCAAGTTTGTTTCTAAACACTGATTTGGTACCAATCACATTCTTATCAATTGGTCTAGGAACTAGAGACCATGTTTTATTCTTCTCAATCTAATATATCTCTTCTTTCATGGCTTTATACTAGTCATCATCTTGTAGTGCATCTTTCACTATTTTGGGTTCAACCTTGCTTAGTAGACATGATTCATTCTTGAACCTATTTCTTCTCATTAGTTTGGCATCCTTGTCACCAATGATTTGATCTATAGGTTGATGTTTTCTCACATACTTGGCTAATCTGGGTTCATTCCTTCTTTCCATGTTTAATCCTTTAGCTTCAAAGTCATTTCATTCTTCTTCATCTAGCATTTCATCATTCTTTTCTTGCATACTATTTTTAGAATCAGAATGTGCATTTTCTACATTTTGCAACTTGGCTTCTGAATGCAACTTGGCATTTACAGGCTGAGACTCAATAGATACTAAAGTTTTTTGTTGATTCCCAACTTGATTTATAGCATTGTCTTCAATTGTCATTCCTTTATAGAAGTATAGAAAGGATCTATAATCCTCTATTTTCTTTGACTCATCAACCTAAACTTCTTCATGCTCATCAAAATTTACATTTTCACTCTCCACAACTTTGTTAGTGTTAACATTCAAACACATATATGCCTTACTTCTAGTGGAGTATCCAAGAAATATGCCTTCATCACATTTTGCATCAAACTTGCCATTTCTAGTATCTTTCAGAATATAGCATTTACAACCAAATATTTTGAAATTTTTTACATTAGGTGAATGACCATAGCATAATTCAAAAGGTGTTGCATTTTTACCTTTCTTGACTTGAACTCTATTTAGTGTGTAGACTACAGTACTTATAGCTTCTCTCCAGTATTTTAGTGCAACATTTTTCTCCATCATCAAGGTTCTAGCATAGTCAATCATTGACCTATCCCTCCTTTCAGCAATACCATTCTATGGTGGACTTCTTGGTGTTGATGTTTTCCTTTTGATACCTTTGTCTCTATAGAATATTTCAAACTCCCTTGATGTGAACTCACCTCCTCTATCTAACCTTAGACATTTAAGGTTCTTTCCTATTTCCTTCTCAATTCTAGCCAAATACCACTTAAACATTTGGAATGCATCAGATTTTTTCTTTAAGAACATAGCATTCATCATCCTAGAGTAGTCATCTACAAATAGAATTATATATTCATCTCCTAGGTAGCTTTGCACTTCTATTGGGCCACATAAGTCTATATGAACTAACTCTAGTACTTCATTGGAAGTGTGTGTTTTTCTTTTGAAACTAGACTTAGTCATCTTCCCTAGTTGACATTGTTTGTACATTGTGTTTTCAGGTTTCTTCAACTTGGGCAATCCTTTGACTTTCTTTTTCTTGCTAATGCTAATCAAATTATCAAAGTTAATATGACACAGCCTTTTATGCCATGACCACACATCATCAAGTCTAACAACAAGACATGTTGCATCTTCCATATCTAGGTAAAATAGATTACTCCTAGTTTGTTCACCTTTTCCTATCAACTTTCCATCAATGTCATAGATCTTGGCAGTTTTATTTCCAAATTCAATTTTGCAACCTAAATTTCCTAACTATGATACACTCAAAAATTTCTAGTTCAATCCTTCAACATAGTATGCATTATTACATGAAATTTTCTCTATAAGTTTGATAGAGCCTTTTCCTTTGATTTGACATGGGGCAACATTACCAAATCTAACACTATTTCCATCATACTAACTAAAGGTAATGAACTTACTTTTGTCTCTTATCATGTGATGTGAGCATCCATTGTCTATGATCCACTTGTCATTGTTGTTCACACAGGTAACCAATGTTGTTGCTTCATCTTCATCTTTGTTGGATTCATGCTTCATGGCTACATAGACTACTTCATCATCATTTTCATTAGAGTCTTCTTCAACAATGTAGCATCTCTTGCCTTTCTCTTTGTAATCTTTGTTGTCATCTTCTCTTTTGTTCTTGAACATATTTCCTTCTTTTTAGTTCTTCTTCTGTGGACATCTTGCAGCTATATGGCGTACTTCATTGCAATTGAAACATATGATAGGGAGCTTACCTTTGAATTTTTCTTTACCACTATGGAATCTCCTAGCCAGTAGTGCATCTAATTGTTCCACATCTTCTTCATCTATGTTGCTATCACTAGATGCATGTTTTCCTTTTCTTCTTTTCTTTCTTGATGCATCCTCCTCAGTATATTTTATTGTCATCTTGGCCTTGAAAGTAGATTCAAGATTCTTAGGTCTGTAGTTGTCAAAATTAGATAGGTCAAATGCACTAAGTCTTCCAACTATTCCTTCAAAGGTTAGTGTGATCCCTTGTACACACCTTAGCTCTTGGATGGCTGAAACTCTAATAGCATAGATAGGAAGCAAAGTTCTTAAGTATTTGTTGATAGGTATTTCTTCTTCTAATTGTCCACGTAGACTTCTTATTACACTCACCACTTCTTTCATTCTTGTAGTGTACTGAGTAGTATTTTGACCTTCATCCATCTTCATGTTATCAAACTTTCCTCTTAAGCTTTATCTCTTTGCTCTCTAAACATTTTGATCTCCTCCATAGATTTCTAACAAGGTTTTCCACATTTTGAATGAAATTTCATAGTCTTTGATGTCATCATATTCTGCATAGTTAAGTGTAGAGGCAATCTCCAACATTTCTTGGTTATGCTCATTTTTATTCAAATCATCTACAATGAGAGGTCCTACTAGAGTTACATGTTCTATTCCGATTGAGGTTTGTGCATAGTCACCTATTGGTCCAAGGTGCAATTTCATTAGACTACCATGCAGAAAAGTTGTCTTTGTTGAGCTTGGGAACTTCTCTCTTGGACATCTTGATCGTTCTACTTCTACTACCTTGAAATTATATCAGTAGATAGCTCTGATACCAATTGTTAGAAATAATTTAGAATAACTAAGAGGGGGGGGTGGGTGAATCAATTATTCAAGGTCCAGATGTCCTATTCAAACTTTTCACTAAGTATAGTGAACTCATTTAACCATTCATTCATGCATGCTTTAACTTATCTAATCAGCAAGTTATTATAAATCAACATGCAAGCATAACACATAAGAAATCAACACATGACACAATGATTTATGTGGAAACCCAATTTGAGAAAAACTGTCAGTAACATGCTACTCAATTCTCACTCTTCTAAAGTGATGCCCTATGAAAGGCCTTCCCTATTAAAGGCATAAAACACACTATTAAATGTGACCTTTTTAGAGGATTTAACCACCCTATTAGAAGTGAACCTGGTTAAAGGACTTTAGAACATTCACTTGGAATGTCACCCTGTTAAAGGATTTACAAATGGCTATTAGGCCAACCTAAGTCCATAGGATTTTCAGATCTAATACAATTTCTAGAGAGTATTAGAAAATATTTACTTGACTACAACATACAACTTATCTTGCAGATCTCAGATCACTTCTCAGCTCATACCATTGCCTGGCCTTCAATCTCTGCAACCCTTGACATCTTCTCCTTCTTTCAAGCTCTATCTCCTTGAGTCTCCACACTCAATGTAATAGTGCAATCATCTCTTCATGAACACTCATAGAAGTAAAGCCTCTATGCTCTTCCTTCTCCTAGATGTCTACTCATTGACACCCTTCTAATCACTTTGCAGATTTGGCTCTTCTACAGCAACAATATTAGCAGCTCTTTGCTTCTTGGTCTATGACTTCTTAAATAGAAGTCTTAGAGTACCTTTTCCCACTTGATTCTTCCATTTTTTAATTTCAATTTGCATGGATTAGGTAGGATTCATTGCATATAACCCATATTTTGTTTCCTCTAGAAACTTCTTGAATAATCTTTTAGAATTTTCCCAAAAATGGTTTACATAGGATTTTGTGCCTCCAACTCATCATCATTATCTTCCAACTCATTCACAAAATTCAATGTAACCACTATGTAAACTTAGATTTGGAAAATCTTGATCATTTGAAATAATGTAGTAGCTCAACACTATTGAAATACTAGTGCTCACCACATACTATGTTACTCGGCATCAATTGTGTTTTTCCTGATGCTTGACACTTAAAGATCACTCAACATCAATTGAAATTTTTTTGATGCTCGACACCTAATCTTCATTCAACACATGAATATCACTCAGCACACACTAGAAATTTCTATTACTCAGCTTCTACTAAGAATTTCCTTGGCTTCAACTAACTTGCTCGGAACCCACTAAAGATCTTAGTTTAAGCTTTGCAATCAACCTTGTTACAACTTCTTCCTCCAATGTTTCTAAGTGTGACCACTCTCTGTATATTTGATTATGTCATCAATACATTACTTAAGCATTGTCTTAATTGATCCTTGCACTTCATTACAACACCATAACTCAACCTTTTCCTTTAGGTGCTCTTGTTATATCTTGTTGATCAAATCCTCTTCATCAATCAACTAAGTGATAGTACTTGGATCTTATAAGAAAATATCATCCCTACAAATAGCAAGTTTGACATCAATGACAAAACAATGGTTGAATACATTCTTTTACAACAATCTCCCTCTTTGATCTTCAATAAGAATGAGCTTTTCAATTAGATTTCCAATAAGTTGTGCTTTTCATCATTCTCAATCAATCAAGCGTAATAGTTAATAAGTGTTGAAATTTGATTAGTTTTCATCTGCCAACTCTCAATTATCAATTTCCATCATCTAATTTAATTGAGAGAAAGAGGTATTTCTAGGTGTACTAGAAGAAAAGGTTTGAAGAATTGGAATGTCTTTGGGATTCAAGACATTGTTTGCAATATCCAAAAGTACTGATGGCATCATTCTTAGAGTGACAACTAACACTAAATTAGAAAAGTGTATTTGAACCCTAATTAAATTTGTATTTTTCCTCTATTAAAATTGTTATAATGATATAATGGATATGTCCACTTAGTCGAGAATGTGAACTGTGAGCTGTTATAATATATGACAGGCACTATATGTTACCAAGATGAAGATGGAATCATTTTATTCTTCTTATTTAAACAAGTAACTTTTTTCTAGTCTATTGTATGCGATGTTTTATGTTTCCTTTGTTATACTTTTTTTGGTAGTTAAGAGTAATAAATGTAGCATAATTTTTGCATTATTTGGCATTCTTTGATAAAAGGAGGTGTTGGTTTGAATTTTTGCATTATAAATTTTTGATGTCTGGAATAGAAAATTCAGATTGTCTCCATTAATGGTGAATGGGATTTCTAGCTAAGTCGCATTTTGTTAGCCTCTAAAAATTTTTGTTAAACCCTTGTATCCTATTCCTTTTAATTTTTTCCTTGGCACGAAAATTTTTAAAATAGGAGGATAAGTGAATGTTTCTTTTCTCGCCCATGTTGAGTTAGTTTTACCCCACCATCGGATCCTTTTGAATCTACGGTCATTGTTAACTCGCTATGGAAAAATGCTCGACTGATAAGTATAGTGAGTTAATGAGTTGATGACACATGTCTGTGATGCTGAAGGATGAAATCTAGCACCGAGAATTAATGTTAAACATAAGATAAATTTTGGCACATACTGTATCCCAGGCTTGTTAGTCTTGAGAATAGCCACACGTGAAGAAAACTGTGAATGGTGTCACTGGCATCCAAGTTTTTCTGGCATTCACTAAGTCACTATCAAAAAAATCCATGCGACTCATTGGTGGCAACATAGTGAATGCTCGAATTTTGGCAAAAGGGCAGTGTTCTCCTAAAAGGTTGATATGACCATGAAATTTCCCACCCATCATTAGAAATGTGCACGGCCACCTTCTCTGACACCAGCATTTATTGGTGGGATTTTTAGTCAGTGTGTGTTTTATTTTCTATCACTAGAAATGAGAATCCATCAAAGGTTGCTATAATCACTAGTTGGAATAAATACCACTTTCCCAGTAGTGACTTAGCAAGGACCCGATCATTGGAAAACATGGCATTCTTTTATAATAGGAAGTGATTTTGAGGATCTCAAAGAAAATCTTGTGTAGATTTTGCTTTTATTTCTACAAGTGGAGCTTTATGTCCCAGTGTTTGTCTACCAAGAGGTCGCTAGCCAGATTTTTTATTTTTTTGTTGATACTGATGTGGTGACTCGCCTAAAAATCACAAACGTGGCAAGAACAAGAACGTGTGATGTCATTAACAGATAAAAGGAGTACATGTGTGCACTAGCATGTTCAGCCATCTTAGCAATAGTTGTCTATGGACCCACTCCCCATGTACAAAGCACAGAAAGAATTCTGCTATTTGGATCAAACCAGGATCAAAGGCCATTGTTAGCTCACTACAAAAAATGCTTGAAAGTTAGGCATAGCGAGTTAGCGAGTGATGGCCCACCACTGTTGCAGTAAGTTGCTATCCACAAGATCAAGTATTAATCAATGGTGCTTGTTAACACACTATGAAAAGGTGCTTGAAAGATAAGTATAGCGAGTTAACAAGCGACAAACCCACCATTGTGTTCTTAAAATTTGCTTCGAATATATGTCGTATGATCAAAGCAAGATCATTGACTATCGTTGGCTTGCTATGAAGAGATGTCTGAAAGATAAGCATAGCGAGTTAACAAATTGATGACATGTGTCCTTGGTTGTCCATGGGCCTAGTTTGAAATGCCAGCTTTGAAGGAAAGATACAAATGGAGGTAGTTTATTAGTTTGACTGCCAGCATGCTAAAAGGAACATTGAGTCAGCCTAGTTTTCATTCTGGGATCATAGGATTTTTCAAGGATCAATAGTGCAAATTTAAAAAAGAAGTGTGATGCTACTCTATTTTCCTATTATGTCCATTTATGATGAATGAAAGCTTCATGTGTGAAAAAATAGACTATAATACAAAAAATTTTCATTCATTCCAATCCCACATCAACAAAGATTTCATATTTTTTAAACATAAGAACCTGTCGATCACATTGTGCTAAGCTTGGTAAAGACGTGAAGCAATTCCACATCTCTTCGAGAGCAACTACAGAAGTTCAAAGAAGGATAATTCTAGAGAATCAAGTAAGTACTCACACATAACCTCTGTGACATTCCAGTTCCCATTATTACAATCAAGATGCCTCCTATGAAAGCATTTTCTGGGCAAGTTAACTATATGGACAGGAATGTCCACGATGATTTGTTAGAATTACTCCCAGGATCCACTATAGAGCCTACACAGGTTAAGAAGTTAATTTCATTAAACCCTAGGCTTAAAGTTTTTGATGGCTTATATGACAAGGGGAACTAGGTTAGGGATGCAGTAACTACTCAAACTGGCCTTGTTTTGTTTAAGAAGTGGTTCTCAAAAAAGAAGTTGTTTTCCCCTCATGCTAATATCTGGAATTTTGATTTGGGAAAGCTAGTAGTTCTAAGTGTTTTAATGGATTATGATTTTCTAGAAGACATTGCCAAAAATTATGATCAAGCCATTATGCACAAACAAGAAAACCCAAGTTAGATATGCATGATTCACGTCGAGTTCACCAAATGTAGGACCAGAAAAAATGGGCTAAAAGCATAACATACTATGAGAAAATCACAAACTCAATAATCATACGTTAGCACCCACTAGTCTACCATGAAAGCTAAACTAAACAAAAGAAAGCAAACATAATCAAAAACTCTCTTTTCTGTTTGTAGCTCCCATGTCCTTCTTTCTTCTCCAAATGATTGTAGCTCCAAAGTTTCCTATAGCGCACACAAAATTGAAGCAAAAGCCTATGATAGTGATAATGCCATGAGAATACTTGAAGTGTGATTTTATGTGAGAGAGAGAATGCAAAATGCAAATTAGTAAAGACTCAAAAACTAAAAGATTCAAGGATTCAAGACTTAAGCATTCTAGGATTCAAGAGACCAAGGACCCAAAATGAGAGAAAGAGTGTCCATTTTATAATTTTCATTTAGGGTGAGAACATTATATTTGTCACCCATAGACATGTGATGTGGCAAGAGATTCTTATGACACATATGACGGAATATGCCAAAAGTAGGATTCTATGACACATGAGAGTCAAATTTGGAAGAGAATCTATGACACGTCATAAGATTCCTCAACCCACTTAAAGCCAAGAATCTATGACGAATAAACCAAATAGGGACATGCGTAAGAGGTAATAATAATTCCTATGACGCATATGACAGAATATGCCAAAAGTAAGATTCTATGACACATGAGAGTCAAATTTGGAAGAGAATCTATGACACATCATAAGATTCCTCAACCCACTTAAATCCAAGAATCTATGACGAATAAGCCAAATAGGGACATGCGTAAGAGATAAAAATATTTGATTATGAAAAATCTCAGCCAAGTGTCAAAGGAGAATCCATGAGGTGTCACATCCAAGTGTCATGATGATGAAATATTTTATGGAATATTTGAATTAAAAATCCTTTTATTCCACAAAATAAGAATTAGTAGAAAATGGAATTAATGATGGAAAATGGAACTTAGGAAATTGTAAATTTCCATGGTTTGCAGATAATGAATCAATTAATTAATAAAATTAATTAATTGAGGATAATAATCAGGGAGAATAATTAGTGAGAATAATAGAATTAAATTATGGGTTATTTAATCCTATAGAGAAAATTAGTAGATGATTGGCCAAATTGATTAAATGAATGTGACCGTATCTTTTGATGAAAATGTGACAATGATGGATATCAAATAAGATGATGAAAAGGTAGACCAAAACCATGGTCAAATTAATTGAAATTGATAACATGCCAAGGACACATGACATGAATAAATTGATATGTAACATTTAATCAACATTGTAAATGCTACAGGATTGAAATTGATTGATAAGGTTCGATCACAATAACACTGATGCACATTGTCAATATTATTAAAATGGTTGATGATGCCATGATCTAACATTGAAAGCCTCAACAACGTCAAAGATTGAATGACATGAATGATATTTTGACCTAGCACTGAGAGCCATGACAGTACTAAGGTCAAATTGAAAATATTGATAGGTTGATAGGTTTCCAAGGCACTGAAAGCCACAACAATACCTAGGAGTCGGACAAATGATGATTGATTTGGGATGTTTGATACATTTTGGGTTGATTAGGACTGATTTTGAGTGATTTTGGGTTGATTTGGGGTGATTTCGAGTTTATATGAAATTGATGTGAAAGGGGATACAAATGACAAAATATGGTCAATCTGGCCAAAAGATCAAAGTTAGTAGAATGAGAAAATGGGACAAATTAGTATGAAGAAGTGATGAGGTTGTAGATGTGAACCATTTTTGAGCATCTAAAAATTGTTATTTGATTCTCATCTTGATAAGGCCAGAGACATCATAAGGAGGTTGGTTTTCACTCCTAATATAGGAGCTGGTCAAATAATTGTACAAAGAAAGCCTAGTTACACTGTAATTCAAAACAAAAGGGCTCCTGTAGATAAGGGCAAACAAATAATGGGATCCACAAGTACAACCCTAGAGGAGAGACCTGATGAACCTAGTCCCAAGAGGTAGAAGGTAATAAGAGAAGAGAGGTCTCAAGTCAAGGAACGTTCACCCACTCAATCTCCTTTGAGGATTGGAGAAGAATAGCTCACAAGTAAGCAAGTTGAGGAGATGGGATCACACATATGTATTTTTATTACTCAAGCAGAATTGGATGAAGGTAACCCTCCAGAGCCTCCTCTACCGAGTCTCGACCTAACAATAGCTGATTATAGAGGAAGGGAATTAGACCCTATATTAGAATAGGCAAGTCATAAATTTTTGGTTGATGACAGTTTTGTGAAATCTAGGGCTTTTTAGTAGTTTGCCTAGAGAGCAAACATGAATATGTTTGAGGAAAAGTGCAAAAAAATAAAAACAAAGAATTCAAAAATGGATGAAGCCTCCATCCAAGAACAAATAAAGGAACAAATGATGCAAGAGTTCCAAAACATTACCCCTGAAGAGGGAAGGCAAATGGTAAAGACTTCTAACATACTATTGTTTCCTAATTGGGATATTGTGGATGCATTAATTTTCAATTCTGTTTCAAATGGATTGGAGTTGCAAGACCCAAATAAAAAGGACCTTCAAGGCACTACATTTATTGAAGATCAAGCTGCATTAGTCAGTTGGTCATTGAAGAGAGCATCTAGAGCCACATCATCGCAACCAGATGAGTCTGGATTAATGGGGAATATACTTGTGAGAAGGGTTGGTGACACCTCCCATGTACAAGCAACATACTAGAATGTGGATTCTTCCAAGTTTCTTTTGCCCTCTACTAAGAATGAGGAACAAGTCATGTTTGAATTATAGAGCAAGTATGAGACAGTTAAAAGCCTGTTAAAAGTCATTAAAAGAACCTTGGATGATATGCAAGAAAGGTTGGATGAATTAGTAGGGCTAATTGAGACCAGGAGAGAGGCATCTCTAAAGAATCAAAAGTTGCAACTACAAGTTAAGCCACTCTATGATAAAAGAATGGTAATCAAAAAGTTTGAAGATGGAGATCTAGTCTTAATGTGGAATGCTAGAATTGAAGATAAAGGGAAACATGGAAAATTTGATCCTATCTGGTTAGGCCCTTATTTGATTGAAACTACTTGGGGTAAGGATTCTTGGTTTTGGGTGAGAGGGAAAGATGTACTCAAACTATTTGTAGAATATCTCTATAGATAATGTCTTCTTGGTTTTGGGTGAGAGGGAAAGATGTACTCAAACTATACCAATAGATAGATTTTATATAGGTGCACAAGCAAGGTTGGGATTTTGTTACCGCTACTAGGGGAAAATCCTTTGGATTTTCCTAGAAGGGATAGGATAAAGGAGTATTCCCATAGGGTCTCTCAATTAAAGTGACTTGAAGACAAGAGGTTGTGATTTTTCATAATTCACAAAATCCCTTTGTATTTGAAAGTATTTTTGCATCATCAAAAATTGATCAAATCACTTAATACTATGACAAAATTGCATAGAATTAAGTCAAATCTTAAGATTGTACCATATCTTAAATCACTAAGTTTAATCTTCCACTAGACATGCAAAAAAAGAAATTTTTGACTCCCAAAGTTTCCCTTGAGAGGTAGTGGCCTCTATGGAAAGCATAGTGAGTGGAGGGACACTTATTGCATCTCTCTAGATGAGCTTCACAATTCTAGAAGTTGTCTCTTCATTGAATGGAGGGGAAAAGGGTATATAGAGGTTTTGAAAAAAATCAAGGTGATGTACCATAATTATAACTAAGCAAATAACATACTTCACCAAGGTATCAAGGCATGGAATGGACCCCTCCAACAAGAAAACAAATATTGATCTCTTAAGGATGGAAATCTTAAACATAGAAAATAACATGTGATAATAAATACTAGTAGAAAAGTAGATTGCGTAGTCTAATCAAAAAATATCCATATTGGTGTATTAAATTATTAGTTTGCATAGAATATATTCATAAAGATAACAGGATTTTAAGTAGAGACTAAAGGTCTAAGGAACGATTGATTATATTGAAAATATTAAAACTTGACTACAATCTTAAGGCTTTACAAAGAGGAATCATCTTGATTTTAGTAACCATTTCTAGTTTTTACTCTCATACTCTCTTTGTAATTATTTCCCCTCCCCATTTTAAAGGTTTGGGTGTAGTGTGTTGGATGTGGTCGTAGGTAATATGAAATTTTTTAGTCATAATTTTTTGCATTTACCAAGTGCTTGTCATCCCCTTCCCATCCTATGAACATAGTATGCCAGTATAATGGATATCTAGTTGAGGTAGTGGAACATCACATGGGCCATAAGTATTTCACCATTCCTCTATAGAAGGTGGTAAGCATTTGAATTTGGTGGAAACTAAAATATTAGTGAATAAAACCTCCCCATCTACAGTCATCACCATGTGTGTAGATGCATCACAACATTAGACCCGTGTTGAAAATTTGTAAGTGTTTCATGTAGAGCAATACATGTCCCACATTGTTGAGAGAGATGAATAGTATGGACATGTGGTGCATATGTGGGTTTCCCATAGAATTTCAAGGAGAATAACCCTATGAAGATGTGTAATCTTCCAAGTGGTAAAATCCACAATTATCCTTTTGATCATTAATATTTAATTATAAATCTTAGTCACCATGGATCTATTTCATGGTATAGTGAAGTTTTAATTCATAGTACCTTCAGATGGAACTTAAGAGGGAGAAAGAGGTAGATATGGAATCAGACAAAGAAAGGGGTATGGTTCACAAAGAAAGAGAGATAAGGAGGTAGGGAGAGAGGTAAATAGGGAGGGAAATAACTAAAGATGGCAGAGATATAGAGGTAAGCAATTTCAAACCTACAGATTTAGAGGTGAGAGACCTAGGGCGAGAGATAGAGGAGGATAGTGGTGGGTAATGAGATATGAAGGGAGAGGTAAAGAGGTAAAGAGGGAGGGAGGAAAATATATAGATAAAGAGAGAAAGGGTAGGAATGAAATCTAGTTATGGATAGATTGGAGAGATAAAATAAGAGTGAGAGAGAGAAGAAAGGGGGAACACAAAGGGAGGAAATGATAGAGATACTAGTAAGGAAGGAGAGAGAATATGAGAGAAGGAAGAATAAAGAGAGAGCATGTATAAGAAGGAAAGAAAAGGTAGAAATGTATTCACTAAAGGACCTAAAGAGGAGAGAGGGGAGAGGGGAGAGAGATAGAGAGAGAGGGAGAGATGAGTAGGAGGGAAATATCTAGAGGTGAAAATAATGAGTGAGAGGGAGGTGTGGTCATGAAGAGAATAGAGATGGGGGAGAAAAATAATAGGAGAGAGAGAGAGGAAGAAAGAAAGAAAAGGAGAGATCTAGAGATGGGGGAAAGAGGCTAGAGAGGGAGGAGAGTGAGAGGGAGAGATAGAGGGGAGTATCAACATTGGTGTGGTATTGTAAAATTGTACCTCATATACTAACTAGTATATGATGCTTCTACCTTAGTGGAATGAGAAAATTCTATACAAGATTCTATCTTCCTAATTTTCCCTTATCCTTTTCTATTTGAATTTTTGGCCATGTGGATTAGTATACATGCCACAAAGGCATCTACAAAAGATATACTCATCTTGTATATATCTAAATGTTCGGTGAGTTTTTAGGATATCACAAATGTCACCATTACAATGTAATGCCTCCTACCACCATCCACTTTGAGAATCCTTCCAGAAGCTTAAAACTTCAATTGTTCATTTCATTTATTCTTCTTTAGGCTTCTTGGATACTCTCTTTATCTCTACTAGATTTTTCACATCATCTCTCACACTTTATCAATAATTTTATTGTATTAGTAAAGTTTACAACATATTGACTTCATTATCTTCATCATCTTACCTTCATTCCATTGAGCTCCATCTTCATGGCCTCAATGGGGAGTTTCTCCATGTCATTTCCTTCTACATTTTGTCAACCATTTTATATTATTTTGATCTTAAACTTTTAATATTTTAATAAATACCTTGTCTATTGTATTATGATTATTTATCACTATCTATATCATCTATTTGGTTTTTGAGGGTAGAAACACAAAAGTAGGGACTTGACTGAGGCAAGTATCAAAATAATCTCCTAACAATTTCATTATTTTTGTGTGTGTGGGTTTTTTAGAAAAGTTGGAGCTCTTGGGATTATTCTACCTCCTTTAATTTTGAATGTATTTTATTTTATTTTCCTTTGTTATTATCCTTATTTCTACAATGTATTTTGTTTGCACTTTTAGTTAGTTAGCTAAGTTTACTTTTTGGTATTTCAGTAACTTTTCTCATTTTCTTTTTTCTCCATAATTTTTTTAATGGAACATATGTGCATGATGTTGTAGTCATTTACATGTGATTTTTTCCTCTACCTATTGTGTGCATAAAAGTGTCACACTTATATAAACCATTATTTTTGAGAGAACCCATGGAAGAGGGAGTCTCAAGAGCTAGCTTGTAGCTCTCTATCTATGATGTGCAAAGGCTATGAAATGGTGGCTCTCAAAATAACCAAACTATGCAACTCTTGCGAAGTGCACCATAGAACAAGAAATTGAAAGAGTAGAGGCAAGAGTGCCAATATCCAAGAATCTAAATGCAATGCAATGCAAATGCAAGCTATTCTAAATGAAATGCAAGCTAGCAAAGAGTACTTAGCTAAAGCATAAATGAAACTAAGATAAAAAGTATTCCATAATGTAAGTAGAATGAGAGCTAAGCTAAAATGAAAAAATTCAAGAATGCTCCAGGTCTCCAAAATCACCAAGAAAACATGTAGCATAACAATAGAATGAGAGACTAATTTTTTTGAATGAGGAGAGAGCCCTCCCTTTTAAAGAAAAATGGATGGAAGAGATTAAGAGGCAAAAGAGGACTAATCAAAGGGAGGACAATATATCTTGAGTGATCCATGTGCACAAGCATCTCAACCAATCACAATTAATGGTTGACTTTTGAGAGGGTTTGAAATGTGTGGCAGAGAATTAAAGTTATTTTAAAAGTAGAAGATTCCTCTCACATAGAAAAATGTGCATTCATGTGTAGACAAAAATGCCTTTTATTTTATTTCTAAAATAGGAATAATGCTTTATGTATGTACCTTATGATAAGTGGGAAGTGGGGATTTTATTTAATTAAAAGGGGGACATGTTCTTTTAATTAAATATGCACTTGGGATAAAGTGGTCATGCCATAGGTTATAATCAAATAAATAGATTTTTGAGGATTTGATCAAAAATAACCATTAGATAAATTATGGAAAATTTCTAAAAAGGGGGCTCATAGTCTAGATGACCATTTTTAGTTGATTACGCCTATGTGCATGCATCTTGGATAGTGATATGGCAAAGACAAGTGGTTAGAGGTATTAGTTATCTTATTTATTTTTAATTATCAAAATATTAGTTATCTATTTTTGTAGTATAATTAATTCAATTTTTTTATTGCATTTCTTAGCATGCTTTAAGTCTTAAATCATACCTAGTTTTCTTGATCACCCTAGATCACTAGAGTGCTAGTATAAATGAGGTGGTGAAAGTACTAGTTTATCTATTGATATTTAAACTAGTATCGAGGTTAGTGAATTTTCCCTTCTCTATAATGGCCATACCCTCAACCCTATGTACCCTATACCATGTATTATATATCTTGTAACCCGGCGAAGGGTAATCCCCCTTATTAATACAAGTGCACACAATAGAATAGAGATATAATAGCATTTCAAGAACATAAAATTGGTTTTTTACTATCTCTAATAAAATAGAATTAAAATATTTAGAAATACAACATGCAAATCCAAATGGAAATTTTTATTACAATTTTTTTAAGTCCAGAGCCTCCATATACATCCCCAAAACTATCCTAGGAAACCCTATGGACCTTCTCAATATAAGAAAAAAATTACCACCCAAGAAGGTTCTAAAAGCTTTAATTGTAAACTTTGAGGCTGACCAACACTAAAATGTTTTTTTATTACATTAGCATAGACCCAAACAACTTTTGAAACTCAAACAAAAGTTTGAAGGAATTGATATTTTCATCCCTTTCAAGTAGTGCAACTTTCAAAGACTATAAATTGTCATTAGTTTCTTTGATTGACTATTATGACCCTATTTTGGAAATCATGCGAAATGATCTATAATGTCTAACTCATGCAAGATCTATTCATCTAAGGTTTGAGCCCCTTTTCAAAGAATCTAAATCCTCCAAAACTAAGTTCAAAATTTTTATATCATGCTACAAATATCAAAATTATTTAATATCTTCCAAACTAGACTTGGCCTTGAAATGAAACTTTATTGTTAGGATGATATATCAAAAGTACACCTTTGGGGGAAGAAATTAGAACATTCTCAACTCACTAAAAATAGTCAACTTCCAGAAAGAGAAACTCTGCACTGAGAAATTCCTTATTGACCAGGAAAAATAGATAATATTTTCAGGTGATCCAAGATTTCCATTACACCTAGAATGTTCTTGAATCATAACTTAAATCCTATAACATGTTGGAATTCTTTTATTTTATTATCATTAATGTCACATTTTTTTCTTCCAACATGAGCTCCAGTAGTTTTGATAGACTAGATGTATATTTTTTAGTCTACATTTCTTTGCAAGTAATAGTATGAACATTAAGATAGAAGGTACATTTGAGATTTTAGATAGTTGTAATGTAGAATGTAGATGTTGTGGCTTCTGAAAGATACTTTCAAAAAATACTTTATTTTTTGAAAATATGATAGGTTAATCTAATTGTTTTCTTCTCATCAGTTAATCATATTTTTCATGCATTTTTGAAGATTAGTTACATGTTGGATGTTTATGTGCTAACCTAGATTTGTGGAGATGTATAAATTTTTGTGGCTGACCTTGCTAGAAAAATTGTGTGAAGATTTGAGTTGACATTTTGAAATATTTATTGCTCGATTATTCTTGGCTCATAGTATGCATGATTAGGCCAGCTTATTGTATAAGTGAGCTAGTTTGTATATATACATGTGTGTGTGTGTGTGTGTGTGTGTGTGTGTGTGTGTGTGTGTGTGTGTGTGTGTGTGTGTGTGTGTGTGTGTGTGTGTGTGTGTGTGTGTGTGTGTGTGTTTATTTATGTATGTATTTGGCACACCTCTAACAATGTCAATTTTTTATTGTGAATGAAGAGACACCATAGTTGTAACTATAATTAGATGAAGTGTGAAAACATTCTGTTATGTACTTCAATAGATCAATACCTCATCCATATCTGAGATACATATATAGCAATTCATTGTTGTAATCTAAATGGTGAGTACATAATTTTGTAAGTGGTCCCTCTAGTAGTAAGTTGTAATATTTTGTAAGAAACTATGAAACATTGAGATTTTATACTCTTTGTGGTTTTTCTCATTTTTTAGATTTTCCATGTAAAAAATGCTTATGTTGTGTATTGTAACTTTTTTCTTATATCTTTATCTCTTATCAAAAATTTAATATGTTATGTGGATGAATATTAAAGAATTTAAAAATTTAAAGGGTATGTCAATTCACACCCCCCCTCATCACTCATCCCCCCCTGCCCCCACCACCTTCTTAGTATACTATATGTTCAAAAATTGGTACTAAAGTAGTGATCTTTGATTGAACCTAGCAACTTGGAAGAGATCTTGGAAGTTGAGAAAATGGTGCCTAAATCTACTCCAGAAGTATTCCTAAATGAAAGAAAACTTGATATTAATGGATAACTTAAGGAAACTCTTGAAGATCTTGAAAAGTAATGAGAATTAAAAAAAAAATCTAAAGTGAAACATTAAAGGATAAAATGAGTGCATTAGAAAGCTAAGGGAACAAATCAATAAATCTAAAAAAAGACATAATGAGGTTATAAAAGAGTTAAAACAAGAAAATGATATAATTATCAATATAAAATTTTAATTTGAAATGAAAAAAATACTAGGGGAGGTATTAAAAGGATTATTAAGACAACAAAGGAGAATTTAAAAAATTAAAGAAAGAAGACGTATTTCTCAAGTTAGATCTGGACAAGTCAAAGAATCAAGAAGAAAAATTTAAGGTAGGTGTAGAAAAGATCGATAAGATGATGGATATACCAAAAATCCCAAAAGAAAAAAGTGGATTAGGGCTTGAAACTGGAAAATGCTCACGTTATAAGATTGAAGATAAAGGAACATTTGATCTGGAAGAAGAAACAAAAACCAATCAACTTGTAACATAAATAATTAAAGGAAAACATCTTCACTATCAAAGAGATCAAGCATACAATCCATCTGTCAAGCATCAAACTGGTCAAAAGGTACTCCTTTTAGTGGCTATTGTTTTTACTCAAATAAATTTGGTCATAAAGAAATAGATTGTAGAAATGGGGTAAATAAGAATGCTAGATTTATTTTTTATCAATGTTTGCATAATATTTGGTCATAAAGAAAGCCAATGTATGAGACAAATTAATAATCAAAATAATGGAAGAAAAAGACCCTTCAATGGTCACTCTCATGCATGCAATATTATTAGATGTAAGCCTAATCAATGTCAATCTTAAAAAAAAAAAATAGAACAAAGAAATGCCAAGTCCTACAATTGCAATGGTTTTGGACACATTACAAAAAAAAATTAGAAATAGGAGTACAAAGTGTTGGTATGAAATGGTATTGAGAGGGGGGGCTAATCAATACAATAGGTAAACTACTAAGTCAAACCACTATTTAAATTGTTCTACCAAACATAAACCAAATAACTTCTGAAATAAAATAAACTCAGATCACATTTCAATCACAACACATAACACATAAAACTAGTATTTTGGTAACATGGAAAACCCCTGTTATAAAGTAAAAATTGGGTTGGGGATGATGCCCACAAGCCTTTCATTGCAATTAAAAAGGTTTCCCTATTAGGATCTTTAAAATACCCTTATTGAGGGTTCACCCCATTAGGAGTACAAGAAAATATGTTAGGATCTACCTTAGTTAGAGAACTTAGAACTCCTTCTAAGAGTCCAACCTATTAAATGATTTACAACATAGAGATCAATTAAGGTCCATCCATCTAAGGGATTTCCCTCATTTATCTATGCCATTCATCTACTCAATCTCTTCTTCTGCAATGCATTCACCTTTGTGTCTCTGTGTCCATGCTCTCTCTTTCTCCTCTCTCTATGTTTTTCTTTACTCATCACTCTTTGTATATATAATCACTTCTTGTCTTATTATTTAACCTATACTCATCCTTTCGTTCAAATTATATGATTTGTGCTCTTGTACCTTGTTCTCTTCTCATATATTTATGTCTTTGACATGTTTTTCAAAAAAAAATTATCATTGTTAAGTTTTCTTGTGTAATTCCCAAGATAAGTCAAAATTTGTTTTAACTATTGAAGTTCCTTCTAGAATCTTCTTTGCATGTCTTTCTTCTATCTTCTAACTATCAAGTTACTATTTTTCCTTCTAATAAAATTCATCATTACTCCTTTTTCTTCGACCACATTGATTATACCAATCATTTGATCATTCTTCTTGTTATAGGTAACTAATAAACATATCCTAAATCATATCCAAACACATAGATAACCTTTCACCAATATGAATTTCTATCATAATATTTATCATCATCTCATCTTCTCTTATGATCAGTCCTTTAGTTAAATACTTCCTCATGAGTATTGCCAACAATCTTCTTTTAACCTAATACTTTTCTTACATTACTATTCATAACTAAGTGTTATTGGTTATGTTCCTTGACTTCAGCTTTCACCATCCACCATTCTAATTAGTTTCTTTTAGTACTATGTTTCCATTAATAACAACCTATCATCTATTTAAATTTACCAAACCTGTCACCTATTTGGCTTCACCAATCCATCATCTTTGCCAAATGCCAACAATCTTTCCATTTTGTGTTGATGGTAAAAACCTTTGAAACTTTTTTTCATAACCACCTTTCTTAGTATTCTCTCCCTTTCTCTTTTCTTTTTATTATATGCTTCTATCATTACTTATCCCCCTCTATTTATTCTCTTGCTTAGATCATTTTTCATATTAGTTTTCCACTTTTTGTCATCAATAACAAAAATATTTCATAACTTGTCAAATATTTCTTTGAATTGTGTCTTGGCATTTTCCATTGATGCCTCTAAGGATTTCGTCAAGTATATTAGAGTGACCAATTGTTCATGCAAATATCCTGCTATTTCCTCTATTAAATCCAATGTACTCATATCTGGTAGACTAAGTAGTCTATCTACACTCTTTGCACTTTGTTTTATTTCTTCCAACATAGAGCCTAAATAGGATTTTAGCTCCAATAGTTTAGTCATACTTTTCTTTTCTTTAGCTTGCATTGATTTTATCTTTAGAATGACCACTTTTACCTTAGAGTACTATGTCGATGTTGAGCTTAACACTAGATCAAATTGTTCAATTACTAAGTCTATCTCCTTTTGAGTTGCATGCATGTTTTCATTTCTCTAGATCGTCTACAAGTTCTAATAGTTTTGATGCTTTGACCATCAATTGTCCAAATTCTTTCAATATTATGTTTGCCTCACTAACCTCCTTAGATAGAGTAACCCTATCCTTTTCTATAGTATCCATTAGCTTTGTTGTTATCTCTAACCATTATTGTTTATTAGTATCAACCACTTAGTTATTTATAATGTAGAGTTGGATGGTTATCACTATGATCGAGATAATCTACATAGGTTGAGTCATGTACATAAGATAGTATGTATCGAGAAAGCTATATAAAATTTGAGTAAGTGTATAGTCACAGAGTAATTTTCTATGTGTACCAATCTCATCAATGATTGATTAAATTCCAAGTATGCAAGTATTGAGTGATATAGTATGTGTCAAGCATAATATATGTCAATCATCAGAAGGTTAAAAAAGCCTGAGAAATAGCAATGTTGAGCATCAAAAACAATAAAGACCAAGCAATGTAGAGTTTACATAAAAGTTAGCAATGGAACATATTTTTAGGTAAAATAATTTTCATGCTAACTTGGAAGGTTTGTTTAAGTTTTGAAGAGGTTGTTAAAGAACATTTACATTATATGGATCATTGATCCCTATGTGTATGTTCAATGATCAAGATAAAGAGGAAAAA
Organism: Cupressus sempervirens; assembly: GCA_028749045.1. Lineage (NCBI taxonomy): Eukaryota > Viridiplantae > Streptophyta > Pinopsida > Cupressales > Cupressaceae > Cupressus > Cupressus sempervirens. Next base: position 889,578,431 of record CM053789.1, read on the forward strand.
CCTTGAACCATCTAGAAAACTCTTTATAGAAATCTTTAAATAGTGATGATCTTAACCTAATCATATACAAGATGAGAATAGAAGAGAAGAGAAGAGTATATGTGTGAACATGAAACATTATACTATAAAATATTGAGAAGATGAGAAGTCATTCAAGGGTTTTTTTAATCATCTAACGGAGCAAGTGACATATTCATAAGTCATGAGTTATCAAATCATAGGAGAGGATCATTTAGTAAGGAGAAGACTCAAAATCAGCTTGCAGAGAAAACTAAGAGTCAGGTACTAAATCATTTTTAATATACTTGAATTAGGGTGGTCTTAACAAATCTTTGTAAATCTCCAAATAGAGTCCTTACTTAGTTGTAAGTGTAAAATCCTTTAACAAGGTGAAACATAATTGTTTCTTAAGTCTTTAATAGGATAGATTCCTCATAGGGTAGATCATATTTTATGGTCAAACATTGTAACCTTAATTGGTTGACTTTATTACTAAAATATTGAAGATTTGTGTGTATCATTCCTATCCTATTTTTACCTTCACCTTTGAGGGTTTATGGGTAACAAATATAGTGTTATATGTTATTACTTTCATGCATGTGATTGAATTTATTTACATGTTACAAGAAAGTTTACATTTATAGTTTTTCACGCACAAGTTATTGATAGATATAGATGAATTAGTGAAAAGTATAAATTGTTATATATTCTTATTCACCCACTGCCTCTCTTAGTATCTAGTTTACTCCTCCATAAATCAGTAATTGGTATCAAAGAACTAGTTCTCTGAAAGAAGCTTAATGGCTTGGAGATTAGATCTTGGAAGAGGAGGCTTTTAAACTAGACAAGACTATTGCCAATCAAGTGATTGATATCCAGCTCACACTACAAAAAATTGAGAAGGAAAGAAAAAAAAACTAAAGGATTCCCTAAGAAGGAGAAAGGAAATTGTCATCCAAATAAAGCAATACTCTTATGAAGAAGTTGAGAATTGAGGACTATTTGAACCAATAAATCCTAATGACAAAGCATCTACTAATTTATTTGAAAGAAAGAAACTTATCAATGAAGAGATAAGGGCAATAAAAAGAGAACATGAATCCAATCAGCAAGACTATGTGAAGTGACTGAACAAAGAAAGAAATTTGAAGAAGACAAGACTATGTAGAAGATGAAAAAAGGGTAATGGCTACCAAACTTGAAGAAAGGATATCAGATGTGTAGAAGAACAAAAATACACAAATGGATCTAATGAATCAACTGATGATTGCAAATCAAAAATTGAATAAAAGGACGTGAAAATTTCAAATCTTAGTTTATACAATGAGATACTAAAAAATGAATTGAAGAATGAGAAGGAATCTATGGAAAAATTCAAAAAACTAAAGGAAACAATAAAATATTTTGAACAACTTATGAAGTCATCAAGGTGTTCTAATGGGTCAGGACATTCATGCACTAAGAAAGGAGAATCATCTAGGAATGAAGAAATGAGAAATGTGAATCCAAAAGAAAAACCAACATGTTGTCACTATGGAAAAATTGGTCATGCTAAAAACATCTATCAAATAAAACATGGTATGCAAAATTCTAAACCTAAGTTTATTGGTTATTGTTTTTACTACAAGAAAAAAGGACATCAAATACATGAGTGTAGGTCAATACTGAGGAATACACCTACTACACCTAGATTTGAAGGATACTACTACAACTATCATAAATATGAGCATAGAGCATTTGAATGTAGATCAAAGATAAAACCCTACTAACCAAATTAGAAGAAGAAGAATTATGAATATAACAATACATGTTTAAAATGTCACAAGTTTGGACATCAAAGCAAGAATTGCAGGACTCAAGTATAGGCAAAGGACAAAGGAAAAGGAAAAGTGGACATTGAGCAAGTGAGGAATGAAATGAATTAGAAGTGGACAAGGAAAATAGAAGATGGAAATAGTGGAGCTAATGAAGCTAAGTTCACCAAATCCAATGGAGAAGGTGATCATGTCATCTCTAATTGAGAAAAAGAGGTATGTATGGAATTGTATACCTAAATGATATATCATACTTTAGTTCCTTACATAAATGTGTGTCAAAATTTCATATCTACATATATAAGATGCATGAGAACAAATTTTTTGAAAGGTTTTCAAGTATTAGTAACACTATTTGTGTTGACTGAGCATTGCAACATAGACCAAGCACTCCAATAGAGATTGAAGGTTATGGAAGAGATCGAGTTGTTACACTAATTGGCTTCCACTCAATGAAGTATGCAAAATTAATGGTAAACCCAATCAATCAAAAGAGGGGCATATAAAAAGTTTTGAATAAATTACTTCATACCTTGCATCCATATTTTTGAAGAGCTCGGAGTGATTAAGAGAAGTCAAGGAACCAACAAAGATTTCAAGAAGCTGATCAAGAAGATTGAACAAGTAAAGAGTGTGAAAAAGTGTCAAGTATCTAGAGAAGGAATAACATCAAACCCTAGTTACAATCATGATAGCTTCATTGACCACTAGAATTAGTCAAAACATTAATAAAGTTCAACTAGTGAAGAGTGGCACCTTTCCTCCACCTAAATTCCATGATATTCTAAAGATTGATGTTAAGGAGACTCAATGGGTGTGTTATCTTTGATAACACCTAAATTAATTATGATGCATGATGTAAGAAGTTTTTCTATGTGAAAAATTGGAGAAGTGGAAGATTATGAAATTAGGGAAGCTTATGAGAATATGTACAATAAAGGAACATTAAAGGATGAGTTTCAGATTATTCAGAGGAAAGGGTTAACTTGAGTCATAGAATTTCCAAGAAATTTCATAATCGAATGGATCAAAGTTATTTTGAGAAGAGTTCAATACATGAAGTATTGGTTGTAGAATGGACTAGTGGGTATCATGAAGGAAATGATATATAGGGTTACAGATTATCTGACCTTAGATAAGAAGAAAACCATGCAATTCTTGATCCAAGGAGAAATTGAGGTGAATACAGGAGCTGGGTGGAATGGACATGTTCTATCTATTAGAAGAATTTCTAATCCACTCATAGAATTTTCAGTGAGATTCATTGCTCATAAATTATATCAATCAAGAAGATTGAATAGTGTTTCATTTATGGTTGTGGACCAAGCATGGAAGATTGTGATGAAAGATCATGAGTATGATCTTGTTGAGCTAAAAATGTTACAATTGGTAGAAAATATATCATCAACAAGGAAGGAAAAGAATTCAATGTGTAAGTTTGGTTCCCTAATTGTTTGTATATTCTTTTATATCCATAAGTATTTTCCTAGTATAGGTAATGTTTTATGGGAACAATATAAACTAATGACAAGGAAAATCAATGAGTTTATAACTCAATTAGGAGATAATTTTGAAAATGCAATGCATACATATCTTGATAAATTCAAGTTGAGGATGAAAAGGAAAATGAGAATTGCAAAGGAATTGGTCACAAAATATTATAGTGATGTATGTTTCCTTGTTGATATGGATAACACATTTTTTGCAAGCAGTTAAACCAAGGAAGGTCTGGTTAAAAAGCTTTCAATATGAGGTAGATAGTGATGCTATAAGTGCAAACATTGATGCACTATTAAAAGTAGAAATAGATGTCAAGGCCAAACCATTTGGAAGATATGAAGAAGAAAAGGTAAGGATAATAGTGAACATCAAGATAGCTTCCAAGGAGAAGAAATTAAAGAAGATGATTGAAGACCTAGAAGCTAAAATAAGCACCCTAGAAAAGGGGAAAGAACCATTACAAATGACACACAGTCTTGGTAAAGATGAAGAACAAGATAGTGGTGATGAGGAAGATGATGTAGAAGAAGTTGACAAGGTTAAATCCCTGGTTATTTTCATGTCATCAGGAAAGAAGGCTCAAATATTAGAGAAGAAGAAGGCAGTGACACCTCCACCACAAAATAAGCCAAGGACCAGGGAAGTTGCTATTGCCAAGTAGTCTACAAAGAAGAAAGTACTAGAGACTACTCAGTTGAGTGAACCTCAAACTAGAAGAAGGATATTGGTTAGAGGACTACCTATTAGAATGATCAATATTGTGGAAGAGTTATGTGACAACTTAAGAAGATCTGTAGGTTTATCTAGTTTTAGATATGTGAGATATGATACACTAGATAACAAAGATAGAAATAAAATTGAAGAGGTTATGGTAGAAATGATTGCAAATCAAAAACTATCCTCTAATGCAATAGAGAAGAAGATACACAAGGATCTATATGATAGATTAGAGACAAGATGGCAGCAGGCAAAGGAAGTAGGAAATCAAATAAGAATTGACACACTAGTCAAAGGTATGCGGGTAAAAGCACAGATTTGTGTCACCGTTTGTGATACAAAAACCTGTTTTGGTCAAATCTCATTTCTCTATCAAAACTCAATTTTTTTCAAAAACTAAAAATACCCATTTATAGATCTCATATTCAATATCATCATTATATAAATTTTTGAGTGTTTTGATTAGTTATAATATGTTATAATCTCAAAGTATTATAAGTCGATATTTCAACATTTCAGAAGATGCTCCGTCAAAAAAGGAAAAAAAATAGTAAATCATATCAAAAAAATTAAAAAATTATATTTATCTCTAGAGGAGAGAATCCTCTTCATGAATATGTAATTTTTTTTCAAGAAGGTATAGATTTGATAGGAAAGTTTTGACAGGAGGAAAAAAACTGTTGGATTCTGATAAGGTCGAACTTGAGTACTTATAACAAAGAAAATATACATCAAAAATAATTATTTCTTTTTTTTTGCACTAGCTATACATGTCACCTATAAGATATTTTCAAATCAAAACAAAAAAAAATGATTTGCATATACTTGTTTGACAGGAACTACACCCTATATTTTTTATAGTTAAAAAAGGGACTTCAAAATAAAATAAAATGAATAAATTTTTACTCAAAAAAAATATAAAAATTATAGGCATAAAGTTCATCCAATTCTACACATTTCATGAGTTTACATCATCTTCATATTTTAAACACAAATACCATTGTGATGTGAATATCAGGATTTAACTGTGTGATTTTGAGTCAAACTCGATGACCCATGTTTCATGAGTAGTGATTCAACATGAATCCATCTCTCATGAGAATAAATGGAACACTTAGCACTCATTGGATCTAGGTGATGCTCACAGGGGTGAAGCACCGGGACTTCCTGGGAGGTCACCCATCCCAGTACTACTCCAGCCTGAGCGCGCTTAACAATTTGACTAGTTGTGGAAATCATCTCCTACTTAACAAATACCATTATTTTTGTCACTAATGTTGAACTGTCACATTCTAATATCACATTTTTTTATAAAAGGTGACACAGGTTTGTGCTTTTACCCATGCTTGATCTGTTAAAAGAGCAAAAGGAAAAAAATTTGAAATAGAATAGGAACATATTTGTTCCTAAATATAGAATGTTCTTGATACTACAAAATAAAGAGAAGTTGTACAACAAAAAAGCAAGATGTTATGGAAGAGCATTTTTGAGTTAACTACAAAGAAGGTAGAGACTATAAATACAGATGATGAACATAGTATTGGAGAAAGCTCAAGTGTGTTGATTCCATAAGGTAGTATGTCTCCTATACATGTCGACATTGTTAACACTCCAAAAGCCAAGTAGACAAGGCTTACAAATGATGATGAAGATGGTGAAGATAAAAAAAACTAATGAAAATGAAAATATTGTTTCAGCACCTCAGATTGAGGAAAAAAAGGAATTAAATAAGGTTGAACCAAGTATGATTGTTTCTATCTCTAGCACAAATGCACAAGAAAGATATGTGGTGACACCCCTTGGCCTACTCCTAAGGCAGTACTAAGCAGTAGCACTCCTTCATTAAATAGGAAGAGAAAATGAATAAAAGATAATTCACCAGATATTAGGTTAGTCTGGATGAGATCATTAAGATGCCATAATTTGATTTAGAAAATCCAACCTTATAGCAAAACTTTTTACTACAAGAAATTTTGAAGAGGGAGACAAGAAGAGCTAAGGAGAGAGAAAAAGCAGCAATAGACATTACAAGATGTAAAGCATATTTTTGTTGATGCTTTTGACATACAAAATCTAGATGAAGAGACACCAATCATTGACCAACTTGTAAATATAATTGATCAAGTAAGAGCTAAAAATTTTGAGTCTAATGAGAAGGTAATGAATTAGTTAGCAAGAAGAATTAAGATCAAGGTTGTGGACAAAGTTTTCATAAGTATAGCTAAGCAAAAAGTGTTATTGCAAGAGAAAGCATAGATATTTATGGATATTATATGGAGAGTACAACATGTGTACATAATTTTGTTAGATTTTCCAAAGTTTATAGACAATATTCAAGAATTGATAAATAAGGCTCGGGCTGAGATGAAGGCATCCAACAATATTATCTCAGAGTCAGCAGGATTTAGCATTGATCACTACAATATTCTACTGAATGCTCAAGGTACATTGGTTGAGCTTTAGGAAGCTAATAGCACCACAAAATCCAAATTGATCTCAATTTAGGAAATGATGATACCTCATCTGGAAGTCATGTAGAGAGAACTAACAACAACCCAAGATCTAATAGTAGAAGATCATAATTTATCACTGGCTAAGAGTTTAATTGATTTAGCTCCAAAACTACAACAACATAATCAAATTTTAAAGGTAGTAAGAACCACATGGACTTGTGAATTGACCATGATTACCAGAGTTCACAAGGAATTCATTAAAACATATGAATTACTTTAACTCTATCAACCCCAACAATAGTGACATAAAGTGTTCAAAAATAGGGGGAAATATATACAAGGGAGATATATATATGGAAGAGAGAATGTATTAAAAAAGAGAGGAAGATATTAAAGTATAGTATTTATTCATTATTCATAAGTCATAAGACTTAGGGGGAGATCTCATTTTATTATATTGTATTCATATGACAAAGTGATGTAAATATGACAAATTATTTTTTCCACTAATGTTAAAGGGGGAGATTGTTGGTATCTCTTGTTGGAAATATAAGAGGAGTAACTAAGAGGAGAGGGGTGAATTAGTTACCACAAAAACAAATCCAAGATCCCTTAAGATATCAATATAATTCAAAATGAAACTCTATTGAAACTGAAATATTGTTATAATTCAGTTAACACAGTAACACTTGGTTAACACAATTACTGTCACTCAGCAAACAATAAAATAATTGCTTCCTAAGATGTTTAATGTGATTAACCTTAATTAACTTAGTTGTAGAATCATAAATCAAATAAAATGAACACAAGAGACACCAAGATTTAACGTGGAAACCCAATTTGGGAAAAACCACCAATTGCAACTAGTTACTATTTTTCACTCTTCTAAAGTGAGCCCTATTAGGAGCCAACCCTATTAAAGGTTACAAAACACAATGTTAAGTGTGACCCTATTAAAGGATTTAGTTCACCCTATTAGGACTAGCCTTGTTAGAGGTCCTTAGACACTTCAATCTAGAAATTCCACCTTGTTAGAGGATTTGATGAATAGCTATTAAGCTAACTCTATTAAAAAATTTGATTCACTCCTACAATTATTAGGGAGTAACAATGATATGACCTGATTTTTTATGCAACTATATTTGCTGATTTTAGATCTTTGTTCTTGCTTGAATACTTGATCCTCCTTTATCATAATGTTCATTGTAGTTCATTCAACTTGGATACTCTGATATCCTTCCAATTCACTTCCTTGATTTATCTTTTCAATCTCATGTTTATTATATAATTCAAACATCAACTTGACCTTATACTTATATGTTTTAACTTGTCAATTCAGCTTGAATATAATTTCAAACAAATGAAATTCATCCTATGAGTCAGCTAGAACTAACCAACAAAACTAATATAAGAAAATCCTTTGTTAGCTAACCCAACTCGATCGACACTAACTCATAAATGATTTTCCTTCATACTTCCTTTGGTAACTATGTGAGCTTGGTAGACATTGTCTTTCTAAAAAACTCCCTTTGGTAACTGAGTGAGCTTAGTTAACACTCATCCCTTATAGACTTTCCTTAGGTGACTGAGTGAGCTTGGTAGACACTGACTCTGAACTTGGTTAACACTAAAACACTCATAATACACTGGAACTTCTTTTGACTCCTAAGTGAGCTCAGAATACACTAATTTCTTAGTATATACTTGACATTTTTGTAACATTAAACACAACATACAATTGAATGATTGTATCCAACATCTCTAAACATTTTTATCTATTAGTGTTAACACTTAGTCATTTACAAAGCAGAGTTAGACGATTATCACTGTGACCTAGCAACTCTACATAGGCTAAGTGATGTACATAATATAGTATGTATTGAGCAATCTCTATAGAATCCAAGTAAGTGTATGGTCATAGAGTAATTTTCTATATGTACCAAGGTCATCAATGACCAAGTAAATTTGATGCAAGAGCATCTAGTGGTGTAAGGGCAATCTTGTACCACCCAAAAATATTCTTAGAGATAATTTCTATTTAATGTGTTTTTATTTCTGGATACCCATTTGGGTCAAATAAAGGTTTCAACTCTCACAGTTCCACTATTAGTTTTTTGGGTTAGAGTTTTTAAGAACCTTGGGGTACATGTAAATGCAAAAAATGGGTTATTTTATAATAGAGCCAAAATTATGATGATTTAGAGGGTGTAATTTGGAGGGATTATTATACTTGTAATTTAAAACACTCTAGAAAAAGAATCAAGTCAAAAGGCTTTTACAGTTAGAAAGTTATTACAGTTTTAATTTTCCTGGAGACCTCCTAAGAGCACTTCAAAGTTAGATATGGGGCACTAAATGGCCTTGTATAGGGCCAAAAAATGGGGGATGAGAAAAGCTGGTCCATAGGACCATAGAGCACTTCAACATCTTTCTAGAAATGTAAACATTTCATCAATTGGAGTCTTGGTTCAAAAGTTATGCCTCCCGAAAGTTGGACTACCGTTTCTAGATTTTTCTAATTTTACACCAACTTTTTTGGAACCATTTTTTTTGGTAGTGAATGCCAACTAGAGTATTCTAGAATTTATTCTTAACCTTAAATAAATTGGTGTCTATTTAAGAACATTTCTAGCATTGTGAAGGCAATTTTGAGTGGAGTTAGAGAGAAGGTACTATATGGAGGAATTATTTCTCTAGAATCATACTATTGTAAGCCCATAGGGCATCTTTCATTGATAATAATACTTCCCTTTTCCTGTGTGTTCATTCTAGTCTTTGGTTGTTTCTCCATCAAAATTCCAAGTATGCAGGTACTAAGTGATATAGTCTGTGTCAAGCACAATATATGTTGAGCATCAAAAGGTTAACAAAGGTTGAGCAATGCAGAGTTTACATAAAAGTCAAAAATGAAATAGAATTATAGGAAAAATGATTATCAAGCTGACTTGGAAGGTTTATTTAAGTTTTGAAGAGGTTCTTACTGAATATTTACATTATGTAGATCACATATCCCTATGTGTATGTTCAACAATCAGGATGAAGAGGAAAAACCTAGAACCATCTAGAAGACTCTTTATGGTAATCTTTAAATAGTGATGATCTTAACCTATATCATATACAAGATGAGAAGGTTAGAGAAGAGAAGAGTATATGTGCAAATATGAAGCATTATACTATGAAGGATTGAGAAGATCAGAAGTCATTCAAGGGTTATGGTATCATCTAATAGAGAAAGTGATCTATTCATAAGAAGTGTGTGAAAGGGAAAGAAAATAATTATTAGATTAGAGGAGAGGATTAGTAAGGAGGAGACCAAAAATTAGCTTGCAGAGAAAACTGAGAGTCACATACTAAATCAATTTTAATAAACTTGAATTAGGGTAAATCTCTTAATAGAGTGGTCTTAACAAATCTTTGTAAATCTCCCAAAAAATTGCTTACTTAGTTGTAAGTTTAAAATCTTTTAACAAGTTGAAACCTAACATTTTCTTAAGTATTTAATAGGATAGACTCCTCATAGGGTAGATCATATTTTATGGTCAAACATTGTAACCTTAACTAGTTAACCTTATTACTATAGTAGTGAAGATTTGTAGGTGTCATCCCCACCCCAATTTTACCTTCACCTTCGAGGGTTTGTGGGTAAAAAATATTTTTTTATGTGTTATTACTTTCATGCATGTGATTGAACTAATTTTCATGTTATAAGCAAGTTTACATGTATAATTTTGCATGCACAAGTTATTGATAGATGTAGATGAATTAGTGAAAAGAATGAATTATTATATATTTAGATTCACCCACACCCCCCTCAGTATCTAGTGTACTACTCCATAAATCAACAAGATTTTCTCTCTTCTTTGTTTCATAATTGTCTTCTTCCAGCCTCAATGTTGTAATCTCTAATTCTAGGACTTTCTTTGTAATTATTTCAATTAGTGTGCGCATTTGATCAATAAGGCTCATATTCAAAATTAGGCACTAACTCTCCTAGAATATCTCTAGTTGCTTCCATTATCCTATCTTTCTTCTTCTTTTCCTTCAACGTGTCCCTTTTTTCCTTCTCTTCTACTTCTCTAGATACTTGCATAGATCCTTACATTTCATCTTTTTAATGTCAACATTCTCAAATGTTTCATCTCCTTTATTTTCATCTTCTTCATCTATGACAACATTTACAATAAGTTTTCTCCTTTTCCTTTCACTCACAATACTTAAAATTATCTTTCTCTTCCTTGTCACTAGTTCTTTAGCAATATTTACACTTCTTTTGTTCACCTATATAATAGGTTGAGTTTTATGTGTATGATCAATTTCCTCATAGGGTATTTCCTATATAATTATTGTATCATCACCAGTTTGTTCTTCCTTGTCTCTAACTTGTTCTTTTCTAGATGTATCCTTCTTGACTTATCCCATAATTTCTAATGGAATGTAAGATTGAGGTAGGATAGGTTTATCCAACCTATTCTCACAAGTTGTATTCATTTGTTATTTCTCTTCATCAAACTCTTCCTATGTATTCATTCCATTTTTTCATGTTTTCACAATTTTGCCATGTACTTTCTGAGTATCTACAATCATAATCCTTTCATCTTTGTTCCTTATATTGAAATCTTGTCTAGTGTCTTCAATAAGTATCTCAATTTCTTCTTTTCTCAACTCATAGGTTATCTCCATAAGATCTCTCTTAATTATCTCCTTATTTAGCTTCAATGTGTCTCTCCATCTTCCATAAACTAAATTATAGAGCTCTTTGGTTAGTGTCTCGTAAATTTCACTTTGTGTCTTGTGAAAATCATATTTATCTAATAATTGCTTCATCTATCTTTCTCTTTTCTTTATCATCATAGAGTTCATACTTTTCCACTATATCATTCAGCCTTCTATTATTTATTATGTCTTTCACAACAACATAAGCATTTATATGTAATCTTACCACTTTCCTTGGTTTTTTTCCAGTTCATCTTCTTTGGCATCTGTTGCATCTATCCCTTCGTGTTGTTTTTCCTTTTCTTCATTGACCTATTTATATCCACCTTTTTGGATTTCCTTGTTCCCTAGGGTCCATGTATCATTTCTTTACCTTTCCTTTGAAAAAAAAATTAGTTGAGGGTGTATCTTTCTCTTATTCTTCTTCTCCAATAGTTGGCTCAATAGGAGCTATTTTCTCATACTCTTCAATCATTACATTTGGTGTGTTGGGTTTTGAACTCCCAAACCTTTGTGATAACATGCTCATCATTTTTTTATGATTTCCTTTGAATAACCATTTTCTTTAGTTCTATTTTTATTTTATAGAACACTTCTTTATATATTCCAAATCTTTGAGTTGTGAAATCTATAGGTCTTGCCAACAATTCGTTACCATGTATTTATATTGCATCTTCATCAACTTCATAGCCTATTGGTGGTATCAAGGGTGTCCTAGGTTGAACTACTTGTATGATATTTCATCAATGTCTACTAGAAAACATATGTCTCCATTGTAATTTTCAACCGTATGTGTAGGAATTCTTTCCCTATAATGCATTCTTGACTTAAATTCTTTAAAATAACCTCACGTAAGACTATTGAAATTATCTCCTATATCCTTAATGAATTTATTGATTTGCATTACCACAGATTTTTCCTTCGACCATTGAACTATGCCTTTCCCTAGAAAGGAATTTTACAAATAAAAACATATACATACCAAGATGACTCTCGACCTGAATGGTTGCCTCTTATATCTTTCAATTTTTTCTTTGTTGGTGAAGAATTGATTACTCAGCATCTCACTTAGATCATAAATGGCATCTTCCATTACCATTCCAAATGTTGATGAATTGTTCCATTAGGTGCATTGTTCAATCTACTTGATTAATAAATTTTGTACCCAATTATCATTAATGCAAACCTCACCTCTACATCTTCAATGCTACTAAATTTCATACCTCTAGAATCATATTTGGCCTTTGTTAGTTGTATAACCAAGCTTCCTAGCTCTCATTCTTGTGGATAGAAATTCATTGGTTGTGCATAATACATAACTACATGTATGATTTCCATTGTTATCACATATGCCCTATCTAACCACAACATTTCCTCGTGAAGTCTTCTCAGTACATATTTGACCCATTCATGCTAGAATTTGTTTGAAATTTCCACTATGAATGTGAAACATTTTGTTTCCAAATATTTGTTCATGTTCTTCATCTTGTTATATAGACATAATTCATCATACATTTTGTTTATGTATTATACTCCTAGCTTTTCAATTTTGCAATGTATCTAGGACCAATCATCTTGTATCAATAGTACTCCATGTGGTATTGAAGATAGGGAACCTTTTGTGTTGATCGCACATGCCTTCAATGGATGCACCTTGAATTTTGGTTGTGGCTTCTCAATGATGTCAGTCAAAATATGGGTGTCGACTTTGAGCTCCATTTTCTCTTAGATTGAAAAAGCCCTAATTTTTTTGGTTCACATCTTTGCAACTTGTTGGTACCCAATAGGGGCGTATTTTTTAAAACTTTTAATTTATGTTTTTGAACCACTTTGAACTAAGGTTCAATGTAATTCAAAGTGGTTCAATGGTTCGAAGTGGTTTGACATGAAGATTTAGAATCAAGGTTCAGGCTCAATATTTTCAAGTTTGATGATCTAGTGAGGGGTATAGAGATCATTGAGTTCAGATTTAGATTTCACAGGAAGTTTCATCAAATTTATCAAGTTCTTTCTGTAGACACCTAAAAACCTTTAGAAAATAAAGTATTTTTATTTTTTGAAAAAGTTCTGATGACATCATCATTTATTAATTAATTATTTAATTAATTAATTAATTAATTTTTATGCCATTAAATCCCTTTATCTTAATTTAAAATATTTAATTAAGGAATCCCTCCCAAAAATGTTTAAATCTTATTTGAACATTATTTCCTTATTTATTAATTATTTAATTAATAAATTGACCAAAAAATCCAAAATAAATAAATAAATTATTTTTTGCCCAAAACTTGGCCAATTTCCTTAAGACCACTAACCTCTTCCAAAATCTTCTAATCCTTCTTTAATTTTAATTAAAGGCTAATCCCATCATTTCCTACCCCTAATCCCAACTCAAAATATTTAATTAAGATTAAATATTAATCCTCATGTTTATTAAAAAAGTTTTAATAAATATCTCCTCAACCCAAACCCTTGAAATAAATAAAACTTTATTTATTTCTTAAAAATCTAATTTATCCTCATCCTAAGAAGTTCTAGACTCTTCTAGAAAGTCTTCATCCTCATCCTAGGAAATTCTAGACTATTCTAGAAAGTCTTTATCCTCATCCAAAGTCTAGACTCTTATAGAAGATGTCTTTAAAACTAATCCTAATCCCCTCCTAACCTTGTCACATTCCCTAAACATGAGTTAAAACTTCCTAACCCAAGCCAAAGTTAACAAATATCTCCTCCTTCACCCACCCTCATTAATTGCAATCCACTTGCCATCCACTTGCCTAGTCCTAAGCCATCTCTAACCCTTCCTCTAATCATTTTTACAACCCTAAGCAATATTAAAACCTCCCTAAACCCTCAAATTCAAATTTCATGGTATCTCTCACAAATATCTTCAACCACAAAACTTTATAAAGCCCACAAAGTCATAAATGTTCTTAAAAAGCACTTATGAAGGGTCTTTATGAAGATTTTATCCCTTGAGCCTCCTTTGTTGACTCATCCTTCCCCTTTCCTCCATCCTCTCACCATGTGACATGTGTCACTCCTTGATTGGTTGTAAGGAAGCACAATCCATGTGCTCTCCTCTCATGCAATCTAAGCCCTCCATGAGCTTTTTCCCATCCTTGCATCTTAGCCCTCAATCCCTCAAGCCTCTTGCCTATAAATTGGATCCTTCCCCTTTGCAAAATAACACAATCCATGAAGTAAATTCATAATGCCATTTTGAGAAGCCATTTTACATCAAAACCATACACTCACACCCAAATTCCAACTCCATTTGAAGCCCTTTTTGAAGAATAAGCTTGAGCATACATCCTATCTATTTAGACAAAGCTACTCAAGAAGAGAGCTTCTCATTGAGAGAGCCCATTAATGGCTCATATTCTCAATTGAGAGTTCATCTTAGTCTATCTTGAAGTTTATGAATTTTTTTTAGTTTGTAGAAGCTTTATTTAAATTTGGTTTCTATTAGGATACTAACATTGCTCATATACATTTTGGCATGCCCGGTGGGACCCCGCATGGGTCATCTTCATTAGCTTTTTTAGTCAAGTTTTGTATGTCATTTGCTGATTTTGGCTAATTTTACTTGTTTTTGTGATTGGTAGGATTGTATAAATTGGTTTTGTAGGTCCACATGAGCATGAAGAAGACAAAGGAACTCATAATTTATCTCATAGTGTTTGCAGATTTTTCAAGCTTATAGGTAGACAAAGAACTTGAAATTCTTCTTCCTCTTCTTGTCTATATTCTTCTTATTCCATCTACTTCTTCTTCTTCTTCTTGTGGGAGATCTTGGCCATTTTTTTTTTAAGGAAGCAAAATCATACACACTTCTTTTTAGTGCTTAAAATGAAACCCCAAATCATACTTAAATCCATTGAAAAATTAAAAATTTGCAAAAAAGAAAAAAAATTTTAACAAGTGAAACTAAACCAATCTAATAATTTGCATCATTGCAACATCAAGGTTTTAGATGCATTCATGCAAAATTAGGAACACTTCATTTTTGGGAATTTAAAAAGAACTTCAAGTTTCCATTTCAAAAGGTTCAAAATCAACACTAAGTGCACACTAAAATCTAAATCAAACTCAAAGCATCAATCAAGGATAAAATGAACCTCATTTGCAAATATTTTAAAGTTCTTTTAAAAATCTCATGAAAACTAAGAGTCCTAAATGGTTGCCAAAAATTGTCCTAAAAGCTTTGTTATTTGTTCCAAACAAATGTCTTGTTGCAAAATCTTGAATGTTTCTTAGGTTTTTCATGCATCAAAACAATCTAGGAATATCATTTTTGGGCTTAAAATATGAAAACTAGAACACAAAATCTTGAATGAAAACCAAAGTCCAAAGAGTCATTTTCACTTTTGAGTCCAAAACAATCTTGAATGATCTAAGGTTAAAACAAATCACTTCAAAGTTCTTAAAACAACACGCAAAATCTCAATCTTGAATGCTCAAAGGAAAAAACTTGAATGTTTAATCACTTGTCTTTGAATGCATGTTGCTAAACACACTCTTGAATGCCATGGATTAAAATCAAATTTTCCTTGAATGCATGATTAAAACAACAAATCCAATCTTGAATGCCAAGGATCAATTAACCATTGCAATATCAAACACTTTATTCGGAGCTTCTAAAATTGAACAAAACAAACCTCTTTTCCACATGCAATTTAGGTAAAGTTTGATTTTATGATATTTAAGAGACTTTGTTAAGTTAAATACAAATTTGCAAAAATCAATTTGAGTAGTTCCTTGGACTCACCTCTTTTCTAATCACCCATCAATTCAACCATTGGTTGCAATCTCAGCACCATTTATGGGGATGGGTCTACTTGAAAAAGGTGTTAAAAGTTCCACAATCTAACTCACTCACTTGGTCTTTGAACATTCGCTTTAACTTTATCAAAAAATTTAAATGACCAAAACTCTAAATTAAATCGATCACACTTCAAGTTTGGGCACTAAAATTGAACAACTATTGACGTGGAGGGCCTTCGGGCATGCGCTTGGCAATCGAGTTTCACACATCTTTGTTTTGGGCTTAAAATAAACTCACACTCAATCTTGAATGCCTAAAAATCAATGAACATCGAATGGTTTTGACGCATTTTCAATGGTGCTCACATTTTTTATGTTGACGATCTCTCGACTTTCATTATGCTAATGACGCTGTCAAATTGGAATGAACATTGTATGCCATAATCACAAGTGTCTTCAATCATAGCTTACAAAATTTAAATCATCAATTGGAATGAACGCCTGTCTTTTAAAGCCCAAGATCATGTATGTGGTCTTGTTTTACACTTTTTAGGAGGCCTGCTTGGGGATTTCATCACCCCTTGGGATGACCTCAACTCCAGCGTTCTAGCGGAGTATAAAAATTGGGAGGTGAATCCAAAGACACCTCTCTTGGAATCAAGATTTTGTCACTCGGGCTAAGCCTCAAGGAACTTTATACCCTTGAGAAGTGAAAGAGGAGAAGTGGGTTACCGCTCCTCTCGGCTATGTGACATCTTTTTGGTTTCATCTACGGATTTGGGCCTCACGTACCTTGTGTATATCGAGGACTGCCTAGCTATAACAAATTTAATCCTTGTAGAAAGCTTCCTAGGATGTTGGTGTGTTTGACGTGCTTGCTCCAAAATTTTCTCTGCTTATTTGTTCATAGCTTTTGAATGAATGTTTGCCAACTTTGGTCAAAATCCCAAAAAAGCAGAAATCTCCCAACTCAAGGCATACTTATCGTAGTCACTGCCTCATCAGAAAATCATCCAAGCTCCCCCACTGCAACTGAATCTATCTAGTTCCTTGCTTTAGAACAATCCCAAATCCAAAGTCTCTCCAAACCATCCCCCCTAGCTAGCTAGCAACCCAATCCAAAATCACACCCAAGCCTTTAGAGAGTTGTTGTCATTCTGCTAGAATTTGCTATCCAATCAATCTAACCAATCCACCAGCCTCACCAAGGTTATCCCTTTGACAAAGCTTTTTCTAGGGTAATCTAGCTTTGTCACTTTTTATCCCTCATCACCTTGAGCTAAAGGTTGGGATCCAAAAGTGGTCAATCTTGTGTCATGCCCATAGGATCATTAGTCTATCCTTAAGTTGACACAATCTCCACCAATCCAGTGCATAGGAAAGAAAAACTCTCACTTTTTGATAGCATGCCCTTGAAGTCTTCCATCCACAAGAAATCCAAAAATCTCCAGCCAATCCTCCTTAGGTCTGTCATATAGCTTTGACTCTCCCTAGGAAATCCTTCATCAACCAATCCAAAATCTACACTTAATCCAAATCCAACCATGAGCTTCCGTGTTCATCCGTATGCAAGACCCCATCCCCATCAAATTCATCATCAAAGCATGAAGTACCAATCCTATCATGATGTGTTTGGTCGCATTGTCCTTGCTCCCGCCACCTCCTATTCTAATGATGATGAAAATCTTGTTGACTATGACGGGTATATTGAAAGCCTTAGAAACATTCCCCCAAGCATCCCCCTAAATCCAAGAGTTATTCCAAACTATCTAGTCATGCCATCTGATATTCCAACTTCCCCTCCATCACCCCATCAACCAAGCTTCCAATCTTCCACCCCCATCACACTAGCTATTCCTGTCAATCCACCTCCACCTTCGACACACGAGTCTCCAAGGAATATCCTAGAAGAAATACAAGAAAAGTTGCCTCCAACAGTCGATAAGCCATGTCATCTAATCCAACCATGTGAAGTAGTTAGTGATGAAGCTTCCCCATCTATAATATCACCTCCATCTCCCATAGCTATCATCCCCATACCATCCATCAAATTGCTTAAAATCCTTCCACTTCCCGCAAGCATCAAAATCCCACCACCTATCAAATCCCTCCAAATCCTATCCACATCGCCTCCAAGCATTTCCCAAATCTCTCGTAATGACCCTTATGCATCCATCTTCTACTCACCCATCTCCACTACTGAATCTCCCATCTATCCATCCGCTGCCTTTGAAGAATCCATCCCTTCACCTCCTATCGCACCATCCACTCCAAACCAATCCTATCAAGAACCTGCCCAAAAGCGTGTTGACATCCCCCAAAGCATAAATGAAGATATCATCGTACCATGTCTTTCATCCATAGTGCAGTCACCATCTCCTCCACTCCAAAACCTCGAGCCATATCTCCTCCACTACAAGATATCTTGTCATGCCACCAACTACATCAAGATCCTATCCTTCCATCTCCCCCGCTCCATGCTTCCATCTTACCACCTATCCAAGCTATTCCACCATCTATAATCTACCCTCTTGGTTCACTTACATTCATCCACGGTGGCCCTCTCTCAGCAGAAGAATTAAGAACAGTATCTCCCCATTGCAATACACCTAATAAATCACTTCTACCATTTTTTGCAAGCAAAAAGTTTCCTCAGCTTGTTCAAATGCTCAATTGATGGCATTATCAAGGTCAAGGTTTAGGAGCACAAGAGCAAGGAATCAGAGAGCCTATTATTGCACAAAAAAATCTAGGATTTCATGGTCTTGGATATGTATCCAAAGGCTCACCATCTAAAGGTGTTGGTACTCCACACCCCCAAACCAAGCCTATCTCCAAGCCCACCATGCCAGCCTCCCATCACTCCTTCAAGAAATCTTATTTCATCCCCCCTCCACCATCTTTGTAACCCAAAACAACCTACCATATCCCCCCTTCATCCGCTAAATCCATTTTGGGTCCCTATGTCCCAAAATCTACCATCCTCCATCCTCCTATTAGCCTTCATAAAAATCCTATTCCATCCATTCCTATGCAAGATCAACAAAGGCACATATCAGGGCACATCATCCATCATCATCCCTCTACATGCTCTTTCATATCCTCTCCATCTCACAAAGCTTCTCCTAACCATCTTCCCAAAGCTTACCACAGCAATGTGAATGCCAACTTCAAAATGCATAAAGCTAAAAATCCACATCCTAGGCAATCATATGTCTATTCTAAAAGACATACTCCAAAAAGGCAAAATCCAATCAAAGAATGCAAAAAAATGCAAAAGCCTATGAAAAGAAAAGCCAAAACCATGTGGATCCCCAAGAAAAAAGTTGAAACCCAATGCATAATGGCATCCACCATTGCTAATCCCCCATCTAGTGACTCATGTCCCCCATCTCCTAACTCCATCTTGGGTGCCTATACCCCCAAGCACACTTCCACAAATCCTCCATCATGCCCGCATCTACCATCTATCCCCCATATGCTCTTTTCACACCCGTTCCAACATGTGCCAATGTTGCTCTTGCAAGCATCCCCATCTCATGCTCCTTTCCAGCATTTTCATCCCTCCATCTCCTACCATCAATCCCATCTAATCCGATCTATTGCATAAATCACACATCCGATGTACCAATAGCTAGCAACAAAATTGAACATTTCAACAACCAGTGAAAAATCCCAAAAAAGCCAAAATAGCTAAAGAAAGCCAAAATCATTCCAGCTAAGTCCAAAGTCAAAAAGTCAAAAAAGAAAAGAAAAATAAAGCGTCCACTGGTGAAAACTTGGCAATTCAAGCACCTTGGACAAGTACCATGATGAAAACTTGGCAAACAAGCGTCATGCGTAATCCTGCCATCCCCAGCTTAGCCTATCACCCTCATGCTTTTGGTCATCTCTTCACATCCAACTCCATCTTCCAATCTATCCACCTATCCTCCAACCTCCATCTTCCATCTCACATCATCCACTTATCTCCTGCAGCTTTAGCCAACCATCCTAGCTATCATCCATCTCCCTAGCCCCTTCAGCTTTTTCCATCCTTGCTTCAATCCTATCACATCCATCATAAGACCTCCTTCCACATGTTATCTTCTGATTGGGGGCACTATATTCCTTGGAGATCTTGTCTTTTCCATCCTCCCTTGTCATTGGTATCTAGCTCTAGGTTATCCTCATGCAAACCCAATGTCATCTCTTTATATCCATCATAATCCTAGCTATCTACCATCCTATCCAGCCATCTCATCCTGATCCTCTAGCTATCCTTGGTCACAAAATCTTTCATCATCATTAGATGCATCCTGCCAAATCCATATCTTTCGCTAGAAAGTCTTCATCCTCATCCTAGGAAATTCTAGACTATTCTAGAAAGTCTTTATCCTTATCCAAAGTCTAGACTCTTCTAGAAGATGTCTTTAAAACTAATCCTAATCCCCTCCTAACCTTGTCACATTCCCTAAACATGAGTTAAAACTTCCTAACCCAAGCCAAAGTTAACAAATATCTCCTCCTTCACCCACCCTCATTAATTGCAATCCACTTGCCATCCACTTGCCTAGTCCTAAGCCATCTCTAACCCTTCCTCTAATCATTTTTACAACCCTAAGCAAGCTTAAAACCTCCCTAAACCCTCAAATTCGAATTTCATGGTATCTCTCACAAATATCTTCAACCACAAAACTTTATAAAGCTCAAAAAGTCATAAATGTTCTTACAAAGCACTTATGAAGGGTCTTTATGAAGATTTTATCCCTTGAGCCTCCTTTGTTGACTCATCCTTCCCCTTTCCTCCATCCTCTCACCATGTGACATGTGTCACTCCTTGATTGGTTGTAAGGAAGCACAATCCATGTGCTCTCCTCTCATGCAATCTAAGCCCTCCATGAGCTTTTTCCCATCCTTGCATCTTAGCCCTCAATACCTCAAGCCTCTTGCCTATAAATTGGATCCTTCCCCTTTGCAAAATAACACAATCCATGAAGTAAAGTCATAATGCCATTTTGAGAAGCCATTTTACATCAAAACCATACACTCGCACCCAAATTTCAACTCCATTTGAAGCCCTTTTTGAAGAATAAGCTTGAGCATACATCCTATCTATTTAGACAAAGCTACTCAAGAAGAGAGCTTCTCATTGAGAGAGCCCATTAATGGCTCATATTCTCAATTGAGAGTTCATCTTAGTCTATCTTGAAGTTTATGAATTTTGTTTAATTTGTAGAAGCTTTATTTAAATTTGGTTTCTATTAGCATACTAACATTGCTCATATACACTTTCTAGGTATATCAATTCAATTTTTAGTGTTCAAAGATGTAGACACATGGCTCAGGATTTTAGTCATAGATAATTTAGAATGTTCAAAAAGCCATGTGCCTATGTCTCTTTGCAATATAAAGAAAGTTCATGGCTTTCAAAGTTTTCATTGAATCATATAGAAAGTGATATATATAAAGGATTTAAAGATGGACATTCATATATGCTTGAAAGATTTAGTTTGTGGCATAGTTGATGAGTAACTTCCTAAATATAATAGTGGGTGTTTAACAAAGTGGCATGTTCAAACCCTACAGATGCAGATAAGAATTCTTTTTTATTGGTCAACTAAACAAGTTAGATAAAATTGGTGCTTCCTCGTAGCTCTAAAAGCACCCATTATGAGCTTGTACGAAGACACATGGAGAGCCACAAGTCTTGAAAATGGCTGCATAGAAATAATGTGTTAATTTCTTGCTAGAATGTCTATCAAACAAGTGGGTGATAATAAACCAATTAAATATTGTGTATTTTTTTCAACTCATTCTAAAAAATAATGGCAGTGATTTCTTAGCATGCATATGGTTTGATAGCAAAGAAATACTTGAATCTCAAATTGCAAACAGGCTTTCTCATATCTTCTTGGGAATCTATTAATTGAAGGACATGAAAAATAAAGCATCATTCAGTCCCAATCCCTTATTAATGCTTTTTTATAATGCCTTCAAATATGCTTAGGGAATGACAAAAGAAGCACAATTTGTTTGATAGAATTCCTAAAGTGAAATAAACATATATAGCAAATAGGAACTCAAGTATGAAGAATTGAAAATTCATATCCATCATTTGGTCGTTGTGTCCTAAGTTGAGAGGCCAAGCTTTAAATATTAGGTTATGGGAAGACATTGAATACAAACATAACCATTATAAGCAAAATGAAAATGGTAAAATGGCTTCGCAAGAGTCCAAGATAATAAGAACTGTGGGGTTACTCATATGAATAGGCTCCTGAGCTGATAGAGTGGAACATGAAATAAGAGAGCCATGAGTTTTGGAGGTGATTGTGAAGAGATGACACAACTCACAATATCCTCCCATGCACAAAGATAGGACATCATGTGTAATGGTGACATTCAAACATGTATACCAATTGCTTTATAGAATACTCATGGAGCTAATCATAGACAATTGTCAACCTCCAAGCATGATGCCAACATGGGCCTCTTGAGGAAAGTTGGTGTTATCAAGTTCCCTTTGGCTCAATGCAATGGCCACATAAATATGAAGGATGACCTTGTAGAACCTGTGGAAAATTTGAAAGAGCTGATGGTGCATGGATTTATTTGGCAGAATGTCAATGTCAATGAAATGGATACCAAGTCAAGTGCAAGTCCTACCACTCTATTTTTATTACATGGAATTTCACTAGCAAGATCACTTTGAAGTTTGTGGAAAACACTAGGATGTTGAAAGTGACAAACTTCCATAAGGCACAGGAGATGCAACATTTTCTAGTGTTACCCATTAATCACTTCCTTCTCACTTGATTAAGTGATCAGATTATAGTTGTTCATTGTCTACTAGCATTCTCAAGTCTACAAGTTTTGAGGGACCATGTTCTATTCCAAGTTAATCAATATAAACCCAGCCTCGACATGATTTTTGTTCATGTTCAAAAGATTCCATATCAACATGGAGGGTAACATTTCAATCTACCCTAATGGTTTTCTTTCCTACTATGAACAACAGTTTGGGCCCATTCACAATGAAATGATATGGATTGTTTGACAGAATGTCTATGGTTCTTTTGCATGAGTTGGAGTCCTAAAATATATTGCCATCATGTTGATCTAAATTGCTAACAGAGATCAGGTGAATGAAGATCTTGAATCAAAGAAGAGACACAACAACACATGAGTTTTGTAAATCTTACTTCCTCAGTAGTTCTACATTATATGTGATAAGAGATATACGATTCCAATTTGGGAATCTATTGGCAGAAATTAATTTTATAATGCTTCTAAAGGCAGAATCACAACGTTTATAGATTGCCAGATGACTCTTCACACAAGTTATATTATAAAAGTGCCATCTATACCAAAGTGGGCATATACACATACTTTAATGAGTATTTCCAATCATTTATTTACAAAAATAATGTTTATAAAATATTAAATATTAGAAAGGGAAGGAAAAAGATAGATACGATGATGGAATTAGTTTTAATAACTGAAAGAAAATTGATCCATGAAAAAGATAAATAAGCTAGAAAGACAGGTTTTGGGGGTTCTACCTTTTCTTCCAAAGACTGCAGACTGTGTACTATAGTAGGGAAGGGAAGTTTTCTAGTTTTGTTCCATTCCTTGTGAGGAAGAGAGGGTAGATTTTATTTCTGAATTGTGTGTTAGAGATAGGAGAAATTTTGATCTGTTAATGTAATGCAAGAGAAAAGAGTTTCAGTTTTCCTTTTAGATAGTGATTTTGATTGTAAATGTGTAAGAGGATCTTTTTTGTCTTCTACATTTAGAGAAGGGAGACTGGAGCATAATTGCATCAAAACTTTAATTTTGGGGCAGTTTCCTTCCATTGATTACAATCTTTGTGTTGTTTTCATTTTTCTCTAAAATACATTTCAATGCCACTATTTCTTGATTATGTTATCATTTCAAGATATCTCCTAAAACCCTAATTCTTCATTTTTTCAAGAGGATATAAATTACTTCTTTGATCACATTCACTTTGTAATACAGCATTTTGGCAAAGGAACTTTGTGTCATCTGTTGTTCTTTGCTTTTCTTTTCTTTTTAGTCACTAAGTTTATCCATCTACTTTGTGTTTATGGGTAGATGTTTGTAAACCTTTTGTGCTTCCTGGTTAAAAGCATCCACATTTGATTCATTGTAAACCATGTATGAGGAGTTGTACTCGATAAAATTTAGAGGAAGGTTATCAATCCAATGACAACCTATCCAACTATTAGTGCTGATTCAATCTTCCTATCTGGGCATATAGAGTTAATTTGTATGTATTTTCTTGGAAGACAATCTATTCACTAACACAACTGAATATTTCTTGTAGTTTTTCAAATTTGCACCAAATGCAATATTAATCATGATTTTTGCAAAAATACATTCTCAAGAATATTCCTAGATAGAAATGTGAAGAATTAACACTTTTTTCCCTTATTTATACTTGAAATTATTCATTGCATTTTTGCAATGGTTATAGGTGCTTTTTCATTAGTTGAAGCTATTATTCATTATAACCTTTGTTTAAAACAAGTTGAAGTGTTTACCTTTTAATTATTATCACTCTAAAATTGTGCATTAAAATTTTATCTCAACTTTTCAAGGCATGTTCATCACATTACATATCTATATGCAAATTTCAAATAATTCTCCTCACCCTTTTGAGGATTGGTTAATGATATTCTTTTGAGTTCTCCCCCAAGTCTAGTCTAGTCTTAGTTTGATGAAGAGTCTGCCACACATGAGGTTGATGGATCATAATTATATGTACTAACCTCCTCCTTTTTGTCTTCTTTCTTTTTCTACATCTTGTTTATCTAAGTACTAATTATTTCTACATAAACAACTTTCTTTCCTTTTTTGTTCTCTAATCGGTCGGGTGACTGGTTGTTGAGCCAGCTATATTTTTCCAAATGACCAATCTTGTTACAAAAAAAACATGTCATTAAATTTGTCCTCCAAGGTCCAAATCTCTTATTGTTCCCTTTCTACAATTAATCATCATATGTCCATTATGTCCACGTACTAAACTACTGACATTATTTTTTTGTTCTCTGGCCAATGTGATCACTAGTTTGACTAGGGATTGGGGAACATGTACTCTTGACCTACACTCTTCATCTTTATAACCATACTTGTTGCATTATAAGGAAAGGACAAAAATACTTATTTTTTTCTTCTTTTCCAAGAGTCACAACCTTTCATAATACAAATCCTTTGAAAGTCACAACACTTATAGTTATAATCCTTTTGAAAAGTCACAACACTTCATAAATGAAATCCTTTGGAAAATTCCCAATACTAAATAATCACAATATTTTTGAAGAGTTGTAACTATTCATATTTATGACCCTTTAAAAGGTTCACTTCCTTTCAATATCATTGATATCTTTTTAGAAAGTCACTTCCTTATTTTCTGCATATGACTTTCCTCTTCCATTTTTCATTTTTGAACTCCCCTCTTCTACTCTTCTTTTTTCCTCTCTAAAATATACTCTCCTCCCTTTTATATCTTAGTTTTAAGAATTCATGTCTCTTTGTTAAACATCTCTTGACTTTTCATTAGATTTAGTTAATTTTATATTATTCTATGTCATTATTAATTTACTTGCTTATTTGTATTTATTATTAAATTCTAATTAGAAAGTTAACATACTTTCTACAATATTGTCTCTTGTATTTAATTTTATTTTTTTATTTACTCATTGAAATTTTATTATTTTTCAATTATTTAAAATATCATACTAAATATTATTTCATTAATAATATAGATTAAATACTTATTATTTTCTAGTTTTATATTTTAGTATTAGTTTTAATATAACTTTATTATCATTATTTATTTAATAACATTGTATTATCTAATTATTATTACTATTCTATCTTAAATGGCGATATGATAGTCTACCCTTCCTCAAATTGCTTATCCTCAAGAAATTAGATAATTTATTTTGTTGAGTTGAAATATATATTTATTTTAGTCCAAATTCTTAGAGTGCTATCATGGATGTGTTTGAATCATTTCTAATAGTCATTAACTTTCTACATTAGTCTTTCATATAAACTATTTTTTTAGATCCCCTTTGACCCTACAAGATGGCAAGATCATGCTCTGATACCATTGTATTGTCCCCACTATTAGGGTTAGTTTAGCACAATTAATAGCTACAAAATAATGGTTAGAATCATAACAATAAAAAAACTAACTAAATTATTCTATCCTCTTATATAACCCCAATCTTAAGGACATCTCTAGATCAAGCTTCCTAGCTCATAGCTAACTCGTCATCTTCTTAGGAGTGCACCCCTTAATATTCTTCTTCGACGGGCATCCTCTATCCAAGGCTAATCACATATGCATATGTTAATATCATCATAATATTCTGGCACATTGATTTTGGCCATGGTGGACAATGGAGATCTTAATATCTCACATGTTCCATGCTTTGAGTCTACATTGATTCTCAACCATGGTAGACAACGGAGATCTTAATATCTCACATGCTTCATGCTTCAAGTCTCATTAATATCCATGGTCTTAACCCCATAGGTTAACACAATATTATCCACAAGTATGATTCATTAATATAAATAAATTCATAAATATAGTTAAACAAATATAATTCATAAACATACATTTCTTACCTTCTTTTCTTGGTCCATCTAGCTCTATCCTTAGTCATCCCTTCAATGAGTTATTCCTTCTAAATTATCTCAACTCTATATTTACTTTCCAAAAAAATTTCTTTTCTAATTATAAGGAAAGGACAAAATATTCTTTTTTAGTTTCTTATTTTCCAAGAGTCACAACCTTTCATAATACAAATCCTTTGAAAAGTCACAACAATTCATAGTTATATTTTTTTCAAAAAGTCACAACACTTCATAAATAAAATCTTTTGAAAAATTTCCAATACTTTATAATCACAATATTTTAGAAAAGTCTCAATAATTTATAATCATAATATTTTTGAAGAGTCACAACCATTCATAATTATGACCCTTTCAAAGGTTCACATCCTTTCAATATCATTGATATCTTTTCAAAAAGTCACTTCCTTATTTTCTTCATATTACTTTCCTCTTCCATTTTCCTTATTGAACTCCCTTCTTCTCCTCTTCTTTTTTCCATCTATAAAATAAACTCTCCTCCCTTGTATATCTTAATTTTAAGCAGTCATTTCTTTTTGTTAAATGTCTCTTGACTTTTCATTAGATTTAGTTAATTTATATTGTTCTATGTTATATTATTTATTTACTTACTTATTTGTGTTTATTATTATTTATTATTAAATTCTATTTAGAAAGTTATCATACTTTCTACAATATTGTCTCTTGTAATTAATTTTATTTCTTTATTTACTCATTGAAATTTTATTATTTTTTATTTATTTAAAATGTCATACTAAATTTATATATTTTTAGGAAAAAGTGGACTAACCACTCTATATATCAATAAATTGATTTGATGACTCAACCGGGAAAGAACCAGGAAAGAACTCGGCATCCTTGTTTGATACACATAGATAATATCATAGAAAATACCTACACATACACTAGAATGACTTCAAGCTTGCCCCTTACATAGATTTTTATCAATGAATACTAATCTATGCATCTCATTATCCTTAGTAATAATATCAACTGCATTTAAAGATACAATATTCAAGCCATCACATCCTAGATTTGCAAAATAATCCACCAAGGCATTACCTTTACGAAGAGTGTGTGAAATGTAAACCTCTTCAAAAGAATCTAATAGCTGTCAAATTCATTGTAAAATATATGCTAAACATCAATTTTATGATTCTCTTTTGATACAGGCATTGATAATAACCATAGAATCACCTTCCACCTGAATATTCTGAAAACCACCATGTTTTTCTAAGACTAATCCATGAAATAGAGAATGAGCTTCTGCCATGTTGTTTGTACCTTGAGGAAGGGGAGAATATTTAATAGCTAACACTTCTCCATGATGATATCTAAAGCATACTCTGATACCTAACATTATAGGATTACTTCAAGAAGAACCATCAAAATTGATTTTGGCAAGCCCAAGGATAGGGGATTTCCATTGAACTATTGCTCTATCTTGTGATTTTTTTGCTTGAGGTTTATGAAACCAACCTATTGGCATGTGAATACCTTTTCAATCATGAATAATAGTGGTATCCCAATTAGATAGGGTTGGATTATGTCTAACTTTTGAATGACTAGCATTGACCACTTCAGATATTGACCTTTCTAAATCTATGAGAATAACTTTAATGGAAGAAGAACTATGAAAGAGTATTCTCTTATTTCATTCCCACCATATTGCCCACACCACTAGTGTTGGGATACATTTCCACCAGCTAGAGAAGAGGGAATTAGTGTATAATTTTGGCCAAGATTGAAAAAGATATCATAATTTATTAAGTAGAGGAGTGAAATATTATAATTTTTCAAGAGCAAACAACCAACATTGTTGTGCAAAAGGGAAATTCAAGAATAAATGATCAACATCTTCAAGTTCTTGATCATAAAATATGCAATTAAATGGTTTGAAAATATGAAATTTACTTAATCTATCACTAACAAGAGCCCTCTTTTTCAAAGAAATCCAACAAAACAACCTGCCTTAGGAAGAGTTGCATGATTCTAGCAGAATGAGTATGAATGGAAAGGTACTTTATATGACTCCTACTACTCAATGATCCTATAAATTTCTTTGATAGAATATGTACCATCTTTTCCAGGAGCCCAAACTAGCTTATCCTCCTTACTTGACAAATAAACCATTGTTTTTGAAAAATATTTTGGATAATCTATCTCTTTCCTAGGGCGTAACAAGAAACTCACCTAGATCCTTCCAAATCACTCTCATAGGTAAAAAAACATATTTTTGAAACAAAATCAACAAAATAACTACTCTTCTAAAGATGTAACCATGTTTTCAACTGACACATATTTGATTAGGGGAGGTGCTCTCCAGAACTTAACTTTCTCACCATTGTTTACCTCCCAAGAAATATACTTAACCACATTATCTCTAGATGTCATCATAAAATCCCATATGACCAAACCTTTAGGGGGATCTAAGATAGAGTATACTCTTGAAGGACAATTATTATCTAGATACTTCTACTACAAAATTTGACACCACTTATTAAATGGTTCAGAATGCATTTTCCATATTAACTTACAGCCAAAGGCTTTATTTCATTTTGCCAAATCATGTACACCTACCCCTCCCACAAATTTCACCTGTGTCATGTCTTGCAATGAAACAAGTGGAATTTTCTTCTCTCCGTGTATATTCCCAAACCCTAAGAAACCTCTAAGAAACTTTTGAATTGTTTATTATTTTTATCTAATTATCTAATTATTATCATTATTTATTTAATAACATTGTATTAACTAATTATTATTAAATTTCTATCTTAAAATGGGGATATGACAAAGTGACCCATATGCCAAAAGGGTTATTGAATTCTTAATTTAGGTATTTATTATTATCATGCTATTAGTAATTATTTATTGGTGATTATTTTATGTACTTTTATTTTTTAATAATTAATTTGAACTAACATTTATGTTCTACTATTTATCATGTATATTCAATATATTAAATGTCTAATATGTTGGAATAATGAAATGGGAAGAATATTTCTAAGGGTGGGGGGGTGAATCAAAAGTATCACACTTTTAACTTTAAAAACTTTTAACTGAAAATAAACTTCATGCATGCAAACATATCAAATAAGCATAAAGTAAACACATGCATCAACAACACATAACACCAAAATTTGGTAACCCAAAAACCCTCCAAAATGAGAAGGTAAAATTGGGGTGGGCATGATACCCACAAAATCACTACAACAATAATGTTTGACCACTTATAATGGTCTGCCCTGTTAAAGGCTTTACACTATGTCAATATTGACCTAGTTAAAGGATTTACAAACACTTTACATGAAGTGTCACCCTGTTAAAGGATTTTATCACCTCTTCAAAGGATCTACAACCTAGCTATTAAGCTAACCTATTAACATAGGATTTTCCTTCTAATACAATTGCTAGAGAGTATTAGACTAGTAAACCTGATAGCTTACAATCCTTGATTGCTGAATTCAGACACTTGATCTACTCTCTCTAATCTTGATCCTCCGAGATTTGATATCTATTTGTAACCCTTGCTCTATTTTGATCAACTGGATAAGTAATGTTGATATATTCCCTAAGT
Source organism: Cupressus sempervirens (assembly GCA_028749045.1). Classification (NCBI taxonomy): domain Eukaryota; kingdom Viridiplantae; phylum Streptophyta; class Pinopsida; order Cupressales; family Cupressaceae; genus Cupressus; species Cupressus sempervirens. Next base: position 889,608,622 of record CM053789.1, read on the forward strand.
ATTTCACAATTTCCTCTAAACTTCAATATAGTTTACCCTTATACTGCTCTCATCCACACATACAATGGGTTTTTTCCCTCCTTTTAAAGATTATGAAGACTTAGGGTGAGGTATGGATCTACAATCCATATTGAATCTTTATTTCCTACTCATTCCTTGAACTTTTTTTTATTGGTTGCATGCCTTCTCCATTTTTCTTATTGGCTACATGTTGATTGCATAGGAAATGTAAAAGATTCATTCTTATCTTTAATATCCTTTGAGATTCTTCTATATCAACTCAAAAAATGGTTTACATAGGTATTTTTGCAATTACAAGCAACCATGTCCAAACTGTGTTACTTGGTACATACTAGATTACTGGTGCTTGGCACATATATGATTCTGGTTTGCTTGGCACCTAGAGCATTCTAGCTTGCTAGGCACATGTAGTGTTCTAGCTTGCTCGGCATCAATTGTGACTCGGCACCTGAAGATCACTTGGCACCTATTGTAGTTCTATTTGGCTTGGCACATATAGTGCACTTGGCTTCTATATGAAAATTGGTTAAGTGTGTTGACACTCAATTGTCAAAACCAATCTGAGACCAACAATCTCCCCCTTTGACACTCAATTATCAAAACCAATCTGAGACCAACAATCTCCCCCTTTATTTTATTTCTCCCCTTTTTTGACACTTATGTCAAAGGGTGCTAAGGAGTAATACCATATTTTTCCAAAAATGTATTGTTGACCTCCATTATCATCTTAAGAGCTGCATCTCAATTCTCCAAAGCAATTTCTAGTGACTTATGTTGGATGGTAATCTTTGCAACAAGATTTACAAGTCCATATAATGTAGAAAGAGTAGGATCTTTCTTTAAAATAGTTTCAACATAGACTTCCTCTTTATGAATGTACTTCCAAATGTGAGGTTATGGAAGATTGAATCTACATTAATTTGGCCTTTATATTGGCCTCTTCACTTGTGATTGTAGCTAACTCCTTTTGGGTGTGAAGCGATTGGGTCAAATGCTTCTCACTTTGAACTAGATCTCTTGGTAGTTGCATGCTAGAAATCCTTAGATTTCTCTCCAAGCTTAGTATTCTTTGGCCTGTCTCCTATGTGATATTGGAAAAATCACACAGCTTGTTGTACAATGAGAAGATATTCTCAAGTATAGTTTTGACCTTTTCAATCTTCTTGGTCAATTCAACTTGTTGAAGTGCTATGTCACTAGATATTTTCTCATTTACTTTTCCTTGAAACTTCCTTTCAGACCATTCCATGAGTTTCACATTTGTCTCCTGGTCTTCACTTGTCACCCGGTCAACAATATCTAACAATTGTTCCATTATAGGCTTTGTCTCATTTGGTGACTGCAAGCTGAAGGCATCCATAAATATGTCCTTAATCTCATGCAATGCTTTCTTATGTTTATACTCCTTCTTGAGTATATCTTGTCTTTTTCTCCTATTCAATGCATCATGCATCTCTGTGATCTGTTCAATGTTGATTGTCTTGGAATCATAGGTAGGTATGAAAATTTCTTCATCTAACTTACGGTCTCCATAGTGAAGTACCCTGGTCATTTTGGTTGAGCTCGATCCTGGTGTAGAGATTTGCAAAGGTATGACATCAATGCTCGACTTCTAAAGAGATTTTGTAGGAGTGCCTATTTTTGGTAACTCTACCAATGTTTGTATTGCAGCCTACTCCTCATCTTTTGATTTCTCCTCCTTTTCCTCACTTTTTCTCCCCTAATCAATCACAATAATATGAGGTGTACCTATTGATTGTACTATAGGATCAGATGTACCAATTTGTCTTGTTTTCTCTGTGTATTTCACTACCTCTACACTCGGCTTCTACATTGTGGTATCAACTATTACAGATGTATCAACTATTGCAATTGGTGGTGGAAGCATTAAAATTTGAGTACTATTAGTTGCAGAGATGGAAGGTGATTCTTGTGGATTCACCTTGTCTCTTGATGAGTCAGATACTACCTTCTATAGCTCATCTATAGTGACCAATACTGGATTATTGCATAATCTTACTTGTTGGGTAGATTGGTCAAGGATATTTGTGAGATCCTCTACAGTTAGTGGATTGATGTTCTGACATGATTTGTCAGCAACATCCTTTACAATTATAGTGTCTACAGGTGTGATGGTTACATGAGGGCTAGGAGGTGGCATTTGTGTGTCTTGCACACTCTGGTCTTGTTGTTGCTCCTACTCAACTATTTCCATTTGATCTCCTTTTTGTGTCTCCTCCTCCTCACTTTTTTCTTTCTCCTCTTCATCTTTCTTCTCTTCTTCTTTCTTTTCTTCTTCTCTCTTCTCTTCTTCTTCTTTTCTTGTTTCCTCTTCCTCGATTTTGTCTTCTTTCTCCTTCTCACTAGGCTTTGCCTTATTTGCTTATGCATCCTCCTCTTCTCCTTTTTCATCCTTGTCATTAGTAAATTTTTATATTGACTTCCACAATTTTGTGGACTTATTTACAACATCTTCAATTTTATTTTCTAGGATGCTAAAGGCTCTATACTTTGGTACAAATTTGCCACCATGTTTCTTGTTAGCCTTAATTATTTGACCTCTAGTCAAATCAGGCATCACTTGTGCCAGTGTTGATTCTCTTATTTCCTTATCCATTTTAAAATAGTAATGCTATTTATTTTCAATAATCTCATATAACTCCCTAGGCATAGTATTATCTAACTCAAGAGGTGTGTACTTGAATTTTGCCATCATGGCATATACTGACTCTTCTATCTTGTTTTGATCCTCTCTACTTAACTTATTGAAATCAAAAAAAATCAAATCAGTAAAATTTGAATGCTTAATATTTTCACAGATTTTATCTATGTGTGACTTATGAGGATGGCTTACCACTTTATACTGGTTGATGTCCTCTTATTCAGTTCTTTCCTCATCATGAGATTCTGGTTGTGCTACATACTTTCTCCTTTTCTGTTGCACTTCACTAGTCTACTCAATGGCCTTCTTCTTCTCTTTGGTTTACTCTTTGGCCTTTTGAGTAGATGCCCTTGTGGTAGCTCTCATTGTAGGTTTTTTCTTGGCTTGTGTAGGCTTTGTAACCTTCTTGGCTTTGGGCTGGGTTGGAGGTTGTACTTTTCCCTTTCTTTTCTTTGACTTGACTTGTGTTGGTGCTTCCTTGGCTTCTTCTTCATTAGCACCTTCCTCCTTATCTTCACCTAAGCCTTGAGTTAATTCCATTGGGCCTTGCCCTTGTTCTTCTTCTTCACCATCATCTTCTTCCTATCTACATCCTCTACACCTACTGCCCCTTCAACTTATGCACCAAATTTCTTCTTTATCTTCTTTACCATTTTATCTTTCCTCTTAATCATAGAGGTTGTCTTCAACTCTGTTTCAACTTTGGATTTCACAACATCAAATGTAGGTTTGTTAGTTTTATCTATTTCTTTTGCAAGCAATGTTGTGATTGCTACTGATGCTTCATCAACATCTAACTCATATCCCAATGGTCTTATCCATCTCACCCTTGGAACTACTACTTGGATATAAGTAAAATCAATATCAACCAAGAAACACATATCATTAATGTGTTGTTCCACTAGGGAAACTGGTATCCTTAGTCTTTGCTTCATGGAATTCTTGAAATCCTCAAAATAACTTGTCATTTGAGCTTCAAAGTTGTCACCCATTTGCTCAATGTACTCATTGATTTGTGTAATGCCTAACTTGTTTGATTTCTAGTTCACCTTCCCAATAGAAGGAAACTCTTCCAAAACATAGAAGAATATGCATACAAGGATTGAACCAAACTTGCACTGAGCACCTTTGGATCTTTTGATTTCTCTAGATTCTCCATGATTTGCTACAACAACAATTCTGCCAGATCATATGTATGATCCCTTTTGACAAGTTTATATGCCACATTCACAACAATGCATGGTATACTATGTAATCTGCTAGATTGATAGAACTTGTGAGAAATCACTCTCACTACAAAATCCAAAAGGCGATTTGTGAGTGTAATAATGGTCATGCCCCTTTTTATTCCATTTAGCCTCAGTGTTCTTTTCAATAGTTTATTTTGAATCACTACATAGGGTCTTGTGTTGATCTTTATAACCCTATGCACTATCCTCTTCATTATCTTCATGGGTCCTCTTTCTAACCATAAAAAACCATCATGAATTTCAATTAGAACAATCTGTATCCACTCAGTCTTGAAAATTGTGGAGAAAACTAGGGCATTAGTCAAACCCTTTTTCTCAACTATTTGAAATTCATCCTTAAGCACTTGATTTTCACACAGTTTATCATATGCTTGAAAAAATTCAAGGTTTCCTATTGCACCTATCTTGCAATTGTAATGCTTCCTCACATCATGTACCATTATGACTTTGGGTGGAATCAGGGATAATGCACTGGTAGGGTCATTCTTATAGGATACCTCTCAAATTGGTCTAAAATCTAATTGTTTAACCTCATTACTAACCAACTGAACCTCAAAGCCTTTATTTTCCTTAAAGTTTTTAGAACTGGATGCCATTTTTTTGATCTAGGGTTTTAAAATATTTAAACTTTAACACTGCGCAACTCGACACTTGAAGAATACCCTAGATCGATGAAATCTATCCTTGATCTATGTTGAAATCCATGCAAAAGGCTTCAATGTTGTTCTTTGATCTCCTTTGTGCTCTTCTCATTTTTTCTCTACATTTGAATGGCATGAAATGATTGAAAATTGACCTTATACATTTCAAAACCTAGCATTAATTGCTTAGTGCATATAGTTGTACACTTGACTCTTGAAGATTTCAACATAACTCAGCTTCCATTGGTTTTCCATTACTCAGCTTCAACTAGATTTCCATCAGTCAACTTCCATTGACAACTCGGCATATACTAACATTTACTCAGCATTTGAGGACAACTTTCCAACTCTTGCTGAAATTTTAAGTTTTGACTTTGTATCTTGATTCATGTTGTTTTCTTCTTTGTAGTGCTTGTTTGTCTTGGGACTGATGCATGATATAACTATGTATATCAATCTCATACATCTATTCATGCTTAGTTGGATGAGGTATGACCACCTGACCTCTTGGGTGAAGTGATCCCTTCATTTGATTTGCTAGCTCCATCCCTTCTCTTCCATGTCTTATTCAATTCTCCTCTAATTTGTTCAACATCTACCTTTACCTTCCCTTTGTTGAACTCAATACTTGGTGCCTTTGACTTTGTTGGGAAGTTCGTATTCATATGACCAATCTTCAAGCAACTAAAACATGTGGTTTGGCTTAACCACCTATTGTAGTTCCCTTTGAAATGTGTTCTTATTCAGTTCTCAAGAATGTGTCCATATTCTTGACAGTAGTAATAGCTATACCTAGTGTTATAGTCCCAATTGTAGTGATGACCATGGTTACCTTCTCTTGTTTCCTGATTTAATGTCCACATAGACTTTGATCTGCACTCAAATTCTCTATGTCCATACTTCTTGCAATTGTAGCAGTGACCATCAAATCTTGGTGTTCTGATAGTCCTAGTCCTGCATTCATGTGCTTGATGCACTTGATTTTTGCACTTGTGACAGTAGCTTGCATTCTTAGGCTTATCATGCTAATGGGAATTCTTTCTTCTACATACATTATAAGTATGTCCCTTTTTACCATATAAATGATAAGTAGATTTAGTGTTCTTACCTTTGTTACTCCTTTCTTCTACAATCTTGGATGATTCTCCTTCTTCTGAGGTATCATTACTAGCCCTTGGTGATTTTACTAGCTGCTCAAAGTACTTGATTACCTCATTGGGATTGTTAAAACTTTTTACAACTTCCTTCTCTCTTTTTAGGTCATTTTGCAGTTGTTCATTCTGTATCTTCAGTGTAGAGATCTCAATGTCTTTCATATTCAGCTCATGATGTGCATTCATCATTTGGCTTAAGATACCTAGCCACATATTTGAGATTCTTTCAAATTCAATTGTCTTTTCCTCTAGTCTATTGGTAAGATTTCTCTTGTCATCTTCTAGCATGGCCTTGCCTTCAATGGCTCTTTTCTTTTGTTTAGTTACTTCACAAAGCATTATGGTTTGTGATTCTTGTTCAATCTTGACTGTTCTAATTTCTTCTACTTGAGCTCTATTTTTCTCCATCAATTCTACTATTGTTGCATCAAACTCTTTGGAATCTCCATTAGAAAACACTTTTGTGGTATCAATCTTCTTGTAGTGTGTGTCATTTTCAGCTATGGTAATATCCTTCCTTCTTTTTTAAGGATTTTCTCAATTCTTCTCTGGCTTCCTCCAAGTTGTGTAGGGAAAGATGCACATCAATTTCTTGATTCTCTGTGATCTTCCCAATTTTGAAGACTTCCATCTTCAAATCTTTTCTCTAAGTTGTTAGGCTTCTCCTTGTGAGAACTTAGCTCTAATACCAATTGTTGAAATAATCAAATGGGAAGAATACTACTAAGAGGGAGGGGTGAATCAGCAGTATCACACTTTTAACTTTAAAAACTTTTAACTAAAAATAAAATTCATGCATGTAAACATATCAAATAAGCATAAAGTAAACACATGCATCAACAACACATAACACTAGAATTTGGTAACCTAGAAATCCTCCAAAATTAGAAGGTAAAACTTGGGTGGGGATGATACCCACAAAATCACTACAGCAAACATGTTTGACCACTTCTGATGGTTTGCCCTATTAAAGGCTTTACACTGTGTCAATAGTGGCCTGGTTAAAGGATTTACAAACACTTTACATGAAGTGTCACCATGTTAAAGGATTTTATCTCCTCTTCAAAGGATCTACAACCTAGTTGCTAAACTAACCTATCAACATAGGATTTTTCTTCTAATATAATTGCTAGAGAGTATTATACTAATAAACCTGATAGCTTACAATCCTTGATTGCTGAATTTAGGCACTTGATATACTCTCTCTAAGCTTGATCCTCTAAGATCTGATTTGTGTTCGTAACCCTTGCTCTATTCTAATCAACTAAATATGTAATGCTAATCTATTCCTCTAATTCTTTCACATTTTCCTCTAAATTTTGATATAGTTTACCCTTACATTGCTCTCATCCACACATACAATGGTTTTTTTCCCTCCTTTTAAATATTATGAAGACTTAGGGTTAGGTATGGATCTATGATCCATATTGAATCTTTATTTCCTACTCATTCCTTGCACTTTTTTAATTGGTTGCATGCCTTCTCCATTTTTCTTATTGGTTGCATGTTGATTGCATAGGAAATGTAAAAGATTCATTCTTATCTTTAATATCCTTTGAGATTCTTCTATGTCAACTCAAAAAAAAAATGGTTTACATAGGTGTTTGTGTAATTACAAACAACTATGTCCAAACTGTGTTACTCAGCACATACTGGATTACTGGTGCTCGGCACATATATGATTCTAGTTTTCTTAGAGCCTATAGCATTCTTGCTTGCTTAGCACATGTAGTGTTCTAGCTTACTCGAAATCAATCGTGACTCAACACTTGAATATCACTTGGCTCATATGGTTCACTTAGCACCTGAAATCACTCGACACTTGATCTTCACTCGGCACCTGAAAATTGCTCAGCACTCGAAGATCACTCGGCACTTGTTGTAGTTCTATTTAGCTTAGCACATATAGTGTATTCTACTTCTATATGAAAATTGGTTAAGTGTGTAGAAACTCAATTGTCAAAACCAATCTGAGACCAACATAATATATTCATTTATTTATCAATTTGGTAAAATATACACATATTGATAATTATTATTTTTATTAAACTATTATTCAATTATCTTATGTATAGATTTATGTGTCTAGTAATTAGTTATTGATCATGTATCTATCCTTACAAATAGGATTGTCCATTATGATTTACTACTACGCGAGGGGATATTACATAATAATCTACCAGTTCCTCAATTTTCTCAATGTTATCCTAACTCTCATTTAACTTATCAATAAACTCTTCTTATTTCCAATGATTTCCTAAGCCTCTCTTGTAGTTCATGACTTATGTTGTTTTTCTATTCAATCTCTCTTTCATACTTGTACCTATCCATGATAGTAAATCTTTTCCCTCAAGTGAATAAGCTTATCTTCTCGAGGACTTATCCTCTAAAATCCAAATGTTGGTATGAAATAGTATTAAGAGGGGTGTGAATCAATACAATAGGTAAACTACTAATTCAATCCACTGGTTAAACTATTCTACCAAACATAAACCAAATAAGCACTAAATTAAAAAAAACTTAGACCACCAATCAATCACAACACATAACACATAGCACCAATATTTTGGTATCAGATATAATCCATGTTAGAAGGTGAAAAATGCATTGCAAATGATTCCCACAAGCCTTTCACTAAAATTTAAAGGTTCTCCTATTAGGAGCTTACAAATATCCCTTTTGAGGGTTCACCCTATATATTAGAAGTGTTTTGTACATTTTTAGGAGTACAAAAAAATCTATTAGGATCTGCCTTGGTTGGAGGATTTAGAACTCCTTCTAAGAGTCCACCTTGTTAAAGGATTTACAATAGAGAGATCGATTAAGGTTCATCCATCTAAGGTATTATCCTCATTGAAACTATTAGATAACAATAAGTTTATTGACATGTTGTTAGCACTCTTTACCTATCATATCCATTTTTCTCTTCTCACTCTATAGCATCAATTTTCTTAATCTCTTCTTTTGTAATACATTCACCTCTTTATATCTATGCTCTTGTTCTCTCTTTCTCCTTTCTCTATATTTTTCTTTACTTGTCTCTCTCTATATTATGTACTCACTACTTGTCTTCTTCTTTAATGTGTACCCATATTTTTTTCTTCTTAATCTCATCCCTTAATTCAAATTATATGTTTTTTGTGCTCATACCTTGTTCTATTCTCATGTCTCTATGTCCTTGTCACACTTTTTAACTTTTCTTTTGGTCATTATTAAATCTTCTTGTGCATTTCCTAAGATAAGTCAAAATGTGTTTGGCATTTTGATGTTCCTTCTCAAATCTTCTTTACCTATCTTGCTCCCATCTTCTAACCATCAAGTTACTATTGCTCCTTTCAAGAAAAATCATCATTAGTCCTTTGTTGTTGATTGCATTGATTCAACTAATCATTTGATCATTCTTCTTATCACTAGAAACTAATAATCATATTGTCTAATCGCATTCTAAAACATAACTAAACTTCCACCAATATGACTTTCTATCATAAGATTTCTCACCATGTCATCTTCTCTTATGACCATTCATTTAGTTTCGTACTTCCTTGTGAGTATTGCCAACAATATTCCTTTGACATGTCATTTTTCCTTCTTTTACCAGTCATAACTAAGTTTATTGGTGTTAGTATCCAATATTGACTCAGTATTTAAATTTTTAATTTATGGTTTTGAACTACTTCAAACTAAGGTTCAAAGCAGTTGAAAGTAGTTCAAAATGGTTCAATTTATTCATCAAGTTTAATGGTCTATTCTGAGAGGTTCACATATATGATTTAGTGGCTTGGTTTCAATGATTCATTTCCCAATTTAGAATTTCAATTTTTCAACCCACAAATTTTAAGGCTCCACAATACAAAATTCATATTAAGGCCAAGTTCAAGGGCTATTCTTAATGGCATTAATGCAATCAAATGCAGTAGAAAAGATCAAAAAATCTCCCCAATTTTTATGACTCAATTTAGAGATAGAGGTCTTGGTTTTGAATATCAAATTTGATTCAATGGGCACATTGTAGTTCACCTAGTTCATGTATGATCCACAGGTTCACAGGTTAAGGGAAAAGACTTGTGATCTTTCAAACATTCACACATGCAAATTGTCATCAAAATATTAGTTTAAATGGAGCCAATGAGTTCATTATTGAAGTAGGGAAGATAAAAATTTGTCTAAGTAATCAATGAACAACTTGATCCATCTTATTTTGGGTTGCACATCATGAAAATTGATGACATCATATTGGAGGAAATTAAATGCATATTCCAATACAATCTCTTGCACATCAAAAATTCATATTTTAATCATGGTGGTTGATGTATGTGTTAAAATCCTAGTGTCATTCAGACATGGTTGGATGATATGGTTGTTGATGCTCCTAATACAAAATATAAATACAATCAGTGTATTTTTCAATTAAAGATCATCCCCATGTGATAAAGAACTGGCAATTTTCTTGGTATAAGGATAGGTGTAAGCTGGCAATTCCAATACATAGTAAACTCAAACTCATATCTATGATATCAAAAGAATCAAAGGTAGTCACCAATTACAAAAAAATGCTACAATTTACACTACTGGATGTTTGTCACAACTATAATAGATCCATGACTCCCTTCTCATTTAATGTATCATTAGCTTACATAAAGGAAAGTATAAGTTGTTTTGGTGGGATACCAAGCTTAAGAGAACAAAAAGGTAGGCACAATAATATAAGGTGGCACTAAAGATTGAGCTTGAGCATGACACTTTGAATGTGGGTGGGTTTGGTAAAAAGGAATATTGTGAAGGCTCGGGATATACCAAAATTGTGAGAGATGAATCAAAGTAATTCACACATCACTCTCTTTCTTTTGGAAGCTTGAAGGCTCGCAGTCATTGTTAATGACCGAGGGTGAAGGAATAGTTATCATCACCAATAGTCTATCCCATCTTTAATGAAACATGATTTAATCTGAAGAATCAATGGTGACCCTATTTCTTTTCTATTGATGAAAGACATCAAAATTTGATGGAGAAATTGAGGGTCAAGTTTTATTGATTCTCATTTGTGGAGAACACAGGCATATATAAAATTGTTTGACATAATGCTTACAAACCCTGTGTGATTTAGAAAACATTTGAGAGGAGCTGGCTCGTGAATTATTCTACTCAAAGCATCTATTTGCAGATAGAAAAATAAAGGCATCCCAACACATAAGTGGTGACATCCCAACACAAGATGGCTCACCATGTTCATGATGGAGTAACCAAGGAAGACGGTGCTCGTGAATCATATCCAATAATTGTCATATGTTAACATTGAAAGAAACTATGATAACTATAAGTTATAATGTTTATGGGTACGCATGGGTTTGGGACAAAGCCATATGATAGTTGTTAGATGATCAATAGCAAGTGTTTGGCATCCCACCCAATAGGAGGTTAGGAGATGTTGATAGGCCAAGCATAGTCCTTGGTGACAGAGAGTCTAGGGTATTAAAGGCCGAAAATCCATGTCCCTATGAATCTAGTGATGCCTTTGCTTAGGTTATTGAAGGGACCTACAAAAAGCTTGGTCCATTTAGAATACCAAAGCCATAGTTCACTCCTCAGAAGATTAGGTTGCTTACTTGTACAAGAACTTTCAGTTGTTCAAAAGCTCAAAAATTTATCTGTTACTTCACCTATGAGTATCCCTTCAGGAAGGCATATAGATGGCTTGGTGGGGGAAGGGTAGCTGATATACTTTTGTGGAAAGATGAGAAAGAGACATTTAGAATTATTTCAGCAGAATTATTTCAGCACTAGCAGTGTCAAACTACTCCTCCTGATCAATACAGTCTTGTTCATCCATGGCATTCTGCTACCAATAGTACTTGGTTCAATCTCCTTTAACACCTTGCTTGCAACATGTTTGATTTTAATGTTCTCTGCATTCTACATATGCAAGAAAAAGGAAGAAGAAATTGACTACCTCGCTCAAATTACAATCGATGGCCTCATGCATTTGAAAGAAGTATTGGTTAGAAAGTTGTCTAATAGATGTGGACATTATCTAATGAAAATACACTAGTCGAGCCTGAGCTATCACTAAGACAACTAGCCTTTTAAATATATAGTGATGTGTCAAAAAATGACAAGTGGTCACAAATTCTAAAGCACTCTTGCGGCCAAACCAAGAGGAGGCATTGAAGATGTGAATTACCACTTCAATTGATACTTGTCCAAATTCAGTTATACCATTCCCCAAACTTTAAAGATTATTTTCCTAGACTATAAAGGAGGAAGTTAATGATTTCATAATACCAAATCCTGACCATATATGTTTTGAAGTTTATTTGAAGTCAAAACATTATCTATATGTTAAAGAACAAAGGGTAAATGAAGTCATCTTTCAAGAACCGATTATCATAACTAATCAATCATCAATGGGAAAGAGATAAATACGTAAAATAGATGTGAAAAAAGGGGTTCTACTTTCCTTTCCAGAGGGAGACTTTGTGCTACAGTGGGAGGAAGAGTTCCAACATGTTTAGATTTATTCTAGCCTTTTGAGAGAGAGACTATGGTACTACAGGAGAATAGGGCTTTATTTTATTTTATTCTTTGAAACTGTGTGTTTAAAAGGGGAAAATCTTGTTTTCAAAATGTAATTAAGGGGGAAAAGTTTATTTTTCTTCTAAATAGTAATTCTGATGCAGTGTGTAATAAGACCTATATAGTCTTTTACATCGTAGAGAAGGGATATTTGAGAGATAACTACAAACTAAAACTTTGAGTTTGAGTAGTTTTCTTTCCACTAATTGTTATCTTTGTGTAACTTTTAGTTTTCTTTAAGTGTATCTGATGTTGCTATTTTTTTTAGTACATTTTGATATCAAGGTATCATTGAAGCTTTGGTTCTTCATTGTCTCGAAAAATATTCCTTTGATCTTTGTTCATTTTGTAATGCGGTTTCTAGGCAAATGAACTTTGTGTCATCTGTTGTTCTTTGTTTTTCTTTTCTTTTTAGTTACTAAGTTTTTGCATCTACTTTGTGTTTATGGGTAGATGTTTGTAAACCTTTTATGCTTTCTAGTTAAAAGTGTCCATATTTAATTCATTCTAATTCATTTACGGGGAGCTATACCAAATAAAATTCAGAGAAAGGTTAACAATTCAATGATAACCTATCCAACTGTTAGTGTTGATTTAGTCTTCTTATCTGGGCATTTAGAGTTAATTTGTACATATTTTCTTGGGAGACAATATGTTCACTAACAATTGCTTATGCACCTTGACTTCACCTTTCACTATTCAACATTCTAATCAATTCCTTCTAGTATTGTGTTACTATTAATGACAACCTACCATCTATTTGGCTTCACCAGAAAATTTACCTATTCAACTTCATCAACCAATCATCTATGTCAAATGCCAACACAAAGATGGATAATCTAATAAAAGCAAATGATCCAATGAGGAAGATCAATGTAGAAAAAAATTGAAGTGAGATGAAAAGGAGCTAGAAAAATAAAAAGGGTGTGACTACACCTAGCTTTGGTCTAGAATTTTTCTCCACTAGCTAAGTCAATAATATTTGGCCCAAGGAGAGCTAAAAGGATAGTCATAATCATTTGCCAAAGAATGATTTGTTGTCATCATAGCATAGAAAGGGAAGGTATATTTTTTTAGCATACATATGATAGAAAAAATTCCAGTAAGAAATGTTATAACATGGAAATTATGAAAGTTAAAATAGTGATTAGGAATACATAGACCATTTTAGTAGATTTTTTGTTGTGCATTTAGTATATGATTTGGAAAGTTGTGTGAGTTATAAAAGAAAATATTTTTAAGTCTTTTACTCAGTCAAGTTGAAGGAGATTTAGGACATCAAGTTAACGCACATTTCAATGGTTTTTGTTAAGTTGGTAAAATGTATTTATGTGCCTTAGTTTCTAAATTGTGGAATTAAGTATAGTTTTACAATGGAAACTCTAAATATTCCTAATGTTAATACCAATCCTTATCTAGAGTTCAAGCATTTCACTAACAAATTGACCCAAAATATCCTAGTGGGTTTTCTATATAGTATTTCTTTTGGGGTTTTACAACTACGGATATCACGACATACATTCATGTTAAAATAGATGAGTGTAATCATGGAAAATTGGCTGATATGTGGCATAATGAGTTAACTGGAGATTATTTAAGACTAAAACTAGAATAAAATGGATGTGTGGAAGAAATTTCTTATATTTTGTTATGGTAATAAGTGGGTAAGGATGGCAATGATAAAATTTCACAACACCATAATCTAGTTAGACCAACCCTACATGATCACCATGGAAGGAATAAAAGAAATTAAGGGTCTCTACTCCATCTAATCAAATTGATGTGAGATTTTTTTCCAAATTGCAAGATGATTGGAATACAAAAAGGCATATTTTCAATGACCAAAAGATCATGTTGTGTAGGATGGAACAAGTATTGGAACATTTGGTGTTAGATCCTCAACTGGTGATGATGTATTTAGTTACGATGAATATCTTCATGATATAGGTGTCATGATGATGTGGAAAATATAATAAGTAATGATGAGTTGGTCTCACATTGATCAAGGTTATCAGATTTATCAAGCTTATATAAACATGTTGGAAAAACTCAAGTTTGATTATTCTTGATAAAATAGATGTGTGAATGAGTTTGGAGGTCCACATAGATTTTTAAATGTATTATTATTGTTTGGTAATACATTTTGGTGAACTAGGATGAAGTGAAAAGTTTCAAATGACAAAATTCAAATGTAATGTTTTTTGTTTAAGGTGGTGATAGCCCTAATTAGTGGAAACATATTTATAACCAATTCGATGAATTATGAAGTTGTAGATTATGGATGTCGGGGTTTGGTCAAGGAAAGGGTGTGGATAAAGCTTAATTGGATCTTAGTTAGAAAAGGAGAAGTATTCTTCTCAAATCATTATCACTTGTTGAATCCTAATAGGTTCTTTAAAAAAAATCCTTAACTGGGTAGATCCTAACAAATCTGAAGTTGAAATCCTACCAGGTGGATCTTTAACTAGGGTTTGAAATCTCTTAATTGGTTTACTCCTAACAAGGTAAATATCTTTAGAGACCTAGAGGGAAATTCCTTAACTAGGTGACTCCTCATAGGTTCTTCCTCCTAACATGTCATTATAAAGCTCCTACTAGAGCTAAGCCTTTAATAAGGTGTACTTCAAAAGAGTGCAAATAATTGTGGGTACTAATTCCCACCATGGTTTTTCCCTCTAACCAAGGATGTCCAAGATTTTAAAAAAATATTAGTGTTCTTGTATTACATGTTTAGATGGCTTCATTTGTTTCATTGTTTATTGCTACATTAGGGAAGACCTTTATTGATGAGGAGTCAGTAGAACCAAAACAACAAATAAAACAAGTGTCAAACTCTAGTAAATAAGTACAAGTAAAAGAAGAAGGTAAAAGATAAAGAGTATACATTATAGAATCTTTAGATGAAATTAAAAAAAGGAGAATAAAAATGTTAACATCAGTTGAGAAAGACATATGAGAAGAAGAAGAAGAAGAAGAAGAAGAAGCCACTTAAAATGGATACATTTTTTAATACATGGTGCAAGATGAAAAGATGAAAAAAAATGAAATGTATAACAAGTATGATGAAATTGACTAGGCCATAATTTGTGAAGCTTTCATAAAATACATCATTGGCTGAAAGGCGTATCTTTAAAGTATCAAACTAGACATTCGAAAAGATCTATGTAATATATTGTTAAAATTTGGAAAGGAGGCAATATAAGATGAAAACAAGATCAGACGGTACATATGAGATATTGTGCTTGAAAAGAAGATTGGGCAATACACAATATAAGACTTCTCTAAAACAAGTTTGTCTTAATGAATTCTCTATTGGAAATATAAGAGGAGTAACTAAGAGGGGAGGGGTGAATTAGTTACTACTAAAATAAATCTCAGATCCCTTAGATGTTAGTACAAAATAAAGTTTGAAAACTAAATACTACTAATGCTCAGTAAACACACATAAAATGTTGTAACTCAATAAGTGTTGAATATGAAAATATTTTAAATATTATCTATGATTACCCTTACTTTGACTTAGTTTCAAACACATAAAATAAAATAGCATGAAGACATTTGACACCAAGATTTAATGTGGAAATCCAATTTGGGAAAAACCAACAATTGCTATTAGTTACTGTTTTCACTCTTCTAAAGTGAGCCTTGTTAGGAGCCAACCCTATTAAAGGTTACAAAACACACTGTTAAGTGTGACCCTATTAAAGGATTTAATCACCCTATTAGGAGTGGCCTTGTTAGAGGTCTTAAGACAATTCAATAGAACTACCACCTTGTTAGAGGATTTATAAATAGTTGTTAAGCCAACTTTGTTAAGAGATTTAGATCACCACTACAATGGTTAGAGAGTAACAATGAGATTATCTAATTTGAATGCAATTGATTCGTTGATTACAAATCTCTGTTATGGCTTCTAATTGATCCTTCTTGATTGAATATAGTCCTTTTTCTCCACAAGGATATTCTACTTATCCTTCAAATTTTCTTCCTCTCTTTATCATTAAATCTTCAATACATTCATAACATCTTCACGCACTTTTTGAATCCACAACTTGACCTTATATCTTTCATATTGTCAATTCCACTCATATGCAACTTAGAATAACTAATATTCATCATCACAGTTAGCTAGAACCAATGGATAAATCTATTAAGCTTAATATTCCAAGACAAGAAAATCCTTCGCTAGTCAAGCTAGCTTGGTAGACACTAACTCAGAAGTGATTTCATGTGTTAACCAATAGAAGTTCAGTTAACACTGCATACTTTCAAAGATCCTTTGGAAACTGAGTGAGCTTGGTTAACACTAGTTCCATCCAACTTTTCTTCATTAATCGAGTGATCTTAGTTAACACTCATCTTCTAAAAACTATCCTTTGATGCCCAAGTGAACTCGATGGATATTGCCTTCTAAACTAGGCAAACACAAGAATGCTCGGTAGACACAGAAAAATGTCTTTGCTGCCTAAGTGAGCTCAACATATACTAACTGATAATGATATGACATTTGTGTAATATCAAAGACAACACACAATTAATCAATTGTATCCAACAATCTCCCTCTTTGGCATTGATGGCAACACAACATGTCATAACACAATGAAATTTTGGAACAAGAATAAACTAAGGAACATATCCTTAGTTTTATTCATGAGAACTTCCTCTATTAGTGTGAACTCTTCCTGCCTTCAGTTTCTCCCTCTATATATAGAAGCTTTTGCTAAGTTCATTCTTCCTCACAAATATCTCTTCATAAAGTTTCTATGATAGCAAGTTTCTCCTTCTTACAGCAAACTTCTCATTCTTTGGAATGACAAAAAAATGTATGAGATATGATGGTAAACTTCTCCCTCTTTGATAATACATGCCAAAGACAAAAACTCTCTTAATATCAATGTACCTTAGGTATTGACTCATTTGCAATATGCCCTTGTCAATTATGCACCAATTGATTGATCTTCAACTTGCTCTAGTTGATGCATCATGAAACTTTATTTAGTGAACTTGAGATAGGGGAATGACCCATAGCTTACCTCTTAGATACAAAAATGCATCCTTAGGTAATGGCTTGGTGAATATTTCTACAATCTGGTCTTTTGTATTTACATATTCCAATCTAACTTCTTTATTCTAGACCAACTCTCTTAAGAAGTGATATTTTATAGAAATGTGCTTTTTTTTGGTATGCATCACTGGATTCTTTGATATATTGATTGTGTTAGTGTTATCACAGTATATGACTATT
The DNA here is from genome assembly GCA_028749045.1 of Cupressus sempervirens. NCBI lineage: Eukaryota > Viridiplantae > Streptophyta > Pinopsida > Cupressales > Cupressaceae > Cupressus > Cupressus sempervirens. The sequence goes on from CM053789.1 coordinate 889,626,165, forward strand.
GGATCCTTGATCTCTATCTTCATTCCTTTCAACAATTGTTTGAGCCAAACAATGTTAGAACAATTAACTATTGTTGCCACATATTCTGCCTCTGTTGTGGATTAAGAGATGCAATTTTGTTTCTTGCTTGTCCAAGACACTAGTCTTTTACCAAGAAAAAGTGCTCCACCTCTAGTGTTTTTTCTATCATCAAGACTTCTTGCCCAATTAGCATTAGTAAACATCTTCAAGTCCAAATTGTCTCCAAGTTTGTACCGTAAGCCATAGTCTTCAGTACCTTTCAGATATCTCATATCATGATTCTCTTAATTTCCATCATGTGATTTTCTCTAAGATTTGTTGGGAATCTTGCCACCATACCAACTGCTAGTGCATTATTAGGCCTTGTATGTGCTACGTGTTGTAATTTTCCAATCATTGATCTATATGTAGTTTGATCTACTTCTTTGGAATCATCATTCTTAGAAATATTATGTCTAGTAGATATAAGGTTCCAACTGGTCTTGAATCTTCCATTCTAAATTTTTTCAGTATCTCTTTGATATACTTAGATTGAGTGATGTAGATACCATTTTTGTTCTGTTGTATCTGCAACCCAACAAAAATTTTTATCTCACCAAACATGGACATCTCAAATTCTTTACTCATTTCTTCTTTAAAAACTTTGCAGAAGTCATCATTTCCTATGAATAAAGTATCATCAACAAATATTATTGTCAACACAATCTTCTTATCTGGTCCTTTGATATAGAGATTACTATTATCATTTGTTCTTTAAAAGCCAATCTATACCAAGTTATTATGAAGTCTTTCATACCAAGCTTTGGGAGCTTGCTTGAGACCATATAATGCTTTGTGTAACTTGCAAACCATGTCTTTTTTTCTAGGATCTACAAAACCTTCTAGTTGTTCAATGTAGACTTCTTCATCAAGAATTATATTCAAGAATGCAAATTTAACATCCATTTGATATACTTTAAATCCTCTGTGTGTTGCATATGCTAGTAGAGTTCTAACACCTTCTAATCTTGCAATAGGAGAAAAAGTCTCACCATAATCAATACCTTCTTGAGAATAACCTTTACATACTAGTCTTTCCTTGTTTCTGGAAACTTTTCCATCTTTATTTAGCTTATTTATGAATACCCACTTTGTTCTAATTACATTTTTATACTTAGGTTTGGGAACAAGAGTCCAAGTTTTGTTCTTTTCTATTTATTCAATCTCTTCATTCATCGCTTCAACACAAATTTCATTATCCAAAGCATTTTTAACATTTCTAGGTTCAAATTCAATAAGTAAACATGTACCTTTCAATTTTTTTCTTGTCATTGTTCCATCAAATTTGTCTCCAATGATCTGATCAAGTGCATGATGCCTTCTAACATATCTTGCTAACATAGGTTCTTTGGATTTTGAATGACTTCTACAATTTTTATCATGAACTTCAGTATCAAGCTCAATCCCAATGTCTGTGACTTGGATCCATTGGACTCGGTTTGAACTAGCATGGTAGCCTCTAACTTTGACTCAGGTCCTTCAAACTAAGACTTAGGTTGCACTATCTACAACTTGGTAATTGTTGGAGATTTTGGGGACTCGAGAGATGAAGCTTCCTCTCTTTCAGATAGATTTGGTGAGGTATCAGGTTCATAGTAAACAAATCTTCTATAATCCTCTAGCTCTTTGTTGCTTTCTTCTTCACTCTTTTATGCAAACTCATCAATTCTAACATGTGTACTTTCTATTATTTCATAAGTAGAAAAATTCAAACATTTTTATGTTTTACTTTTGTAGGAGTATCCTAGAAATATGACTTCATCACCTTTTACATCAAATTTGCATTTTCTAGATTCTTTTAGGATATAACATTTGTTGTCAAATACTTTCAAGTAACTTACATTACGTTTGTAGCCATACCATAGTTGATAAGGAGTTTTGTTTGAATCTTTTTTCAACTATACTCTATTCAAGGTATGAACTGCAATGCTGATAGCTTCCTTCCAGTATTTGATAGTAACATTATTTTCTATTAGCAAGGTTCTTGCACAATCCATGATAGATCTATTATTCTTTCAGCTATAGCATTCTATTGTGGTGTACCAGGGGCTAATACTTGTCTTTTAATTCCTCTTTCAATGTAGAAATTATTGAATTCATTGGAGATAAATTCTATTGAAAATGTAGATGGAGTAACTGAGAGGGGGGTGAATTAGTTATCACAACAAAAATCCACAGATCCCGTAGATGTCAAACAAGTTACTTATTGTTGTCACTCAGTAAACATTCACAAAAATTGTTGTAACTCGATGGATTAACTTGTTACTGATCTTTAAGGATTCACAACTATTAACATGCATGCAAAAGTAAATAACATGAACACAAGAGACACCAGATTTTACATGGAAACTCAATATGGGAAAAACCACCAAGTAACTAGCTACCAATTTTCACTCTTTTGAAGTGAGCCCTGTTAGGATCCAACCTTGTTAAAGGTTACAAAAAACACTATTAGGTGTGACCTAGTTAGAGGATTTATTCACCCTGCTAGGAGTGGCCTTGCTAGAAGTCTTTAAAACAATTCAATGGAACTGTCCATCTTATTAGAGGATTTACAAAATAGTTGTTAGACCAACTCTGTTAAAGATTTAGGAATTACTATTACAATGGTTACAAAGTAACAATGAAATGACCTAAATAAGATACAACTGAATTTTCTTATTACGGATCTCTATTTTGCACCATTAGATCTTCCTTGATCAAATATAGCTTTTCTAATCCTTAATGATCTCTGATCATCCTTCAAACTTTACTCTCACAATAATCAGTCATCCTTCACATTCATATCATATCAAATTCATCACACATAAAATTTGCAACTTGACCTCTCATAAATACCATTTAGATTATCAAGTTAGCTCAATTACAAGTTACAATCACCTATAATCATTACCATCATCGACAAGAAATAATACTTAAAATAATTAACCATTAAATCATAAATTAACAAATTCCTTTACTGGTCGACCTTGCTTAGTAAACATTGCTTCAGAAATAATTTCCTGAGTTAACCATCTCAACTTGGTTAACATTGCAATTTTTTCAAAATCCTTTGGCTACCAAGTGAACTCAGTAAGAACTAAATTTCCTTCACTAACCATGAGAGCTTGGTAAGAACTATTTTCTGCCACATTTTCTTTTGATGACTAAGTAAGCTCGATAAACACTTAATTTCCTTTGCTAACCTTGAAAGCTTGGTAACAATTATCTGCACAAGGTAAAGTTTGAGAAGGCTTGGTAGACACTATAAATCTTCTTGCAAACCAACTGAGCTCGATAAGAGCTAACAGATGACTTGTATGACATTTGTGTAACATCAAAGACAACACATAATTGGATAATTGTATCCAACAATCTCCCTCTTTGGCATTGATGGAAACACAACATGTTATAGCATAATGAAATTTGAGAACAAGACTTTCTCTAGTAGAAGGTTTTCTCCCTCTAGAATTTTACACCTCAAACTTCAGTTATCTACAGAAAAACTCTCCCTCTTTCATAGTAATCTCTCCCTCTTGCATAAATTCTCTTTTTTTCAAATTTCAAAAAGATATGACAATAAACTCTCCCTCTTTGACAACACAACTCAAATGAATTTCAATGTACCTTAAGTATTGATTCATATGCTATATCTTCATTACTTTGCTGCATCAACTGATAGATCTTCAACTCTTTTCCTGTTGATGCATCACTAAAACTATATTTTAGTGAGCTTCATTTAGGGCAATGACCCCTAGCTTACCTCTTATATACAAGAATGCATCCTTAGGTAGTGGCTTAGTGAATATGTTAGCAATTTGTTCCTTTGTATGGACATATTCCAATCTGATCTCCTTATCCTGCACTAATTCTCTGACAAAGTGATACTTTATAGAAATGTGCTTGGTTTTGGAATGCATCACTAGATTCTTTGAAATGTTAATTGCACTTGTATTATCACAAAACATGACAACTGGTTCTTTAATCTCTACCTTTATGCCTTCCAATAATTGTTTGAACCAAACAATATTAGAACAATTTACTGCTACTACAACATATTCTACTTCTACTATGGACTGGGATGTACAATTTTTCTTTTTACTTGTCCAAGAAACCAGCCTCTTTCCAAGAAAGAAAGCTTCTCCACTTGTACTCTTTCTGTCATCAACATTTCCTGCCCAAGCTGCATCAATAAATACTTTTAAATCCATATTTCCTTCAATTTTATACCATAGTCCATAAATATCTCATGATCTTTTTGATTGCCATCATGTGATTTTCTCTTGGTTTTGCTGAAAATCTAGTTATAATATCAACTGAAAGGACAATATCAGGTCTTATATGCACTACATACTCCAACATTCCAATCATAGATCTATACAATGTCTGATCCACTTCCTTTGATTCATCATCCTTGGTAAGTTTCAATCCAATACACATAGGAGTCCCAACTGATTTGCAATCTTCCATACCAAACTTTTTTAGTATCTCCTTGATGTATTTTGATTGAGTGATGTAGATACCTTTCTTATTCTACTGAATTTGAAGACCAAAAAAGAATTTGATCTCACCAAACATTGACATTTCAAATTCCTTGTTCATTTTCTCTGAGAATTCTTTACATTGATCATCATTTCCTATAAACAAAGTATCATCCACAAATATTTCTACCAAAACAATCTTATTATCTAGTCCTTCCTTGATATACAAGCTACTGTTATCATTAGTTCTTTGAAAACCAATCTGAATAAGATAGTTATGCAATCTCTCATACCATGTTCTATAGGCTTTCTTCAGACCATACAATGCTTTATGTAATTTTTAGACTGTTTCTTTCTTGTCTAGATCAACAAATCCTTCAAGTTGTTCAATGTAAACCTCTTCATCCAATATACCATTGAGGAATGCTGACTTGACATCCATCTGATAAACTTTGAATCGTTTGTATGCAACGTATGCAAGTAAGGTCCTGACACCTTCCAATATTGCAACAGGAGAAAAAGTTTTTCCATAGTCTATTCCTTCTTCTTGAGAGTATCCTTTGCATACTAGTCTAGCTTTTTTTCTTGACACCTTACCATCTTCATTTAACTTGTTTCTAAATACCCACTTAGTTTCAATCACATTTTTGTCTTTAGGCCTAGGTACAAGAGTCCATGTTTTATTTTTCTCTATCTATTATATCTCTTAATTCATAGCCTCAATCCAAAATTCATTTTCTAATGCATCTTTGACACTTCTAGGTTCAAAATTAGCAAGCAAACAAGTACCTTTCAACTTACTTCTTGTCATAGTTCCTTCAGATTTATCTCCAATGATCTGATATGGTGCATGATGCCTCTTAACATACTTAGCTAATACAAGTTCCTTGCCTTTAGAACACTTTGCATTTTCATCCTCTTACACTTCAATGTCAAGTTCTGACTATTTTGTCTACTGCTCAAGTCCTTCAAACTCAGTAGACATTGGCTCGATAGCATCAGAATGTGACTTGGGTTCTTGTAGCTTGGTTTGAACTTCCTACAACTTGGTAGTTATGTTGGACTCGATAGGTACTATCCTTTTGTTGATAGATTTATCTGATAATGTGTCAATAGAAATAAATCTTATGTAATCTTCAAGTTCTTGCCTGCTTTCTTCTTTAGTTCTTTCTGTAAATTCATCAACTTTCACATGTGCGCTTTACTCTTGCAAGAATATCTCAAAAATATTCCTTCATCACCCTTCACATCAAACTTACCTTTTCTAGATTCTTTCAAAATGTAACATTTTCTTCCAAATACTTTTAGGTAACCTACATTGAGTTTGTAGCCACACTATAACTCATAGGTGGTTTTGAATGAGTCCTTCTTTAGTTGTACTTAGTTCAAGGTATGAATTACAATGCTAATAGCTTCCTTCTAGTATTTGATAGCAATTCTCTTTTCAATCATTAAGGTTCTTGCACAGTCCATGATAGATTTGTTCCTTCTTTTAGCTATTCCATTTTTCTCAGGAGTTCCAGATGTTGAAACCTACCTTTTGATTCCTTTTTCAATACAAAAGTTATTGAACTCATGTGAAATGAATTCACCACCTCTGTTTGACCTCAAGCAATTCAATATTTTTCCTATTTCCTTCTCTACTCTAGCCAAATACCATTTGAACTTCTCAAATTCTTTTTATTTCTCTCTTAGGTACATGACAGTCATCATTCTTGAGTAATCATCAACAAAAAGAATGAAGAATTTTTCACCAGTATAGCTTTCAATTCCAATAGGTCCACACAAATCAGTATGCACAATTTCTAAAACTTCTTCAGACTAATAGTTCTTACTTTTAAAACTAGTCTTTCCCATCTTGCCAATTTGACAATTCTTGCATAGACCAACCTCAAGTTTCTTTATGTTAGGAATGCCTCTTACTTTCCTAAATTTACTTATTTTCACCAAGTTATCAAAGTTCACATGACACAATCTCCTATGCCATAACCAACTTTCTTCAACTTGAGCAATAAAGCATGAACATTCACCAAGTTCAAGATAAAACAAGTTACCTTTTGTTTGAGTGCCTGATCCAATCAGCTTTCCTTTGCCATCTAGTAGTCTTTCTTTTCATGCACGAATTCCACTTTGAATCCATTATTGAGTAGTTGTGTCACACTCAACAGATTGTGTTTAAGTCCTTCTACCCAATATGCATTATCACATACAAGTTCTTTGGTTAGTGAGATTCTTCATTTTCCTTTTATGCAACAAGGTTCATTATTACCAAACCTCACACTACCACCATCATAGTCTTCAAAATTTTCAAACTTAGTTTTATCACCAGTCATGTGATGAGAACAACCACTATCTATAATTCATGTATCATTTTTTCTCACATGAGAAATAAGTGCCATTTATTTATCATTATCAGACTCATCTTTTATAGCAATGTAAACAATTTCATTTTCTTCTTCATCATCAAAATCATTAGAATCCTTAGCCATGAAACATGTTTTCTTACCTTTGTCCTTGAATGATTTGAAGTCTTTCTTGCCATTGCACTTGTGACCTTTCTTCTCATCCTTGTTCTTCTTATTTGGGCACCTAGCAACATTATGTCCAATTTCTTCACAAGAAAAATAGATTAGACGAACCTTACCTTTGTATTTCCCTTTGCCTCTTGAATATTTCCTTGCTAGTAGAGCTTCAACTGCCTCAAGATCATTGTCTGAACTTTGTTCTGATTCTTCTTCACTATCTAACTAAGAATCTTTTATCTTCTTGCCTTTCTCCTTGAGTGAAAGCTTGGCTTCAAATGCCTATTTCAATGTTCTTGGTAGTTGGAACATAATTATCATAGTTATCTAGCTCGAATGCAGTCAATCTTCCAACTATGGCCTCTAAATTTATCTTATGATTTGCTTCAAATCTTCTTTCTTGAATTGAAAAAACTCTGATTGCATAAATGGGAAGTAGTGTTTTAAGAACTTTACTTATGACTATTTCCTCTTTGATATCCCCTCCAGAAGCTTTGATTACAGTAACACTTGCTTTGACTCTTTCAACATAATTTGCAATGTTTTCATCTTCTCTCATCCTCATTTGATCAAATTGACCTCTCAAAAAAATTTCTTTGGCTCTTCTTACATTATCATCACCTCCATAGATTTCCTTTAGCTTGTTCCACATTTCAAAAGTAGTTTTGCAATCCTTGATATCATCAAATTCTTCATAACTTAGGGCAGATGCAATATCTATCATCATGTTGTTGTGAATCTTCTTTTTAGAAATATCATTGACAGATAATGTGCCAATAGGTTCTACATATGCTTCATCCAGATATTTTAGTCTTATATCTCCAATAGAAGCAAGATGAAGTCTCATCAATCCTTGCCATGCTGAGAAGTTGCCCTTGTTAAGTCTTGGAATTTCCCTCTTATAAGACATCCTGATCTTTAGCTTAGATCCTTGAAATCTTTTCCTGCAAGCACCAAGAGCTCTGATACCAATTGTTGGAAATGTAGATGGAGTAACTGGGGGGGGGGTGGTGAATCAATTACCACAAAAAAAGAAATCCACAGATCCCTTAGATATCAAACAAGTTACTTACTATTGTCACTTGGTAAACATTCACAAAAATTGTTGTAACTTGGTGGATTAACTTGCTACTGATTTTTAAGCATTCACAATTATTAACATGCATGCAAAAGTAAATAGCATGAACACAAGAGACACCAGATTTAACATGGAAACCCAAAATAGGAAAAACCACCAAGTAACTAGCTACCAAGTTTCACTCTTCTAAAGTGAGCCCTATTAGGAGTCAACCCTGTTAAAGGTTACAAAACACACTATTAGGTGTGACCCTGTTAGAGGATTTATTCACCCTGCTAGGAGTGGCCTTGCTAGAGGTCTTTAGAACAATTCAATGGAACTGTCCACCTTGTTAGAGGATTTACAAAATGGTTGTTAGACCAACTCTATTAAGAGATTTAGGAATTACTGTTACAATGGTTAGAAAGTAACAATGAAATGACATGAATAAGATGCAACTAAATTTTTTGATTACAGATCTTTGTTCTGCACCATTAGATCCTCATTGATCAAATATAGCTTTGTTGCTCCTTAATGATCTCTGATCATCCTTCAAACTTTACTCTCACAATAATCAGTCCTCCTTCACATTCATATCACATCAAATTCATCACACATAAAATTCACAACTTGACCTCTCATATATACCATTCAAATTATCAAGTCGACTCAATTACAAGTTAAAATCACCTATAATCATTACCATAGTTGGTTGGAAATAATACTTAAAAAAATTAAGAATTAAATCATAAATTAACAAATTCCCTTACTGGCCAACCTTGCTCGATAAACACTGCAAATTTTGTGAAATCCTTTGGCTGCCAAGTGAACTCGGTAAGAATTGAATTTCCTTCGCTGATCATGAGATCTCGGTAAGAACTATTTTCTGCCACATTTTCTTTTGATGATCGAGTAAGCTCGGTAGACACTTAATTTCCTTTGCTAACCTTGAAAGCTTGGTAACAAATGTCTACACAAGGTAAAGTCTAAGAATGCTTGGTAGACACTGTAAATCTTCTTGCAAACCAACTAAGCTCGGTAAGAGCTAACAGATGACTTGTATGACATTTGTGTAACATCAAAGACAACACATAATTGGATAATTATATCCAACAAAATTCATCACCTCTGTCCGATCTTAAACATTTCAATATTCAGTAAAGTGCAATGAGGTGGCTAAGTGGACAGATGGTTCTGATATCCCGTCAGAAAATCATGAGGTAATCAAAAGGGAATGTATCCTAGGCAGATTGGGTATAATTAATAGTCATCATGAAAGTTAGTAAGTTGTGGGAAGTGGTCAAAAATATTATGTGTGGATTTATTATGATAGTTAGTGATTTATGGAGAATGTGTAGAGTTGTGAGGTGGAAGTACGATGTCTCTCATACTTTCCATATCTACAATATCCATCAAATCATGTCAAGGACTACTTGTGGGAAGAGAATTCACAAGGTGGAAAATAGGTGTAAGAAAATGAGGAGAGCTGAAGGGTTGCTAGTTTTGAAAGGCTTCGATACTAACTATAGAGATTGTATAGAGAAGGACACCATGGTTGGGGAAATACATAGGAGGGAACCAAAGGATGAAGCCTAGAAGTGGAGAAGACGTTCCAAGGTGTGGAACATACTGAAGAAAGGGGAAATTATGAATTATATTAAACACCTCCATGGCTGGAAACCTTCTGTAACCAAAAGTATGGTTAACAACTTGAATGAGGGCATGGTTCAAAATTGATGGGGTGGAGTTCTTTGTGATGGAAGAAGTCATCTCCATGGTTACTGGCATCCCCATAGTTTGCAAGAAATTTTATAGAGATCAGAAAATATCAGGGAAAGTGGTGGTGGAATTCACAAAGAACCAAGAGGAAAAAAAGACATTGGTAAAGAGAGGAACTCATTATCTTTTGAGCTCCATCAAGCCTCTGTGGAGATTCATGCTCTGTGCTATAATCAAATATATTAGTCTTGACACCAAGTTTGATTGTAATGCACTTACCACTTTGTGTTTCTCAACCACTTCAAGTATGGGGTGAAAATCTCTATCCCCTGCTGCCTTTACTCTTCCATGAATGAAAGCATCAATGAGTATCAAGAAAAGCATACTAGGAATTTGGTGCTTCATGAGGGGCTATTGTTGTTAATTTATGAACACTTCAAAGCAAGAGCTATGAGTAAATAGATCAAGGATAGGAAAGAGGGAAAGAAAGGTAAAGGGGATTCTAAAGAGACTGATGAGATTTATACACCCTTGGATACAGAGGAAAGCCTCAAGATGCATATAGACTAGAAGGGATTTGATTCCCCATAGCGTGGCTTGAGGGAAAAACCCTCAAAATAGATAGTAAGGAGAAAAAAGTGATCTCCCAACCCATACAGGACATTGACACATCCTTAGACAGGGATTATAACGAAAGGGCGGAAGGGATGGATATGGGAGAGGATAGTGCAGAGGGAGAGGAGAATATCAGGGAAGGGGATGGCAAAGAGCAAAAGAAGAGTAAGAGAACCATAACCATCAAAATGCTAATAAGAAAAGAGGAGGTCATGACGTCACAGAGCCAAAAAAGGAACATCCCATATGACAAGGAGGGAAAAAAAAGGGAGGAGATTAAGAAGGTGGAAGGGACTCCCAACCTAAGTGAAAGGGAAGGACCCAAACAAGGCTACGAGGAATTCAGCACTAGCACTTACAGATGCTCAGTCATAGGGAAGGATAGGAAGGTTGTGTGGTGGAACTTTGACTCTATTTCGGCTACTATGTGCATCAAACGGGAGTTGATAAGAACACAGGTCAAAAAAAATGATGAGGGCAAAATCAAGATGGAGGAGTTGATCAACCCTACTCTGGTTATCTTTAGTGACATAACTAAGTGTAGACACCTAAAAATCGTTTAGAAAATAAAGTATTTTTATTTTTTGAAAAAATCCCTGATGACATCATCATTAATTAATTAATTAATTAATTTTTATGCCATTAAATCCCTTTATCTTAATTAAAAATATTTAATTAAGGAATCCCTCCCAAAAATGTTTAAATCTTATTTAAACATTATTTCCTTATTTATTAATTATTTAATTAATAAATTGACCAAAAATCCTTTAGAAAATAAAGTATTTTTATTTTTTGAAAAAATCCCTGATGACATCATCATTTATTAATTAATTAATTAATTAATTAATTTTTATGCCATTAAATCCCTTTATCTTAATTAAAAATATTTAATTAAGGAATCCCTCCCAAAAATGTTTAAATCTTATTTAAACATTATTTCCTTATTTATTAATTATTTAATTAATAAATTGACCAAAAATCCTAAAATAAATAAAAAAATTATTTTTTGCCCAAAACTTGGCCAATCTTCTTGAGACCAATAACCTCTTCCAAAATCTTCTAATCCTTCTTTAATTTTGATTAAAGGCTAATCCCATCATTTCCTACCCCTAATCCCAACTCAAAAAATTTAATCAAGATTAAATATTAATCCTCATGTTTATTAAAAATATTTTAATAAATATCTCCTCAACCCAAACCCTTGAAATAAATAAAACTTTATTTATTTCATAAAATCTTATCCTAGGAAGTTCTAGACTCTTCTACAAAGTCTTCATCCTCATCCAAAGCCTAGACTCTTCTAGAAGATGTCTTTAACCCTAATCCTAATCCCCTCCTAACCTTGTCACATTCCCTAAACATGGGTTAAGACTTGCTAACTCAAGCCAAAGTTAATAAATATCTCCTCCTTCACCCACCCTCATTAATTGCAATCCACTTGCCATCCACTTGCCTAGTCCTAAGCCATCTCTAACCCTTCCTCTAATTATTTTTTCAACCCTAAGCAAGCTTAAAACCCCCCTAAACCCTCAAATTCGAATTTCATGGTATCTCTCACAAATATCTTCAACCACAAAACTTTATAAAGCCCACAAAGTCATAAATGTTCTTACAAAACACTTATGAAGGGTCTTTATGAAGATTTTATCTCTTGAGCCTCCTTTGTTGACTCATCCTTGCCCTTTCCTCCATCCTCTCACCCTGTGACATGTGTCACTCCCTGATTGGTTGTAAGGAAGCACAATCCATGTGCTCTCCTCTCATGCAATCTAAGCCCTCAATGAGTTTTTCCCCATCCTTGCATCTTAGCCCTCAATTCCTCAAGCCTCTTGCCTATAAATTGGATCCTTCCCCTTTGCAAAATAACACAATCCATGAAGTAAAGTCATAATGCCATTTTGAGAAGCCATTTTACATCAAAACCATACACTCACACCCAAATTCCAACTCCATTTGAAGCCCTTTTTGAAGCATAAAGCTTGAGCATACATCCTATCTATTTAGACAAAGCTACTCAACAAGAGAGCTTCTCATTGAGAGAGCCCATTAATGGCTCATATTCTCAATTGAGAGCTCATCTTAGTCTATCTTGAAGTTTATGAATTTTGTTTAGTTTGTAGAAGCTTTATTTAAATTTGGTTTCTATTAGCATACTAACATTGCTCATATACACTAAGGAGCACCCGAATATGGATGTTCTCAACAATGCAAAAAATAGTGTGGTGGATAGCTTTCATACCACCAAGTGGCTCTTCCACAAAATTATTTAGCTCAAACATAGGGTGCGCACTCTAGAAAGGGAGATATATAGCTTAAGGAACAAGGTCAAGGAGGATGAATAGAGCATGGACAGAAGAGTGGATAAAGTCAAAAATAGGGTTCATGCAATTGATTGGTCAATGTAATGTATGGTAGAAGAAAGCTCTAATATCCTTAAGGACAATGAGAACATCAAGAGGTTCATACACTATACGAAAGATCAAAGCATTAGCAAGGAGTACCCTAGCACCCACAGCATAAAAGACAGTACATTGGATATAAGCTCAAGGAAGCGGACTAGATCCAGGACTAGGAAAAAGGACATCTAGGCCCTAGACCAGGATCTTTTTGAGATGAAGGAGGTAGCTGGTAAGCTATCAGAGCTGGAGATAAGCATAGCAGAAATGTTGACAGCTATCATCTGAGTGCCCTGACTTTTTTTGGGTAGCCCTGGTTTTTTGACATCTCTCCCTGGCTTTATTTATGTTTATATCTTTGTTTAGGAAGATGTTCCTTTTTTTTTGCTTTCTGGCTCTATTCAAGGCCTTAAGTGTTCTGTTATTGACTGTACTTTTTTTTGTTCCAGTTTCAAGGCCCTTTTAAAGCCTATTTTCCATAATCAAAAACATTTCAATATTTTTCTAGTTTATTTTTCTACTCTTTCCATATACCATTTGAACTTTTGAAAAGCTTCTAATTTTTCTTTTAGATACGTTACAGTCATCATTCCAGAATTGTCATCAACAAAAAGAATAAAAAAAAAAATTCTCCACTATAACTCTCTATTCCAATAGGTCCACATAAGTCTATATGAACAATTTCTAAAACTTCTTCTAACTGATAGTTTTTTCTTTTGAAACTAGTATTTCCCATCTTACCAATTTGAAAATGCTTGCGTAAAGCCTTATCGAGTTTCTTCAAACTAGGAATACCTCTTACTCTTCTATGTTTTCTTATCTTAACTAGATTATCAAAGTTATACATGATATAGTCTTTTGTGCCATAACCAGCTTTCTTCTACTTGAGCAATAAAACATGAACATTCATTGAGATCAAGATAAAATAGATTACCTTTTATTTTCTTGCCAGATCCAACCAGATTTCCTTTTCCATCTAGTAATTTGGCCTGACTATTCATGAATTCTACCTTAAATCCAATGGTATTAAACTATGCCACACTCAGTAGATTATGCTTTAGTCCTTCAACCCAATAATCATTGTCACATAAAATTTCTTTAGTCAATGAAATACATCATTTTCCTTTTATGTTACAAGGTTCATTGTTTCCAAATCTCACACTACCTCCATTATAATATTACATGTGCTCAAATTTTGTTTTATCTCCAATCATATAATGTGAACAACCACTATCAATAATCCATTTATCATTTTTTCTAATATGAGAGATAAGTTCCACCTTATCTCCTTCATCATCAAATTCATCTTTTACAGCAATATATATTATTTCATCATCACTATTATCAGAATCTTTAGCTATAAAACAAGATTTGTTACCTTTGTCCTTGTAGTTCTTGTAGTTCTTGAAATCCTTCTTGCCTTTGTGCTTATTAATTTTATTTTCATCTTTGATTTCTTTTTTTGGACACCTTGTAGCAATTTGACCAACTTCTTCTCAGGAAAAGTAGATCAAAGGAACTTTACCTTTGTACTTTCCTCTACCTTTGATATATTTTCTTGCAAGTAGGGCCTCAACAACTTCAAGATCATTTTCTAAACTTTCTTTTGTTTCCTCTTCTTCACTTCCTGATTGACTGGACTTTGATTTCTTACCCTTTTCTTTGAGTGAGAGTTTAGCTTTAAAAACAGACTCAATAACCTTTGGACCAAGAACATAGTTATCAAAGTTGTCTAACTCAAAAGTTGTCAATCTTCCAATTAGAGCATCCAAAAAAAAAAAAAAATTTTGTATCATATCTTATTTCTTGAATAGCAAACACTCTAATTGCATAAATGGGAAAAAGAGTTCTAAGTACCTTTATTACAAATGTTTTCTCTTCAATGTCTCCTCTAGATGTTTTGATTGCACTTACACTTGCTTTGAGTCTTTCCACATATTTTGCAATATTCTCATCTTCTCTCATTTTCATTTGATCAAAATGACCTCTAAGACTTTCAGCTTGAGCTCTTCTTAAATTTTTATCTCCTCCATATATGTCTTTTAGTTTGGTCCACATCTCATGAGTTGTTTTGCAGTCTTTAACGTCATCAAATTCAACATAACTAAGAGCAGATGCAATATCAATCATCATGATGTTATGATTCTTCTTTTCAGCAATATCTTTGATTGATAATGTTCCAATGGGAGTCTTGTATTCAGCATCAAGATATTTGCACCCTAAATTATTGATAGTAGCCAAATTTAACCTCATAATTCCTTGTCATGCTATAAAATTGTCTATGTTCAGCTTGGGAATCTCTCTTCTATAAGAAATCTTGATCTTTTAGCTTAGGTCCTTGAAACCTTCTCTAAAAGAACCAAAAGCTCTAGTACCAATTGTTGGAAATATAAGAGGAGTAACTAAGAGGGGAGGGGTGAATCAGTTACCACTAAAATAAATCCTAGATCCCTTAGATGTCAATACAAAATAAAGTCTGAAAACTAAATATTGTTGATGTTTGATAAACACACATAAAATGATGTAACTCGATAATTGTTGATTATACAAATCTTTTAAATATTATGTGTGATTACCCTTACTTTGACTTAGTTGCAAACACATAAAAGAAGATAGCATGAACACATTTGACACCAAGATTTAACGTGAAAACCCAATTTGGGAAAAAACACCAATTGTAACTAGTTGTTTTCACTCTTCTAAAGTGAGCCCTGTTACGAGCCAACCTTGTTAAAGGTTACAAAACACACTGCTAAGTGTGACCCTGTTAAAAGATTTAATCGCCCTATTAGGAGTGGCCTTGTTAGAGGTCTTAAGAAAATTCAATAGAACTTCCACCTTATTGGAGGATTTGCAAATAGTTGTTAAGCCAACTTTGTTAAGAGATTTAGATCACTGCTACAATGGTTAGAGAGTAACAATGAGATGACCTAATTTGAATGCAATTGATTTGCTGATTACAAATCCTTGTTCTAGCTTGTACTTGATCCTTCCTAATCGAATATAAATTTTCTTGTCCAAAAGGATATTTTACTTATCCTTCAAATTCACTTCATCTCTTCATCATTAAATCTTCAATACATTCATAACATCTTCACACACTTTTTGAATACATGACTTGACCTTATATCTTTCATATTGTCAAGTTAGCTCATATGCAACTTAGAATAACTAATATTTATCATTGCAATTGGCTAGAACCAATGGATAAATCAATTAATCTTAATATGCCAAGACAAGAAAATCCTTCGTTAGTCGACCTAGCTCGATAGACACTAACTCAGAAGCAATTTCATGTGTTAGCAACAGAAGCTTACTTAACATTGCATACTTGCAAAGATGCTTTGGCAACCAAGTGAGCTTAGTTAACATTGGTTCCATCCAACTTTTCTTCATTAACTGAGTGAGCTCAGTTAACACTCATCTTCTACAAACTATCCTTCGACGCCCAAATGAACTCAATAGATATTGCCTTCTGAACTAGGAAAACATAGGAATGCTCAGTAGACACAGAAAACTGTCTTCACTACCAAAGTGAGCTCGACATACACTGACTGATAATGATATGACATTTTTGTAACATCAAAGACAATACACAATTAATCAATTGTATCCAAAAATTTCGTCCAAGAGAATGAAGGATGTTCTAATAAATAAGGAAAAATAAACATTTTAGGAGATGAAGATAGAAATTGTAGAGTCCCTCTAGGACATAGCCACCAAACTTGGAATTTTGTCACTTGAAGAATCACATTAGGATGATGCTAAAACTTCAATTCCAAGCTCATTACCCTCTATCACAAGAAGACAATCTAACCAAACAAATTAGAGTTGAAGATAGCACGAGTGACATGCCCTCTCCACCTCTAGAGAATATTGAATAACATATTATCCCTTTGGTTATCTTAGAAATCATTAAAGAAGTAGTGAATAATGATATTCCAAAACATTTTGCAAAAGAAACACTAGAAAAATATAATCAACAATTGAAGGAAGAAAAATAATCAACATTGAAACCAAGGTCCCTGATGAAGAAAGATAAGAGGATGCAAATGTTTAAGTAAAAGGTAAAGAAAATGAAAAGGGAAAGACAAGGGAAGAAAAGAAGGAAATTACTATGCCTAATATAGGTGTTACTACCTCATCTAGTACCTCTAACAACCCTTTAGATGATCTATTGAATACACAATTTAGTTTCCAACTAGTGATTTCTTTAAAATTGTTATTTAACCTAATTAAGATGGATCTTGTGCACAAATAACAAATTGGTAATGTGTTTCCCACGTTTACAAAGAAAGACCTAATTGAGGATAAGCATAAAAATGATATATTGATAGAAGAAATTGTTGAAACATTTTGTGTTCCTTATGGAAAATATATTGACCCATTTGAATCAATTGTTGAAAACATCATCTTATTAATGCAATCTTACATATCTTATTGTTTTATTCTTTATGATGTTGTAACAAATTAATTGGAGAAGGAAAGAAAAAGCATTGTATGTGTTGAAGGTGAGATGTGTTAGTGCACACAAAACATTCATTGAATTAGTATCTAGAGGTAAATATTACCTCAAAGAAGTCCATTCTCAATATCACTTTAGATTGCAATGGCTTGAGGCCACTAAGGTTATAAGAAAAAAAATAGAATCTATACACAACCACTCATAGTTTTGACCTAAAACAAGACTATTTGGTACCACAAGGTTTGGGATTGACAGGTTATGCAAGAAGGCCTTGAACTCTAGTAACAAAGGGAGAACGTAAATCCACCTCTTGGGAATTTCAAAGATTTGATCAGTGAAAGTGTAACAATGGTATCTCATGCACCTCTCAAAGAACAACAAATCAATTCATTTGATCTAGCTCCCACGTCAATTGAAGGAGAAAACATCTTTAAAACATTGGATATTCCAAATGATATGTTGGGAAAAAAAATATTGAGTGGGAGGCATCTTATTCAAATTTTGGTTAAGTTACAAAGTTTTGGCAATTTTGCACCATTTTTCATTGATATCAATGGGGGAGAGATCTAGAGTGATAAAGAATAGTAGAGCATAAATATAGCAAGTATTCGTAGATATGAGGATAATGGTAACAATTTTGTGCTTGTTTCCATCAATGAAAAAGGGAGAGATAGTTGGAATGTAGTCAATGATATCACAAGTTTTACCTACAACATGAGCTCTAGTAGTTTTGAGTGACTGGATGTATATGTTTTAATCAACATTCCTCTACAAGTGATGGTATGAATCTATGATTTTGGCTACAAACCTCTACATTAATTGAAGGTACATTCAAGATTTCAAATAACAGTCATGTGGAATGTAGATGTTGTGGCTTTGGAAAGTTACTTTTGGAAAACACTATGATTTTTTAAAACAAACAAAATCAGCCAGATGGTCAGCATTGATCATATTTTGTCAAGCCTTTTTAAGGATTGCTTACATGCTAGGTTATTAGTGTTAACCTATATTTTCAAGATGTCTACTTCATTTTGATCAATCTAGTTGGATAACATGGGCAAAGCTAATTGAGTTCAAATGAGGAAATGTTTTGGGGCCGGCTTATTCTTGGGTCATAGTGTGCATGATTGAGCCAACATATTGTTAAGAAGTAAAGTATACACACAACTAAGAGAGGGTGGGGTGAATTAGTTGTGACCAAATATAATTAAAACCAAACTTATCAATATGATCTCCAACAATTTAAACAATGATGCACAACAATAAGAAACCATACACTAGAGCACAATGATTTGTTGACTAGGGAAACCCTTTGATCAGAGGGAAAACTTTGGTGGAGATGGAACCCACAAGATAATGTACTAATATACATGTTCCTCGTGAAAGGATGTGACCCTATTAGCAATCAAATACAATGCATTTAGTACAATTATCCTTGGTAGAGGACATATCCCTGTTAAGAGACCTTGAACCCTTGTTAGAAAGTTTAAACCTTGTTAAAGGTTGAAAGGAAAGAAATAGACCTAGTGCCTAAATACTCCAACAAGAAAATCTTTCAAGATAATATATCAAAATCGTGAATTGATTGGTCTGCAATTTACTTGCCAAAACATTTCCTTTGAAACTCACTTCAAGCATCCAACATTAATACTACTCTTCTTTGATCATCCATCATATAAGCTTGCATCCACACCATATCATTGTCACAAAATAAAGTCCACCAAGATAACTAAGAAGAGGGGGAGGAATGAATTAGTTATCAGATTTAAACAACTCTCAATATCCTTATTAAATCGAAAACATGTAAAAAGTAGATGAAATAACCATAGAAAGATTACCATACACAATAACATCATATTTTGTTAACTGGGGAAACCCTTGATCAGAGGGAAAATCCTTGTGGAGATGATACCCACAAAAATAAATACTAATATATAAGTTCTTTGTAAGAGGATGGACCATGTTAGGATTCAGTGAAAAACATTTAGTATATATTAGTCCCTGTTAGGAGACTTTGAATCCTTGTTAGGAGATTCTAACCTTGTTAGGAGTTGTGGAAGATAAAAGGACCCACTGTCCAAATAGCTTTAGGGGCAAGACCACCAAACTCACTGTCCAACTAGCCTTAGTATTATCCTTCTTAGAATAATAAAAGTAAACAACTATCCATAGAAACTTCTTTGTCGAATACAATCTCTCTATTAGCTCATTGTGCCTCAACTACACCAAAGACTTCTCTAATCAAAAGATATTCAATATCAGGTTCACTGGATCTCACATACAAGTTTGAATACTCGCATTACACAAAAATCATGTTCTACCACAAGGAAATAACCTTTCCTTTATACCAAGTCCTAGAATAAGTTATTAATTCAACCTTGGGGCTTTCTCAATTTACAATAAAAATATAGGACCATCTTAAGATATTACATTTACACATTACATTACAATATTACATCTTTTCACAATTACAACCAAATTGTCGGCTCATGGTCTTCATAACTCTTCACACATGTAACCTATGAATATTCTCACTTAACCATGTCATCTTCAGCTTGTCAACTACTCTATACAACTGCACTTAACTAGATTATATCTCTATTAGGAGATATAATAAAAAAAACTAGTAACTGTTGCATAGGAATTATGTCTAAACATTGTCTTCAATAAATCTCAAGTAATTGTTCATAGTCTTCATAGTTTCTCTCGTGCAATCAGCCACATCATCAAGACACTCTATAAACATGTCCTCAATTTCCCATAACCTCATCTTCAATCATCAAACTGTGCAACCTCAATCTTTGTTTTTTGCTTTGTTAATTTTTATAGAATAACATGTATGTTGACAACAATGACAAACAAAGTCATGAATGCAATACACAACCATTGTATCATCTCTCCAACAATGCTAAGATACTCCCCCTGTGGAATTGATGGAAACAAAGATGAAAAACATCTAAGTTCCATGAATACCAAATGTCTATGTTGCATTTGCTCCCCATTTATGTTGACCATGAATTTCCATTGTATTGTAGTCATTGTCCTCTTCATAAATCAAATCTCTCTCTCATAGGAACATCAATCTCCCCAATTTATATTAGTCAATATACAAAGAAATTTCATGTATTACTCTCCCCCATACATACATATGTAAAGGATGTTTTAATGTGCTACTATCCCCCATAGACATCAATGACAAAGGCATCACTATGTCAATTCAAATACATAATATATGTAATAAGCTCAAGTGTCCAAAGACACTATTAAATAAAAATTACCAAGAGTCCTTCATGACTCATCCCAACACAGATACTCCCCCATAGAGGAAGCATCAAGCATCCAATCTAGATAAAAAATAGTGCTATGTTACCACTAGACTAGTGCAATCTCTGCATTAACTACTCAAAAATAGGCTAGGGCATAACCCCAAGCATACCTCTCGAGTACTCAAAAGAATCCTTTAGCAAAGGTGTTGTAAATATGTTTGATATCTACTCCATTGTACTTACATACTCCAGTCTTATCTCTTTCTCTACAACTTTCTTTCTCAAAAAGTGATACTTAATAAATATATATGTTTTGTCTTTGAATGTAAAACAAAATTCTTTGACATACTCATTGTACTTGTGTTATCATAATGTATGATAATAGGTTCTGTAAAATCAATTCCATTGTCCTTCAACATTTGTTTCATCCAAATGATATGATTATAATTATTTGTTGTTGCTACATACTCTACTTCTTCCATGCTATGTGAAATACAATCTTCGGTTCTTCTCTTTGTTCCACAACTTGTATCTCATTTTGCAAATCAATGTTAGTCTCATAAAACAACTCAACATTCTCTTGGTTGGTCGTTGGATTAGTCTCTTCATTAGAATTTAAATCAATTACTCTTTCCTAAATTCTGAACTTCTCATCCACTCTAACATTTGTGCTATCAACATTAGTTTTAGTTCTTTGATTAAAACATCTATAAGCCTTGATTTTTAATGAATAACCAAGAAACATACATTCATCACTCCTTGAATCAAACTTTCCAATGTCATAATCCCTTTTAATATAACACTTACTTCCAAAAATTATGAAATACTTAACTGATGGTGCATGTCCAAACCAAAGTTCATAGGGGATTTTACCAATACCTTGTCTAATTTATACTTTGTTCATAGTGTAAACTATTGTATTTTCTCCTCTCTAGAATATCTTTGTCAGATTATTCTCAAACATCATAGCTCTTATTGTCTTTGTTATAGATATGTTTCTCCTCTCTGCTATATCATTCTGCTGAGGTGTCATAGGGTTGAAAGGTGTCTCTTACTGTCATTTACTTCACAAAAAATATTAAAATCATTTGAAGTAAACTCTCTTCCTCTATCATATCTCAAATATTTAATCTTTAATCCACATTCATTTTCAACTCTATTCTTGAATATTTTAAACTTTTTAAATGCTTCATATTTTTCTCTAAGAAATGCTACCCACATCATCTTAGTGAAATCATCAACAAGAATCATGAAATACCTTTCACCATAGAAAGCTCGTCTTTGTATAACCACTCAAATTTGTGTACAATCTCCAACTTCACAAATGTAGTAAACTTATTGCTTGGAAATGAACTTTTCTTTTGCTTTGTCATAACACATTCCTTGCATATTATGGTAGTAGGTTTCGTAATTTTAGGCAAATCTCTAACAACAAATTTAGTACTAATCTTCACAATGTTATCAAAGTTTATATGAAAAAACCTCTTTTGTCATAACCAAATGGCATCCACCTTAGCAACTAAACATGTCATCTCAATAGGATTCAACTGAAAAATGCTACCTGTTGTCCTTGTACCAGTACCAATCAACTTACCATTTTTATCTTTGATAATGCATATCTCGTCTATGAATTGCAATTGATATCCCTTGTCAACTAGTTGTCCAACACTCAAACGATTATGTTTCAAACCATCAACAAAGTTAACATCATCAGTGTTAGTCTTTCCATCAAAAGTAATAGATCATTTTCCCTTAATATGACAGGTTGCATTATTTCCAACTCTAACAATTCCACCATCATAGCTATTAAATTCAATGAACTTCTCCATATCTCCAATCATATGATGAGAACAACCACTATCAATAATCCAATCATATTTCTTCTTTTCAACTTGTAATACTAATGCCCTTTCTTCTCTAACTTCTTTTTTGGGACTTTCTTCCTTAATAGCAACAAATCCTATTTCATCACTTTCACTCAAACATATTTCCACACAAGCATCTAATTCCCCATCATTAGCAAATAGACATATCCTTGGCTTATAAGGATTTTTCTTATACTTTATTTCTCTCTTAGGACATTTAGAAGAATAATGATGATACTCATTACATGTCCAACATTTAAAGATTTGCGTACCTTTAGGTTCTCTCTGAATAAGCAGGGCAAGACCTTCAACCTTCTTGTCTTCTTCTAATTTAACTCTACTGTCACTAGCGTAATCTCCACTTATACTTGCACTTCTTGTTAATATAGGTCAAACATTTAATGCATAGAAAGTAGTCTCAATTCTAGGTAGTTCTCCACTTTGTCTCATTCCTATCTCAACTGATTCCAATCTCCCAAGAAGAGTCTCTCTTGTGAGGATTTTTGTGCAAGGTGTAACATGTTCAATCATTTGTGTTGTCTTCTTATATGTAGTTTTCAAGGTTTTCAAAATCTTCCATATACTTTCATCTTCATCCTTCTTCCCGACACAAGCCTTAATTCCTGTAGCAATATCTGACATTCTACTAAAGTAACTTCTTACAGATTCATCTTCCATCATTTTAGCTTCTTGAAATAAACATATCCAATTCTGTAATCTAACCTTTCTAGCATGCTTATCACCTTCAAATGTAGATTCCAAAGCTTTCCAAATCTCATGAGCTAGATTTAAAGATTTTACTTGACTATACTCATCTTCAGGAAGAGCTATCAAAAGTGCTTCTCTATCAAGCATGTTACACATAAGCATGTCTCTCTGACCTTCAGTACAAGACTCAAGCTTATCTTCATCAACCACTTCCTTCTTTCTCGTAGTAATCAACCAATATCTCAAACCCATACATAGAAAATGTGTCTTCATCTTCTCCTTCCAGCTGTCATAGTAAACTCCGTCAAACTTCATACTTTCTTTCCTGAAATGATGACTCACCATAGATCTCCTTAAGCTATGAAGTTTTTCCTTAAATGGCCTAATGCTCTGATAACAATTGCTAAAAAGTAAACTCCACCAAGATAACTAAGAGGGGGGGGTGAGTAAGTTATCAGATTAAAACAACTTTTAATAGCCTTATTAAATCCAAAACATGTAAACAATAGATGAAACGGCCATAGAAAGATTACCATACACAATAACACCAGATTTTGTTAACTAGGGAAACCTTTGATTAGAGTGAAAGCTCCAGTAAAGATGGTACCCACAAAATGATGTACTAAAAAATAAGTTCCTTGTAAGAGGATGGACCCTGTTAGGAGTCAATGAAATGCATTCAGTACATATCAGTCCCTATTAGGAGACTTTGAATCCATGTTAGGAGATTTCAACCCTATTAGGAGTTGTGGAAGATAAAAGGACCCATAGTCCAAACACCTTCAAGGGAAAGACCACCGAACTCACTATCCAATTGGCCTTAGTACTATCCTTCTTAGAATAATACAAGTAAACAATCGTCCATATCAACTTCTTTGCCAAATACACTCTCTTTGTTAGCTCATTGTGCCTCAACTGCACAAAACAGTTCTCTGATCAAAAGATATTCAATATCAGGTTCATTGGATCTCACATACAAGTTCACATACTCGCATTACACATAAACCACACTCTAACACAAGGAAACAATCTTTCCTTGATACCAAGTACTAGAATAAGTTATTGTGTCATCCTTGGGGTTTCTCAATTTACATTAATAGTATAGGACCATCTTAAAAAGTTACATTACAATATTACATCTTTTCACAATTACAACCAAACTATCGGATTGTGGTCTTCATAACTCTTCACATGTGTAACCTCTAACTTTGCTCCCTTAACCACATCATCTTCAGCTTGTCTTCTACCTATGTACAACCTCGGTTGACCATATTAAGAGATAGAATCAAAACATCAATAACTACTACAAAGGAACTCTATTTGAACATCGTCTTCAATAAATCTTGAATAATTGTCCATTGTCCTCATATTTTTGCATGAGCGCTTAGCCACATCATCAAGACACTTTGTAGAACATGTCTTCAACTGTGCATAACCTCATCTTCAATCCTCAAACCCTGTGACCTCAATCTATGTGTGCTACTATGTCAATCTTCACAGAATAATATGTATGTTGACATCAATGACAAGCATAGTCATGAATGCAACATACAACTATTGTATCATCTCTCCAACAATGCTAGGATACTCCCCTATAGGAATATCATTAGCATTCATGCTAACAATCATCTCCATAACCAACCTACGAAAACAACTTTCCTTTATACCCTTTACAAATAATTAATTAGGTCATCATGTTAGAGCTTCCTCAACATACATTTAATTGCATAGGTCCATGCTAGGGCACACACACCTTTACAAGCATTATTCATTCATTAAAATAAGGATCCCATGTTACAATATTAACATCACATTTGCCAATAATAAAATAAACTCTTCCTCAACACAATCGACTGCCAATAAAATATACCACATGTTACACAATAGTGACAATTTCATAATAACCCAAATGCTTCCCAATCTAAAGCATAGGCACATGCACAAATCTTCTATCATATCCCAAGCCCGTTGACATTAATTCCAACTCGCCAATAAGATAAAGGCAAATGCTACCAAGTGTCTCTGTTATTATCTCTCGTCTACTAGTATGCTACCAGTCTTCACCAAACAAATTGTAACTCATCTAAAACATAACATAAAACCCAGCGAACATAGACATGATGTCTACACTCAATCTACTATACAAATCTAAGCTTGCATACATTATGTTGTCACATACCAACTTCATTGATCAAATAAATATCTTTCTATATACCGAATTTGTGTCTGTCATGAACATACAAAAATATGTTGTCATCAATGACAAAAGTAGTCATCAATAAAAAATAATAGATACTCATCCAATAAGTGCACCTTTGTAGTTGCCTTGGCGCTGGTAGTTGTTGTTGGTGTCAGTTGCCTGGTCCTTGTTCTTTCTACATTGGGAGGTGTATGAAAGGGTATATCCTCTATCGTTCCTCTAGTATTTGGGCTCAATTTATCTCTGGCGAGGGGGGTTTTGAATGGGTCTTTATTGTCTCATTCTACTACTGATGAAGCGATCTTGTAGGAAGTTGTGGTGCAGAAGGAAATTGTTGTGGGGGTTTTGGGGGTACAAAAGAGCCCTCTTATGCCCAATCTGTGTGTAAACATGGGGGTTTTGGGGTTGTCACTAACTTGACAATTTCTAAACCCTTGCC
Source organism: Cupressus sempervirens (assembly GCA_028749045.1). Lineage (NCBI taxonomy): Eukaryota > Viridiplantae > Streptophyta > Pinopsida > Cupressales > Cupressaceae > Cupressus > Cupressus sempervirens. The sequence continues at coordinate 889,651,937 of CM053789.1, forward strand.
TACATGTAGACCTATTTCAATTAATTTGGATAAAGATACAATTTTAGAGATTGAGCAAAGGGTTGTGGCCCTTGAGGTGGATGCAATTATTTGTTGATTTAGGGGCTTTTGGCCCTCTCTCAAGGAGCTCCACGCTTGGATTGTTGACCACTAGGCTCCATATCTTGCTAATTTTGTCTAGATTTTTCCTCTAGTAAAAGGTCTTTTTATTGCGAGATTTGATAATGTAGATGATACGAGATCTATTCTATGTGACCATTTCTTCACATGGGAAAATTGTTTCCCTCTAATGATTAAACCTTGGCATAAGGACTTCAACCCTACCACTAAATCTTTTTGCAAGATTCCTATCTGAGTACGACTTCCTGACCTCCCTCTCCATCTCTAGCAAGATTTTTTTCTTGAGGAAGTTGATGAGGCTCTATGCAATTTCTTAATGGTGAATTCAGAATCCTCCAATATATTCCATTCTAACTATGCTCGGACTCTTTTTGATATAGATGCTTCTAAATGCCTTCCGACCTAAAGTAAGCTCTGTAGTCCTATAGGCTCTTGGATCCTGTCTTTAGATTATGAAGGTCTTTTGTTTAGATGTGGAAAATGCTTCAATATCGAGCATGTTGTGGCAAAGTGTGAAGTTAACAAAGCCAAATATAAGAAACCATCCTCAATGTGGAAGGATGCTTTGTTGCAACATTGTACAGTTGTTAAAAAGCCTACATCTTAAGGGGAAGTTCCCTTAGATGCTGTTGTTGCTATTCAGCATTAGAAAGGTGATATGTCTCTTCTCCTGATCATTTGTTGGATGTTGGTCTTGGTCAAAAGGATGTTCCTGCAATCCCTCCTATGGTCGGCTCTGCTCATGGAGCCTCTAGTGTTACTTTAGTTGTTGTTGATGATCAGAATAATATTGTTGGCTCAATCCAGCATGGTGTTGTTGAGCCTGTAATGGCTAGAAGTGAATACTGTAATGGTTTTGTGACTTTTGTGGGAAAGTCTATTGTTGTTGGCCCTATCCAAAATGGCTTTGTGAAGGTTGGCTCTGGTGTTGTTGGCCCTTTCATTAATGGTGTTGGGTCTGCTAGGTTCTAACAATTCTACTGATTCGATGGACTAACACTCTATGGCAGCCAAGATTGAGGAGGGATGGGTTATGGTTGAAGCTAAACATTCAAAGAGACCACCATTTCATTCTTCTCCCGACTCCCACAAGTTGGGGGTTAAGTGGAATTCTTAATTTTGTTATCTTTTTCTTTTTATAGGGTGGTTAGTTTATTAAGGTCTTATCCTATCCTTGACCACGAATTTGTGTTTGTGGGGGTTACGAGATGTTTGGCAGCACTCCTCTATCTATGTTCTATTGGGTCTCTGCCTCGTTTCTCTTTGTAGAGCATATTGTATATCTTTCAAATTTGGTTTGCAAGTGGTTTAGCTTTGCACCTTCTTTGTATTTGAATTTCAAGGACCCTTCAAAACCTATTTTACTTAGTCAAAAACAATTACTCATCCAAGTTTCATGTGTGTGCGCGCATGCATTTGGCACACCCCTAATGGTATTGCTCTGGTACGCAGAATGATGTAATTTGTGACAAAAAATTATTTGCGACTGTAATTAGATGAAGTGTGCAAACTCTATATATTGTATTCCAATGGTGCCATACCTCGTACATAGCTAAGATACAAATATGATAGTTCATTTCAGCAATTTGGACAAAGCCCATAATTTTGGTAGTGAGACTCCTATAGATAGTGAGCAACTATAATATTTTGCAACTAGTTATAAGATATTGGGAGTTGATCCTCTCTATAAATTTTCCAGGTTTATGTGTTGTCATTGATTCTCATGTTTTCATTTCTTTTCAACAACTAATTATATTGTCTAGATGGTTACGTAGAGGATTTATAAATTTAATATGATTCTTATGCCTTGTAGCCTAAACACTAAATTCTACACCCTATATTTCATACTTAAAGTGGTGAGATAGATACAAGAAAATAGAGGAGTTATATAAGGGTGTACGTAGGGAGGGAGATTGAGATGGAGAGAGAAAAAAAGGAGAGGGTGTCCTAGAGAAGGGAGGGAGAAGAGATGGAGAGGGAGTCAAATAACTAGAGGGGGCAAAAAAAGAGTTGAGATGGCTAGAGCGGGAGAGAAGTGAGAAACCTAGATGGGGAAAGAGAAAGGTGAGATGAATTGAGACGGATTGTGAGATGTGGATAATGAGGGAGGGAAGGATGGAGGGAGAGGTGACAACCAAAGCAATGGAAAGAGAGGATTAAAGAGCGAGAGAGAAAAAGAGAGTAGGGGAGGGAGAGGTGGGTGGTGGGTGGGGGGTGGGGGAGAAAGAGAGAAGTATGAATATAGACTATACCTTAACCTTATATACCCTAAACCTTGTGCCATCAATCTTGTACCCTAAACACTATAGTCCCTAAACTATATACAAGGGAAGGAGGGAAGGAGGACGAGAGCAATTTGGCTCTAGAAATGCATTTTCATTTGGTGCTCACTATATTATTTGCATTGGTCCTTGGGCATCCAACCCAAAGGATTGGCCAAACATTGTGTGCTAAAGATGTGTTTTTTAAAATATAAAAGATTCCAGACATTGTTCTGGCATCTTTTCCATCAAGCTTGCATGTGATTCAATACAAATTTTTAAAAATACCACGATTATATTAAGCTCTATATTAGCTATCTAACCATATTAAAAAATTCATGTTATGATTGTGTTAGGGTTTTCTTCTTTAAGTGCTAAAGTGACACTGTTTCACAGAGGTTGTAGAAAATAGTAGCTGCTCGAGATAAAATATGATTTATGTTGAATAATAGAGTTACCCATACAAGGTAAAAGAGAATTGTAGAAACTAAGTGTCATGTTTAACCATTCTTTATGGGGTTGCTGCACCAAAATGGCTAAAAAACCCAAACACTTTGTGAATCTTGAAGAGCTCTGAGTGAATATAGTTGCAATTAAAGTATAAAGCAACCTACATTGTTTATTCTTCTGGTTGTACTTGCATACTCCCCATAAATATTAAGCTCTCAGTAAACCAGTTCCATCAAAAAATAGTTGTCCCTTCTTTTTAAGCAAAAATGGACTATGCATATATTGCATTATATGCATCATCATACAGGTGCGTGACATTTGTGTTGAAAGTAGTATGACTATTAGAGTCCCAATAGCGGCACAATAAGAAAGAAGAATTTGGAAAGGCATAAACTCTGGAAAAAAGTTAACCATAAATTAATAAAAGGAAGTAACAGTATTAGGTGCTTCTTACTACAGATCCGCCAAGTTATTTCAAGTACTAGAAGTCGATGCAAAAAAGTATCAGAACAGATATTTGTTGATGACCATAAGAGCACATGTATTCAAAGAAAAAGTCTGAAAGCCAAAATCTCTTAAGAATATAAACCACTGGAATATCTCTCAAGTATTTCACAAGATACATTTTCCATTTACACACAAGATACTTGCAATGTCTTCTAATTTCTGTATATGGCATATCATGTTAAGATTCTGAAAGCCCACAGAATGTGTCCAACATCTAGTAATCAATTCATTCATTGCCTCATCAGTACAAGAATTGTGACCTAATGACTAGAAGGCTTTTCCTTGAGATCTATCTTTGTGTCTGAATTCGAATTCAGAAATACAATATACATATTACAAATATATATCTCATGCTTTGCACCCATCATAATTTTCTCCTTAAAGCAGCTACCCTCAATAATTTCATTTACTGCACAAAATAAGACTGCATTGCTGAGCAAGTACAGCAAATTACCTTGGTAGCAGAGAACAATCGATGTACCCCTAGAACATAGAGATGCGAAAGAACCATGGAAGTATAAAAGCAACTACCATGCATGCCATCAAGAATTTGCATAAAGGCCGACCCCTCCAACATCGTGGTGTTTCACCAGAAGAATAATCGCTAGCATCTCTCTCATTCCAATCTTCCATGAAGTCTGTATCTCGAGCACCTACAATATTCTTTGCAGTCTCACCACAGATTTCACATGTTCTGCATTCAAAAAAGAAAGAAGTAGGTTTACATATCCAAGAGTCCTATTCCATGTTTTATCTATAGTTAAACTGGGGCGTATGTTATAGTCTCATTTCAAAAATAAAAAATCATCTATGACAGATTACCTTTTTCCAGATTGTGAGTGTATGCATTTTTTGTTTAACAGAAACTGATTTCCCATGTACTAGTCCTTACTACAGATGGGCTTGTGATGCATGAACTGTAATCTGAGTTACAGGTTTGATAAATATGCGAACATGTAGGACATGAAAATATTAGTTGAATAAACCAAATGCAGTTGCACCCTGTTACAAGGAGGGGTATGGAAAACAAAATTTGACACAAAAAGAGTAGAAATCTAAGATGAAACTCTCAATACGAAATCAGCAGCAAAAGGACATGCTGCAAAAAGCTCGATCATTAAAAAAAAATCTCCACAGTTTGTTTCACTGTGGCATGATACTTTTAAATGCCTGACTAAAGGTCCTTCATTGAAGAGGCCCTTCAATTTATTACATATCCAAGGGTCGTATTCCATGTTTTATCTATACTTATGTTTTAGTCTGATTTCAAAAATCAAAAATTATCTACCACAGATTAACTTTTTCCAGATTGTGAGTGCATGCATTTTGTGTTTGACAGACTGATTTCACATGTACTAGTCCTTACTAAAGATGGACTTTTGATGCATGAACTGTGATCTCAGTTACAGGTTTGACAAATATGCGGACATGTAGGCCATGAAAATATTAGTTGAATAAACCAAATGCAGTTACACCCTGTTACAAGGAGGGTATGGAAAACAATATGTGACACGAAAAGAGTAGAAATCTAAGATAGAACTCTCAATACTAAATCAGCAGCAAAAGGACATGCTGCAAAAAGCTTGATCATTTTTAAAAAAATATCCACAGTTTGTTTCACTGCGGCATGATACTTTTAAATGTCTTAAATAAGGCCCTTCATTGATAGGCAATACCCAGGTAAATAATGGTCAATTTATTACAGTTCATCTATGACTCAACAGTGCCATTGCCTTCACCTATGACAATGTTATGATATTTTGGAAATATTTGTAAAAATCAGAAATATATGAGACCACTTTGAAGGGTAACCTTCAATAGTCAGCCTTTCATATATGAATTTAGTATTTGATAATAATATATGAATTTAGTGTTTGATGATATGGGAGAGGTCTCATCCTTAAAAATAAACTTAAGTATGTGGTAGGTACCCCTTCATTTTAATAAAGTGGAACTAATGTGTTTAAAAAACATATGTTAGGGTTTAAGCATGCCAAAGTGCACAACTTATTAGACTTAAGAATATATTACAGTCAATGCATATAGGAAGATAGAATTGCTTCCATTTTCCTTGGATTCCTTATCCTTGAATTTTATATTGAATTCTTTTACATCTCCCTTTTCTTCGACCTCATTTGTTCGTACACTAGTATAACAGTTCTGAATCCTTGACCATTTGCTATCACAATTCAACATACGCTTCTATTTATTTTCTCTATCTCTTCTTGAAGGGAGAAATGACTACTTTCTCTTAGGTTGAAGAATTGCCCATGCTTTTGCTAGCAGGACAAGTCACATTTCTGTCAATTACTCTTTTCTGGTATTTTTTTCATTACTATGTAAAGCTTGTTGCAAATCTTTCCTAACTGTATAAGGTTCCAACAAACATCATGTTAAATTTGGTCTGTAAGTTAACTAATGTACGATTATAGTCTTTGGTAAGGTGTCACCTTAGGAGCTCAAAATGCCAAATCTGAAATGTTCAACATTGTATTCAGCTATAGACCTTAGCTGCTTCTTATTTTTTATCGGGTATATTAGCTTCCAACACATGGTTGTTCATACAAAGTTGCTAACTATTTTCTAAATTCTTGCCAATTGAACATTTGTCCTTGTCTATCACTCATCTTCCTATGGTGCCATTGATAAGGTCCTGATTCTAAATTAGTAAAGCTATGTCAATCATGGAATTATTTAATATATTGTGAAGTTCAAATTGTTGTTCTAATAGTCTAATCCATACAAAAATATTATTTGTACCATTAATTTATTGAAGTTTATTCTAGGTAGGTATGATTCTTGGCCTTGAAAAGGTTATCCTATCTCTTGATTTGGTTTATTAAGGTTGTATCCACCTTGGCGGTTTCTTTGGAGCTTCAATTCTGATAATAATTCCTTCAAAAACTACTCCAAGCTCTTATTTAAAGATTTTACAAAAGGTCAAACAATGTACCTTAAATAAAATGTGCCATTGCTTCATGTCCTTGTGGAATTCTTTCCTCAGTTTTAGGTGGTGGAAAATATATTGGATCCTTATGTTTTGTATGTGGAGTAAGGTGCTCTAATCCTAAACATGGTATGGCTTTAATTATGTTTTTATTTTAAGATTTATCAAGGCGAGAAAGTATTTGGTGTGAGAGAGAATTTGACGTTTCTCTTTTGACCAACTTTGACCACTAAATCAAGAAATTAATTGTCTAAGAATAAATTTCAAAAACTTAAATACATACCTCAAACCCCAAAACAAAAAAAATAGATCCAAAATTGCACTGGTTTGGAAGTTTTGATGAAACCAAAAAGTTGCGCAAATGAAAGCTCTGATCACTTAAAGGGAGTAACCTCCAATAATCAGATTATAATGTGTGAAATTAATATGTGATGATGTAATGATATAGGACATTGTTTTCATCCATATTTATAGACTTGACTATGTAAGGACATAACACTTCATCTTCAAAGTTAGAGTTGACCATGCAACAAGTGCTTTAATTATTAGTACTTCGGAATATATAATATATTCTTACGAATATATGGCATTCGAATCATAACAGGCCACAATGACTTCCACAAACTCCCCCTCTATTAACATACAATACCAGAGGCAAGAACAATACATGCGTCAAAGCAGTCATTAAACGACCAATTACTTGATCGTCTGAGTTCTTAAAAGAAAATTTTAAGCAATCATCCAGTAAACAGGTTGTTATGATACCAAACAAAAGTCATATGACTCAGGTCGTTTGCAATGTATAATCTTGCACCATTCTCATCCCTAAACCTACTAGACTTCTCCAAGCCATGACAGAAAATATTCGAACATATACATATTAGGTAAAACAAAAGAATCAACCAATTTGTTATATCCATATGAATTCTAAACAAAAGAAACAACCAAACTGTTGCCACACTATGATGATAAAATCTCATAACTAATATAATTTCTTTGAGCTTATTAGTTCAACCTATATATTTTTCTTCTGCCGCTTACATGTTTAGCGGCCATGCAAGTGGATCACCAGTATACTACATTGCATATCATTAAAATTTAAAGCTCAATACTGAACCTGGGTAATTAGCAATGTTCTGATACGTTATAATACTACATATATGGCTATCACATAATCCACAGAATGTAGCATATGCAACAGATCACACGACTCATTCAAGAATTATCAGGCAATGCTAAACCATAAGTGTACAACACATGCTAACCAACACTAAGAAAATGTTTGGTTTATGATAAGTGAAATTAGTTGAAATTGATCAACAGAGAATGTTTAACGTTATATGATGAATCCCAACAATATCCATTAAAATTAACAGAAAAGCGTAGTTAAACAGGCAATCAACATTAGAATCAAATAGGTATCATCAACAAAAGTATTTCCCTCCATCTAACTGAAGAGAGTGTTTCATTAAAACTTCAAAGGAACAGAAAGTTATGTAATTGAATAGTTACATCATCTGAGCGTAACCTAGTGGATGTATGTTGATGTTTTAACTTTAATCTGATGCCTATGGACCATAGGATTGCAACTTGAACTTAAGAACAGGCAAACAAGATGAAGAATAAATTAGGATGGGGGAAAACAATTGTCGACAACCCACCAAAGGGGTGACTAATTATTTTTCCAAGCATTAGAGTACTAGAGTACCATACTGGAATATTCAGGTTATTAGGCATAGTGGTGCGACTTCAATATGTACACATCCAGATTTGTCACAATATTGTTATTTATCAGCACCATCCAATGGTTGAGCCCAAGTCATGCAACTCTCTATTTACATGTAAAACAATGAACAACCACAAATGGCTGACAAGTACAATAGAGATTAAGCATAAGGCTCAAACGTTTCTATAGGGCTCTGAGAATTAAGAACAATATATGTCAGCCCTCTGTCCCAGTGCCAATGTCACCCAATGTCACCCACCAAAGGGGTGACTACTAAATTTTCCAAGCATTGAAGTGCTAGAGTACCATACTGGAATATTCAGGTGATTAGACATAGTGGTGCGACTTTAATATGTACACATCCAGATTTGTCACAATATTGTTATTTATCAGGACCATCCAATGGTTGAGCCCAAGTCATGTAACTCTCTATCTACAAGTAAAACAATGAACAACCACAAATGGCTCACAAGTACAATAGAGATTAAGCATAAGATTCAAACGTGTCTATAGGGCTCTAAGAATTAAAAACCATATATTTCAGCCCTCTATCCCAGTGCCAATGTCACCCTGTTTGAGGACATTTTGTCATTTTCAAAACTTTGAGAAAAGAAGATAATAGCACTATCTCCCAAAGCTTTGTCACACCTGCACTGCAATCTTCCCCCTGCCCCAGCAAGTTGCATCACCATCCATCACCTCTATGCTCATCCCTGATACCAAAGTTATGTCAATCATAATTTTAATCTGTTGAAGATTGAATGATTACCAAGCACCAATAGAGAAGCACCATCATATCAAGATACAGTTCAAACCCATGTGCTTAATTCATCGCAGGACAAATGAATGCCATGGAATCAAACAATAAAGTCTTCACACTTCTGCAAGGGATGAACGTAATTGTTTGCAGAGGATCTTCCTTGAATATTTCCTCTAGCACAGATTCACATGGCAAATCTCATGTTTATTTGGAAAAGGACTCAGCTGTCATGATTGCTGTATGTTGCTCAAGTATCTTGAAACATGTCACAATCATAATGCACTTGTTATTGTTTGCTCTTCTCTAGACCTTTGGATTTGTTAATTTAATTTAATTAATTTAACTGAAAACCCAGTTTCAAGCCTTCAATTTTAAATAACTAAGTAATCATGGTTATGTATATTTTGAGCAGTATATATAAAATTGATGGCAAATCATGAACAGCTACCAGTATCAGAATCAGGATTAGTTGAATTTCATATGACATCTGCAAGAGGCTAGTTGTATATTATAATGCTGTCCCTTATATTTTCTTATTGGCAGAAAAGGGTATTTTCCCATTAGAGGCTTTGGCAATGGTCCAATTGTTAAGCTACTTAAAGAAAACATGTACGGAAAAACACCACTGGGCAAAATTGATTATGGAGGAAAAACTAGATAGAAGAAATAACACCTGGAGGAAGAAAAATGACAAATGGATGAAAAAATGGGATGTCAACATACAAGAGTGTCCGGATACCAATGAGGAAATAAAAAAGTTTGTGGGGGATAAATTCAGGAATATCATATGGTCAAAGGAAAAAGGATGTGAAAAAGCCTACTATATCAAAAAAGTTAACCCCACGAGAGCAACACGAGGAAAAAGCATACATAGGAGCAAATATCAAATGGAGAGCAAATGTGATCGTAGTTCAACTTGCTACTAGTTCTCAGCATTTGAGGAGTGAAATGGGAAGATGGATAATACCTAAGGAAGAATGGGGAAAAAGGATATGCCTATTCTGCAACAAGGGTGTGGTAGAGACAGCGACATTTAATCATGGAGCACCCAGCATAAAGTGACATATTTTCCAGCTTTGTGGATATTTTAGAAGCAGACAATCTAAGTACTCCATTTGAGAAACACGGATAGACACAACAGAAAACCTTATGGTAAAATAGATTGTCAAAGAAGACATCTAAAGAAGAGGTTACAAAGTGCTTAGGACCTTGGCACCGTACTCTAAGGTGGGTGCTACTTAAGTGGTCCAATAGGCTGCTTCGGCCCCGTGGATATTATTAAAATCTTCCATTTCATTCAGTCATTTAAATGGACCTGCTTACAAACTAATTCCAGAGATTTTCGCAGCAGTGCACTTGTTAACATCCATGGAGTAGAATTCCTTCAGTCAGGTGACTCGGGTCCTTTCATGGGTGTCTAGACTCCTTAGCATTGAGTTTACAAGATACCTTGGCACCACGACATACAAAGGAACTAGCATCATAGCCCATTCCTACTGAGGAAATCCCACCAAAATTTGCAGGAGAGGCAGAATTAAAAGTAATTTGCGATGAAGCACAGATACATATGTTACATTTATTATTATAACAGATGGATTTCAGAAAAGGGAGGTTGAAAATACAGAACAGTTTTATATTTGCATTTTTACTTTCAAGATCAAGAGGTTGAGATTGCTTCCTCTTATACTTACCTCAAGGTTAAATTCTCTGGACCTCGCTTCAGCTTGAGACCAACCATTCAGCCCAGGATCGGCAAAGCAATGGGTTCCCTTGCCATGCTGGTGAGACAGTGCTTTAGACATCATTTTCAGGGCACTACATCTAAGTTGTCCTTTCTGGACTCCTTAGTTAGACCCACTGTTCTCTATGGCTCCGTGGTGTGGAGCCCCTCCCTCCTCGACTCGGATTGGGCCTCAATCGAGCGGGTTCAGACGCTTCTCCTCTGGTGGATTATCAAATGCCATCGGTCCACTCCAAACAACATTATTCTTTCTGAGTTTGGTGCCCACCCCTTCAGGCTAGGGGCTATCTTTGATTTGATTTGGTTTCTCCACCATCTCCGTGGCTTTGCGGAATCCACGTCGAATTGGCACCACTACTCTTATCTAGCCTATTACTCTTCAGTTGCCATTGTCGATGCCAACTGTGCCACCAAGGCTTGTTGGTACGCTTAGGCCACTACTTTGTTGGGTTTGATTGGGATTGGGATTGACAGCCTTCCCCCCTTCTAGTTCTCGTTAGATGCTCCGATCACCTCCTTCACAATAGGAGCTGAACGGGGATGTCAAACTTGACATCTATAGATGGTACATTGCCACAACTTGGAGTAATCCCCCGAGTTGGGTACGTCCGCGGATGGCCTTCTACATTGGGCAGTTTCTAGATATTCAGGATGGTATTATAACACGTGTAGCTAATTTGTCACGACTTTGGAGACACGCTCTACATATCTCCCTGAGTTCCTTTCGATTTGGTTCTCACAGACTTCGGATCCAGACTGATCACCACATTGATAGGGAGGACCAGATTTGTCAGTTATGTACCTTGCTAGAGGCAAAGACTAAGACCCACTTCATATTTCGATGCCCCACCTATTATGAGATTAGAGGGAGATATTACTGCTTATGCAAAGATCGTCGATCCCTCTCCACCTTCTTCAATGATATGGACCAGGAATGTCTTGTGCTTTACCTTTGGGAGACTATGCAGCTCCGCGACCATACTCTGTAACTCCTTTTTCCCCAGAGCCAAGCTTCGGATCAGCTTATCACTGCCTTCTTCTCGCCCCCACCTCCTGCTTGAGGTGTGAAGCGTCCGGTTGACACTTCTACCATCGGTAATTCCAAATCCGTGAGACCCTGCGAAAGGCTTACTCGGCAGTGTCACCCCTCTAGGAGTACTCAGAGACACTAGGATTCTTGGTTGCCCTAGGCCTTACCCTTCTGTTCTAGAATTCTTTACACCAAGGAAGGATCCATAGCCCTTGCCTTCATAGTGTTCATGTTCCCGTTCTTGTTCTTGCTTCTCTTTCACTTTCTTGTTTTCTTTTGTTCTACTCTTTTCTAGACACTATTTGATGGTCCTCCTATTGTTAGCCTCCTTGGTTGTAGGCTTTCAGTCCCTTAGACCCTTTTCGTGGTCTCTTGTTGGACATTAATAAATTTATCTTATCTTAATAATACACCTATATCAGCAACTTCTGTTATTTTTTGTTATTTATAAAGGAATAGAATACTAGCTTATCTTGTAGAAAAGTAGAAATTCCAATAACATGTAAACAAAATTCACATATAGTTATGTTCCACCAACAATATGAAACAAGTACTTGGAATCTTCTGAAAGAGCGATATCAGATAGTGTAAGAGTTAGGGTCAGAAAATAGCAAAAACTTTACAGTTTTTCTACAGAAAATGACAAGAAACAAACAACATAAATTACTTACAGAAAAGGGAATGATGGTGCAAAATAAAAGGAAAAATCAATATAACAAAGCTTTAGCCATCAATGCCATGTCCACACAAGACAAGGTATCTGCTATGTAGAACTGGTTTCTGTAATTGCCAACTAAATAATATACACCTGACAGATTAATTTCATCTTCAGAAAACTTAAAATCAGTTATATCACAGGATGCATCATATTATCATATAGGTCTTATAGGACTTGAGCATGTGAGATATAGGATTTACTTCATATCCCTACAGTTGTTTATTGCATTTCATGCAATTAATTTAATAATTTGTAATTGTGGATAATTCTATAACCATCCACAACTTGAGTTAAACTATAGTTAGTGTTAGTGTTGAACTTGACATCTTTTTGCATGTAAGTTCTCCATTTTTGAACGAGTGTTCTTGTTAGTTCATTTTTTCAAGTTTAACTAGGGAAATATTTTGCCCCCTCTACTTTCTCATTAAATTTGATTGGGAGGATGGCATTATATAATATACAATAAAGAATGTTGTTTAATGTACTTTGTAAATTTTGACATTCCAATAGATTTCAACTGCTGTTTGTCGATATCAAAGATCTGTGCAATTCTATTGAAAAAATCTTCAACATGGCATCAAAGGTTTTGATTGTTGTAGTTGTGTACTTACAAATATCATTGAGAAAAGTTATACAACTCTTTAATTGACACACGATGACTAGATGTCTTTCTAAAACACATTTGAGGTCAGTTATGTGCTCATCTTCATTAGTAACTACTCAAGGATCACAGGGGTGCACTTTCTTAAGTGCAAGAGTAAAGTCTTTAAACATTTTAGTGCCTTCAAAGCCTATGTTGAGAAACAAGCTTTTCATTAAAGCTTCTTTGCACAAATGGGACAATATGTGCATAGTGCCTTAGAATGGTGTGAAGAGATCACATTAGATTGATGCAAAGAAAGCTTCAGTGTTAAGACTAGGTGTGTCGCATTCTTCTCAAATCCTAGGAACTATGTTGGAATATAACTAATGTCAGTAAAATAGATATAAGTAATATTCTAATGGTGTATGTATAATGGCTCCTTTGTGGACCCATCAAATTCCTCAGGACACTAGACATGATATTGTAGGAGCATTAAAACCAGGAGTTACAAACTATCCAACCTTGGTATAAAAAGGTGTTCCATTGTAGAAATGTGAAAAGCCACAATTTAGCCTTTCAAATCTTTTCATGCATGGTTCCCTTTGTGAGGTAGATAACTCTGACATAAAATTCATTTCCACATGTTGAGCACAAGGACATGTATCTCTTGGGCCCATCCATGATTTTGGAAACCACTTGATGGTTTCACTAAAGCTTAACGTTTATAAATTGAAAGCTTGGTGGGTAGTTTTAGTATGACAAATTGGAGGTGTAGTTGGGTTTGTTGGTGCTCAAACATGTAATCCCACAAATCCTAAAGAAAAGCACCAATACCTATGGCTATGGAATATCATCATAAGTGATGCTGAAGATTTATGCTCAGCCAATGGCATGAATGGACTGATTCTTGTGGATAGTGGCCTAGGATAGCTAAAGGGAAATAACACTCACTCTAAAGGCCCTCAAGCAGCCATTACCAAAATGCTTGTGAGGCAGTTAGATTCATGAACAGTAGCAAGATGGTGGATGAGGAATGGTTCTAAGCAGAGCTTTTCAAGCTTGGTATTACTGTTTTGGACTTCCTTCTCATAGTGCTCTTTAACAAAGTGGTGTGTACTTCCTTTCCCAACTCTTGATTACCACATATTATCTATTTGAGTCTATAAGACTGGGTCGGCCTCGGACCCCGGCAACTACAGGACCATCAAGATTGGGCATGCATTTGCCAAACTCTATGCCACCCTGCTAAATACTATATTATTCAAAGAGCTTGATCGCCGGCACTATCATGCTAGAGGGCACGCTAGTTTTCGTACTGATTTTCAAACCATGGACCATATTCTGACTCTTCCCTAGATTATCCAAGAGGCTTGGCACTGTTCAACAAAAGATTAATGCTGCTTTGTGGACTTTCGCAAGGCTATTGATTCTATCCCTCGAACAACCCTCTTCCGAAGACTTAGGGACATCATGATTTCAAAGACTCTTTTGACGGCTATGATGAGGTTATATAAGAGTGGAGGGAAATTCAGAACTCCAGAAGGTTTGTTGGACCCCATTTAGAGTACCATCAGGGTAAAGCAGGGGTGCCATCATTCCCCCACTCTCTTCAGTATCTACATTGATGAGGTCAAAACTTTCCTCCAAGATTTCTCACTTCTTGGTAACAGTTGCCACTTACACCAAGTTTTGACATCCATTTTGCTCTTTGTCGACAACATAGTCCTTTTGGTTTCTTCCCCGAAGGGGCTTCAGCAACTATTTGATGGCTTGGCTTCCTTTTGTGATTTGTGGCAATTAGTCACAAACGTAGGCAAGACCTAAGTGATGGTCTTCAACTGATTGAAAACTTCACTTCTTCATTTCTAACATCAAGGCAATGAGATAGAGATCACCTCCTAAAATTACTTGGGGGTTAAGCTCTTTGGACCCCATTTCAGTTTCAAACCTGCTATTCAACCCCAGGCCAACAAAGGGCTTAGTTCCTTAGCTATGCCTGAGAGACAGTGCTTCAAACATCATTTCCAAGATACCACAACCAAGATGTTCCTCTTGGACTCTTTGGTCAGACCGACTCTCCTCTACAGCTCTATCGTTTGGGGCCCTCTCTCTTGGAGTCCAACTAGGCTTCAGTTGAGCATGTCTCGACCCTCCTTTGGCACATTATCAAGAGTCATCGGTACACCCCACACAATACCATCTTAGCCAAGTTTGATGCCCATCCCTTCAAGCTTGGGACTACCTTTGATCTAGTTTGGTTTCTCCATTTTCTTTGAGGCTTCGCAAACTCCTCTTAGAGTTGCCACATATATTCTTACTTGGCCTATTGCTCTTCTGAACTGGTTGCAGGGTCCAACCTTGCTAGCAGAGCTTGTTGTTGGTTCACCCAAGCCTCTGCTCTACTTGGTCTGGTTGAGATAGCGATTGATCGCCTCCCCCCTTCCAGTTCTCCCTAGATGCCCTCAATCACCTCCTTCCATCTTGGCAAGTGCTGAATGAGCATGTCTGGATGGACATCTACAGACAGTATATCATCACGACATGAGTAACCCTCTGGGAGGACTCTGCTTGAGGATGGCCTCCTACACTGAGGCATTACATGAATATCCAGATGAGATCATTGTTCACCCTCAGTACCTCACCCGCCATTGGACTCATGCCCTACACATCTCCTCGGGGGAGAGGTCCCATCGGCTAAGCATTCAGACAAGCCATCAAATTGACAATGGGGCAAGTTTTGTTGCCTTTGCCCTCTTGGGAAGGTGGAGTTGGAGACTCATTTTGTTTTCCATTGCCTATCTAATATGAGATCCGAGGGAGGTTCCATTGCTTGTTTAGAGGGTGTTTGAGGCCTATCCTCTTTCTTCAAATACATTGATCAACAATGTCTTGCGCTCTATCTACAAGAGATCATGTGGCTTCGTGACCACACTCTTCAACTTTAGTTTCGGCCGAGACAAATTCCAGACTAGCTCATCACGTCCTTCTCTCCTAAGCCTCTTGACCAGGGGACGAAGAAGTTGGACATCATTCTTCAAGGCACGCCAGATCTATGAGGCATCGCAGAGGGTACTCTCAACAACATCATCCTATCTCCAACAGCTCCTCGAGATAGCCTAGGGCTCCCCCTCGCCCCGGACCATAACCTTCGGTTCTGGACTACTCACCTATGAGGAGTTTGTAGGTCTCTCTTGCTCTGGATTTTCGCCTTCCTATTTTGTTCTTTCCACAGACACCATTTGGTGCTCCTACTGTTGGTTGCGGCCTTGTTGTACACTCTTCAGTCCCTTAGACCCGTTTGTGGTCTCTTGTTGGCCATCAATAAATTTAACTTATCTTATAAACCCCAAGATTTTTCATGAGGCTTATATCAATTTTGATTGTATACAAACATATTAGATCTCATTCAAGCAGATAAAACATCCATGTATGTGCACCCGAAGTTGACATAATTATACCCCAACAAGTGAATCCCCTTCATTGGTCATACAACATAGGCATGACGGAATCACAATTTCATGGTCCTCCAATAATTTATTAAGTTTAGAGAGAGCACAACATATGGCATGGTTTATAACACTAAATCATGTAAGTGTGGTGAATCTTAACAATTACTCCTACTACTAACAATGGAGATGGTTAAAATAAATGTCTTTGGTCCTTCCCCAGTCAGACCAATGCCTACCCGATTGAGCAACAAAGTCACAGCTTACAAAGAGAATGATAACATGCCTGCAAATCAGCAATGGAACAATGGTTGTGTATTCACAACCACAAAGACTAAGGAAACCTGCAAGTCAGCAATCTTAGTTATCCCTTACAAATAAAAAAACCCCATGCATCAAAATAAGACCATTACAAAAGCTTTCCAATGCATTAGAACAGTATCACACATTCATCTGATATTTTTACAATCATGCTTGCAAGTGTTGCAAGTAAAAGACAACTAGGTCCAAAGCCCCTCCTAAAATGCCATAGTATGTCATAGTGCTATTAAATTATAGATAGAACCTTAGAAGACTATTCCTTTCTATGATTGATAATCATGCTTCATCATTTACAAAGCTGGAAATTCATCATTTATTACCCAAGAACATGCTTGAGACACTTGAAGTCAAGAAACCAGCTCAACAACCATCCTCGATTACATCTTCAAATATGCATACATAGTAGCACTTCATTGAGTCTTGCTGCTTGGGCGGAAATGCAAGCACAGCCAGCAAGTTTGCCAATTATCCATGTTTTTTGCATCACCTTCAAATGGCCAAGTACTTGAAACCATATGCTCATATCAGCAACTATCTGCTTTTGTACACAAACCATGTCCTTGAGGGGTCCTTGAGTATAGAAAGGCCTTGAAGAGCCATCCCCTATCTTATTGCATCTACTCAAGATCATGAATGGATTCTTGGTTGTGCATGGCAGTAGGTGAAATTATTCATACAGTTGGCAGCAGTCCAAGGAAATGCAGGACAAAGGGATTAATAGAGTAATAGTCTAAAGATCCAAAGCTAGGGGATCAGGAATTCTTATACCTAAGGGTGCACGAGATGGGGGGTCTAGTTAATAGAGAATCAGGATGCTTGGAAGGAAAGAACAAGGAAGATTTTGAAGACATGTATAATGTTCCTTATACTAGTGCTATAGGAAGTCTCATGCTACACCAAATATGGCTCAAGCAATGGGATTTTTGAGCAGATTTATGTTTTGACCCAAGCAAAGAACATTGGACCTATGTGAAAAAGATATTTAGGTGTAAACATAAAACTTTCAGTTATTATATTAATGGGCAATGTAAGCAAGTTATTGGACATACAAGGCGTTATTGATACAAATTAGGTTGGAGACTTGGATGGCGAGAAATCTATCAGTGACTGTATTCTCCCTATTTTGGGGAGTTGTTAGCTATAAGTGTAAGAGGTGCATGAAGGTTCCTTCCATACACATCTGTAAAGGAAAGCTTTGGTTTCGAAGATAGTGCTCAAAGATTAACTTGGTAAACAAAATAGTAACGGCTAATTGTGACAAAGTGTCATCAACTTGGCCACGAATCAAACTTTCCGTACTTGCATGAAGTATATTGATGTTCAGTATCACCTTGTTCGAGATATGGTTGATACAAAAATTTGAGCCTATGGTGAGCACTAGATTCTTCCACTAAGCCAGGAAACACTAGAATGTTTATTTGGTGCACGGAAGCTGTGAGTATTCTCCCATTGGCACTTAACTTCTTTATTGTTTTATGTTTTTCAATGTATACAAGTGGAAGAATGTTAGGACTACAATTGTTGTACACCTTGCAAATCCTAAGATCAATGCTTAAGATATAATTGCAATGTCAAGATACTAGTTACACATAAATAATATTCTAATGTTGAGCATATAATGTCTCCTTTAGAAACCACCAAGATTCCTTCAAACACTAGGCATGGTATTATAAGAGCATTAAAACAATAGATAAAAATATGACTTGTCTCCTTAGGAAATGGTAATCTAATTTGGAAAGGTGAATTACAGCATGGTTGTTAGAAATCTTTTCATGCATAGCACACTTCATGAAGTGAATCCCTCTTGCATGCAACTCATTTCTACATGTTGAGCATTTCAACATGTGTCCTTTGGGCCCTTCCATGGTCTTGAATACCTCTTGGTGATTTTACTCAAGCACCCAAATTCTACAAATTGAAGGCTGAGCGGGTAGTTTTGATATCACGAGTTGCAGGTGTGTGGTTGGACAACTTGAGGTTGCTGCTATTTTTTATCAACAGATTGTATTTCCCATCTTGTGATAAAATTAGTTTTAGATCTCCTTTTGATGCTACGTTTCTCCCATAAGGGTTTCTAAGAGTGTATGCTATGTCACATCTCTTCTTCTTCTTATCTTCTTGCTAATTTCTATTGCTTTTCAGTTTGTGTTATTATATCTCAGATTTATATGTCCATTCAGTTCAAATTAAGACATTAGCATCCTTCACAGAAGAAATCAACCCCTGGGTTCGATGTAATGAAATAACTTGCACATAAAATAATATAATAAGAAATATGTTGAAAATCCTTGATAATACTTGAGACCATAAGTCAATCTGAGGGTGAAAACCTCCACAAGTCTTTAATAAGAACAGAATTCACCATATGATGACAATAAACTAGCCACTACCTTCCATAAAGGCCATACTTATGTCGTGGATGCCACCTAAGTCAACTTAATTATGACTATAACACTATATTAATGATCATATAACTTAATTTAAAAGTTTTTGCTAGTGTTATACAGTATACCCTTCTTTGAAGGCTATCAAATAACTGCAATAACTGTTTCATGGGATGTATGAAGTTAGTTAATTGTATGGATTTTTTATTAAAGCAGTTACAATGTTTAGTTATGAGGATTATTGATTAATGAGGTTGTCTTGTTTCATTATGAGCATTATTGAATAAATGAATGTTTTATGGGAATTAATATTTAGAGGAAGAATAGTGTTGTATATTGACAACTTGATGATAGCCTAGATTGCTATTATTATATAGATATGAACATGGGTTATTCTTTCTTGTCGCAGTGGATGCAGGAGAAGATCGCCCCAAGAAGGGAAGGGAGAGTATCATCAGAGAGATAAGGTGCAGACATCAGGTTGAGGTCAGAATTGCCATCTGAGCAAGAACCCTTCCTTAAATATCTTAGTCAGTAGATCATTGGGTTAGGGTTGTTAGTGTTGGTCTCCTTGGTCTTTGGTGGGTTGGTTGTCATTCCATTATACTTGTTCTCATTAAAGTATTAATGACCTCGTACAAGAATATTCTTCGCGATCTCTCTCAATCTTATAGAACAACCTTAATATGTTCATATAATATGATTATGATCATGTCAATACTATATATAGCCATGTATGAGCATATGTATATATGTGTGCATAATGTGTGCATCGCATGCCTAACATCATAATATAGACAGATGATAAGGACTACACACATACATATAGTTGATAAAATGGTAACAGCTATAGTTATGTGTCTGCGATGAGTTTGGACACCTGAATACATAGGCATATATGACGGCACTAAGTTATATAAGAAAGCACGTGCTAGACCCATACATAAATGTATAAGCTTATATAAATAAACATATATAATATTGCAGAGGAATATTTCATCATCTTATCATCGTGCAAGAATTAAACTCTCTTGGAGGTTGGGGAAGGTACCTCTTTGTCACCCGGGTGACAATAAGAGTTACACTCCCTTACATTCCTCTGGGCTAGTGATAAGAGGTTTTCTTGGATGTTTTTGACCTATGCTATCAGATCATTTTGCTGGACAGTTTTGTGAATTCTTAGAAACATTTGCTCTATCACTGATTCAGTACATGTGATCTACTGAGCTCTGTAACTAAGCTGTAATTGATTTAAAGCAGTGTATTAATCTTGAGCTGCTTGGACTGAGTCTTCTCCAAACAATACGTGCACCAGGAATTTTCTCGTTCATTATAATCAGGTTCCATGAAGGACATTGGTATCGTGCTTGATATGACTTATATCTGCGTCATCGTGTTAAATCAGATCATGTATTATTAAAGGAATATATATCTCTACATTCATGTAGAATGAATATGTATCTCTGCAATCATTAGAATGAAAGCATCTCTGCATTTGATAAGACTCAATATATCTCTGCATTTATTAGAACTAAAGTATCACTGCACTTGATCAGAAAGAACACAAATCTGCATTCATCTACAATGATTATATCTCTGCATTCAATAGGATGAATATATCTCTGCATTCAATAAGAATGAAATAAAGTTACTTTCAAAAGAATGATCAAATATCCACACATTCACATTCAAACATAAATGGAAGGATCTACACTCGTCATTATTGATCCTATGAAAGGATTTAACATCATGTACTAGGCCTGTCTTTCATCAAGATAAAAATTTACAAATTCTGTGTAGCAATCCTTCATTACTATCCACCAATGGGGTTAAACCAATCATTCATTCACCAGAGCAACAAATACTCATTCAATCCTATTACGTGTCCACAGGACACCATTTCAAGTTATCATTCTCTTGCAATCAATGATATTCTACAACATTCTGAATGTGAAATCTAGATGGAATTGCTAGCCATACTGACATGAATGATGTTTCTATTCCTCTCCAATCGAAACTTGACTAGATTATAATCAAAAGGCAATTCAATTTACAGGTACATAAAGGAGACAGGGCTCTATCAAATTGAAATAAATCTAATAAATTCTGCATGTTAATATAGAACAATTTAGGATTGGCATTTTCCATGACTATAATTTAGAAGTAGATCTGCCAAACTAAGATTTAATGAACTGATACAAAGTACCTGGCCCAACCGTGGGAATTCATCTGTTCTAATGTATTATCTTGCTTGCAGCCCTTGAAAAGTTCTAATAGGGTTTGATGACATGAAACATTGGGAAGGGTGATCTGCTTGTTTGTAATCTACAAAGGACACTAGTTAAGGATTATTATCCCAGCAAGGTCTGTTGTAAGTTATTCAACCTTATGCTTAATCCTTAGTATTGGGAATGGGCTGAGAAAGGCTATCCAAGGGATTACAATTGTAAGTATTCCTTGGTCAGTAAGACATTGTATTCACCATCATAGACAGCAAGTGCTCTCCAGGTCAGGAGCAACCAAAAGTGCCATTGAACTCCCATACAAGGTAGGTGGTGACATTGACAGCATGAAGTACAGTGCTTATATCTATAAAACCTTGGCCAAGGTTGTGCTATGCAATGGTGTAGTAATCATGAGTCACTTGAACCAGTAGGGTATTGCCTAGCTAGGAACATCATACTCAGGCAAAGAAGTCTCTAGGGCGTGACAGACTAAGACAGTTGTGAGTTTTAAACACCAAGTCTTGGATGGGAAGAAAGATTGAATTTTGTTTTTGCACCTCTTGTGTAGGGCTGGGCCACTTCTGAAAGAAAGCCGTTCAGGAGACTGTTAGGTCAAGATTGAAAGATCAATGGTTACGAGGTAGAACCTTTTATTATACTCTCCCTCTCTTGGAAGAAATTTAGGAGCACTTGCAGAAGCGAAAACCAGAAGAAAACCTTCAAGCTTATCAGGGACTATGGTTTCAAGCATTATTAGTTAATTTGGTTATTGAATTCTTCCTTTCAGCATAACTGCAATTGAGTAGTTAGTTAAGTTCATTTTCATGTGAAGGTAGAAAATCATGTAGCTATATCTTTTACTTGCAGTTGGTTAACGAACTTATCAGTTATTCATGTTCATGTGAAAAGGATACAATTTTTTTATATTGATAAGGATTAGAAGAAATTTTATAATTCCTATGTATTGTTCATTAATTGTTACTAATATCTAGTAGTTAGCTTTAGCATATTACAGCTAGCCACACATCATCTACATATATCCATATTGATACTATAGGATTATAGAACAAGTGTTGTCCTCGATGCTTATCAATTGCGGATGCTTTTGCACAAAATCTTCATATTCCCTTAGGGCATCTTTGACAAGAAAATTGTTCCACTTAATGAGGTAATTTGTGATTGTCCTAGTCCTTGGCTTCTTTAAGCGTGTTTGGAAAATTAAGTCAAGCTCCAAGATGGTTCTTCCCTCTACATCCAACTCAAGTAGCATTGTCAAATCCTACAAGTAATTTCCTTGCTCCCTCGATTTATTTTGCATCTTTACCTTGTCCTTCTTGAGACTAGAGTAGCATTTGATGTACCTTCAAAGAAAAGATGAAGGATTGTAATATAGTACCCTAGCTCTTATTTGATAGCTTGATCAAGATCTCTTTTACGAGGTGATCCTTTTGGTCTATCCCTCAAAATAGCTTGCAAATTTATTGATGTAGCAATTTGAATCTTGCATTTCCAATGACAATAATTGAGCCAAACACCTATCTATACCCCCTCATTCAAATCTTTTGCACTTGATGTGAGCATACCATTTGAGGACACTTTTGCATGCAAAACCATTAGTTCAAATGTTTCATCCTAAGTGAAAATGCATCAAAAGTTCCAAGATGTTCATCTCAATTATGTTCCTAAGATAGCCATTGGACTTCAAAAACAATGTCTACTCCAGTCATGGCAATAGAAAATGCAGGACATCGAGCATGTAGTCTCACACAGTAAGTTTAATATTGTGGCATTACTATACCTCTATCTATGGTCATTACCTAAAACTCTAATAGCATGAGGTAAGAGATGGTTGCACCTCTTCTAATTCTTATACAACCACAGCTAGCTCTTCTTCATCTTTTATCTTAATCACAGGCACCCTCGACGTAGAAAAAATTCTTCACAACACATTTATGTCCTCTACTATATTTTTAATTAGAATTAAAACATAACCCTTGATTGCTTTAAAATCATGTTGTACCCTTATCATCTATATCGATCCTTGGTGTTTGGACATTATTTCCTTGATGTAAGCCATGTCTTCTATCATACTAGTGGCTTTTCCTATTTGAAATTACATTTTCTAGATACTTTCTTCTAACTTTTGCACTTCTTCATCTATTGAAAACCACATCAAATCCAAAGCTACACTTGATTCTAACTCTGATCCTCTTTGTTAAGACATTCCTAGCATGTGGGAAGTCTTGCCTTGATCTCTAGTATATGGCCTCATCTGATGCCTCCCAAAATAGTTTTGACAATTACCTATTCAAAACAAATCAAAATATGCTGAAATTTTAAAAATAACCGTAACTAGAATTCACTTCTCTGAAGAAATCTTCAAGATATTTCTTGATTTAGAAACTAAGAAGAAAAATTGGTGAAATCCTTAATTTAGTGGTGACTTCTTCAAAACGTCAATTGAGCTCCAATTTGGACTGTAAATACAGTAATATATTCTTGAGCAAACCCCAAAATGAAAAAAAAATGACATTTTTCTATGTTGAATGGGTACGCATACCCACACCCATGGGATGTGTATTGGGTACCGGTACATGTACCCAAGTATGGGGTACCAGAGCATCACAGCTAAGGACCTTGATTAAGATTTCTGATTTTTGTTTTGATTTGTTTGCGTATCAGCTTTCTGTTTATCAAGCTTAATTCAATATGCAATCAGTTTGAGACTTTAATAAAATACTGATTAACAGTATGGTGCTAGGGGCCACCCCCAACCCAACTAGGGTTTTCCTACACTCTAAAATAATGGAAAAGAGGGGCACAATAATATAATAGTAGGGGGGCAGTAGCCTTGAAACTTTGATACAATACTGATTAACAGTAACCTTATCCATTGTTGGAAAACTCATCAAAGCCAAAATCTCACCAAGGTGTGAAAAGTAAATTTGGGGAACACTAAGAGCCAGTTTTCAGAAAAAACTCGGCAACTTGAAAAATTCCTTAAATTTAATTAGAAATGCATTTTTTTGCAAAATTCAATGAGAAGATGCATCCAATGAGTCAATGAATGAAAACACAAAACAAACAAGCTTAGTCTAGATATGATTCTCCTGAGGAAGACTCATGGCTGGAAACAAAATAGTAAATAATTTATGTAAACCTAAAAGTAAATACATCATTCCAATTACATCTTCCTCTTCTTAATTCTAATAAAAACTAAGGGAGAGGTAGAACTGGAGGGTTTAATCTTAGAAGTCTGCACTGGCCATGACTGCCTTCTTGCTCCGTATGTCCAACTCAGTTTGTGGCTTGTCCTTAATCCTAGATATAGCTCTGCTTCTAGCTTCTCCTGGCACTAGTAGTGACTACTAATTCAACTCAATTTCATCCAACGTGAAACCAAATCCACGCCTTCCTCCATAGCCTGCCTCTTCAAATCATTGATGTAATCCTCTTCAAAAGCTCCACTCCAACCCCGCTGCAAATGTGCTTCAAACCCACCTCTGTTCCTCTTCAAATCGATCGAATTTAGTTTGCAAGTGTTTGGAAGACTTTTCCCCTCTCAGCAAAATACAAGTGAAGAAATGAGAAATGAAACTGATTTGGGTCGGTTTTTGCCTTTAATTGTTGTTATAAAAGTACAACCAAGTTTTTAACAAAAACTCAAAAAGTACTCGACAAGTTTTTCGCGCCAGTAAAAGTCGTAAAAACTCACCAAGCCAAACGAACTCAGCTAGTTTTTGCAACTTGGAGTACTCTACCAGTAGTCCATCTATGACCTTATCAATGCTCAAGTCTGAAGTTTATGATTTGTAATAATCATTTTATATGACATGATCTTGTTCATGTTTAAAGTCTGCCTAATTTGTTATGCACCTAAACATTTTACATATATTATTATTACAAACATATTGCAAATCTGAAACTCAAAACCAATACATTACATTTTGCAAACTTTATCGCTACTCTTGTTTTGAAAAATCATTGTTGTGACTCATATTTTCAAATTTTCTATAAATATTAAATTGTATTAAAAAAAAAAATATGCCCAAGTACCCACATCCCCTATTTTGAAAAATAGTCGTACTTGTACCCTAAGTACACAAGTACCCTTGTCCCATGCAACCTTGCCTTTTTGCAGCCTTGGTGCAAATTTGGTGGAAACCATAATTTCACTTAACTCCTTCAAATCTATTTCAACCAATCTCAAAAGGGGACTGTAGAAACTTCAATATGCCCATAACTCTCAAAAATAAAAATAAAAATCACCGAATTGAGAGATATGAACTTCACAATCTAGCCTCCAAAATTGGAAAAAAAAAAATTCCCTTGTTTATTTGCCCCAGATGCCAAGAACATGCCATACCACTTGTAATGACATGACTTGAACAAAAGAAGGATACAATCACACATTTGCTAGAAACAATTGATAATAACTGAGAATAATAAGCCACTTTGAGGGGGCGAACCTCCATAAGTCTTCAGTAAGAACAAAATGCACAATATGGCAATAAAAAATACTAACCACTACCCCCATATAGCATATTAATGTCATCAATGCCACTCAAGCCAACTGCACATCCACATGCCCACTATAGGATTAAGTGTGTAGCTTTCAACACTTGGTGCATGAAGATCTTTAGGAAGAAATTCATAGCACAACCATAGGGATCTGTCAAGACCCTTCACTTGTCTACCAGATTCACTGATCCCTTTATGAACTCAATTAGGCCCCTTCAGTTTTCTATTCAATTGATAATTTCTTGCTTGCCTTAGGACTTTCCGAGCACCGCTAAATTTTCACAATTCACACAAATAGGCTGGATGATTAATTCTTGTGCTTTATGTTGATAACATCATCACAAAGAGTCGACACTTAGCAAGTCAAGTTAAGCCTCGTGTGTCAATTTGAGATGTGTTTTTTGTGTCTACCTTGCTAGTTTCTCTAGTCTTCATGTGACTCAATTTGAGACTAGGTATACTTCACAACCAAACTCAATCTTGAACCCACTTCGTCAATATCATATGTTTGACTCTAGCCTTGACTCCTTATCAAAAGAGTCACATTTTTTGCCAAATGTTGTAGACTAACAGTTAATGCCACTTTATACTCCAACTGGTAAAAACCTTTATATTTGACTCATTTCCACTCTGATCTTTCTTTTTGTTGTTTGCCTTGTCTCTTATTTCACGCATGACCTCCGTGAGAGCCACTGGAAAGCAACAAAGTGATACTTCAATACAGTTGGTTGCTATTCAATTTGGCTAGTTCAGATCGTGGGCTGCACAAAATCGCATTGGGAATGCAAAGCTGAAATCTCAGGTCCACATTGATCTATGTCTATCATTGTTGCTACAATACTACCACTTGGTCATGCATGAAACGGTAGATTGTTGCATTATCTTTCATACAAAAGGAGTATAAAGGAGTCATTCTTTGCAGGCAGGAGGCTCTGCATATAGTTTAGCTATTGACTGAGTTTGGTATTCATCAAGAACACCATTCAGTGTGACAATCAAGGTGCCATCCATATATCTTGTAGCACAATCAAGCACCAACATGCATTTCATTTGAAATCTTATCCAGGAACAAGGGTTCAAACTACAAAACTCACACAACAAAGATTAGGTTGCAGACATCCTCACAAAACTGCTAGCAACAATTAAATATGCTCTGTTGTGGAGAATGCTAATGGTGAAGCGAGTTGCCACTTGGGAGGGAGGAGGAAGGGAGGATGTCTACAATTCTTAGCCTCCCAAGTTCCCAAGTCAAATCTTAAGGAGAGGTGATGATGTATATGACTTCTAAATCCATGCGTATTAGACTCGAAATAAATTTAATTTTACTAGTTTATTTCAAAGCATCCAATTAATAATGTAATAGTAGACAATTATGTAAATATCCACAGTTTTAACTGGACTAAAGTTAGTCTTAGTTGTCTTATCACATGCATCCATTTGTATGCATGTTTCCCTCCTTTTTGTATGGTATTCTCCTAGTTTTTGTTTTCTGAGTTTGACAAGAAGGGAATATTTTTCCACCTTTATCTCCTCATTATAATATACAGAGGATGGAATTGTACAATAACTCTTATTGACTACTGTAGTTTTGGCATTGCAATACATTTTGTCCATTCTTTGTCTACGTCACAACTTTCTCCATGTGATTTTCTATGAAAAAAAAATTAAAAGTAATAATTGTGGACAAGGTGGATTCTAATTAATCTAACAAGTTTGTATCAGATTTCAACACAACAAAGACATCTCAACACCCCATTATCATGTGGTTTCTACCTTGATAAAAACAATTCTTGAGTAGCTAATAGGTTAAATGATAAGTTTACAGTACTGGATAAGTTTACAGTACTGGGTGGCAATTCAACTCCCATTTAATCACTTCTATTGTCAAGCTACACTAACAACAAAATTACTTCGCAAACTTTCAGTCCTGGGATATCAAGAAGATACATGTCATGTCCCATTTTTAATTAATTTGTCTACAAATATTAGGCCAACAATCGTTTTGTGTCCCTCCCAATTTTGTTTTGTCGTGTGCTCTTCCCGTTCTTTTCCAATGATTCAACCTAAGATCCATTCTTCTAAGATTGCATTACTTGTCAAAGTTCCCCTTTCGAGTATGTATTTCCATCCAAATTTTCTTCTTTCCTTCCTTTCTATTGGAGTTTGGGACTTCTCCATCTTGTCACACCTTCCTTCCTTCCCCTACTTTTCCTTTGTTTTTGAAAAACTTTCAAACCTGTCCTTACCAACATGCATGTTGCTCAACCTTCTATGTCTTGACCTATAGTTATGAGTCATGATATTTCTAACCCAAACTCCAATTATTCCACATTTAATTTTGTTCTCTTTTAAAATCCCCAACTTGTATCATAATGTCATTGTTCGTCATGTTTTGGTGCCATAAGTTTCCCAAGTAGGATTTTGCCACCTAGATCATTATTCAATTTGGAAATATGGATTTACATTGTGGCCACCCTGTTATTTTTGGGGTTGATAATAAAAAAGCAAAAGCATCATATCAAAAATCATCATCCATTACTTTACACAAAACCCTTATCTAGAAACTGATTTAGCGCTTATGTTTGAGTGTGGAGATTAAAGTATGAAAACCCTTTGATTTTGATAGTCAAGAGGAAAAAACCCTTTGGTTGGAAAGCAATTGCCTTCAAAGGTTGCATTGGAGCTTCATTGATTGTGGATTTCAAAATTCAATTTTTCCATGGGCATGAACATGAAATTGTGATAATATTGTAATTGCCAGTGTTGCAAACCATTTGAATGCAATCCAGTCTTTATTAGTACTGAGAGAAAGATCAGGAGATGTATCTGTTGTTGTTTGCTGATTAGAATGTGACAATAATGATAATGTGTGAACAGTGAATTAAATCTGATTAATTTAAGATCTGACTCAAATATTGGATTCTGATATTGTTGTCGCAAATAATAATTATTTGTATAAGGTTTTAAAAACAGATTTGTACAAGCGTTTAGACCAGGAAATTTCATTATGATCACTTAATAGAATTTTAAGACCAAATACCCAAATTTATAGGCATGGATATTTGAAGAGACATTATTAATTGCCTTGATTTAAATATCAAGATTATGCTATATATACCCGCTTCTGCCTCGCACAGGCTTTATGGTTCTATCAATAACCAACAATACCTCAGTAAAAGATTTACATTTTTTACTTGCAATTTGAGAAAGTATAGTTATAGATCTATAGCAAATATATGGTGGGGGGCCAAGATCCCATGAACATGGTTACTACTGCAATGTTCATTGTGCAGACCAATCATGGAAAGTGGATAGTAGGGACTAAAGAAAAATGGAATCTTTACCTAAAATCCTAGGGAAACTAGTTTTTTTTAAATTAGAAAAAAGAATGCTAAAGTTTGCAGCTCTGGCTTAACAGGTTTTATAATTTTTATAAAGACAAGGCAACGACATGTAATCCTGAAAATTAGATAAATTATCTATCAAGTTCCCCATGGCAGTTTTCCAGGTAAATTTTGAAGTTTCTTGAACAGAGCATCATAGTTGGAATTGATTCAGACAATGTAACTGCTGTTATTTCTATATCTGTCAAGAAAACATGCAAACTACAGTTCAAAAGCCCCCATCTAGAAGCTTAGTAGATAAAAAGAAAAAAAAATCATTGTCTTAAGAGACGTCTTGCTTTTCCTTTTTCATATCCTTTTTAAGAATTGAATTCACGGAGGGTCATAGAAGGTTATGGTCCCATGGAGGGGAGCTAACTAAACATGTTCAGCAAATGTTAAGAAAAATTGGACCCTTTTCCAAGTGCAAATAGTCCCATGGATTTTTAAATTATTTTGGCATGAAAAAAGTGGAATAAGAAACTATATGCAAAACAAATGGTCCATATTTTTTTCAAAATTTGAAGATATTGTGCAAGCTCCCACATCGGGCATTGTACTCAAAATCCACTTCCACATTTTAACTTAACATCATCACACTTTCATCAATCCACATCATTTATCCTACAACCAAATTTCACTAATTAATCAAAAGATTATTTAATTAATAAGGCCACATTTCCTCCAATTGTTAATTATTTATTTAATAAATTATATCATATTTAATTCATTAGTGATGGAATTAATAACTCCAACTTTCCTCCATCACTAATTAATTAAATCAATGCTTATCTAATTAATTAGGCTAATGTGTATTCCTCTTCTCATTTAGAAATAAAATAAATCATTTCCCTGTCACTACTAGAATCCAAAAACCCTTTACATCTCCATCCTCTACTATAGTTCAATCTTGATCATCAACTCACACTCCCTTGAAACATCCATGTGTGCATCTTATCCTTCCAGTCAAGTTCAATCTTGACCATTCATTTGCATTCTCCTCAAGCCTCCACTTGCTTGCATCTCCTTTTCTTATGCAAACTAAAGCAATGATAGCCCTCCATCCCCTTGATCTAATCCTACGACCCACTTGCATCCTTTTCAACACTCCTTACATGCAAATTCATCCTAACCATTCAATCTAGAACATAACTCAAGCATCCATATCTTAAACTAAATATCTGTATAAACCCAAAATTGAAGGCCATTTTCCATGTGTGGAGAGGTCCTTCACAGATCATAGGTACATGCAGTAAATTGAGGGTCTCTCACAAGCAACCTACATTCCATACCTGTAAATCCTTCATCCACATCCAAGGAGCAAATCAATACATGAAGGAGGCATAATGATGGTTTAATTCTCAATATTTCATTTTTTATTTGTCTTCTCTGCTCTATCCGAGGTGCAGTGCCAAGCTTAGACTAGGAATTTAACTAACATCGCACACTGAGAATGTTTGGGAGCCTTGTTGCCAATTAACAAGAAACATGAGGTGAGATCTTCCTCAAATAGTAACTTTTAAACTATAGTGCTGAAGATTTTGGTCTTGCAAGATAAATCTTGTATTTTATGGCACTGCAAGTAATTCAACAAATTATTCTGCCAAGTCGCTAAACTATCCCATTGGACCAGTGGGACCATTGCCTTAAACTACCATAACAAGCGGCTATTTCTTTCCCTTGTACAGTTTCAACAGGCTCCAAGGAAGCGGGCTCTAGAGTAGGGAGAGTAAGGGAGAGCGGGGTCCCTAGACTATTCCCACATATACCAAACCTAATTTTTCCAACCAAAAGAATTATTTTAATGTTTAATTTCAGCAAAAGCCTCCTGATTTATCTGAGGAGCAACTGCGAGAAAAGCTCACATGTTCATGGGAATTCGTGCCTAAAATCTCATCACTGACCAAAGATATCCCTTTAGCACTACCGTCTAAGAATTGTATATTTTAAGAGAAAAGAAATCCAACTACAACTTATAGACCCCTGCACTAAGGTCCCTATTATGCATAGGAATTTAAGGCTTCAATGAAACTTGCAGGGAGTATATATAATCCCATGCAATGAAAGCATAACAAGGGATCTTGTATAAAGAAACCACTTTGTCGAGTAGATCGATATATTTCATAGAACTGAAATTTTCTAAGTTATTTGTGTCACTAAACCAAACATGCCCTAGAGCAATAGGCATTGCTCAATTCCTCACGAGTGGCATGTTTTAGATCAATACAAATTAAGCCTCTGCTTGAGGAAAGCAACAAAGTCAGATGAACATAAATGCCTCAGGCAATGCCAGTTTTGTCTAATGGTGTGGAATTCAATTCAGGAGGAAAAATCACATGAATTCGCTACACGTTTACAAATAATATAAGCACAAGTATTCTTCATCTCACATAGTCATTCCTCTAAGAAGGTGTACCTGTTGCCTCTAATTCTGAACCAGGCCTCCGCACAATGCCGATGAGCGATACCCAAATCATCCTTACACCCACATCCAATCTGAATCAGGTCTCCCAACTCTGATCTGCAATCGGAGATCAAATGGCACACTCTGCAGACTTTCTCACCATCATCCTCTCCACACTTCCCATCTCTTGTCGGTTCTCCAACGTCCTTAACATCTACTCCTTTTTCCAAATCCACACTACTGTCCACTTGCTTGACTGCAAAGAAAGTGACCTTTTTCACCTTGGGCTTATCAGGAGTATTCAACCTGTCATCCACAAGCTCCGGGGAATCGACCGCAGGACCACTCATACCCAAATCAACTGCAACCGCTGGTTCAGCTGATTCCACAACTGGGGCAGATGAATCTGCAACTGAGACAGTTGGGTTGTGCGTCTCAGTTGTCTCGGATTTCTCCTTCTCGTCCACAATGAAATTGGAAGGCACATCAACCGAGCATGCCATCTCTGAGATCTACTAAACCATGCTTGTATACCCCAGAAGCATCTCAAACATAGCATACAACAAGTGTTTATTAGCTAAATCAAATGACTGGGGACGAAGTCATATGCTTGTAGACTAATTCATCAATTTTTCACTGTAGGGCATCTGAGAATTAATCAGGTTGGTCACTCGCGTACGCATTGTAGTCATCCATACAAGGATAATTTTGATCGATTCCTTGTTTACACCCAAATGAACCCGCTTTCAATGCCGGGCCCTACACGCAAAGCACTATCTGAGGGCTTTACCTGCTTTGCATGCATAATCCACTCGAGCTCATTCGCATTCTATATTGCCCTAATTTCGATCCAACGCCACGAAAATCTGGAAAACCCCACTTACACAATCAGCAGGCCGGAAAAATCTCAAGTCCCTTTAGTTAGCATGATAAAAAATGAATTTCTCATGCATAAATTTATAGGTAGTGATTGACTACAATTTAACCTCATAAGACCCCACAAAAAGCTCTGACCAGATTGCTGATAAAAGTGTACCTATCAAACCAACCTACCACTGATTGGTAGAAGACCCTTCCCCAGTTTTCCCAGCGTAAAGTATATGTTCACGATTGCGATTGACAGGGAGCAATCCAACTCTGTGAATGGTTTGCGGGTATCTCAAAGAGATCTGTTTTGCTTAAATCAATTCATGATATACGCGTCTTCGTCATGCAACCAAGCCAGCTGTGCCTGTTATTTTTTATTCAATGTTTTGGTAGAGGAAAATTTTATTGCCTTATTCCGTTCACACTTGCAAAACTAAGTTAGTGTACCCACATTTTCTTGAAGGCATTGCTTTCACATGTGGAATATAGGCATACGTATGACCTTGAACTCCCCTTCAGAAATTGCCTTCCCTCCTTCCACGAAGGTTGAAGTCAATGTCTATCTTTGGAAGGTCTGCTAAATTCCTTTTTAGTTATCAGCTGTGCTCAGTCAAAGCCGCAGGAAAGTCATGAGCATGTGCTAGATTTGAGGCAACCTCTTCGCTGCACCCAAACTGTACTATTTATTGTAATTATCTATTATCTAAAATTAAAAATATGAATTAAAATATTATAAAAAATTAATTAACACTGTAATTTAAGTGTTTATAGAATAATGGTCTAAATTTTATATGGTCATACGACTGTTTTTTTTCAAACATAATGTATTTTTATGTTTAAAAATTTTAAAAATCTATGTAACAAATATTATTATGAAGATATATTGGTTTTTTTTTCTTTTTATGATGGATCATATAGTGTGATCTTATGATGGATCATGTAGTGTGATCCGAAATGTTGATGATAAAAAATTATTCACCAAAAAAAATTAATATAATGATGGATTGTGGAAATATGATAACTCTAATTATGAAGATATTATTTTATTCAATTATTTATTAGAAGAGTTATTTATTATATTGTAATTCACTTACTTATAGTTAAAAAAATCTATGTAAAATATGGATATTCATATGTTTTTTCACATTCATCAATTTAAAAAGACAACATATTATAAGGGGGTTCTATGAGGGGGCCTTGGGCTCTATTTTTGTGGAGCCAGAGGTCTCATTATAACTTTTGAGGGGGCTAAAGGTTTATTTGGAATCTCATTACAAAATAGGAGTTCAAACTTTTTAGCCCTTTCAATTTGAGAGGGTGGAAATGGGGTGGGATTTGAAATAGCCCCACCAACGCAGGGAATTATTTTGTCACTTGTCAACAATTGTTCATTATTTTTAAATAAAATGAAATGTTAAATTCAAAATCTTGCATTGACCTTCACTTGCAACAGCTTCCTTAAATCTAGGAGCTAAAAAATTTAAGTTGAAATAAAATTGCTTATACCATGTTCTCATGGGGTTGCTTAACTCTATATTCGACTTAATTTAGGTAGTGGGAGTGTTCTTATAGAGAATCAGATTTGTGGAAAAGAGATAATATTGAATCTTTTCCTCTTTTTTTGGAGCGGCTATTATTTAGGGGATGAAAATAAGCTATGAAGGAAAAGGAAGGGCTTAAAATAAGAGTGGATAGTTAGGGTGCGGTCCAATGGAGGGGGGTTTCCTAAAAAAATTCAGCAAGCACACTAGAGATTTTTTAGGATTATTTTAAAGTGGGAGGTCCTACGAATTTTGTAGTGGAGTTATTCTTAAAAAGTTTAAGCCCCATAATTTATGGAACCAAGTGGTCTCATTACTTTTTTTAAATTTTAACATATTCAATTCATTTACTAAATAAATAAATATGTTTGAAAAAATTATTAGTAAAAATTGGAAATCGCTATATGATTGACAAGTGGCACAAAATTTGCACCCTTAAAAGTAGAGGCTGGTACTTTTGAGGAGAAGATTCTAATTAATCCCCTAGAAAACTTTTTTTTGACTTCATAAGACCACCCACTCCACAAAAATAGATCCTACAACCCCCTCATGGGACCACGCCCTTATTGAGGAAACTCCATTTGTCATCATAAATTTACTTCCCTCCTTTTTTTGTTTCTAAATTATTATTATTATCACTAAATTTTATCTCCAATTTTAATATTTAAAATTAATACTAAAATGGTTAGTAGCAACATTAGTAGCTACATGGGACCATAAGCTCCTCGAAATACTCCTAAAAATACTATGCATTGGCTGCTAGGCAATAGGGCCTTGGTGTTATATGAGTAGAAAAATAATGGTGGGGCTAGAATTAGCTCCACCACTTTAGGAAAATACTTCTAAATATTAATTTCGTAATCCAATAAAATTTTAGAAGGAAAATTCATAAACCCCAAACTTCCTTCAATTTTGGAGCTTAAATTTTTAGGCAACTCCATTAGAAATTCATGGGGCCACTAGGTTTAAAATATTCCTATAAAAAAAATTGTAGTACTCAAAAAAATTATGAAACCCCCATCCATAGAACCCCACCCTAAAAAATCTCAGTGTCCACCCACTCTATTTTGAAGGAAGCCCCCCTCCATGGGACCCAGCCTAACTAGGCTTTCAATTAAATGTTTAATTAAAATTAATCTTTTCTTTCTAAAAGCTTTATGTATGCACTTTATTTTGGATTGTAAATGATCCATGGTGACTAGAAGCCTCTAAAAAGATAGCAATTCACCATTCACAATAGTCCATTTTAAATCTTAATCTTGATATAATAAATAATGCAAAAATTTATATGCAAAAGTATATTGAAGATGTGCACTTCAATAAAATCCTACAAAGAAGAATGGAAATTTGTATGACTATTCAAATTCATCTAAAACCAATCTTCATAAGAGCATCCTAGGTGTAAGGGCAATCTTGCATCACCCAAAAATAATTTTGTTTTGTCATCTTCAATCAGGGTCATTTTAGTAAAGAGTTACTATTTATGGAAACTTACTATTTTTAGTAAGTGGGTCATACGGTCTTAGAATGTTCAGATTTCATAGGTGGAGGTTCATCTTAGTCATATCAGCCTGTTAGTGGAGTTGCATTGCCATACCATATGTATTGCAGAAGTTATTGAGGTTTTTGGGTACAAAACCTTTGAACTCAGATTTGAAGGCTTTAGAGGCTCCGAAATGGGGTTGTGCCTGGGCTAACTAGTGTTGGTGCATATTAAGTGTTGTAGATCAGGAGCGGACGATTCCAAAAAGTATTTATAGTTGAAAATCGAACGTACAATTTGAAAGTTATGGTCTCGAGAAGTTGGGGTACCTAAAAATATAATTAGGGCCAACCGTATGTAATAATTTAGGAAATCATTTTTAATTGGGATTTTGTTGGTCTCAAGGGCTAGGGTTGATGTCTAGAATCTTCCCAGGTGGTGAAGATTTGCCTATATAAGAAAGGCTCGTAGTGATGTTTAGGAAGTTATCGGTGGTAGTTTGTGGCTCTATGTTGAAGAGTACTATAAAGAAATTGCCCATGTGGCTTTTCATATTGTAATTCTGAAATCTATAATTCTGCATTCGAAAAGATAATAGAAAGCTCATATTTTGTTCTCGCCAATTGTTGTTATTTCTATGTTTAGGTTATGTGTTTGTGGTGTTAAGTGAAGCACCCTTCACCAATAATACAAATCTGCATAGTATCATATGCCCAAAGTTTTTGAGAGTATAATGATGGCCTAAATTTTAAATTCAAATAGCCACATGAAACTAATGAATATACATGAAGACCAAGAGGGTTTTATGAATTAATCTTTATTGATCTTTAACTTTTAATTGAATTCAAAAATATGGAGCTACAATTAACGACATGAAAGAGAGGGCAATCAACATCTAAACAAAAGAGAACACCAGTTTAATGTTGAAAATCCAATGATGAAAAAACCAAAGTGAAAATATCTCACAATATATATGAAAAGCATTACAAGTGGTTCATTATTGGATTTGTAGCCAAGACTCATTGTCTTAGGGCAAGACACAAATGACTTGCTACAAAGACTTGCTCTCTTTGGGCAAGATATAAGGACTTGTAGAGGAGACTCGTTACATATAATACATATTATAATCAATAAGTTTTTAGCATATTTCTCTCACCACTGTCTTTAGAATATAGATGTTTTGGTGTTGGAGTAAAAAGGTTATTTAACATTATTAATTTAATCATATTAATAAATAAATTAAATCCTTGTTTTCATGTTGTCACTTTAGCTAAATCTAGAAAGCTTTTCTAGGCATTTAATAATTCTTTCATTTTATTTGTGCATCTTTTAGGGTTTGCATTAGGTTTTTTTTTAATCTCCATTATTAAGGTTTGATCGCATTTTAATAACTCAATCACATTGTAATAACTCATTTTGATTAATTCAATTCTCATTGATTCCTTTGATTCCAAATGTTCATGAACTTTCTTGTTTGAGGATTTTAGCTTGTATGTTGCAAGTTATTTGCATGCAAGTGATCACTAATCTTGAATTCTAACATGGTATCAAAGCTCCAAACCTAACACTTCATGTTTGTCAATTTTGAGATTTTTCTTACAACAAGGTTTTTGTGTATCTTGGGTCAATTTGGATCTCATAATTGGATCAAGAAGGTTCAAGATAGTCAAGATCACCTTTTGTTTCACTACATCGAACATATAGGGTCAAATTCACAAAGGTTTGAAGTTTTAAGGTTTTCTTTGTTCCAAAGGGTGCCCAAAAATTTGAAGCACTTTGGATCCACAAATGGACCTTGTCATCAGGTTTGGAAGGTTGATTCAACAATTTTGATATAAAATCTGACCTATTTTGGTCACTAGAGTGCCTAGGGCAAACATATATATATCATTTATTTATTTTAATTGATAAATGGCCAAAGGCCTTGATTAATTTTATTAATTTAAATAAATATGTTCATTAGCTTTTCTCCATTCAAACAGGCACTAGTAGGAAAGAATGGAGAAGAAAACCTCCAATCTAGCCCGAGACAAATATCCTAATATAGTTGCAACTTAAAAGGGACATACCC
Source organism: Cupressus sempervirens (assembly GCA_028749045.1). Taxonomy (NCBI): domain Eukaryota; kingdom Viridiplantae; phylum Streptophyta; class Pinopsida; order Cupressales; family Cupressaceae; genus Cupressus; species Cupressus sempervirens. The sequence continues at coordinate 889,689,426 of CM053789.1, forward strand.
CAATGAGATCCTATTCTATTAAATACATCATTGAAATTACATCATCATGAGGGGCATACCCCTAACAATCACCATTTGATTGGCTATAGTTAACAAATACAATTGTCCAGAGCCATAAGAACTGGAATCATAAACCACCAAAGTGCTTGCAAACTTCTATATCAAAAATAATTAACCCTCCTTTTGACTAATCAAACAACAAGATTAGATAACGATAATAAAAAACATAGATAAAATCACCTTACAAGATTACCAAGATATACTGAGAACTAAGATATATTTAATTATTACCAAAATAAATTGGACTAGATTAAAAATCATCCATCAAAGATATCATTAAATTAAGATAAGACAATCCTAAATAACTCCTAGTTATATATTCATATAGATACAGAGACATGATATTCAAAAATAATAATTATAATTCAAAAAATAACATTTTTTTGGAAGGCATTTATCAGAACTGTTTGCAGTTTTCCTCTAACCTCTAGCAGTTAGGATAACCACTAGCCTTAAATCACCAACAATTAGTTAGACTGAGAGTCACCTGAGCACTAGCGATAAGTGTGGACCATTAGCAGTTAGCAACCTAAATCACTAGTAATCAGTACTAGTTTTGCATGTCTTTTGATCTATAATAGGTTTTTGGTCATATCTTGAGCAAATTGAGGCATTTTTTGGAAAACAATATATCACCAAAAAATTAAATCCAAGATGAAGCTTTTTAATGTAGGTTATTTTACGTTTTTTCTAGTCAAAGTTTGAAGTTATTTTTTGACATAACTTTTGTATCTGGACTCCATTTCTCAAAAAACAAATAAGTGTTGGAAAGTTATTTAGTGTTCTTTCTAGATCTATAGTCAACTTCATAAGCATTGGGTACACAAAGAATGTTTTTAATTTTTCTTTTTACTTTTTCAACTTTTCAACTTTCATATTTGTGATGTGATTTGGGTTTTTGTATTATGGGAGAGAGGGGGAGGGGGAATATTTCCCTTTGGTTGATGTAGCAAACCCTTCCTCTATTAAGTAGCTTACTCCACACAATTATTGTTAAGATTAACCTCAGACATGAACAACAGTTACATGCAAATATAACCAATATCAAAAAATAATAGATCGCACATAAGAGAACACAAGACACCAAAATTTAATGTGGTTCACCCAATCCTTGGGCTACGTCCACCAACAAGTCCAATTTTATTATTATATAGTGATTACAACCTAATTACAATCTGTAATCCCTTATAGGTCACTATTGTCGCAAGAACCATTTTTCGCATCACACATTATGAAAATCCCTAATCCTAAGCCTTTTATACAAGCTTTTTGCCACTTACAAAATTAGGGCTAGAATAATAGAAAAATAATAGCCGACAACTTTTACAATATAAGGTCATTTTTTACTTCAGGGGTGCTACCCCTGAAAACCCCCACAGGGGCATTGCCCCGCAACCCCACCTTATACTGCAACAAGGAGCGCACCTAGGGTGCTACTCGAAGACCTCGCAAAGGGGCTACCCTTTGACCCTACAGGGGTGTTGCCCCTTGACCCCATCACCCCCCAAACCCCCATAGAAATAATATGGGGAGAAAACTACACCAAATAAACCTCCAAGCCTAATTAGGCTCCACATCACAACAATCTCCCACTTGGATACTAATTAGGCTCCACAACAATAACCTCCCTCTTGGAGACTGATCATAGCACTGCTAAACATGTAACTCCCACTAGAATATCAAACCACCCTAAACTTTGTTGTTCTTTTATTTTGTTTAGTCTAAAGGACCAACTAAAGCTAAAGAGGAGTTTAGCTTCCTTGTTACTACCTTGGTAAACATATATGTTGGATTATCATTTGTATGTATCTTCTCCAGTTTTAACTATATTGTTAGAAATAATACTCCACCAAGATAACTAAGAGGGGTAGGGGGTGAATTAGTTTTCCAATAATTAAACCACTTATCTTCATTAAAAAAACTTAACCATTCAATCAAAGTAAACAACAACCATACAAAGATGCATATAGACAATTGCACCAGATATGTTGACTAGGGAAACCCTTGATCAGATAGAAAACCCCAATGGGAATGATGCCCACAAAATGATGTACTAATATAAATGTTCCTTGTTAGAGGATAGACCCTATTAAGAGTTTGTTACAACATTTAGTATAATGAGTCTCTGTTAGGAGTTGTGGTATAATGTATGCAAGAAGAGCCCACTACCCAAACATGCAATTTCAACTACAAGAAGAGCTCACTACTCAAACAAGTAATTTACTAGTATCTTCTTCTTTCCTTTGTATTTTTCTCTATCTTGTCAATTAGACCAATCAATGTCAGACCATGTAGACTAGGTCACAAACCTTAGATCCAAATACCAAACCTTAGATCACTCAGATAAACCTTAGCAATGAAGTTTCCTTCACTTCTGTACTGCTCTACTCAATTTTTCATTTCGTATTGCTTTGCTACTTTTCAAACATTCACAAGTCACATATCACCATGCCATGATAAAGGAAAATATCCTTCCTTTATACCAAGTCCATAAAATAATTCCTGATTCAGTTGTTGGTCCTTCTCAATTAATTATTATAGGACCTCACTAAGAACACGTTACACTTAACAATAACACAAATCTTTTTCCTTGCAACTTGAATAACTTTCCATACACTAAATATTATGATGAGCGAGCTTAGCTTCATCATCCTCAACATGTCATCTTCATGTCCTCAACCTCAAGATATCAACTCTATTAAGAGATATAACAAGTTTACTAGAACATGCCTCTGTAAACTCTATAATCTCAAAACAAATATCACCAAAACTTACATAACTTCTAGATTTGTCTTTTATATGTCCAATGTTAACTACATATATCAGATACTCAGAAGTGTCTCTCATAACCTTAGATACTATCATGCTCAACTAGTCGTCTGTACCAACTTAATCTTTCTGTTGTTCTTCTATTAGATACCATAGAAGATATCAAACATGCTATGTTGACATCAATGAAAAACTCAGTCATGAATGTAACATATCATCATCAAACCAATCTCTCCAATCTTTCCAATCTTCCAACAATCTTCCCATTTGTCATTGATGGCAACATAGATGAAGAACCATCTAGTTCCAAGAATATCGACAAAAGATAAATAGTCATCAAATCCTCTTCATCAATCATACTCATTGATATACCTCAATGTGCTCTATACTAAACTGTTATTTCAAATTCATGCCACATTCTCACATAATTATGTAAAAACATCTTCTTAGCATATTGTTTTCCTACAATACTTTTCCCCCGTAGTATAATGCCAAACTCTCCTCCACAATATGATGCTTTTCATGCCAAACTCTTCCCCATTGACATCAATGTCAAAGGTTTCTGCAACCAACATCTCTGCATCAAACTTTGCAGCAACTAGTATTTGCTTAGCTTGAGTGTCAAAAGACACTATTCAAAACAACATCAACAACATCAATAAGATTCATTAATGACTCTGTCCATCTCAGATACTCCCCCATATAGGGAGCATCAACATCTTGTCCAGACAAACAATGGTGCTCAGTTACCCTAGACTGATGCACTCTTGCATCTTCTTCCTCTGATTTAGGAAGGGGCATAACCCCAAGCATACCTCGTAAATACTCAAAAGTATCTTTGGGAAGAGGCTTAGTGAATATATCTGCAACCTGCTCTTTAGTGCTCACATACTCCAATCTAATTTCTTTTTCTAAATTTTTTTCTCTTAACATATGATACTTAATAGAAATGTGCTTAGTCTTTGAATGCAATACTAGATTCTTAGACATATTTATTGTGCTTGTCTTGTCACAATGTATAACAATAGGTTCACTAATTTCTATCCTTATATCCTTCAGCATCTGCTTCATCCAAATTACTTGATTGCAATTATTTTTTGTTGCAACATACTCTACTTGTACTATACTTTAAGATGTACAATCTTTCTTTTTGCTTAACCAAGAAACCAAGCTTCCTCCAAGAAAGAATGCTCCTCCATTGGTCATCCATACTGCTTACCAATCTGTATCAGTATAAGCATTTAGAGTAAAATCATTGGATCTGTCAAACCATAATCCAAATTCTAAAGTTCCTTTCAAATATCTAAATATCCTTTTCACTACTGCATAATGTGCTTCTCTGGGATCAACCTGGAATCCTGCAACAATTTCGACTACATTTGCTATATCCAGCCTTGTGTGAATCAGATAATGCAAACCTCTGATCATAGATCTATACTTCTTCTACTCAACTATAGGTGTCTCATTCTTTGTAGATAACTTGTGTCCAATTATCATAGGTGTTCCAACAGATTTACATGTTTCCAAACCAAACATTTTTAGTAAATCCTTCAAATACTTAGTCTAAGAAATAAAGATTCCTTCTTTATTCTATACTATCTGCAATCCTAGGAAATACTTCATCTCTCCTATCATACTCATTTCAAAATGTTTCTTCATTTCTTCTACAAACTTCTTACTTTCTTCATCATTTCCTCCAAATATGATATCATCAACAAATATTACCAAAATCATCAAACCATTTTCAGTTTCTTTCCAATATAGATTACTATTTTTCACACATTTTCTATATCCAAGCTTTGTCAAATGCTTTTCCAACCTCGCATACCAGGTTTTAGGTGCTTGCTTCAATCCATACAATGCTTTCCTTAGTTTGCATACTATGTCTTTCTCATCTGTGAAAGGACATCCTTCAGGCTGCTCAATGTATACCTCTTCTTCAAGTTCTCCATTCAGAAATGCTAACTTGACATCCATTTGATATACTTTGAATTTCTTTTGTGCTACATAGGCTAAGAATAATCTTACAGCTTCTATTCTAGCCACTAGAGCATAAGTCTCCTCATAATCTATTCCTTCTTGATGTGAATAATCTTTACATACCAATCTTGCTTTGTTTCTTTCAACTTCTCCATGCTCATTCATCTTGTTCTTGAATACCCATTTGGTTCCTATCACATTCTTATCTGCTGGCCCGGGGACCAATTCCCATGTCTCATTCTTTACAATTTGATCAAATTCCTCTTTCATAGCTTGTTTCCAATAGTCATCTTTACATTCTTAGGCTCAACTTGAGATATCAAGCATAGTTCTTCATTAACTCTACTTCTTTTCATCACACCTTATCTTTGCTTCCGATGATTTGTTTGGATGGGTGATTCTTTATCATGTTCTTTCTTGAAGTAGGAGTTGTTATGTCAAATCTTGGCTCTATTAAAGGTTTCAAGCTTTGTTCCTACATTTTCTCTCCTTTATTCTGCAAATCATTGTTAATCTCAAAAAATATCTCATCATTCCTTGGCTTAGTAACAACATCATCATTTGAAGTAATCAATTGTTCTCTCTTGTACTCTGAATTTCTCATCAATTCTCACATTAGCACTTTTCATAATAATCTTAGTTCTTTGATTATAACATTTGTAAGCCTTTCTTTTCAATAAGTAACCAAGAAACATACCTTCATCACTTCTAGCATCAAACTTACCAATGTCATCATATCTTTTATGTAACACTTACTTCCAAATATTCTGAAATACTTAACTGTAGGTGAGTGACCAAACCATAGTTCATAAGCTTCCTTGTTTGTGTCTTTATTGACTTGAACTTTGTTCATAGTTTATACTATTGTACTCATTGCTTCTCTCCAAAATGTCTTGGATACATCATTTTCTGCTAACATAGCTCTAGTTGCTTCTGTAACAGACTTGTTCCTTCTCTTTGCAATGCCATTTTGTTTAGGGGTTCTCAACTCAACTCTTTATTCTACTCTATGATCATGTCTCTACTCTTCAATTTGATTCCCATTCTATAAATCATTGTTAATGATAACTTCCACATTTTCATGGTTAGCCTCTTGATCAACAATAGTTACCAAAGCTATCTCTTCTAATACTTCCTTTTTCTTAACCATTTCAAGCTCATTATCACAATCTTTCCATACTTGCTTTAAATTCTTCATCTTCATTAGAAAGTAAACTCTTTGTAGATTTCCTTATTCTCTTAGGGCATGCAAATGCATAATGACCAAACTCATTACATATCCAACAAGAAAAAAATTCCATACCTTCTTATTCTCTTTTCATAACCAGATCAATACCTTCCTTGATCTTCATGTCTTCTTTAGATAACTCACCAAGAGTCTCTATCTTTTGTGTCAAAATTTACAGTATCAGACTTAGGACTATCTTTGCTCACCACTGATCTCCCAAATCTGTTAAGCTTATCCTTTAAGGATCTAATGCTCTAATACCAATTGTTAGAAACAATAGTACACCAAGATAACTAAGAGGGGGGGTGAATCAATTATCCAATAATTAAACCACTTATCTTCATTAAACAAACTTAACCATTCAATCAAAGTAAACAACAACCATGCAAAGATTCACATAGATAATTACACCATATATGTTGACTAGGGAAACCCTTGGTTAGAGAGAAAACCCTGGTGGGAATGATGCCCACAAAATGATGTACTAATATAAATATTCCTTTTTATAGGATAGACCTTGTTAGGAGTCTATTACAACATTTAGTACAATGAGTCCCTATTAGGAGACTTTGAATCCCTATTAGGAGATTCCAACCATGTTAGGAGTTGTGGTATAATGTATGCAAGAAGATCCCACTACCCAAACATGCAATTTCAACTACAAAAATAGCTCACTGATCAAATAAATAATTTATTGGTATCTTCTTCTTTCCTTTGTACTTTCCTCTATCTAGTCAACTAGACACAGACCATGTAGACCAGGTCACGAACCTCAGATCCAAAACCAAACCTTGGATCACTTAGAAAAACCTTGACAATGAAGTTTCCTTCACTTTTGCACTGCTCTGCTCAACTTTGCATTCTATACTACTTTGTTGCTTTATGAACATTCACAAGTCACTTATAACCATGTCATGATAAAGGAAAATATCCTTCCTTTAAACTGAGTTGATAAAAAAAATTCCTAAGTCATCTATTAGTCCTTCTAAATTAATTATTACAGACCTCACTAATAACACGTTACACTGAGCAAGAACACAAATCTTCTGCCTTGCAACTTGAATAACTTTCCATACAATAAATATTATGATGAATGAGCTTAGCTTCATCATCCTCAGCATATCATCTTCATGTCCTCAACCTTGATTATCAAGATATCAACTTTGCTAAGAGATATAACAAGTTTACCAGAACATGCCTTTGTAAACTCTATCTCAAAATAGATATCACCAAAACTTACAAAACTTCTTCTAAACTTATCTTTTCTGCTTTTGATGTTAACTACATATATTAGATACTCAGAAGTATCTCTTGTAACCTTGAATGGTTATCATGATCAACTAGCTATCCATACCAACTTAATCTTTCCACTATTCTTTTGTCAGATACCATAGAAGACATCAAACATGCAATATTGACATCAATGAAAAACTCAGTCATGAATGTAACATATCATCATCAAACCAATCTCTCCAATCTTGCCAATCTTCCAACATTTTTATCATCTAAAATTGATTGAATAAAATGGTACCACAACTATATGTGCTTAGTCTTTGAATGTAGAGCTAAATTCTTTGCAAGATGAATGACACTCTGGCTATTTGTGAACAAATAGTTATTCCTTTGTGGATGTCCCAACTCTTCCATGAAGAACTGAAGCCATATCATCTCCTTGTCTACCTCTGTAGCAAAAACATTCTCTACCTCTATAGTGGATAAAACATTAACCTGATATAACCTAGAAAACCAACTCACGACTACCCCACAAATAGTAAATACATAACCTATAGTACTTTTCCTGGTATCAATATCCCCTGTCAAATTAGAGTCAACATATCCCTGCAAATCAGTAGTAGAGCCCCCAAAATGTAAACACTTACTAGATATTCGTCTCAAATATTCGAGAATCCATTTAACTGCATTCCAATGCTCAATTCCTAGATGACTCATATACCTACTATTGGTGTTTGAAAATGCTGGAAGGTTTTCAATCATCCCACTGAGAAAGTGACATATCTAGGGGTAGCTAACTCCCATTTTCAACATGTCATTTCTGACAATAGGCCAACTATAAAGCATGACCCTTCTTCTTCTTCAGGCTCTACAAGACCTAGGCGAGTGGACCTATAGATTCTTTATATGGTACCAATTATCAAAGCATACATTGAACCTAATATAAAGTAGATAAAAACTCCTAAATCTTCTATACTTAACCAGGAATCACAAGCATGAAATAGCTAAGAACATAACTCATGAAACTAGCAAGCTAAGCGTGGGTTAACATTGAATAGCTTTCAACATAAAAGGGAAAATTGATTTAATATGTTGATATCAGCAAGACCCAGGTATGAGAAACAAAACCTAATGATCCTATCTCTAATCAATGCCTTATCTATTTGGCAATTAAATGAATTATAACCATACATCTTCTGGAAATCTCAGACATATCTCTACATCAAGATCCCTGATCTATCCTTCACTTTGTGAACTGACACCTACTACAGAATGAATCTCATACTTATAACATCCTATCATGAAATCTGCAAACCCTATGACAAACATCAAGCAATTACATGGTTCTTTGCTCCACCAACAAGACATTTTAATCACATACATTCCTAAATGAAATGCAACCTAACCTATGCTCTTCGATCACAAATTAGAAGAAATAACAGATCCATAATCAGGAGACAAGATTCAAACTAAACTTAAAACCTTTGTTGTGCTTTATTTTTTTTCCTTGAAACCAAATACATGAAATGTACAAAAATAAACTCACAAATCACCTAACAGACCAAAACTAGTTGTATTATCTGCACTTTTCTATTCACATGAAAGAAATTGTTGAAAAGTATGTGGTATCATAGTATGGGAACACATCAAAACTAGATCCAAAACCTGGTATCTCAGTAATGACTGGTCTTTCTCCCAAGCCTGGAACCAACTGGTTCCTTAGTCACAAAAAATTGGAACCCTTCTAAAGAGAAAGAAAAAGATAGATATAGGAAGAAGAAGAGAATCCCAGAGCTGATCAAGAGATGACAAGTGTCCCTTCAAAATTCCTTCCAAGAAGTAGAAAAAACCTCTCTCTACCTTCTCTCTGTAATTGAAAATCAAATCTCATCATTTTTTCTCTCAGAGGCATAAAGAATCTCGGATATTTTGATTTGGAAAGGTAACTAACTTCTGATGTCGAATTCTAACTCAAAGTGAAAGGTGAAAATTAGTTATAAGACCTCAAAGGAAAAATAAAATTTTTGGCTTAGTTTTCCACCATACCCAGGATTCAACAAGCCTCCACATCTACCTTTTAACCACTCTTAATAATCAACGATGAGTTTTGCCTATTATACTGCCAATACCCCAAATTTCACAAAATGACCTATAGCATGAACTAGTAAGTACCTGTGCAAAAACTGACCTTAGATTTGAAAAATTCGGCTCTTCCTAGTTTCGATGGTATATTGGAGTGCCCAATTTGGTTAAAAAACACCCCTAATATGGCCTTTTGAAGTTCATACCTTTGCTCACAGGTTGGCACATTAAAAAACCAAAATTGAAAAATTAAAAATAATCTATAGTTTGAACTATAGAATATTTAACAACTAAAATCAAAATTTTCAAATTTGACTCAATGCGCGCACATGGGATATTTTTAAAATAAAAATCTCCCTTTATACCCTCCGAATAATCAGACAATGCCACTTGTCAACCTCTGACTTGCTCTAACCATCACAACACCACGTCATCGATGCCACGGTAGCGTTGCCATCTCGCTATGGTAATTCTCATGCAACTTTCCCATTGCGAGATAGCAACTATCATTAGATTTTCCACGTGTTGTGATCTCCTCGTTTATGCTACGATCTCACCACACCATCTCGTGTCGGGACCCCCTGCCACTTGTCGTCATCACCTCTATCCTCGCTATGTCGCCATGGTTAACTAGCGAGCACTTCTAGTTGGCGAGATAGCGACACCCTCTCGATCAGGACATGTGTCACAATTTTGTTGCATCTCTAGTCTGAGTGCCATGTCATCACGCCTGGATCTTCACATAAAATTATACTTATATCTCACTGACATCATCTCCATCTCATCAACTAGGGCCGTCAAGTATGAGCTTTTCGGTCAAAAGGCACTTTCTTTAAGACATCAAGTGTTTAGTGTGGAATTGTATTTACACTATAAAACTCTTTCCGCTTAGGCAATGTGGGATATTTCCCTTGACTACGGTTTACTTTCTACGCATGAATGTCCACTCTTTAGCCTCCATGCTTTTGATGTGAAACAAAATAATATAGTTCTCTCTGCCCACAACCAATGACCTCTGGCTTTGACCTTCATGCATGGGATAATTTGGCATTCCTCTATTAATGGTAGATTCTGGTTCGTGCTTGTTGCTTTGTTCACACCCTGCGTTGATTTCCTTAATATGTGCATGCATGGGAAATTTCCCAACTAAATCCTCCTTTGTTCAATGTCCCCTTTACTGGTTTATTCTCCCCTAAATGCGTGGACTTGGAGCTAGACACCCCCTATCTGCTACGACCTAACCTTCATCAATGGTTTTGGTGTTGACTGCGTGAGGTTTGCTTCTCTTTTAACCATGCGCTACCAATCATGAAGCAGATAGAGCAAGAGCACTGATAGCAAGTTTTTCTTTAACTGTTCAAAGGGTACAATCCATCAGACCTCTGAGAAGCATAGAAAGCTCACACTTGCTCTATTTGAATTAGAAAAAGTTGCACAGTAAAATTTTGAACATCCCTTTTATTTGTCTGGCCTACTTTTGACATGGGTATGCCTTCTTATTTGGATGCATTGACTTTTCTTGGTGTGGCCTAGCTCGTTGGTGAGGTTTCTACTCTTTCCTTTGCATGAGGATGCTCTCTTTAATGCTTGGTGGATTCTCCTTCTCAGCGGCTGAGTGTTCTGCTTTTATGATTTCAAGAAAAATGATGATCTCATTTTTTTATGATCTGGTTCTACATCAAACATACCAAGATCATCAAACATCTTTTGCAAACCTTGAGTCATAAAGTGGTTGAATGAATTCAATTGATGGCTAATCAGTTCCCACTCATCAAAATGCTTTGGAAGCATTCCTACAGAAGGTTCGTAGCTCTTTATTAAACCATTCACTTTCAAATTCATTGAATAAATCTTGTTTCTCTTTATTGCTATTTGCTTCTTCTGCATCTGGTCCCATATCTATGTTGTTTCCTAGTTCTTGTACTTGCTTCGCAATGTCTATAATCATGCTATTGCCACACTTCTCTATTTCTTTTAGGATATCTCCCAGATCCCAATTGTCTGGATCTATATTATCCTCTCAAAAGAGAATATCTTCCTCAATTTCATAGCCATTTGCATTCTCCACTCTATACAACACATCCTCAATTTCACTAGCCTCTGTTATACCCATCAAACTTCAAATTAATCCATCATTCTAAAGCAATTAGTCGGACCGCAAAATGGGTCCGGCTAAATTTTTTTTGTTTCCAAACACCTGAACCATCAAATTAATCTACTGATCATCTTGAACAAATTAGAATCACATTTGATCACTGACTGATCATTAAAAAACTTAATTTATCACTTTCTGGTAATTGTCAATTTGATGTCAGGAAGTCTGTTGACTGCCTTTGAAAATTGATCCAAACTTCTGACTAGGCCCTGAAAACTGGCACACTGAATCTCTGTTCCACACACTTCTACCCTGTTGAATCTCGTCTCATGACAAATTCGAGGTCAAAAGATATTTACTGTCAAAGTGACCCTTTTAGAATTACCTGCAAGTAAACACGTTAGAAAATAACAAATTGGGTTCATATTTGACTTGGAAAACTGGGCAAATGGATACTTGGGAGAACAAAAACTAGGGCACTAGTTCTCTATCATGACGACATTATGGATTTGTGATTTGGGCTCATGACGAATAACTGGGTGCAAATGGCAGACGTTAAAAGTAAGCTACTTGGATTTGCAAGATAGAAGACATCAGTACAATATCATTTTTTTGTGAATGGAATGACCCTGGTAAAGTGTGAAGATGGATTCATCAAGTTCTAAAAATTGGAACACTTGTAGTATTTTTAGTGGACAATACAGGGGAACAAACCATTTAGTCCTACCAATTACAGATACAAAGATATGACATCTCGAACAGGGGTTCCAATCAATCTGCAAATAATGACAACAATGAAAAGATAGAAATTCCATTTGGAATCACGTTTGAAAACTAATCAAATAGATTTTTCATAGGCTGAAACTTGAAACATAACAACTCTCTGATGTTTACAAGACAATGCAAAAGGAATTTTAGGATTTGGGTCAACTGGTCAAAAGTTATAACTCGTCAAATAGAGCCTCCCAGAAATATGTGTTAATTGCAAAAGCATGAAAACAATAACTAACCAACTTTGAGGGGTTCAAACCTAATTAGATGAACTCAAAATGACTCAAAATTTGAAACATAGGCTCTTAGGTATGGATATTAGACACTCCCAAAGTGGTGGGCCATGACACATTGCTGGGTAAAAGATATTCAAAGACAAACTGAGCCTCCTGTCACTTTTTGACACTTAGGATAAAATACAGATTTGATGGATGCTCAAAAAGAGACTTCACAAAATGGCTTGAAATGTCAATTTATCATTATGAAACACTTAAACATGATGAGTGAAAGGTACTAGAAGCATTGAACACCTGTTAGGCCTCAAATGGGTAGCCAAGTACAAATGCACTTTAAAAGCGTTTAAGGGCTTATTTTTTCAATAGTTCTCAAAATTGACTATGCAATTTTTAGTCCCAAAACCTGCTAACAAATCCCATTTCATGTGTAATATCTAGCCTAGTACATACCATACCATACATCAAGCTTCCAATAGCTCAACCATAAGGTACCTTAGACATCTTGTCCTCATCTTCTTGTGTCTTGGGACACATCTCCTTAGTCAACTTCAAATGACCAGGTAAAGGTGTGCTAACAACTTTAGCATTCTCCATAGAGAAACATTACAACACCTTCTCAATATAATTAGCATGAGATAAAGTCAATTTCTTGTTCTTCCTATCTCTACAATCTTCATACCAAGGATTTGTTTTGCTACCCACAAATCCTTCATAGCAAATACATGTGTTAATTGGCATTTTAGCCCCTTAATGTGGTCCATGTTAGACCTTGCTAGAAGCATATCATCAGTAGGATTTGAGAAAAAGTGCATAACAAATCCACGAAGCCCAAGAAAACCTGCATGCAGAAAACTTGTCACAGAGAAGAAAAAGACAAGAAGAGGCAAGGGTTTGATCTAAAAAACTTAGAAGAAGAAGAAAAATATTATTCAACAGATTCTTGATAAAAATGAAAAATACAAAGAGATCAATCCCTATAAAAGGAGATCAAAACCTGAAAAGGGTAACTTAAAGCCTAAAAAAGGTAGGTTGCACAATATAATTAATAAAATATTAATTATATGCACCTACAAGATAACTTAAGAAAACTAGAGTAGTAGGTAACTTAATTAATTAAATCAAAGTGATTTAATTAATAAGTGTGAACAAATAATTACTCTAACACCCCCCCTTAAGTGAAGCTCAGGAGATAAGCTAATCTAGCACAGCTATGAAAGCAAAAAATTGGGTCTCAGCAACAAAGCCTGATCAAGTACCCAATCACAACAAAATCTCTATAAAGAGGAGAAATAGAGAAAACCACATGGGAAAAACCCTACTCCAAAAAGAGGTAGCAAAGAGTGTTCTAGAAGGAGCAAAGAAAGATCATGAAGAGAACCACTGAAGCATGAAAAGTCACAAAACTTTGTCGAAGATGCTAATGTGTAGAACCACCATGGAAATAGAAGGCACAAACCAAGTGTGTCTATATGGTAGATGATCCATCTCACTAAAATGCATAGGTAGCTAGCCACTACAATCACCTAGTATGTAGGATCAGGTACTAAATACATAGCTCACACTAACGTACCATCAACCAAGGAAGCATAGAACAACAATATAACCTCCCCTTAATGCAGGTGAGGTGACAAGTAGTTGAAAAGTTGGGCCAAAAAATCTACTACAACATAGGAACCAGACACATTGAGAGTGAGGTACAAACACCTATAAAGGCACATGTCATTGACACTGCATGAGGCAAAAAAGGAAGAGGGCCTATAAGTGGAAAACAACTACCCCCCCCCCCCCCCCCCCACCCATGGCACTTTATAAAATAGTGCAAGTACAACGAATCACAATGATGAAAAGGATCTCGAAATGCAAGAGTGACACTTTATCTCAGTGCATTTGCATAAAGATGCTTACAATGAATATCAACAATGATCATAATAGGAAAAAAGCTACTACAAAAGATAGTACAACCCAAAACAAAAGATCCCATGCCAAGAAAATGATCCTCGGACCTGAAACACCCAAGATATCCACCATAGAGAAAAAACACCAAAAAATGATAGAAAGAGCATGGGGTAGAATCTAGAAGAAATTACATCATTTCTAAAAAGTAGACAAACTAGTTTTCCAAAAATATCACGTTTTCAAAAAACGAAAGATGGGATGCACAAGAAACACTCGCAGGAGTCAAAAAAAGAACTTCAGACTTTAACTGCAAAAATAGGCAACAAAACTACATCAAAACCAAAAAACTCTTTCACCACTATCTCCATCTTAGAACTAGCTTTCCAACGCTTCTTTTGGATAGGAAAAAGACCTCTGTATGCTCAAGATATGGCCAAAAAATCATGAGTAGGTCAAAAAAGGACTTGGAGTGTTGGCAAGGGTGCTGATGTAGGATGACATCAGCAAAACTTTAACTTAAATTTGACAGCCTAGGGGCCATCGTAGCAAAAAAGAAGGCCATGTGGCAGTGCCACATAGTAGGTTGCTGAGGTGGCTGATGATGTGGCAGGGTCCACGTGGTAGATGCCAATGTGGCACCCATGCCACGTGGCACTTAGGAAACTCGCCAACTGTGTAGAAAAGAGCTGACTATGTCCACGTGGGCAGAGGTGAGCTGGCGGGGCTACAGGTGGGTGGCGATCATTGGCAGCGGTGGTTGTAGTGGTGGCGGTTGCTAGTGTCTCCACTGGTAGGGCGGTGGGCTGGTGGCCCACCAGCGGTAGCTGGGTCCGAGTTGCACTGTGGCAGCGCGACCGGCTGTGGCAGCCTGCAAGCCGGGCGAGGGTGGTACGGCAAAGGCTGCTAGGTGGTGTGGTGGTGGCCACCTAACGGTGCACTTTTTTTTTATTTTTTGCATCTCGATCTACGTGCCAAGGTTGTATGGCCCCATTCAACAAAAAAATTTGCCTCCCAGATCAACATTGTCCAAATCAAATAAATTTTATATCAAAATGAGAGTTTTGACACCTTCTGAATCCATCCGTGAGGTCTGTTCAACCTCAAACTGCTCTAAAAATTAGTGACCCCTGTATTTTCTTAGAAAAAAATCAAAAAAACACCAGATCTGATCCACCAAACCCTTGTTCTCCCTTTTTCTTGAAACACCGAACAAGCTACAATAGATCTAGCTCTAATACCATGTAGGATATGAGCAAAAGCACATAAAAAATCCACGAAGCACAAGAAAACCTGAATGTAGAAAACCTGTCATGGAGAAGAAAAAGACAAGAAGAGGCAAGGGTTTGATCTGAAAAACTCAGACGAAGAAAAAAAATATTATTCAACGGATTCTTGATAAAAATGAAAAATACAAAGAGATCAATCCTTATAAAAGGAGATCAAAACCTGAAAAGGGTAACCTAAAGTCTAAAAAAGCTAGGTTGCACAATATAATTAATAAAATATTAATTGTATGCACCTACAAGATAGCTTAAGAAAACTAGAGTAATAGGCAACTTAATTAATTAAATCAAAGTGATTTAATTAATAAGTGCGAACAAATAATTACTCTAACATCATCAACATATAAATATGAAATAATGTAGTTGTCATCATCTAACATTTTAAAATAAACATAATGATCTGAATGACACCTAATTTACCATGCTCATGCATAAACTTGCCAAATTTCAAATACCATTGCCGAGGTGCTTGCTTCAAGCCATATAAAATTTTCTTCAATCTACACACTAAGGTCTCCTTACCTTTGATCTCAAATCCTTGTGGTTGTGTCATATATATCTCTTCATCCAAATCACCATGAAGGAAGGTTGTTTTAAAATCAAGCTACTCCAAATGCAAATTTTCAGCAGCCGCAATACTTAAAACAATGCAAATAGAAGTCATTTTAACAATAGGAGAAAATATCTCATCAAAATCAATGCCCTTTTTCTGTGCAAATCCTTTTACAACTAACTTAGCTTTAAATATTTTCTTACCTCCATCCTCTTCTTTTAACTATAAATCCATTTATTATGTAAAGCCTTTTTACCTGCAGAAAACTTCACTAGTAGAATTTTGGCAAATAAATGACCACGTGACTAAAAATTTTAGTCACAACACTAAATTTTTTAGTCAAGTGACCAAAATTGATCAAATTTTGGTAATGTTTTGTAAGTTATAAGTGACTAAATAGATGACTAATTTGGTCATTAGGAAAACCACAAGGTTACACATAGATAAGTGACTAAATAAATGATCAACAAAATGACTAAGCAATTGGTCACTAATAATTAGTCACCTAAACAAATAACTAAATGAATGATTGATAATTTTTTTTATCATACTAACTTATTATTTTTACTTTTTAATAACTTTTATTATTCAATAATATGGATTTTTTGTTCTATAAATACATCATTATTTGTTAACTTCCTCAAATGTCCTATCCATTAATATTTTCATTTTATGATCATCCATTCCCCTTAGTAGTGGTTATCCATTAATACAATAAAAATAGAGGAACGCCAAATTGAAGTTGCCAATTATGGATCAACCACATCAACATGACATACAAATTATACCACATGTGATTAAAACAAGAATAGAGGAAATGCATTGACTATAGTGAAATGTATTTGCACTCATTCAAATCAAATGTTGCATGCCACATTTGATGCCATGACATGCATAGTGTTTTCCTATCTGTCAACTTGAGGGGAGTATGATCACTATTACTAAGAATAATGCATTTTAGAAGAGATTTGTATTGATGTTGATTTTTCTTTTAAATTTTTTTAACTTTTTATACTTGTAAAATTATATTGAAAGATAGAAATAAGATATGTATATGCTTTATTTTTTAAAAAAGTTTTTAGACTTAGTATAACTATATTAAAAGATAGAAATGCAATAAGTCGCATCCTCTATAAAAGTTAGATCTTTTAAAAGTTGAATTTAATGTTTCTTTTACATTAAAAAACTTGAATGCATGTAGAGTGGTTAATATTATGATATGAAATATTCATATTTTAAAGGTTTTATAAGTTAGTTTGTGAAATAAATTATCTATCAAGATTATTCAAATATAATTTTGAAATGTCAAGATGACTTTATTTGGAATGTGATACATAACAAAAAGGACAAACTTGTTATTTCAATAATACATTCTAAGATCATTAAATATATATTATATGTTATTCTATAATTATTATTAAATTAAATAAGAAATAAGTTTTCAAAAAGATTATATAGTACATTCTTCAAACATTTTATTATATGTTATATATTTCATAACATAATTATTATTACAATAAAGAATAAATTTTTAAAAATTAAACACAAAAATTGTTATTAAAATTTTAAATATAAATTTAACTATTAATATATTGAGATACTTATATTTTTTTAAAATATAAATAAAACACAAATATTGTAGACTAACTATTTTTTGAAGTAAAAATTATAATAAATTTAATTAAAAATAAAATAATTAATTAATTGTAATATTAATATTATATAAGACATGTACAAAAGTTATAGAAGAATGCACAAAGAATATAATTCCTTTAAAAAGTTAAAGAGACTAATTTTAATAAAATAAATGTGAATAATAATCTACACAATGATTAAAATGGGGGTAAATATTTGACAAATTAAATATTTATTGATCATGAAATAAGGATAATGTAAATTCAAAGAGGTAGTAGCCTTATTGCACCATCAAATGATTCTTTGATAGTGCTCATTAGTGACTTTTGTCATTTCATAACTATGTTTAATTAGTCTTTAAGATGATAAAATATTGTTTGTGATACAATTATTGTATATGATTTAAGTTCTTTTAAAAATCTATTCTGATTTGATCCATGATTTTAATAAAAATGTTTTACAAATAATTGGAAATACATTATACATTTTCATAGTATTGATCATTTTTTAAAAATATTTTTAAAATTATCATTTTGAAAAATAATATATCTCTTAAATTGTTATTATAGTGATATGTAGCAAACAATTTAGTCAATGATTATTAAAATTTGACATGATAAAATTTTGTTTGTGATAGTATTGTTGTTAAGTAGGAGATAAATTCCACATGAAGTGAAATAGTGATATTGTTATTTGAATTTAATTATGTAGTTTTTGAGTCAAACTCATTGACCCATCCCACTACTGCTCCAGCTTGAGCACACTTAACTATGGATTTCCTTCATGGTTAAACCCACTCTTCATGCAACCTCATTTCCAAAACTTGCATCAAATTTTGTGCCTTATGAACCAATCATTAGAGAGCCCCTTAAGCTCATTAATTTATTAGTAAGAGATATTCTCCATAGCAAGTCAAATTGTAATATTGTTATATATTAGGATTTAGTTGCATATTTTTTTGAGTCAAACTCATTGACCCATGTTCAGGAGTAGTTACTCACACAAATGCATCTCTCATGAGAATAAGTGGAACACGTAGCACTTATTGGATCTAGGTGATGCTCATAAAGGTAAACCACTAAGAATTCCTATGAGGTCACCTATCCAAGTACTACTACAACTTGAGCATGCTTAACTACATAATTTTTCCCATGGTTAAAACTAGTCTACTTGTAACTTCATTTTCAAAACCTTCACCAAGTGTTGTGCCTTATAAACCATTCATTAGAAAGCCCCTTAAGTTGATAGATTGATAAGTGAGAGATATTTTTCCACAACAAATTAAATTGTGATATTACTATAAGGATTTACCTATGTAGTTTTTGAGACAAACTCATTGACTCATGTTTCATGAGTAGTGATTAGATGAATTTATCTCTCATAAGAATAAATGGATCACTTAGCACTCATTGGATCTAGGTGATGTTCATAGAGGTGAAGCATAAAGACTTCTGGGAGGTCCCCCATTCTTATACTACTATATTGAATTCCTTTATAAAATTTGTGTTCTTTTAAAATTCTATTTTTATTTGACTCATTAATAATAATATTTACAAATAATTAAAAATATATTATACATCTATTTAATATTGATCATTATATTTTTCTTAATATTTTAAAATGATTATTTTGAAAAATAGTATATCTCTTAAATTGTTATTTTATTGATATGTAAGAAAATTTCTATTCAATGATCATTAAAATTGTAATGACTTTAGCACAAAATTTTTTAATTAAAATTTTAAATAGCTCTTCTATTAAATTAAAACCACTTTAATAGTAATGTTGTTATTCAAATAAAAATGTGGTAGAGAACGAGAAGGTTTCCAGCCATATCCTATTTTTCTTTAAAAAAATGAGAACATTGAAGACATTTTTGGCTTCTTCGACACCTATAGTCAGTGGAACACAAACAAATAGTAGTGAAAAGCCCCTTTTAGAGATGTAACATTGCTAACATTAAATGGAGCTAGTTTTGAAACTAGGGTTCTTCTGGTTGAAAAATAATGGCCAGTGAGAGATCTGACATTACCTCTATAAATCTTCTCATAGCATTCTATGTGCTAGAAAATGTGACCTGTTAGGAGCATGGGTTAACAAACAAACATAAGCTAAAAATCTTGAAATTTCATCAAAGATTCATCAAAATGAAAGGAACAAACACTAACTAATGCTTGCTTGAGTTTTGCAACCCTAGGCAGCTAACAAACCCAATCTTCCAGCCATCTCTACAACCCAACAAAGGCACCCATAAGAGGCCTTGTTGGTGTGTTAAGATGGGGGTATGTTTGGTGTGCTCTCCCAAACACAACAATAAACGAATCTCTTGAGTGTGTAAGTGCAAGTGTGAATACAAATGTGAATAAAAATGCACTAAGATCCTAAGCTATGTGGGATGAAGAACACTTCAAGAAATGGCTATGGAGAAAGCCATTCTTGAAAGGATTCAATAATGAAGATGATATGTAATAAAGGAAACTAACTAAGAATGTAAGCTATGGAATGGAAATGCAAATGTATTAAGAAAACTAAATGAACAATGCAAGATGCAAACTAAATCAGCTACCAAATGATTAGTATGATCTTAAAAATCTCTATGCAAATAAAGTTACAATGCAAAACTCTAAGCATGAAAACTCAAAACTCAAAATGGCATGGTAACAATGCAATAATGGGAGATGTCAAATGCTTGAGACAAGCCCTCTATTTATAGGCTCAAGAGAGGGCTTGGTGAGGTGGCATCCATGTAGATGCCACATAAGGTGACATGCAAGCCATGCAAATGGTCAAGAATTCAAAGTTTGCTCACACATGTGTGGGCAAACTTGAGAAGAAGAGTGGGAGACAAGAGTGTGTAGGCATGCCATCTCACACATGTGTGAGCACACTCTTAGGCTAATGAGGGGGATTAGGGAGATAATTAGGAATGATTAAGTGGGATTAGAGAAGAAGTAGGCTAAAGAGGATGAAAATAATGGTTATAGGCTAGGCTCTAGGTTATGCTTAAGAATAAATTAAATGAGATTTAATTTAATCATGGGTTTAGAGGAATTAATGGGATGTGAGGATTAAATAAATAAAATTTATTTAAAAAGGGGGAAAGATGGAGGATCATGTGTTAAATTAATTTAATACATTAAGGCTAGAAGTATTTAAATTAGATTTAAATACTTAAGAGAATGAACTCATTTAATTAAAATAATTTAATTAAATAAGTAGAGGAATGTGAGCAATATAATTAACTAATTAATAATTAATTACAATGTCATGGGAAATATTAAAATTAATTAATATAGTGTTTAGGGATGATTTTAAGCATCTACATTTTGCTCCTCTTTGATGTGATGTCGAGATGACATCATATCAAAGAAAAGAAAATATAGGTTGCCCCAGAGAAGGATAGGAGTCCTAGGAGTTGTGTCAAAGTGACAACATGGGAGGAGGGTTCCCCCTCGAGGAAATGGGGTGAAAATGAGTATATTTTGCCCCATTTTCTTAAAAATAGCCATGGGAAGGAAAAGGGAAAGAGAAAAGGCTTAAAAGATGACCTTGCATGACTTGTTGGTAAGCTTGACATGAAGCGGGGTGAAGTGGATAATGATTAATCTAAATGAAACTTAACTACATGAATGCATGAGATTCAGTTGTGTTCATATGGAGAGCACACCTTATTTTAATTTTTCAAAGGGAGTTATGCATCAAATGCTATAGTAGCATAGATGCCAAGATTCCTTTGCATGGACTAGACTCTCAACACAATAGATGTAGGTTTTAGAGTCATGACGGAACAAATGACATATACACACTAGAGAGGTCTGGGCACACCCAAAGTCTTGTTAGGGATCTTGGTGGAAAGTGTGCTAACCCATTGCCCCTAGTGAGCAATGCATAAGCATAACTCAAAAATCGACAGAGATGTGCTAAAGAATCATGAAAATAGATCATATTGCAAAATGACATGTGTAATTAGGTTAAGCCATTCAAATGATACCAAGATATTTAAGATTGAGGCACACATGGAGAGGCTATCGCTGACACACAAAGATAAAATTACCAAAGACCTTATGACCAAGTAGTCATTCAGTCCACAGTTCTTGCCATGAACTTGATTTTGATAGTGAAATTTGTTAAGCAAGTGTAGGAAGGATTCATCCTGTAAGGAAAAATTTGATTGTTTGATTGAATTTTATTGAAATGTATGTGATTTTTCATTGGCAATAGTGTGAAAGGAACAATGTTCTTAAATCACTTAGTCTAAGTGTGAATTTGTGTAAGTTTGTTTGCAATCACTATTTTGATAAGCTTAGTGTCATGAGATAAATAGAAGAATTTGGATAAGATATGATAAGATAAGTGATGAATTGAATTGTAATGGAAGGGGAATGTGAGAGAGCAAGTGATAAATGTTTGATAGAGGAAAGCATGTTGAATGGAAGACTAGAAATATGATCAAGGTATATGCAAATAGATGGAAAAATGAAGGAATTGATTTGAATGAAATAATTAGAAGAAGGGAATATGATTAAATTAGAGGAGAAATGAATTGATTGAATGGATTGGAAGACTTGGATTGAATTTGATATGAAAGGAGGCATGATATAAGAGATGGAGACCAATGACAAGGCAAAACCAAGGAATGGTAAATGGAGGAAAAACAATGTGAGCTGGTGGATGAAAGGAATGGTGAAAGGATATGAGGGAAAATGCAAAGCTAAGAACCATGTTTGGAAGGAGTCCAAATACCGCATACAAAGGATAGGAAAATGGAAGAAAATATGGTGGGAAAGGATGCATGAAAAGGGAAAGATGGTACGAAGGCTAGCATGTGGAGGACAAGAAGGCATGTCTTCTTCCAAAGCATGTATGAACATTTTGGTACTGTGCCTCTAATAGTGATCATGAGCATGGGCATGAAAGGGTAATGCATAAGGGATAGGGGAGGGAGGGTATGAATATGAGATGGGTAATGATATGAAGGGTATCGATGCAATGTGGGATATGAAGTGGATGAAATGGAGGGGATAACCAAGATCAAGGACATATGAAAGGGGGATGAAAATATGTAGGAGCATGGATGGAAAATGGATGAACATGACAATGACTATGGGATGCAAGATATGGATAGCATGTCAAGATCAAAGATGTGAAAATGGATGAAAATATGTAGGCTAATGGATGGAGGATGTGCAAGGGATATGGAAAGTACATGTGGATGGATGAAAGGAAAGTGAAATTAAATATCAAAGATGGAAGAGGATGATGAACAGGAGATGAAAGTATGGAAGATATGTATGGAAGTTTGGTATGGATGGAGCTTGCTCCAAGTGTAGAGTGCAAGTGGAAGAGGAAAAGTGAATAGATGGAAGGATAAGTGGAAGTGGAAGGTGATGAATACATGATAGGGAAATGAAGGGAGGAATCAAGCATCTAGTTATGTGGATGGTATCCCTTGATATTTTTGTCTCTTTTATTTTTTATTTTCAAGGAATTTTTGCTATTTGCTCATAGATGTTGGTATGATAGTGAAAAAGAAGGATGAAGTGGATTGGTAAATGGAGGGGGGCCTATGAAAAAGTTTGGATTAAGGGGGTGGAGTGGGTGGGAGGAAGACATGGGTGATGGATGCTAGGTTAGAAGACTTGTGAAGGAAGTGGAAAGATCTTCATTGGCACACACCTTGAAAGGTGATGGAAAGGAGGAAATTGTGGGGAATAGGTAGGAGAAAGTTTGGATTTTGGGATATAGGGACCCAAAATGGATGAGGGAGATGATGGATTTGGGAAGGTGGATTGATGCATGAGAGAAGCCTTTGGAGTAGCCAAATTGGATGTCATTTGGAATCTTTCTTTGAGATTCATTGCTACATTAAGTAGCTTTGGTATCCACAAAAGTTTTGCATTTTTTATTTTTAGCCTTTGTAGCCTTTTGATGTTGCTTTGGATCATATTTTTCTTTTCTTGAACATGTCGTTTAGAAGGGACATGTTGATCCTTAGATTTTTGTGGATTTTTGGCTTTATTCTCTTTTTCTTTAGCATCCAATGTGCTTCCATTGGCCATGGTAGGGGTGCATGAAGGAGAGCGTATGGATGGTGAACATTGGAAGGAATTCAGGGATGTGTGCCTTTGTTGATCTGTAATAGGGCCATGAGGGATGAAGTGGAAAACATGGATATGGTAGATGGATGTATGTAAGGACCTAAAATGGAGGGAAGGGATGAAGGATTTGGATGTGGAACATAAGGACCTAGAATAAATGGACATGAGGAAGGAATGGGAATATGGATATAAGGTCCCAAAATGGAATTGGAAGAGGAATGATGGGAAGCTTTGGGTGTGGATGGAGGAAATTTGGAGTTGGAAGAAGTGGAAGGTATACCAACATCTTGAGACATTATTTCTTTAATGGGATACTTATCATTTTTAATACAAGATGTGAGTCTAGGTGTATGGGGTTCATGAGGGGATTGGATAGGTGTGATTGGATCATGTGGAGGATTAGGATCATGAAGGGGATTGTGTGGGATAATAGGATTTGGAGATGGGGTGGGATCATGAAAGGAAAAGGAATGGGTGCTTTGATCTTGAATTACAAGGTCATCATGTAGTGGAACAAGTAGATCATGAGATGGAATAGGATTATGAGATGGAGTGGAGGGAATGGGACCATGAGATGGGGTGATTTGATCTTGACATGGAGGAGAGCTAGTGGATGGAGTGGAAGGAGAATCTTTGTGAAGTGTAGGATTGCCGGATGCTAAGTCTGGAGATAGAGTGGAATTAGTAATGTATGTGGTACATGGAATGCCTTGATCTAGATTAGGAAGGGAATCATGAGATGGACTAGGGGGGATAAATGGATCTTGAGGGATAGGGGAACGATCGGATGAAGAAATGCTTGGATCTAGAGGAGAAGAGGAATCTATAATGTCATGCTTTAGAGGAAGATCTTGAGATGGAATTGGAGGTATCACTTTATGTGATTGGCCTACTTCATTTTGTATTTTACACTTTGCCAAGAATGATGAGAAATACCCCTTGCGAGGTGGGGATGATGTGGATTTTGGAGGATTAGGATTGTGTGAAGGTGTAACTATGGGTAGGGGATTGCATGGAGGGTTGAGGTTGGATGGGACATGAAGACTATGGTCTTTGAAACATGAGGGAAGAGGACACATGGCATGGAAGGTGGCCTCTTGTTGTTGGCTTGCTAAGAGATAATTCTTTAATTGTTCCATTTCCTTGGCAAAGTCATTGCTATTTGAGGCATTGTGTGGACTATGAATGGAATCGTATGGGGTTGAAGGATAATGAGGTGGATTTCCCTTGTCAAAGGTAGAATAATAATGAACATGAGATGGATGAGAATTGGATATGAAGTTTTGAGGATGAATTTGATATGCAGGTTGAACAGGAGGTATAACTCCATATTGTCTTTGAAGATTGTCAACCATTTGATTAAGCAAACTTGGATCCATAGATGTTAGACGAAGAGATGAAAGATTTGATGATGGATGGAATACGAACTTGGAACTAGGAGAAAGTTTGGACTTTGACTTGATTTTATTTGAAATGGATTGGACTTGATATTGATTTGATTGAATTTGATTTGATTTGATATGATTTGATAAGGGTTTGATTTGATTTGATAAAAACCCTATGAGATTGGAAATAAGTGAATGCGATATTTGAATGAAAGTCCAATGGTGATGATAATGCTCCTATGTCCAAAGAAAAATATTTTATGAAGATTAAATTAGAAGAATATTTGAATAGATGAAGAAAGATTGATTGATTTTGAATTGAAGATGTAAATGGATTGAATTAGAAATTGATTAGAAAAGAATGATTTGACAAGGGATTGGATTAAGAATCATGATGATGAGTCATTGAATGATGGAATTGGATCTTGATGTGGATTATGAACCATGATTAGGATGAAGATTAGGGATTTGATTGAATGATTAAGAAAATGAGGAAATGATTTGGATGAATAGAGATGATTAAGGTTTTGAGGAAAGATTTGAATGATTAAGAATGTGATTAAGACAAGAGATGCATGATGATGATGGGATTGATGGATAGAAGAAGTGATGGAGAAAACATGAGCTTCTTTTTGTTATTTTTGAAAAATTTCTTGATTTTTTTGGATTTTTGAAGTTTTATGATTTTTTTTTGGTTTTTAAGTTTTATGATGTTTTTGGATTTTTCAATTTTGAGATGCAAAATCAAACAATGAAATATATACAAGGTGGGTTTAGATGGTGTTTGTCCCCTTCAAATGGGGAGGTTTCAAACACTCAAGAATGTCAAACATGCCAACAATCCTATGAGGTTTTGATTAGGATGTACAAGGATCAACTAGAGGGTATCCTCGATATACGCAAGGTACGTGAGGCCCAAATTTGTAGATGGAAGAAAATACTGCCACACAACCAGGGGGAGATGGTAACCCAAATCTCCTCCTTCACTTTCCAAAGGTATAAAGTTATTTGGGGCTTAGCCAAGAGTGACAATATTTTGCTTCCAAAAGAAGTGTCTTTCGATTCACCTCCTGCTATTTATACTCTGTCAGAACACTGGAGTTGAGGGCGTCCCAAGGGGTAATGAAATCCCCAAGCAGACCTCCTAAAAAAGAGAAAAACAAGACCACTTATTTCTTGTGCACCCAAGATCACTTGAAGGTTCAAGGGGAGAGAATACGTAAGTGGCCTTGGGGTTTAAAAGACATGCATTATTTCTCAATGAAGCTTTAGGTTTTGTAATATACTTTGAAGACACACGTGATTAAAACATGCAAGGTTCTTTCCAACTTGAAATGGTGCCAACGTAAATGAAAAATGTGGATTCGTTAACAAGAAAGTAAAGCGGGCGTGCGTAAATAAAATGTTGAAAATGAAAGATGCTAAAAATAAAATCAATTTACTTTAAGGCATTCAAGAGTGTGCGACTTCATTTTAAGCACCAAACCCAAATGTGATCTAGCCTAGACATACATGTCCATTATCCCTTAATGCATTCAAGATAGTGTGAGTTCTTTTTATGCACCACATCTAAATGTTTGCTACCCTAAACATGCATTCCAACAAAGGTGTGATCATTCACAAAATTTTTCTTTTAGGCATTCAAGAGTGTGTTTAGGGTTTACTTATTAACTTGCATCATACATTCAAATGAAATTGATTAAACATGCAAGTTCATTAACCCTTAAGTTTAAGTGATAAAGATCACTATAAAATCCCTTAGTGATGAAAATAACTATTGTTTGTTTTAAGTCTTTCAAGCTTAATTCCTAAGAGCAATAAAATATTAAGAAAAACTTGCAAGAAAATATGGTTAAGTGTTTAAAATGCTCCCATCTACAATGCTGCAATAAACAAGTTAATTAGCTTCAACAAAATCTCAAAAATGAAGGCTAACTATGGGAAAATTTTATTTTAACTTTTTTTGTAATTTTTTCTATACATGAATAGGCTTAAAATGACCTCAATTCCATGGAACCACCAAACGTCAAAATTTGATTTATACTTAAAAAAAATAAAAAAATTGCAGATGATAGAATGCAGGCAGAGACGCCAAAATGCACAGATGGCAAAAGAGCACAGCCGACAAAATAGCAAAGATGACATAATAGCACAGACGATAGAATAGAAGGTCATGGAGACAATAATCTACTATGCGCAGATGATAGTTTAGAGCGCCCACAACGTAAATGACAATCTAAGAAGCGAAGATGACAAAATAAAATGCAGAGATGCTAAACCCAAATTTAATGCGAAAATAGGTTGATTTTAAAATGACAGTGGAAGAGATGCTAAAATGCAGAGACGTTAGTTTGCAGAGATGCTAGTCTGCGTAGACGACAATCTCAGATGACGCTACAGCCTGCATAGATGATAATGTGATGTTTTATGACTGAACTAGGCTTGTTTGTGAATTTCTAAAATGAAACCAGGAATGTGGGTCCCATCGGGCGTGCCAAAATGTGTGCTAGAAAATGTGACCTATTAGGAGCATGGGTTAACAAACAAACATTAGCTAAAAACCTTGAAATTGCATCAAAGATTCATCAAAATGAAAGGAACAAACACTAACTAATGCTTGCTTGAGTTTTGCAACTCTAAGAAGCTAACAAACCCAATCTTCCAACCACCTCTACAACTCAACAAAGGAACCCATAAGAGGCCTTGTTGGTGTGTTAAGATGGGGTTATGTTTAGTGTGCTCTCTCAAACATAGCAATAAATGAATCTCTTGAGTGTGTGAGTGCAAGTGTGAATGCAAATGTGAATGAAAATGCACTAAGATCCTAAGCTATGTGGGATGAAGAACACTTCAAGAAATGGCTATGGAGAAAGCCATTCTTGAAAGCATTCAATAATGAAGATGATATGTAATAAAGGAAACTAACTAAGAATGTAAGCTATGGAATGGAAATGCAAATGTATGAAAAAAACTAAATGAACAATGCAAGATGCAAACTAAATCAACTACCAAATGATTAGTATGATCTTAGAAATCTCTATGCAAATCAAGTTACAATGCAAAACTCTAAGCATGAAAACTCAAAACTCAAAATGGCATGGTAACAATGCAATAATGGGAGATGTCAAATGCTTGAGACAAGCCCTTTATTTATAAACTCAAGAGAGGGCTTGGTGAGGTGGCATCCATGTAGATGCCACATAAGGTGACATGCAAGCCATGCAAATGGTTAAGAATTCAAAGTTTTCTCACACATGTGTGGGCAAACTTGAGAAGAAGAGTGGGAGACAAGAGTGTGTAGGCATGCTATCCCACACATGTGTGAGCACACTCTTAGGCTAATGAGGGGGATTAGGGAGATAATTAGGAATGATTAAGTGGGATTAGAGAAGAAGTAGGCTAAGGAGGATGAAAATGATGGTTATAGGCTAGGCTCTAGGTTATGCTTAAGATTAAATTAAATGAGATTTAATTTAATCATGGGTTTAGAGGAATTAATGGGATGTGAGGATTAAATAAACAAAATTTATTTAAAAAGGGGGAAAGATGGAGGATCATGTGTTAAATTAATTTAACACATTAAGGTTAGAAGTATTTAAATTAGATTTAAATACTTAAGAGAATGAACTCATTTAATTAAAATAATTTAATTAAATAAGTAGAGGAATGTGAGCAATATAATTAATTAATTAATAATTAATTAGAATTTCATGGGAAATATTAAAATTAATTAATATAGTGTTTAGGGACGATTTTAAGTGTCTACACATTCTATTTAAAAGTTGTCTGAAAATATTCTTATAAATCTTCAGTTATAGATCATATTCAAATCTTACATTAAAAAATCTTTGATTTCGGTATTCAATTTACATGTCTATTGACAAAATGAAAAAAGAAACAATATGCAATGCAAGCTAATTGGTGTTTGTTTTGCATCTTCTGATTTAGGATTAGATAATCTCACAGAAACAACATTTGTAAGCATCTAATATTATATTGTTCCAGAGCAGGCCACAATGGGTTTTTGAACATAGATTCTTTGTAGATAAGGCATGGAAAAAATAGAATAGGCAATGAAAGATTGTGCCCTCATGGAGTAATAGAGATAAGTAGATCTATAGCTCTAAACCATGGGAAGATCAAGAGGAGCAACCGCTAGACCCAACATTTTTGGGAAGGAAAGATGTAGGGTTTCAAAGGTGTGCCTTTGCCAAGAAGAATAAGGTGGGTCACCGTAGCCAAAGAAGATCTATTGATTTGACAAAGATTTTTAGAGGAAAAAATTTTGTTCAATCAGCCAAGCCCATTTTTGTAAATCCTAGTTTCCAGCTTCTGAAGATTAAGTCTGCGTATAAATTGAGATTTCAGATTCAAATTTCAAGTCGAGTCCTAGATAAATAGGGATCTGGTTATTCACAAAAAAAAGATGGTTATATAAGAACATAGCATCAGAATCATAGAGATACCACGTCAGAATTTCAAGACTGCTATGTCAAGCAGGGGATATCTATGTCGTAGGGGGGCAAAAAAAAAAATCTATATCAAAGAGGGTAAACAAGCCCTAGAGAAATCCAAACATCCTAAAAGATCAAATGATATTAACATGCAACCCAAAACACATTTGAGACAACTACTATTGGACCCTTGCTTGGATTCCCCTTTACCATCGTGATTTGGCAAGACATCTAATCAACATTCTTTTTGGGAAGCTAGGAACCAATGACCAAGGTGTTGGAAGAAGCATTCGAAGGTTAGCAGTTATCTTCAGAAGCACCCACAACCAGTATTTGATATTTGTGAAGGTTCTCTTCCACAACCCTCTTTTGATGAGATTGTAAATAAAGTATGGAGGACGAACGATGCACTACTTGATCTAAGGAGCTCTGATCTTGATCAACATCAACCAACATCTGCAACCAACAGACTAGCTACAGATAGGGGATCATTCAGTCAAAATCACACTCCCTGAGCATTTCTTATCTGAACAAGTGTCTTTTCTTCGTGATACAACGCTTTTTGGTAAGTTCTTTGATTCCACACTACAACTTTGGGATATTTGTACTTGGACCAAGCAACACTAGTAGGATGGTGAAGGATATTTTCTTTCTTGACTCTGAGTCAAAAACATTATAGTGTTGTTTGAGATTAAACTTGATAAAAATGTGGTTCATAGACACAAAGGGTGGTTTTGCAAGGGTTAAAGTCTTTTCACACTTTCTTGGGTACTCAATTTTAAGCCAGAGCCCAATTTTTGTACCTTTATGCCCTTTTGGATCTCTCTACCCTTATTAGCTTTGCAACATCGAGTTCTGAATCCCATTGAAAATTTTTCTAATAGGGTTGGTATTTTTGTAAAACATGAATCATTCCATTTGAAGAAACTAGTTTGACAGTTAGAGTCTGCCTTCTCCTGAACACAACAATGCCCTTGCCTACTAATCTTCATATTCAGTCAAAATGAGGTGTCTGGGTTCAGAAAATATCCATTGAAAATTCTCATATAGTAGAGTAACATGAAGATTTTTTGGGACATTATACCAACCAATGTCAAGGGACTACACCTGACCCAATAATGGTTTGTCTAGATCACACCTCACTTCCACATAAGTGTGGATTTTATCAAGTTGAGAGTAGAAAAACTTCATCAAAATATGAGGAAAATTCTAGTTCATCTTCACCTCCAAAGGAGAATAGGTGGGAAATAATGAGTATCACCATGGTTGTAGATCATTTCCCCCAAAAACTTGGTGTGAGATGAACTATTCTCCAATTTCTGGTTGCACGTACATAACGCAATAGATTTTTCCAAGGCATACATCTCCTTTGAGATTGTTGTAGGACATGTTCAACAATATTGCAAAGGGATTTAAATTACCATGCAATGCAGGGTTATCATAATTTTACCCAGCTTGAATGTTGAGGTAAGAAGAAGAAAATTAGTTCCTAATATTCAGTCATTTTGGACAGAAATCAATAGTTTTCAATTTTCCAAGGTCAACAATGAATTACCAGAAAGAAAATCAACTGGCTCTAGACATACAGTTATATATTACATTCCACATTACTCCCCATTTTGGATGGTAGCTAGTTGGAGCAGAAAATTTACATATTAATCAAAGTTTGGTGAGATCTACAGTAGCATTTGGGAACTAGGATAATAGTACCGAAAGACATAGATCAACAAAAGCCAAACAAATAGTTGAGATTAGCTACTACTAAAGAAATGAATGTTGAAAATGAAGATGAGTGTTTATAGTTTTATTCCTTAAGATTTTTATTAATGTTATCACTTTCAAAACAAGTTGGTTTTGATTGGTTAAAAGCACACAAATGTAGGACAATCTGCAGGTCTCTGTAAAATAATGTGAGTTGAATAAGACATAGGCAACAAAACTTGCTACTTCTATCTCAGCCCAGGCTTTTGCAAGTATTAATTTATGGAATTTTTCCATTTTGTATTGTAAGGAAACAAATCAAAATATATCTTTTTATATTCAAGGCAACAAATGTTTATCATGTCATTTTGTATCGAAAGCAACATATCTTTAACCTCTATCTTTGGCATCTTGACTGGAAATTGGACTATTACTCAAGATCCATATTACCACATTACATATGTGAACCACAAACTGTAGGGATGTGTCCAATCAACACCTATATTTCTATACTGATCACACAATCTACTTTCACTTTTTTAATGTTCCATGGCAAAATTCTGCTAACTCTCTAGCTATATGGAATCATGTAATGTTGTCTCACATGCAACAGTGAAATCCATTCTCATTTTCTATTATCTTATAGTTTTCTTCAAATTTTGAAAAACACAATGTATTCAAATTAGATTTTATGATTTGTTGTTTTTGACCTACCATCATCAAGCAGTATAGTTAAACACACCCTCTCAACAGACACACATGCACTATAAAATAAACTGCTCTAATTGAAAATGAATATATTAATGTAAAAATGCATGAAATTAAATGTTTGGATGATAGCATCCATAAATAAAAATTGAATTAGTTCATTGCTGATTATATAGAGCTATGGAAGGGCCAGGATAAAGCATGAGGTCACACAATCCAGTTTTTTTTCTAGCCCACCTGATACCAAAGGATGTGTTGTGGCAGTATCATTAGTTGCATCAAAATGCTTACCTGGTGCATTGCCAATTCTCATAGTCTAAAAAATATATAGAGCTATGGAGTATATTTTCCTTGAAAAGTACAAATATATTGTTGTAGACAAAAAGAGAAACATGTACAAATATATTGTAGGTATAGTGGCTATGAGTCACACAAAAATGTAGTGGCCAAGATAGAGAATCTCAAACTCTGTGGGCTCTCAGCTAAAGAAATCTGGCAGCCGCTAGGAGCTTACCCTCTAAACTTTGGTTTGTCTAAGGAAAATTTTAGGGAAAAGATGAGATTTCTAGTTAATAACATGGAGATCCCTACTAATTATGTTGGGAAGCACCCTATCTTGTTTTCGATCAGTTTGGAAAAGTCTGAGGTCCAAATATCACAAAAACTTCAAAGTTGAATTTTGGTAGCAATATCACAATTTGAATTGCTATAGAAAAAATATCTTGTACTTATTAAAATAAAAAAAGTCACTTCGTTGGTATCACAAGAACCAAGGTTTAAATCCCATGGGATTATTGTGCTCACATGCCTTGTCCTTTGCTGGGCTAATGTGCTTATGGTTTGAACCAGCAATGTGACTCCTTGTAGCCTCTAGGTGGTTGTGCCTTACTGATTGAAAAAATTGTTTAGATGACATCACCCATATATTTTTTTATAGTAGTTCATTGCTACTTATATAGAACTATAGAGGGCTTGGGGCATGGCTCGATTCACTAGAGTTTCTATAGTCCAAGAAGTTAAATCTGTACAATAGGTAGCCTAGTATGGCCATGAATGTATTGTTTTTGGGAAAACTTAAAAAAATCAGATTTCAATCAGTCTTTGGCATCTAGTTTGGAAGTTAGTTGTTTTTGTTAATTTAGTTCAAGTAAGGCTTATCTTGATTTGCTGCACTGATTCTCTTTGACTCTCTAGGTTTGAATTCCATGTCACTTAAACTTTTTTGATGGATTCTCCAGACTTAAAAGAACTAAAAGTCATTTTTACATAGGGAAAAAATTTAGGAGATGTAGACTTTAATTCTATATTTGATTTTAGATCCCTAGAGTCATCATTTGGACTTTCACTTCTTTGTATACATCTTTCTTCAAATGATTTTGCTATATCACTTATATTTTTATTGAGAATCTTGACCATCATGCTA
Source organism: Cupressus sempervirens (assembly GCA_028749045.1). NCBI lineage: Eukaryota > Viridiplantae > Streptophyta > Pinopsida > Cupressales > Cupressaceae > Cupressus > Cupressus sempervirens. The sequence goes on from CM053789.1 coordinate 889,723,016, forward strand.
GAAATATTTTCATCTTCTCCTTTTTTTTTGAGTCAAGTCACTAAATTATCATTTTTGATAGTTTTCTCGAACTCTGTTTGAAAACTTCATGCAAGAAACTGCCCCTGCAACATTAAAAAGTGTTTCACCATAGTCATTCATGTCATCTTCTGCTTCCTATCCTCTCTGTGTTCTTCTTAGGGGCTTGAAGTTGGCTTTACCAATACCCTAGGGAGGTTTAACCCTCATTAGAGTTTCAAGTGGTTGAGTATTGAGGCTTTTGATTATGGGTGTTGTTTCATCTACATTAACTATTGGGTGACTCTTGTACAAGTTTTTTCTATCATTATCAATTGTCAAGGTCCGGTTGGTAAATCTATATTATGAATTTTGTATGGTATATCATAGTGAAAAAATCCACCTTCAAAAATGTTAAATTGCATATTTTGGGACTGAATTTTTTATATGCCTCCTGAAAAGTTGTTCTTTTGAGTCAAAAAATATTCAATATCATGGGAAGAACATTCGATGTAACCTTTTCCTTGTATTTAAAAGTTATCTTGGAAATTGTTATTTAAGATCTGTACATGTTCCCTTGTGATATACATTAGTGTCTTTTCATGATTGAATGACCATTATTTTTAGTCTATCGAGACTAACCTTAAACATAGTTTTGGCTAAAAGAACGTTCATAGAGTTTTGGAAAGCATCAGCAACATGTGAACTTGAAAGTAGCAATATTGGCAGTATAAGTTCTGTAATAGGAACTTAAACATATCCCTAACAAGGGTTGGAACCACATATAGAAGGATCAAGTGCATATTCAGATATGGATAATAACAAGTTCTACATCCATCTACCGAGGCCGAGGAAGTGTGAAAATGTATTCTCTACTGTTTTCATCATAAATAGATGGTACTTGACCTGGACAAATTGATTTTGACAAGAATTTAAGTTATTTGTTAGTGGAAAGTGACACAGGAAAATAAACTTTGAAGGATGCAATGAAAAAACTTATCTTGAGAAAATGTCAAACTGATGCCCCAAATATTTCTTGGTTCATTGTGGGCAGTATCACAAATTTCACCTAGAAACAAAATAGATAATGAATTAAGTGTAACATCCTAGCTCCAGCTGCATTGTTGTGAATGAATTTGAAATAAAGACATGTTTTAAGTACATCTCAAATATTTTCTAGTCTTCACAATTGTATAGTAGTCAGGCAATATACCTCTTGATATGAAGAGAAAACATAGCTGCAAGATAGTAAGAAAAATATTGGCAGTATTTGCTTACTATTTCTAGAAATGAGAATGCCAAGACCTGTTCCTAGCTAAAGTATAGAGAAAAAGAGAAAATTTCCAACCTATCTCAATTTCATCCAATAATAAACAAGTAGAATAAGGAAGTTAAGGAAATGTACAGTGTCAACATACCAGATCTGCTATATTACTTGTGGATTCTCCTTTAGTTGTAATATCCCCATGTTTTCTTTGAGCAAAAAAGCCTTATAAATGGGAGTACAAGTTAATGTTGAGGAAACAACAACAATATTCTGGTTATAGAAAAAAAACAATATTGAAGACCTAAGTTATACCTACTACAAAAATATGTACTTGGAGAATAATTGAACACGTGAAAGGACTAAGCACAAAATAAAATTAGAGAGCTAGCTCTTACAAGAACAAAAAATAATAACCAGGCAAATGTAATGGTCTTCATAAAAACCACATAATATAAACCAAAATGATTTCTAATAATTGTTTAGTAGGGAAGTATAAGCAAAAAATAGATTCCAAATCAGTTTAGGTTTAAGTCACTAGAGACAACAAATGCTACAATGTTTGTGGAGAGGCCTTAAGATATTATTAATCTACTCCTTAGGTCATTGACTTTACCGTAAAGGATTTTAGCTTAGGTGTTTAGAAAGATTTTAATGATGCCATTCCATACAAATATCCAAAGACACATTATTTAATCAATTACATTAAATACAAATTAGATTCAAGTGATGATTTTCACTGGATATATAATTGGATACTTTTTTATCAGATTGAGTATATTTGACACAATATGGGGTGAGCGTAATGTGGATCTCATTTGAGATTGTTGTAGGACATGTTCAACAATATTGCAAAGGGATTTAAATTACCATACAGTCTAGGGTTATCATAATTTCACCCAGCTTGAATGCTGAGGAAAGAAGAAGAAAACCAGTTCCTAATATTTAGTCATTTGGGACAGAAATTAGTAATTTTCAGTTTTCAAAGGTCAACAATGAATTACCAGAAATAAAATCAACCAAACCCAAACATACAATTATATATTACATTCCACATTACTCCCCATTTTGGATGGCAGCTAGTCAGAGCACAAAGTTTACATATTAATCAAAGTTTGGTGAGATCTATAGCAACATTTGGGCACTTGGATAATAGTACCAAAAGAAATAGATCAACAAAAGCCAAACCATCTATTTTGTAGTCTAAGAAGTTAGATCTATATAGTAGGTAGCCTGGTATGGCCATGAATGTATTTTTTTTGGGAAAACTTAAACAAATCAGATTTCAATTAGTCTTTGGCATCTAGTTTAGAATTTAGTTGTTTTTTTAACATTTGTTAATTTAGTTCAAGTAAGGCTTATCATGATTTGCTGCACTGATTCTCTTTGACTCTCCAAGTTTGAATTCCATGTCACCTTATAAGATGGGGGGGTGACCCATGTCCTTGGACGATCCCTTAGAGACGTCTTGGGAGTAGGAATGAGGAGAGGGATGGGAGTCACGTGACTCCCCTCTCTCCCCAACCAATTTCTTATGCCCTCCAATAGTATTAATTATGCTTAGTGGATATAAATATATATATTCTTTGAAAGGAACTTTCTTCGATTATACCATTTAATGTGTGGTCATGTGTCTATGCATACTAGGATGTTAAGGGGGAAAACAAAAGTCCTATCTCCTTTTCAAAAATAAAATATATTTCACTTATATTATTATAGTCTTAGGCTATAGGATATATATACATTTATTATATTTATTAGCTTTTTATAGGTCATGTATGTTGTTATAGGGAATTCAAGAGGAATATGATGATAATTATTTTATTGCTTTGTAATTGGGGAGTATATTATTTCTCACTTCCCATACATTTTCCAAAGAGCTTATTGGTTTTAGTATGTCTTTCTATTTTTCCTTAGAATTTCTTAGTTTGATGTTGAGTTCTCATGCTAATGCTATCTTAATGAACCCATCAATTTGTTAGTTTCATACTTAACCACATGCAATGTAACTTGTTCTTGTTATTCATTGCAAGGAAAACATTCAACAAAATCATTGATAAGTCTTTTTATTCAATCATTTCTTCTGCAATGAAGCTTTAAGTGATCTTACTCATTGAACTCAAACATTTGGATCTAGCTATATCACAAATGATATTTAACTCTTCATTGATTACTTGTTATTGCACATCACTAAAAAGTGGTACAATTACATCTCTACAAATTCCTATATTGCCAACATGAAATGCATAATTGACATGCTTCTCTTCCATGTTACTTTAACCCATGAGAAATCCAAGCTTTTTCCATTGCTACCTTGAGCACACAAATCTGCAGTTGCATAAAGCAAAAATAATAAGAACCATGTAAACTCTCCTCCCAACCATAGGCCTCCAAAGAGACCACTCCCGACCTAGGGGAAAAGGGTACCACATACAATCTTGCAAATTCATAAACATTACAATGCAACACTTGAAACAATCATAAAGAAATATAGCTAAAGAAATCATGTAACCATACTTAATATCAAATTATTCAAATTTCCATTTTTCATGAAATTGTACACTAGAATCTACAAGAATCATAAATAAATCAATGAGAAATAGCAGTAGTGGAAAACGATAGAACCCAATAGTGAAGTAGTAGTGTCAATCTATTAAGGAATATTTTATAACTACATGAAAAGTTAATGCTAGCTATGTATGTTTAAGATAGTTTCATCAAAATAGATGTAGACAACAAAAATAACACTACAACTAAAAGAAGATAGAGCTAATCCATTCTTTCCTTACAAAACCATTGAATTTTCACGAGTCAATGATGTTATATTCTACTAAGAATAAATATTTCATTCTAAAACTATTTCATAAGTCTTATCCTGGTGTGGATTTTATAACCTCATTTTGACTAAATCTCCATATTCCATTTGGGACCTCCCATAGCTCAATATTATAACTCCCCAAAGTATCTATTTCATCCCATAGATAATGTAAAGAAGTACAAATTATGAGTATAATTTTCTTAAGGGTGTGTAAACTATTTTAAGAAACTAGAAACCATATTACAAATCAATAAGTAGGAGATATTTTCCACAACAAGTGATATTGTGATATTGCTACACTTTATTGAATCAAAGTATTTAAGACTCAAAGAGGATGAATTGATAATTGGACCTACTCTTAAATGAGCTAGAAATGCAAATGTGATTATGGAAGTAAAAACATTTAGTATAGACACAACTTCTTAATTGGTGGACTTGCAGGTTTAGATCTCATAAATATGATATTTGTAATAACTATCGGATTTAGATCTCATAAAAGTGATATTTGCTAATAGTTAAGCAATAAGCTTAACTTATTGATAAAACTAATATATGACTAATACAATTTCAGGCACATGCATTTGGCTTTTTGAGCTATTTAAATTTTCCCATATGAACCATATTCAAGAGTTTGGTTCTAGGAATGTCTCTTGTTTATACATGTATACTATTTATTAACAAAAGGATAGTTATTACAACTTTGACAATCTTTTCTTTGAAGGATACTAGCTCAATGGAAGAGCACCTACTTTACAAGTAGGAGGATGGTGGTTCAATTCCATCGTGTCATAATATGCTTAAACTAGTGTTTAAATAAACTACCAACTATGCTACCAAATATACTACCAAATAAACTATGCAATAAACTATCAAGTCAACTACCAAATCAAATACCAAATAAAATACCAAATATATCACCAAATATACAACCAAATGAACCATCAAATAAACTACCAAATATACTAGCAAATATACTTCCCAATAAACTACCAAATAAACTATTGAATAAACTACTAAAGCAACTACCAAATCAACTACCAAATATACCACCAAATATACTACAAAAATTACCAAATAAACTACCAAACAAATAACCAAGAAATAATAATAATCAACCAAATCAACGATCAAATCAATGACCAAATTAATGATTAAAATAGTTTAGTCGTAAATTTGGTTGCCAGATTAATGACTGAAAATAAACTACCAATGGTCACATGATCAAAATTGGTCATATATCTATAACTTTTAGTAGTTTATTTAGTGATATATTATTGATTTTGTACTAGTTCTTGTGTAAATCCCATGTCTTATTTTTTAGCAAAGAGTCCATTTCTTTTTTTATTGCAAGCTCCCACTGAATCTTGGTATCCATTTGCACAACTTTATCATAACATTTAGGTTCACCAACATCAGTAAGTAAAATAGAATACTAAGAAGGATAAAATATTTTTGGAGATCTACTTAGCCTTGTTGACCATCTGAAATTCACTGGTGTGTGAGGTATTTGTTGCACATCATGTGGAATTCTTAGAATATCATCTTTTGGAGTATCATCCAACACTACATAATCATCTTCTTTCTTCTCATATTGCTGCAATAGATCTTTGTACACCACTTTCTCATTGAATATGACATCCCTGCTTCTTACAAATTTATAATTTGCAAAATTCCAAAGCTTATAACCAAATTAATTAATGCCATATCCAACAAATATTACACATTTCTTTGACTTAGCTTCTAGTTTAGTTCTATTATTAGAATCTCTATGAGCAAATGCTTCACAACCAAAGGTTTTGAGAAAAGAATAACTCACCTTCTTACCAATCCATGCTTCCTCTAAAATACCACAACCTAAAGGAGTAGAGGGACCTCTATTAATCAAATATACAATATTATTGACAACCTTTACCCACATGTTTAAGGGCAACCCTGTATGCAACCTCATGCTTCTTGCACATTGTATTATAGTCATGTTCATGTGTTTAACCACTCCATTTTCTTGTGGAGTCCTTGGAACAATTTTCTATCTATGAATACCATTAGTGGAGCAATAATATTCAAATTCATGATTGCAATACTCACCACTATTATTAGATCTGAGACATTTTAATTTCTTACCAGTCTCATTTTCGACCAAGCATTTTCATTTCTTATAAGTTTGAAATACATCATATTTTTGTCTAAAAAAATAAACCCATAGTTTTCTAGTTGCATCATCAATAAATGTAACAAAATAATGAGAGCCACTAAGGGAAGATACCTAAGATGGTCCCCATACAGCTATATGTACAAGCTCTAATCTCTCACTTTTCTTTTCTTTCCTAGTCTTCACAAAACTCACTCTCTTTTGTTTTCCATACAAAAAACTTTCACAGAAATCCATATTGACATATTTCAGAGTTGGTAAGACTTTCTTTGAATGAAGTACTTTTATACCTTTCTCACTCATGTGCCCAAGTTTTCTGTGCCATAGCACCGTATTAGAATCTACAACAACTATTTGTTCTCCCTACTCAACTGCAACAATTGTTCCTGAATATTCATTTTTCTCTAAAACAATCAAAGTAGAAGGAACAATATGACCTATACAAAGATATAAGGTGCCTACTTTCACACCTTTTGCTACTATAAGGGAACCTTTTGAAACCTTCCAATTTTTATCATTAAAATTGACTACACAACCCTCATCACCGGGTTGCCTTGCAGAAATTAAATTCCTACTGAGGCTTGGAACATGTCTTACCTTATGTAGTAGCCAATTATTCCCATTCTGCAGCTTAATCTTAACTTTTCTCTTTCCAAAAATCTGATAGGGTTCATTATCCCCCAAATAAATAAGCCCAAAATCCCCTTGGACATAATCAATAAAATAACTTCTATAAGGTGTAGCATGAAATGAAGCACCAAAATCTAAAACCCATGAATCATCAACAATTTCTAAAGATAGAAGCAAAGCATCCTCTTTGAATTTTTTACTTACCACATATACCTCCTTGTTCCCTTCTAGTTTATCTCCTTCATAGTTCTTTCGAGTCCAACAATCTTTCTTTATATGCCTTATTTTACCATAGTACCAACAATCTCTCGGTCCTCTGGATTGAGATCTCTTCCCCTTTGACTTTCCTCTTGATTTCTCACAATTTCTAGAATTATTTCCTCTCTTAGTCATTCTACCTCTACTTTGTGCATTCAAAGCACTTCCTAATGTAGACCCAACTGAGGATTTTCTATGAGTTTCCTCACTCAAAATAACACCGATCACATTATCATATTTTAGGGTATTAAATTGAGAAACAAAATTACTCATAGCCATTACCAAGTCACTCCAACTTTTAGAAAAAGAACACAAAATCAAGAGAGCCCTAATTTCTTCATCAAAATTAATACCCATAGAAGATAACTAACTAGTAACAATACTAAACTCATTTTAATGATCTGCAATAGATCCACCTTTTGCCATTTTTATATTAAATAAATGCTTCATGAGAAATACCTTATTTGAAGTGGAGGACTTTTCATACAATTTCGCTAGGGTTTCCATCAACTCTTTTGCCATCTTTGCTTTTGTAATGTTAAATATCACTGATGGTTCTAGGCATAACCAAATGATTTCAAGTGCCTTTCTATCTAAAATCTACCATTCCTCATTTGTCATAGTTCCTTAAGTTTTAGTTTTTCATTCCTACGACTTCCATAAATCCTTCTGATATAGATAGTCCTTCATTTGCATCTTCCATAACTAAATTTTTTTCCCATTAAACTTTTCAACCCTTAGCTTACCATCATCTTCCATTGATCCCACTCAACCATGAGACTCCCACTCAACTATGAGATCTTCCTACAGAGAATTGCTAAAAGAAAATGATGACGGTTTGGCTAAAAAAAATGACAACCATCTGGATTTGATACCACTTGTTAAGATTAACCTTAGATAGGAATAATAGTTATATGCAAATATAACCAATATTAGAAAATAATAGATCACACATAAGAGAACACAAAACATCGAGATTTAATGTGGTTCACCCAATCCCTGAGCTACATCCACCAACAACAAGTCTAATATTATCATTATCTAGTGATTACAACCTGATTACAATTTGTAATCCCTTATAGGTCAATACTACTACAAGAACCAATTTTTACATCACACATTATGAAAATCCCTAACCCTAAGACTTTTTATATAAGTTTTTTGATGCTTACAAAATTAGGGCTAGAATAATAGAAAAATAGTAGCCGATGCCTTTTATAATATAAGGTCATTTTTGGATTCAGAAAACCCTGTGAGAGCATTAGCCCTCAACCCCACCCTGTATTGCAATGGGGAACACATCTGGGGCACTGCCCCTTGACCCTATCTTGGGGGCATTTCCCCCAAACCCCCATAGAAATAATGTTGGAAGAAAATTGTGCTGAATAAACATCCATATTTCATTAGGCTCCACATCACAATAATTATCACACCTAGAAGGCACATACGATCTATCTTATCATGTTGAGGGGTCTATGGTCCTATTTGGATGAGGTTTGGCATTAGTTTACTTGTCCTTTCAAGGTTAGGAAACACCAAAAAAAATGGATAAGGACATGGGGATGATTTCCTTAACATTTTAGATAGTATTTTGTTTTACATCTAGTTTTGTGTGACACCTTGGGACATGCAGACCAAGTTTAGGACTCCCTTTGGAACCATCAACACCTATAGGACTCTACACATTGAGGTAGAGTTGATTTCTTTGGCACCTCATGATTTTCCTACCAATGAAAATTTATTGATTAAGTTCAAATTATTATGATATCTTTTCAAAGGTGTGGTACTGCAAATATAGATGAAAAGTGCATCTATTTGATCCTTACCAAGATTCGTAGTCCTTATCAAATCTTCTCCTTTCTTTTTCCCCTACCATGGATGCTTTGGGGCCATGTCATACCATGTCTTTTTTTGAGATGTTTTGTGATTGTTTGACTCATGAGAAGGTCAATATTTCTTAATTGGAATTTCAGTACACTAGATCAAAGAACTATGTCTTGGTAACTCAAACATCTTTGGGGAAGTAGGGGTAACAATATAAGCCATGAATCATAAAGCCTATGAAGGATTCTAGTTTTGATCATGCATCTCTAGCCCACCTTCTCTTACGAAGGGGAAATCAAAGAAAGAAATACCTAAGTGTGCTAATTCAATACAAGAAAAAGAGGGTCTTCCAAACATAACCCTCAATATAACTCTGGGATGAAAGGGTGTCAATACTAAATCCAAATTATACCAAGGAAGTATACTAGCAAGTCCTCCTTCAAGCAATGTTCATCAACTATAAATATGAAACATGAATGTAAATTAAACCAATTAATTAAATGATAATAATGAAATAGATCTAGAGGCTATATGTGTCTAATCTATCCAATTAAATTATTAAAAAAAATATTTGATATGAGATGAAAAGAAGGAATAAAGTTGACCTTGAAATATGCAAGGGAAACTAATTTTCTACTCTGAAAACTATGGATCTACAACCTCTATAGAAATTTTGACTATAGATCTCTAGTCAAAATAGAAATCCCTACAACTATTAGATCTTCAGGTATAGGTCAATTTGGGTGATGTCTACCAGTAGGTTTATAGGATGATCTACATGTGCTTGGAGCATAGAAACAAAGTCAACCTAGATTTTTCTTGAAGTCCTCAAACTGATAATTTTTGGATTTGATTATAAATTCTAATAGCCTATTCCTGCACATAAGATAATTTATTTTTTGTTGGGTTTGGGGTGGGTTTACCTTGGTCAAGCCCCTATTTAGGAATTAGCCTTGAAAGAGACAAGTATGTAAAAGAATGAAAGCATGCAAAGAAATAAGACAAATCTAAATATTTACCTTACTTGATGAAACCCTTGTTAATAAAGATTTTACAATTCTTGAGTGTTGCTGATGTTGAATCTTCAGTAAAGGATGTAGGAAATATCCACAAATGCAATGGATCTACTACCAAAGTATGGACTCATGGATGTAGATGTGCACAAAGGGAAAAAAAAGATGAATTCCACTATTGATCTCATTTTGGTTTCGACAAGGTAGTGAGAAAACACTTAAGTCATTTCTTAACAAAACTCTGTATGGGCCGAGTAAGTAGTGTGTGGTGAGCAATACATGTAGTTACTGCCGAGCACCTATATATACTGAGAAGATGGTATCTGCCAAGTCACTCAAGTGCTAAGAAAGACATATATGCTGAGTGATTCATATGCTAAGCAAAATAGTAGATGTTGAGTCATTCAAGAGCTAAGTTCCAACATTAAGGGTATAGCAAATGTTGAACATCAAAGCTTTCAAGTGCCAAGTAAACAATTTTTGGCATAGTTGTTTGTAATGGCACAAACTCCTGTGTAAACTATTTTTGGGCTGACTTAAGGATTGTTTATGATTCCAAAAGATATATACAAAGGTATATTGAGAATCTCTATGCAATGCATGCAACCAATCAAATTAAGGGACGTTCTAAGTGATAAAATGGGTGAATTACAATAGTTGATTCCTACCTAATCCTAGTTTCCCAAGTCTTTTGAAGGAGGGAAAATGCTAAAGAGTTTGTATGTGCATATGAGAAGAGAAAGGTGAATGCTAAGTGCATAAAGAAAATTCATGGCGATTAACAAAGTTGTGAGAGGGGAATGAATTACAGAAATAATTAGAGATAATAGAGTAGAGAAATTGGAGGACAAAAGAGATACATTTGATTAGGAGGATCAAGTACACATTAGGAAAGAGGAGATTCGATATCTAGCAGAGAAGTGCTAACTAGAGGATCAAGGCTAAAACAATCTAATAGGTGAATCGTTTAAAATCTCTTAACCAAGTAGTCTTAACAAGCTTTTGTAAATCATTTATTAGGGTGCTTGTTTTATTGCAAGTTTAAGTTCTCTAACAAGGTGCACTTTTAGTAGGTGTTGAAATCCTCTAGCAGGGTAAGATTTGATATTCTTTGTAAGCCTTTAACAAGGCTGACCTTTCATAGGGTAGATCATAGTTTATGATCAAACAATTATAAAACTCATTGAATGCACTTTACAACTATAGTAGTGAAGATTTTTGGGTAACAAACTTATTGTGTTGTCTGTTATTTGTTTCATTGGAGGGTTTCTGGGTAATAAACTTATTGTGTTATGTGTTATTTGTTTCATGCTATAAATGAACATGTGTAGCTAGCTATTTCAATTTATTTGATAAATTGTGAGATGGATGTGTGGTGAATGTTTTCATGGTTAAAATATTGAAGTATTGATTGACCCCCACCCTCTCAGAGTTTACATTCCTATTATTAATTCCAATAGCCACAATGTAGATCACCTCCCTTGATGGCCAATAAAATGATAGATCTTGAAGAGGAAATACTCATGAAGGATCCTTGATACTTGAAAACACCTTAAATGCTTGATAAAAAATTATCTTGAATATACATACTTATTGTAAGAATGTTTCAATTCACATGTATAGAGACCTTATGCTTTCTTGTGGATGTCTAGTTATGTACTTGGATGTGAAAATGAGGTTCTTGGGCTTCCTTCTATACTAGTTTTTGGGCTCAAAAACAAAGGAAGCTAACAGGGTTACCTGATTTTCAAATTTGAATCCTATATAAAAAACTAGTCATGGGACCAAAAATGCTCAAGGAATAGGTCAACCTGGCTGACCTATACTAGTATAGGTTGAATGGTGACCTATAGCAAGGTTATATCAAGAAGGGGTAATCTTGAGGTCTCAAAAACTACATAGATAGATCTAAAAGGAAAGAAACAAAGTGAGAGAAAAAATTGATTAAGCACAAATGCATTAATGTTTCATAAAATTACTAAAGGGTAGGAGCTAAAAGGTCTTAGATGATGAATGCTTCCATTTTTAAGATAGTAAATTTAACTCCCACTTTAGCAGGAGTATCATCTATCCCATACTCTCGATAAAGTAGATCAAAATCAAGAGTTGATCTAATAATGACTAAGGAAGTGATGCAGGAGCATCAAGCTTGGATTTTGGTGGAGTTATGATTTTCATGGTTAGGGATGTGTTGGAGACATTGAAGGACCTTTCTTCATGATTGCATAAAGATTAGAAGGATTGAGTTGAAGTTTGAGCCGTTTTACCTTGTTGTTGGAACTATGTTTTCTAGTTTTTGGGTGCTTGTTGCAAGCTATGTAACTAATTTTTTGCAATGAGTTAGAGGCTGTAAAGTTCAAGGATTGAAGAAAGAAAAGATATTAAGATCACTAGTCCTAATTCATTATAAGTTGGGAGATATGAAAATTCTCTTGGAGCATCAATATTTGGTAGTTTGCATGACAAGATTCTGTGTGTGACTTCCAAGATTAATCTAAAGTTATCCTTGATGAATCAGCCTTAGTGAGCTTAAGGGGTTGTAGAGGACCTAAATTAATACCTTTATTTTGAAGGAGATATCACAATTTTTCTCAGGTATCAATTTTTGGAGATTTAATTTCTATTGGAGGCTAGTGGCTCTTCAAGTATTTAATGTTAGTTTTTGGCATATTGGGCCAACTTGTGGCTTAGATTGGTATAAGTAGGGGGCCTTGTGGAGTCTTTTATTCATTCATGATGGAGTGATTCATTCATTTAAAGGAGGAGTGAGTGTGGGAGCAGCTAAAGGGTGAGTTTTCTTGAGTCTATGGACAAAGCACCAAATGTGAGGTAGTTTATAGTAGGATTGTGATGAAGTTGTGAGTGTTTGGATAGAGCACCAAATGTGAGGAAATTTACACTTGGATCTTGGAAAAAGTTAGAGAAGAGCTAGGGTTGTGGCTTACAAAACAAGGAGACTTCTTGGTGGGCTTGTGAGGACAAGTTGAGATCTTTCTTGGAGGTTTCTACCAGAGTGTGTATCTAGACTAGCTAGTGTATGGGTTGGATCTTGAGGGATCTTGTAGAACTATTATTGTAATTTCTTTATATTTGGCCACAAATAGGAAGCCCTTATAGCCTAACACATTGCATGTAATAGTTATTCTATGAATAAATTATTGTAATTTGGTATCAGATCTTGCATTTTTATTCTATTTTCTGTATGTGGTTATTTGCTGGAGGCTAGGACATCTCCTTTAGGGATTCTCTTGCCTTACACTATGTTAGATGGTATTAGAGTGAAGGTTGTTCCTGAGCATGTAGATAGATCATTGAATTTGTGATAGTTTGCACTAGGACCTTGGGAGGATATGCAGATGGATCTATAGTTGCAAAGATGGAGGACTGATCTTGTTGAGGTATGATCACAAAGAGTTTGTAGATTGTAGATCCATGGTCTTGTACTTGTGATGTGTTTTATAATTGTTCATGTGTGGTGATAGGTTGCAATCTAACTTGCAAACAATTTGAGGTTGTCACAAGGAGCATGGGAAGGATTTTTTGTACAGGGTTTATGGAGATCTTGGAAGATGGCTTCGAGAGGATTGGACCCTAAGATGATTGCATATCCTCGTGATGTGGTGGAGAGGAATTTTTCTAAGCTAGTTTGGATAATTGGGCTAAGGAGGTGGTTGCTTAGTTTGAAACTATTTTGGATGATCGAGATAAGAATAGGATGAGGAAGGAATTTTGTAGATGTTTGTGGAGCTAGAGTCTACTGATCTGGAAGAGAGTTGTTTGGCGAGTTAAGAGACTTGTTTGTAAAAGAAGATGGCATAGCAAGGTCAAGGTGAAAGACGATGGTTTTGCTGATTAGTTTGTGGGGTTTGATACATAACCTCCAAAGAAACTAGAGGTTGTCACTGAGGATATTCCTAGCCTTGTTGATGCTAGGATGGACATTGGTTTTCATGATTAGTTTGTTGGGTTTGACATGGAAATTGCAGAGCACTTGATCATGGATGATCTAGTTACTATTGGTGGTGACTTGTATGTTGTAGAGCATCTTGTTGTGAGCAATGAGATTATTGGCATTGTGAGTTTGGCATGTGTTGATGGAGATATACATATTGCTACTGATATGGAGTTTGTTACTGTTGGTGTGGATTCACTAGTTGCTGATGTGGATGAGGATTTACTAATGAAGCATTATGTTCACTTTGTTCTTGGGTGTAAGCATGTTGATTGGATTGCTGATACATATTTGATTCTGATGTTTTAGTGGATGAAGCATAGATGGTGTATTTTTAGATTTATTCTATTGACTTTGATGAAGTGGAAGCCTTCGGTAAAGATGAAGTTGGTTGCAGATCTTTCTTTGGGCATCAAAGTATGGGACATACTTTCCTATTTACCTAGGGAGTCTGATGGAGGAGCATCAAGCTTGGATTTTGGTAGAGTTATACTTTAAATGTTTAGGGATGTGTTGGAGACATATTGTAGGATTTTTCTCATGATTTCATAAAGATCAAAAGGATTGAGTTGAAGTTTGAGCCATTTTACCTTATTGTTGGAACTGTATTTTTTGGTTTCTAGGTGCCTATTATGAGCCATGTAACTAATTTTCCACAATGAGTGTGAGGCTAAAAAGTTTAGGGATTGAAGAGGGCCTAGATTATTATCTTTGGTTAATATTTATAGTCCTAATTCATTATAAGTTGGGAGATATGGTAATTCTCTTAGAGTATCAATTTCTGGTAGTTTGCGCAATGGGATTCTGTGCGTGACTTCTGAGATTAATATGAAGATATCTTTAATGAATCAGCCATAGAAAGTGTAAGGGGTTGTAGAGGACCTAAATTAATACCTTTAGTTTGAAGCATAAGTTCTAATTCAATCAGAGCTAGGAGATATCACAATTTTTCTCAGGTATCAATTTTTGTACATTTAATTTCTGTTGGAGGCCAACTTGTGGCTCTTCAAGTATTTAATGTTAGTTTTTGACATTCTGCATAGACTTGTGGCTTATATTGGTATAAGTAGGGGGTCTTGTGGAGTCTTTTAGTCATTCATGATAGAGTGATTCATTCATTCATTCAGAGGAGTGAGTGTGGGAGTAGTTGAAGGGTGAGTTTTCCTGAGTCTGGTCAAAGCACCGAATGTGAGGCAATTTACAACAATATTGTGATGAAGTTGTGAGTGTGTGGACAAAATGTTGAATGTGAGAAAGTTTACACTTGGATCTTGGACAAAGTTGGAGCAAAGCTAGGGCTACGACTTAGAAAATAAGGAGATTTCTTGGTGGGCTTGTGAGCACAAGTTGAGATATTCCTTGGAGGTTTCTACCAAATTGTGGATCTAGATTAGCTAGTGTATGGGTTAGATCTTGAGGGATCTTGCATAACTATTATTGTAATTGCTTTGTATTTGGCTACAACTGGAAAGGCCTTATAGCCTAGCACATTGCATGTAATAATTATTTTATGAATAAATTATTGTAATTTGGTATCAGATCTCGCATTGTTATTCTTTTTCCATTGTGTGGTTATTTTTTGGAGGCTAGGACATCTCCTTTGGGGATTCTCCTACCTTGCATTGTGTTAGGAAGAAAAGAAACTACTAAGCTTCCAATAGACTTGAGTCTTTATTATATCCAAAAATATAACAAGAGAAATATCACTAATGAGAGAGGATAAGAAAGTGGTGTCAACTCGCTTAACAAATTTTGTGTTTCTTATTGTGAACTACACAAAAAGGCATCTTGCAACAAAAGATGATGTTGAATAGTTTGGCAAGTGTGTTTGATATGCTACTCAACCTGTTGAAGATGAATTAACTAGTCTAGCAAGTGTGTGTGGCATGCTAGTTAGTCCATCAAAGATTCATCCTCAAGATAACTCCATGTCCCAAAAGGGGAATCCACAAAA
Source organism: Cupressus sempervirens (assembly GCA_028749045.1). Classification (NCBI taxonomy): domain Eukaryota; kingdom Viridiplantae; phylum Streptophyta; class Pinopsida; order Cupressales; family Cupressaceae; genus Cupressus; species Cupressus sempervirens. Next base: position 889,738,875 of record CM053789.1, read on the forward strand.
ATAACCTAGGTATAAAGATGTGTATATCTTTAAGGGATTAGAAACAATGCTGGGCATCCCAAACTATTAGTCATCCAAAGAAGGATCCAAAATAAATGAATAGGCCTCCTAAACTATTAGTAATCCAAAGATGGATCAAAAGAAATAATCAAGAGTCTTAAATTATTAATTATCTAAAGAGGGGTCAAAAGCAAGGATTGAGCCTCCCTAATTGTTAATAATTCAATAGAGGGGTCCAAAAAAAGCTATAGGGATCAAGCCCCCCAAACTATGAATAGTGTAATAGAGGGATCAAAAAATCTATAAACAACCAACCATCAAAGTACATGTTTGCATGAGTGAGTGAAGTGTATAGGTAAGTGCACCAAGATGGTGTACAAAAAAGTGGACACCGCCCTTTCCCCCCACCAATAAAAAAGAAAAAATCTTCAATAACCCGATCGGGTTTTAGAAAAGTGAAATGCTAGCCAAGATTGGTATCAAAGCCTAGCCATTATAGTTAACAAAACTTGATCAAGTTTTGTAAACAATATATTTTTACTACTATCTACATTTTAGGGCATTTGTTTACCCTCAAATGATAGCAGCATCATGAATTGTGAAGGAGACCAGAAAAGCCTGATCGGGTTCACAATAAAAAAATTTCAATTGCATCTCCATCCATAACACCCCGCAAATAAGGTAAGTCTTTATTTTATTCATCATCTATGCATTTTTTTATCAAATTTTATAAATTGGTTTTCTAGTTTATAAGTTTTGTAATTATTTTTATTTATTTTTAAATATAGATGCATTAAGGAATCCAAGCAAATGAGGGAGAGAAGAAAGACCACCTCCTACACAATAAAACCCTCCACCTGTCATGACACAACCACAAAACACTCCTCCCATTGTGACACAACCAAAAAACCCTCCACCTGTAGTGACACAACCATAACACCCTCCACTCAATGTTCCATTTCAACAACCACCACCTCCTATAAACCCTTCGCACATATAATTACATAATTTAACTACTAGACAAGAGGACTTGATAAAGCGCCTCTCAAAAAATAGTGCCAACATTACCCAAATGGTCAATAGGCTGCAATCATCTACACTTGATCACCATTGGACCCTAGTGAATACACTTGAACAAATGGTCCAAAATACAAATGATGTGTCTAGGGAGGTTACAAAATGGGGTGCATGGAGGGATAGGTGTCGTGCATTTTATGCCAATGGGTTATCATAGTAAGTGAATGATAAAGAGATAAAGAAAGGTACCATATGTTCTCTTTTCACTGATCCTATATCTGGAAACTCCCTATTACACACAACCAAAACTTTCCTATTCATTGGTGCACTCATGCTAGGATGAGATCATGTTCTTGGGATAGATGGTATATGGTATTTGAACTACCAACATGTAATAATTATGAGGTGCCTCTATATTTTTTGAGAAAGTTATATTGTGAGTTCATCCTTGGTGAGAAGCCAAATTACTTTGACATCCATTAGTTCTAGGGTAGAGGGAGAGGCTCTGCATAGGATAGACCTAGCTTATTTTTTATCAATGGTGTGAAGAAATGAAGTATGCACCTATGCCAAATTAGCAAATGAAGTTTGCAAGAATCAACACTCAAGGTATTTTCCACTTTCATGATATTTCCCTTTTCATGAAAGTAAGTTCTACAAAATATTCTCCATCAATTGGTATTTTCAACACTTAGGATAATGGTTTGATAAATCTCAACATACTTTGTGAAGGATTGATTCAGCAAGTGTTTTTATATTTCAAAGTATGTTTAGAGTTTGAATTGGTAGAAAAGTTTTCAGATCTACTGCAAGTAATATATTTTGAAAGTGATTATGATGAATTAGCTTTAAGTTTGTAAGAAATGACAAATTTCTTTTCACCTGGTATGTAGGCCTTGGATAAGACTTATAGATCTATTTTTGCCAAGTGATACATGCCATTAATTTTTTATGGCATTCATGGTTTCCCAAACCCTATGCCATATGATCTTAGAAAGCATGTGCCTAATTTTGGTGGGAACCATGAAAATTTAGCCAGTCATTATGTTTAGATGTTCAGTGATTTTGAGATTGCTCATGAAAATGTGCATATGAAGTTGTTTGTTTAAACTTTGAAAGGTGATCCTAGAGACTTGTTTTCCTTTCTATCAAACATGTTCTATTTCATCTTGGGATGAATTGCATTTAGCCTTCATGAAGTAGTTTGGGGAAAGAGTGACCATCTCTGATTATTTTGATAAATTATTGAAGATTCACATCGAGAGTGATGAATTAGTTCCTGAATTTAATATCAGATTTGCAAAAGTTTTGAATGAGATTCCTAAAAATTGTAAGCTAGATGATCAAGTGTGTTTAGTGGTTTATCTTGATGCATTTTATAAAAAGATGAATTATCTATTAAGAGATAAAGAGTTCGAGACTCTGCATCAGGCATTCATGACATCAATAGAGATTGAAAATAATATAAAAGTATGGCTTAACTAAGAGTCATTTCTCTAGAGATTTTTGCTAGTAAGATGAGGTTCAAAGGACAAATAAATTTCATAAAGAATGTTCAAATTCAGATCAGCAAGTAGGTACCCCTATTGTTGTAGATAATTTTGTTGAAAATTAAAAATTAAAGACATGTACAAGTGAAGACTTTTTGTTGCAAAGAGGAGATGATCCTTTCCTTGTTGAAAATAGTGCACATGTTAGTGGTATCACAACAAAAGATGACAAAGTTAGTTCACTTGATAAGTTATACATGCAAGATATAAATTTATTCATTCCTTCTCCTATTAATGTACTACATTGTATTGAGAATGTTGTTAACCTTGAAGTTGAAGGATGTTTGTCTTAGTATGGGGAAAAAGAAGCTAAAAGTTATGTTTGAAGTGATGAAGGTAAAGTTTTTAATCTGATATGTTATGAAGAAGCATCTTGTAAAGAGAATGATGAGAGTGGTTACTCAAGTCAAGAGGAGGAAAATGATAGTACATGTTCATCTTCATATGAGTTCGATGCAAATTGGGAAGAAAAAAGAAATGATAGAAGTGGGTACTCTTATGGTAGTAAAATTATGAGTTCTTTTTCTAAATCTGAAAGTGAAATTCCATTTCAAAATTACACGAATCAACTAGAGGTTGAAAGTTGTGAAGAAGAGTTGTATACACAATATGAGGATAAAAAGATCATTTATAAGGATGGACTAATTAATTGTGTAGATAAATGTCATAAGGTTGCATGCAATAGTAATCAAAAATTTGCAAATGATCCTAAGATTAATGCATCAACATGTATTGGTAAGATGAAAGATGATTGGTTTGCAAGACATTTGAATCATCTTGATGAAGATAATGAAAGTAATGTTGAATTATATATTACATGCTTCATTGATGGAGTGGATGGTGTGTCTTCATGTGATGATTCTGATTTTTCTTCTTCATATCCTGAAAGTGTTCATGATAGTGATGTTAGAAATGGTTTCAAGGTTTTCAAGAATCTATTGTATAGTGAAGAGTTTGATATTGATCAGCACATCACTTCATGTAACATCTACAAAGGAGCTTTGCACAGAGTTATCAACCTACTTTTTGAAGAACACATGGAATGTTAAAATTTAATTGAGGATGAGTTTAATGATGATACATTGTCTTACTATTATAAGAGGTCAGATTTTTCTTCTAGCAGATGTGATAGTGAAAATGACAATGTTGCATGTTATGAGATTGATAACAAGGTGTTTGACAAAGTTGTTATTGAAAATAATCATGCACCTTGTAGTGAGTTTTTTTTATGAATACTCTAATATGATGAATAATCCACTTGCTGATTTTGAAGAACAATTGAAGGATTTGGGATTACTTTTAGATTCTAACATTAATGACATTTGCGAGTATAAGTCTAATTTCTCATTCAAGTACCATCCAGTTAGACATAAGGATACACAATTTCAAGGCATGTGTGATCTTTTTCCCCAAGTTGGGTATGAAGCCTTCATATTCAAGATTGATAGCATGCATGATTCATTAAATGAAGGGGAGTTTCAGTTTGAGTCTGATATTTTTGAGCATGCTGATCAATACTTTCATAATGAGCAAGTTGTAGAGAGTGATTACAATTTTTATATGCATTATGAAAGTGAAGGTGTAGATTTAGTTTTTCCAAATGATTTGATTCATAATGCTAATATGATTGGTGAAACTAATAGAAGAGATGTTTCTAGCTTACCTCATGAATATTCATATGAAGATCAAATTTTTGATAGAGGTAAAAGATTTTGTTAAATTTTGGTGGCCTAGGGCCATCGTTTGTATAGTTTAGGAGTAGTTGTTTTTGCTTTCAATAAGTTTTTTGAGAGTAGTTTTTTTGTCAAGTGTGTGGTCTACTTCTTCTAGAGATCTAAATCCTTTCCATACTTGCAAGGGACATGCATCCCTAGACAAAGTCATTGTTGGGACTCAAAATTGAAGCCTTGATTTTGAGTATCCTAAAAATAAGCCCTATAAGTACTTTTTGTTGCATAAGTACCTAGCTATCCTTTTATGGCCTAAGAGGTGTTTAATTTTTATAACACCTTGCATTCAATATGTCCGTGCATTCTATGAAGATAAATTGCCATTTTGAGTCATTCTATGAAGTTTCGTTTGAGCAACGTCCAAATTTGCATTTTTTCCCAAGTGTCAAACAATGAGAGGAGGCCTTGTTTGCATCTGAATATATTACACCTTGTAATTTTTCATGACTCATGATTTTGTGAGTGTTTAGAATTTTAGATTTCAAGTCATTTTGATATGTTTTGACTAGATTTTGAATCCCTCAAAGTTGGTCATTTATTGTTGTCATGCTAATGTGAATTGCTTAGAATTCTAGGAGGCCTTTTTTGACTTGTTATAATTTTGACCTAGTTGACCAAAATGAGAAAATTCCTTTTTCATTACATTCTAGAGGTCAAAGACTTGCTATGTTTCAATTTTGAGCTTATGATGAATCTGTTTGGTAAGTTTTTGGACATGATTCCAGATGCAATTTGTAAAGTTTTACTTGTGTCAAGAAATGTAGATTGGTCAGTACCCCTGTTCGTGATATCATATCTCTGAATCTATGATAGGTAAGATCAAATGGATTATACCATTAAATTCTACTCTATAAATACCTTAAGTATGCCAATTTTCAAATCTTCACAAATATGTCTGCACACTTTCCCAAGTCCATTCCATTTGCAAAAAATACTTTTATGCTAGTGTTTCCAGTCTACAAATTTTGAGTAGCCCACTTTGACCATTTTCCAAATGTGCCTAGTTATTTGTCACGAGCCTTAATCCTAAATTTATACTCTCCTCATGAAAATAAACTAATGCCCTAGTTTTCACACTCTCAAGTGTCAGTTTGACTTGTTTTCAAAGAAAAATCTAAATGTAATTTATTATTTTCTAACATGTTTGATTGCAAGTAGTTTTAAATGAGAAAATTTGATGGTAAATATCTTTTGAGTAAGAATTCATCATGAGATGATATTTGTCAGGGTGCAAGAATGTGGAACAAAGAATTAGTGCATCTATTTTCAGATCTCAGTCAAGTGTTTTAGTCCATTTTTAAAGCCAGTCAAAACACTTCTTGGCACAAATATGATAGTTTGCAAGAAAGGTTGAAAGTCAAATTTAAATGATGCAACATTGATTAAATGTTGATCAAATTAGAATAAAATGATTAATAGGTCAATTTGATGGTTTAATTGTTTAAAAATGATTTTTTTAAGCTAGACCTACCTTGGGACTCGACTAAATTCCATCTGATTGATAAGGCGTCATGGAATTTTCAAAGTAACTAAAATGGGTTAGAATAAATGTGATCTTTTAAAATGTAAAGGTGGTATAGTAATAATGGTTGAAACAATTTCTCAATAGTATTTGTTGATGTCAATGCAATTCATAATTGAATCATTTGAACGTAAAGATTGGGACACTTGTCAAGGGATAAGTGATACCTTGAGCAAGATGGTATTGAAAATCCTGAATTACATGCCTTTTTGATGGACAAGGGGTCATTTTGTGGGGCATTTTCAATCATGAAAGGGGAAAATACAATGGTCTTGAAGGCCTTAAACTCCTCATCATCCCAAATTTTATTAGGCCTTGGTTGGATGAAGAGGGAGTTCCTTTATTTTTGTAACACCTTTTCAAATCCAAATGAAGGAAGAAAAAATGGCCCAAAACATACAAGAATTGATATAATGGAATGCAATAGATGCAAGCATATGAATGCACATCTCTATGCCTTATGTTCTCTCATACTTGGATCATGCTTTTTAAAGGGAGATTAGATACTTATCATTGGAGTAAGCCACAATTGTTTGGATGAGTAGTTTAAGTTAGAATAAAGAAGCTTATTCCAAATGTTGGTGTAAATAAGTATTTACTTATTACACTTACTTAAGTTTACCTAGGTTAATGCATTATTTAATTATTTTGCATTATTTTATTATCTTTATTTGTGAGACACTTAGGAGTTTGCACACCTTTTTGAGTTGTCATGTAGACAACACAGGAGTACACTACTCTATTTGAGCACATGGTGTCTACAACATTGATTTGCGTGTCCCACCCTTGTAGACTTATCCTCACATCACCGCACTTACTTCCATGCATAATGGAGGATAATCCATATTTGGTGGACATGTGCTTAGTTGTATGAAACTTCATAGTGCTGATTTCTAGGCATTCTAGAAGCTCTCCTGAGGCCTTTATATATATGCACTCCTAGTGTGTTGAGCACATCATATCACATTCTGAATAGAGCAATGTATTCGGACATACTCTGATTAATTGATCATATCCATTTTTGATCTACTGTATGCTTGTGTTTGAGTTCTTAGTTCCTGGGTGAATTTTTCCCTTAGGCAAATTCTTACACCAAATGAGAAAGTGTCAGCAAAGAAAACATTTGAAAAGCTCATATTCCTAATTTAAAGAGATTTTTTCTATCATATAATGTCACAGCTAACCTTGATCTCTTGCCCCTTTTGACCTTGGAGATAAAGGACAAGAAGAAAATTAGATGAAGACACATCTCTAGCATAAAGATCACTTGTTTCCATGGCATTGAGAAAGAAGGAGAACTGGAAAAGCTGCCTAAAGTAGAGGTTCTATTTGAATAAGAACACCACTATCCCAAGCCAAAAGAACTTTTCTAGGCCTAGATACCATTGTATGCATCAAAAGCTTAGAATTCAATGAGAATTACAAATTGGAATATTGTGATATTGTGAATGTCTATGAAAATAGTATTTCTTCTCAACATTGTCTTTCTTCTCAATAGTATGTAGGTCTCTAGTCACAAGGGTGATCATAAATGTTTGAAAGTTTTTTGTTAATGAAAAAATGGATTGACTAAGTTTGGGATAGTTGTGAGGCAGTGTTTGGAATTAAATTGTCATGGGAAGATGTCATTGTGCCCAAGCAAGAAGACCAATGCTCACCCAAGTTGTGAGGGAGGACATTGTAGGTAAAGTGGGAGTTAGATTTTCAAATATGAAGGGCATGAAAGTAGTTAGTAGTAGTAGTAGATACCTTCAACATTACAAAGGGATTGCACTATATTCTTTAAAATTGCTCACATAGTTGAAGACCTCTAACAGAATATAGAGCATCAGGCATAGATAAAAATATATTATATTCTCCTATGAAGGGTACTAGAAAAGCATGAATTGAGTCGATGGGTTCTATTCCATTCTTGAAGATGAGTCCCTTGAAGCCCAATGCCTAGATATGGAAGATTGATGGTAGGGAAATCCCAAGTATGATTCAAAGACAAATCATACGAACCCTCTACTCTCTTACATAGATTGATGTATTTTTTTCTCTTTATAAAGTTTTTCTCAAGGTGTATGACATTGAAGATAATTGGAGGTCCCTCCCCACAACAACAATGAGTCACATGAATTTTGATTTTCCCAACATTAAGAAAATGGGATCATAGCCAGCAATCAATAGTATGAAGAGGGAAGACCTGTGGAATGTTTCTCTTGACTACTAGGTTGAGGTGACTAAATATGTAAATAGATCATTACCTAGCATTAAAGCAATGTGCTTCCCCTACTTTTGAATATGCTAATAGTGATTGAGAAGGAATGCAGAAGTTTTATCCCACATTGAGTGGGCGGCTTCATTTTCTAATGTTAATATAACCAAGCACTAGGATAGTAGGTGTCTTCAAAGACATGGGCTTTTGTAAGCCATAAAGTAATGTATGGTGGACTCTAATTGGCTGGGTTCTTAGAAGAACTTTTGAACAAGTGCACTGATGTTAAATGTTGACTGGACATTGACTAGATCTATAGACAAATTGAACATTGACATGTGGTGACCCTGGAACTAATTGTAGAATGACAATTGACAAAGAAACTCAGATGTGGTGTTGGTGTTTTTTCAACTATTAAGTAAAAAAATACTTAATACCAAGATAATAAAAGCATAAAAAATCTAAAATCTAAGGATCAGCTACTTCCTATAAACAATTGAATGCATTTGTTATTTGGACCTAACTACAACAAAATCAAGACAAATTTCCTACTCTTTAGGTTCTACAGAACCAAGGTGGGTATACTTGAGGAACAGAAGATATTTTCTAGACAACATCATACACATAGTTCGCTCATTCCATGACACTTTAAGATAATACACATCCCTTATAAGTAGATTTGGTCACAATTCTTCTCAGATTTACAAGTATTTCTGGCAATAGTAGCTAACTAAGGCTTAGAGATCAAATGCAAACAAGTGTTGACCAACATTGATATCTTTCAAACAATAAAGTGAAAATTGATTTTGAATTTGAGCTTGATGCTTTCCTATGATTTCTTCATATATAGACTAAATTTGATTGATCAGTGCCTCATCTATTGGGATTCAAAGTTCACTCAATTCCTAGATCTGATTGATTGCTTTACAATCAATATTATCAACAATTCTTACTAAAAATCACACTTATAAACATCCTTTCTATTACCATGGAGATCTTATCAATATCACTAAAGCACTTATTGAATTCATTGAATTGACATACAATTTGATTTAATTGCATTCAATTCGACAAGCTTTGCTTATACAATTTCAAACCAAGTAATAGAATGGATACAAGATTCAACAAAGCATTAATGGAGATAGTCCACTTTGTATTAATATATTCTAAAAATTGGGTACAATTGGTGTAAAACTCAAGATGAATTGAGATGAAACTATAATATCCTGCAAGATAGAATGTATTCTCAAACAATTGCAGAGGAATACATCATAATGTTCACATCAAGGTATTGGACCGAACAGACCTAAAGATAGACTTAATAGAAGTTAAAAGTGATACAACTATTTGAACCCTTTCTCTAGCCCTTGAATCTCACTTATAAAGGGTGTGATGCAGGAGCATCTAGAGGTATAAGGGCAATCCTATGTCACCCAAAAAAAATGTACTTAGACTTAGTTTCTGTTTCATGTCTTTACATTTTTGGATACCTATTTGGCTCAAATAAAGGTTCCAACTCTCATAGTTCAACTATCAATGCGTTTGAAAATCTTGAAAAAATAGGAGCATTTATTTGGGCCATCATTTCGGTAAACTAGAAGGTGTGAATTGGCCAGATGAATGTAATCATGATTTAGAGCATTCCAAAAAAAGAATTAGGTCAATAGGCCCCACGATTTGAAAGTTATTGCAGTTTTTCAGGTTTTGGAGACCTCCTAAGAATGCTTCAAAGTTAGGTTTGGGGCATTAAATGACCTTGAAAAGGGTCAAAAATGGGGGATGAGCAAAGCTTGTCCATAGGGCTATAGAGCGCTTTGAGAGCTTTTCAAAAATGTAAACGGTTCGTCAATCGGAGCTACGGTTCAAAAGTTATGCCTCCCGAAAGTTCGGCTACCATTTCTAGATTCTTCTAGATTTGCACCGACTTCTAACACAGCTTCTGGAACCTTCTATTTTGTCGGTGGATGCCTACTAGCACTTTCTAGAATGTACTCCTAGTCCTTAACCCTCTGGGGTCTATTTAAGGAGATTTTTGGCATTGTAAAAGGCAGTTCGGATTGGAGCTTGAGAGGAGGTGCTAAAAGGAGAAATATTCTCTAGATTTATGCTATTGTAAGCCTGTAGGGCATGTTTTGAAGTTTATTTTCTTTGCACTGTTTGTACTAGCTTATTTTCTCAGTTAATATAATTTCCCTTTTCTATTGTGTCCATTCTGTTGTTAGGTTGTGTCCCCATCAGGGTGAGATGCAACAAGCTTCAGGCTTAGAGAAAATGATAGATGTCCTTTAAGAAAAAAAGATATTTACATTCCACTATCACAAAAAGACAAAACATTGTGTAATAGAAAACTTATACATCAAAGTATTCTTTTGGTGGGCCCCTCTTCTGTTACATCTCCAGATGCTATGGATTCCATGATTGGCTCTTGTGCTATTCTGATTCCTCAGAATATGTAGCTATCAAACTTGTCAATGTTATGTCCTATTTTGATATTTGCAAGTTAACCTCAATTTAGGGGTCCCCACTAGATTCATCATGAACTAATAAAATCACATCTATTCTTGTTTCTTCTTCTACCATGTCATCATTTTGGGCCTTTGAACTTACAACTATAGTTGGTTGCTTGTCTTTGTCCTCCTCTTTCCTTTGATCTCCTATAGGTGTATCAATGATCTATATTTCATCTTGATCCATCTCATCATTATCACTTTCAACTTCCTCCCACTAATCATCAAAAGCAATATATACCATCCAGTTGTCAAAAAGTGTGTCATCTGGCTAGTTAAACTATAGAATATCATTTTTCTTCTTGATCACATACACAACCACTTTGTCAATGCTAACAAAATCTTGTTTTAAAGAATCAAATAATAATTGGACCTTCACAATTTCCTCTATTATGGTTGTCCACCATGCATGTCCTTTTTCATTAATGACTCTATTTATTCTCAAATAAAACAATTCATCAAATTCTTTGGCCCATCCATCCTTACTTTTCAATCTATTCTTCTTATCCAAAGCAAATGGGGATAAATAATTTTTTTCACTTCTATACTTATCCAAGTAGCTAAAAATCTTTGCAACTCAACTCTTTTATTATCAAATTCTGGAAGATCATTAGTAACATCATAATTTTTTTCTAGGTGGTCATGTGAAAATTTTATGTTAGAATAACATAAAAAAATGACCTCTTTCGTTCGCTTGCTCCACTTATTGACAATGGGTTTCAAAATTTCATCACTTGCTTTTATTTCCTCCCATATGTTTATTACCCTTGCTAATTGATCATAAGACAATGGCCATTCAATTTTATTAACCAAATACATGAGAGCCTTTCTTAGTTTTTCCTCATACTACACATTTAACTCTACATGTAAGGCCCACAATTTGCTATTCTCTTCTTAAAAATCTTTAGTTGTATAATACCATGGCCTCTGTGCTATATCAGGAATCTCAATAAGGGGAGTGGATTTAAAAGGCTCCATTGGTGGGTGAGGGTATGTGATCCTTGGCCTAGAAGACTATCCCTTTATTTTATTTTCAAGTTCAATTCTTTTTTGAACTTCTTTATTATAGGCCTCCAAAAATTTCTCATACTTATCCTGTAATGCTAACCTTTCCTGCTCATCTTTCTCTACAGTGGCCAAAGCTAGGTTAGATGTACCAACATTCAAATACACAACCTCCACATTGGTTGTATCTTCTACCCTCTTCACAATTATATTTCCCATTAATCTAGTATCATTTGAATGTGAGGAAATAGTCTTGGATCCTTTTCTTATTGACCAAATGACTCAGGCAACATGGTCTACATTGAATGTGGCACCTTTTATTTCTTTCTTATTTTGATCTTATATGTTTAGTTTATTAGAACTATAATTAAAAACTAGAGCATCTGCTATATCCCAATTGGGTAGCAGTAGAATACCAGCTGCTTTTACCATCTATCTCCCCTCTTTAGGGGTGAAGTTCTTAAATTCTTGTGTCATCTCCTCCTTTATTTAGTTTTGTGCATATGCTTCCTTCATGTTTGGATTTTCTTCTCTCAATTTATTGCACCTTTCTTCAAAAACCCCTAGATTTGTTCTCCAAGAAAACTGATAGAAGGCTCTTGACTTAGCAAAATCATCATTTGGCAAAAAATTGTGGCTAGCCTGTTCTAATACAGGGTCTAATTCCATTACTTTGTAATCTACCACTATCAAATCAAGGCTTGGCATTGGAGGTTCTTGAGGATTTCCCTCTTCTAGCTCTACTTGGGTAATAAATACTCCCCCTTGGGACTCCAACTATTCCACTTGCTCTCCAATGAGATGCTCTTCTCCAATCTACAAAGGGGATTGGGTAGGTGAATATTCCTCAATGTAAGGACCTTGTTCTTTTATTATTTTTTGCCTCTTGGATGAGGGCTCATAAGGTCTCTCTTCCAAAACAACACTAGTTGATCCTATTATTTGCTTGCCTTTGTCCACAGTGGCCTTCTTATTTTGGATCAAATTGTAGCCTGGTCTTTTTTGGATAATTAACTGCCTTGTTCCAATATTAGGAGTGAATGCCAATCTCCTCATGACCTCTTTGGCTTTATCTGGATAGAAATTAATAAATAATTGTTTCTTCTCTTTCATTATTTCCATTATCTTAAAGCATGAGCTTATTTATTTTATCTACCTCTATTTTTGCATTATCAAGAGGCTCGTAATCTTTGTTAAAACAATGACTAAATTCTAAAACTCTTGAAAAAACCCTCCACTTCTCCCTTTTGGTCTCTTGCTCCTGCAAAGAGAACTCATTCCTTATTATATCCTCAACATAATAAGGCTCATGTTTTATGGAACCAAGCTTAGCTCTGAATCTAAAAAATAGATCATAAAATCCCCCAGTATCACAAAAATGGGGATGAGACATAGCCACCTTATACTGGTCTAGTAATTTGTGTAAAGACAACCAACCACCTTTTGTAATTACAAAATGGTGGGCTACAGTACAAGTTGGGAAAAATGAGCCTCTTTCTCTTCTTACCAAATAGGTTTCCTCCAATTCTCCTAGCTGTGACAATATCTTAGCTATTCCTACTTTTAGAGGCACCTGATAGGGCAATACATGAGGGGTCCCTTGGAAACCATAAATTCCAAAAATAGTTGAAACAAAGTATGGTATAATATCTCCCTAATTATGTGATACTTTCAAACCAGAGGGGTTATCCATGTGCCTAATAAAATTTATTAATGCCCTAGGGATTCTGGGATCATCCATTAATAAGAGGCACCTTAACCTTGAGGCAAAATACCTATCAAACTTGATGAAACTAGCCTTTTCTGCATCCCAAGTCATATCAACACTCCATAATTGAACTGGTAGAGCTTCTCCCTCCTACTCTCTATTCAAAACCATTTCTTTCCCAAAATATGTTACACCTTTAAACAAGAACATATGCATCAGTAGTAGTAGTGACCGAATTTTTTTTCTACCTTGCCCTTGGCAATTCCAACTAGGCCTATATGGATTTCTTTTGCTAAATAGGAGACAAAATTAAAAATAATATCAACACCAAAAGAAGAAATTTGAGCCATTATATACATAAAATTTATAGGCATGATATTCTACTCATCCTCATTTAAAACCCTACACAGAGTCATATATATCTCCACAGCCTAGGAATTGAAATATTCCTTTTTTAAAGGTTCCCTAATAGATGCTATGATTATTGGAAAGTTCACAAATGTGCCTATGCATGCCCTCAGTGCACCATTCCTGACCTCATCCCTTTTAGACAGATATTCCTTTTTCCAAATCTTGTAGGTCAATAGGTATATGATAATCTAAAAGTGGCTCTAGACCAAAAACTTCCTAAATTTCCTTAGGGCTTACTATGATGAGACATTCACCATCCAACCTTCTCACTACTTTGATTGCTTGGTCATAATTTTTGGCAATAGCCATTAATAGGTCAAAATCCATGAAAACACTAGGGACCACTAGTTTTCTCAAGTCAAAGTTCTAGATGTTCCCATGAGGGGCAAATAATTTCCTTTCTGAGAACCATTTTTTGAAAAGGTAGAGCCCTGTTCTAGAAGTAGTAGCATCTCTAACCCAATTTCCCTTATCATATAGTTTGTTGGAAATCTTGAGTCTAGGGTTCAGAGAGGTTAATTTTTTCACTTGAGTAGATTCATTTGTGGACTTAGGCAATAACTCAAGGAGGCCATCATGAATATTTCTGGATAAATATTCTTCTTGACCTGAGAATTTTTTTTTTGGAGGCATGGTGAATAAAAATCACATAAAACTAGAACAGTTTGATATATATGGTGAATTTAGGAATGTACTTGATTCTCCACTACCTTTTCTCTACAATTTTGCAACGTATTGTGGACAAATGGAAATTATTTTGCATTCTAATCACACCAAGCACAATTTCTTAATAGCTTTGAACTCTTTGGAAGCTTAAACATTTGTTCTTGTATAAAGGAAATAGAAAGATTTTTGCAATATACTTTGTTCCTAGTTCACACAAGGAGCTTTCAATCTTCATAAATGAATTGTAAAGAGAATAGAGTGGCACCACCTTCTATTTTTGAAAACATGTCATCGATCCAAAAAAATCTAACAATCCAAGAATAGAATAAAAGATGACTCATTTTCTACTTGCCAAGCTAGAAGTCAACCCAATTAGCTTTATTTGCATAAGATTTTCTTTTACTGCTGGGAAATTGGTCTAAACCCACTGGCACTTGTGGACACATGTCATCTTCTCACTATGTCGCCATGCATAATCAATGAACAATTTCCTTATGCAACATAATGACCATCATTGATTCATTATAATCATATGATGTGCATTTGATTAGTGCTTCAACATGATTGTGGTGGGTCCCTCCATTTCTCCCTTTGGTCGCGATGTTGCTACCATTAACAAAAAAGCAATTTCTCATAATGACTTAGTTCCTACCCTAGATGAGATCCCACATCATATGTGGATCAACAATGCTTTGACATGTTGGAAAATCATGTATAATATTTTAATCCTATCGCAAAATTAAATAAAAGAAAGCTCCATTGTGTCTTGTCTTTTCTAGTAAGGCGCTATGATGTTGCTACTGGCATAAAACATGGGTTTTTCGATCACGACATAGTGACCACCACACTTTTAAAAGAATTTGGCACACAAAAAATATACACATTCTTAATTTCTGCCAACCTATCAAAATGATTATGTGGCTTATTGCTGACAAGGGAATTTTTTGGAACCCATCTTTCAATATAAACCATTGCCGCGTTCTATTTTCAGGTGAGGCACTATGTTGCTACCAACATAAAACATAGGTTTTCCAATTGTGCCATAGTGACCTCCTCAGAGCTTAAGAAATTTTGGTTCCAAGAAAATGACATGTTTCAACCATCATCATTGTATTTAATGTCTCTGAAAATGCATCATGCTCACACGACCACATTAATAATAGAAAAATTTATAGCACTTGTCCAGTTTTTTAATCTTACCATTTTCATATTCCTGACAAGGCACTATGTCACTACCGATAGGATTCTCACATTTTTCGGTCATGACATAATGACCTTCCAGATATTATAAAAATTGATAATGAAAGATGTGGCATATTCCAATTAGTCCTCTCTCTGATGCTTGGCATTTTTGACATCAATCACACCACCAAAAATTTCAAAATAATTAAAAACCTAATGCCCACTTTCTACTTTGCATCACCATCTTTCTATTTTGTGATGGTCACCATGTCGCATAGGCTAAAATCCTTGCAATTTCTTTATGTGACATGATGACCACCGTAGATCTAGAATATATTTGATGGTAGAAATGACTTTGGGAAAAAAGATAATTGAAAAGAAAGAACTTAAATGGTCTCTTGAAAGAATATACCAATTTCAAAATTGATTTGCCTGCCAAGATTTTCAAAATAGAAGCACATGACCTAACAAGTCTACTTGGGGTGCAAAATTTTTATTTTAAAAGGTTTCTACCTATGGTCAGTAAACTTTGTAAAAGGTCAAACCTAGCTTGCAAGACTCATTTCCATCTATCTAATTTTTCAAAGCCTATTTTGTGGGAAAATTTTGCACTGTGGAAAAACAAACCATCATGTGACATGTAGATAAAGGTGCTAATGTGGTAGAAAATGACATGTGTCACATGGTTGCTATGTTGTGATGATGTGGCACATTTCTAACTCATCATGTGACATAGTGACTGATGATGTAGTAGGTTGATGTAACATAATGACATGATGTGGTGATGCCAATAGGGAGCTGACATGTCTAAAAATGTCATGTGTCACTAGGTTACTATGTCACGATGTGGCAAGATGCTGACTGGGATAGCAACATAGTGACCAATGATGTGGCATGATGATATGGCTCAATGATGTGGCAGAATAGGTGACCAATGAGATGGTGACATGTGGTGCCCTAGTGTTGGGTGTCAGGTGACTATGCAGGAATCAACCAGTCAGGATTGACATGTGTCAGAAGGCTAGTCAAACCAGTTTGACCCAAATGGAGAAAAGGAGGGAAAAATCAAGCAAGCATAACAAATTATTTTTTAATATTTCCTATAAAAAAAATTATGCTTGAGGAGTTCAAAATGAAATTTGATTTATCCTATAGTTTTAACTTTAGAAAAAGTTAAATATATGCCCAAGTGCAATTTTAGAGCCTTAACAAGAGCATTTTTTTAAACTAAGATTTTGGGCATTTTTGGTAAGCTAATATAGCAATATTATATATCACTAGAATTGGGAGAAAACAAAATTTCCATTTTTGGAGTTTGTCTTTACATAGGAGGTCACTAGTTCAATTTATGTAGGCATTTGTATCAAATACCTGATTTGCAATTTCATTTAGTTGAGGCAGTTCAAATCTGATTTCCAATGAAATGATGAACTAAATGAACATAAAAGGTAGTATGAATGCAGTTATGGGAAAGTTTTATCACCTCTAAGTTAGTTAAATCAAGGTATCATCAACATTTTATGATGCATTTCAGATATTTTAAGAGCAGAAGGGTTTTCATCATTGGGGAAGAGATATTTCAAGTTTGTTACAAAACAAGGATGAAAACCAAACCAAATCTCATGGGTAGAAAGATAAGAGAGGTATTACAACAATAGGGAATGAGGATTCAAATGGACACATGTCACTTTGAGATTAGATTCAGGATTCCATTCTTCTTCTATATCTTTCACTTTCTCATCCATTGTGTGGGTTCTAGTTTTGGAGAAAATTATTGACTGCTATGATACCATGTGTGTTCTAATCTTGAGTTTTCTTAGGTTTGTGAGACTAGAGTTCCAATTTTGATGTGTTTTCATCACTATGATACCAAATTCTTCAGTATATTTCTCTTGTATGAACATCAATAGTGAAGATAATATCGTTAGTTTTGATCTTTTTAGTGGTTTTGTGAGTTGTTTTACATGCATTTGAATGTATAGTTTCAAAGAAATGAATACAAATGAGAAGGAATCTCTTAGTTTCATTCTAATTCTTGTCTCCTATCTCTATAATCTACAATCTTATGTGGTTTAGGGACAAAAAATTGATACCCATTTACATCTCCTTAAGGTTATATGTCAAATATATTTTGCTATTGGAACAAAGGGTTAAGTAAATGCTTGATGTGTTTGATAGGGTTGCTATTTATTTTGAGAAAGATATTTCATGAGAATGAGGTCTTTGTGAACACCAATATCTGATTCAAAAAGTGATAAGACATATCTAATATCATGATGTATGGAATATGTCATTTGTATCATAGATGTATGCGATTCATTCGTGGAATTTCCGAATAGATAAGGCATCGATCAACTATAGGATCAACTTGTTCTTACTACTGCATATTTTAGGTTTTGCTAAAATCGACATCATTAATCAAATATCTTTTCCTTTAAATGTTGAAGAACTCAATTGTGATAGCCTCACTTAGCTTAGCAATTTCTTTGGCCATGTTATTAGCTATTTCATTGTCTGAGATCTTTGCATAATGTTAGAAGATTTAGGGCTTTTATCTACTTTTTTAGATTCAAGAATATGTTTTAGCACTAGTACCATTTACGTGAATATGAGGTACACCTACCTAGGTTTTGCAGAGCTTGAAGTAGAAGAAGGATCTAGCCTTATAGTTGGCCTGGTGTCTAAAAGGGTATGTTGAAAATGGGAAGTAGTTACCCCTAGATGTATCTTGTTCTCATTAGGGTAATTTGAAAGCATGTTGTTTCAAAACACCAATAGGCACAAAATGATAGAATATGAAGAAAATAACAAATTTCTATAGGATTCCTAAGTTTGCATGAAGTTGAATAGTCATTAGGTGTTTTCAAAAGTACCATGGATTTGTTAGCATTGATTGAAAAGATGCCAAATGTTCATAATTTCATATTTTATTCTCTTTTCTATTCTGTGACTATTTCTTTGCTAAACTAAAGGGTAACAATAAACTATAAATATAACCTCATTTGACAATATAAAGGTTGGAAAAATTGATGGTGAATTGGTTCTATAATTCCATTTATCCTATTTTCTTGTCATCTTTTGTGACCCATTCGTAGATTAGTTTTGCATTAAGAGTTGAAAGACAATCATATGTGATTCTATGATAATGATTTGGATTCTATTTCATTTTGTTAGTTACAGTGAAGGTGATTCCATTTACTTTCTTCACATATGGTTATGTTTCTTCTCTTGTTAGTTTCATATCATGTTAGATAGTTTCATTGGGAAATGATTGATAAATGTGTATGAATATATTAGTTATTGGTTGGATTCCATTTCATTCAAGGCTAATAGTGAAAGAAATTCCATTTTCCCTCATGTTCATATCTCTTCGTTCCTCTTTTGCATTTCGATGGTTAATATGCATTTAGAATAGAAGTAAGGGTTAGAAATATCAAGATAATCTAATAAAGTCATTCCATTAGGTGTGGTTGGTTATTCAAATCCAACTTTCCTTAAAAAATTATGCATAGAAATAATTTGGTTATCCTTTACTACTCTTAGGTTAAGAGCTTATAATGTCAAAACTTCTGATCTCATAAAAACATATTCATTGCATATCATTAAAAATCATAGGGAGTTGTACCTTATAATTAAGATGGTAGTAATATAATACATACACTGACCCATTTTTTTTGTAAACATCCTTTTGTCTCTCCAAAACATTGGGTATCACAAAGTTAGGTTATACAATATAATAGGAGGAGAAACTGATAACCAATAGTTTTTGGCAACTCTATTGGGGAGTTCAGATGAAAATTTTGAAGAATTTTCCTTTACATTAATTTGAAATATAATTCCATATATTTGAGTTGTAAGAAAGGGCTTTTGGTAGTGAAGTGTTTTCCATAAGTACTTGATACTAGTTTTACAACCTCAACCTGCTAAAGAAAAGAAGCAAATTTAATGTTGAAGATTGGTAAGATAAATTGAAAATACCATTTTTCTAAAATTTGATATACTTTGGATTCCAAACATACTAGGAGTGCCAATGAGAAAGGAAATATTGACCAAATATATGAAGAGCTCAAGAAGGCTAACTTTCCTATCCTAGAAAACCTTTATAGAAGAGGAAGAACATATGCAAGGGAATATGTGACCAAACAAATCCAACATACTCAATTGTCTATAGTTGTTCCTACTACTAGAGCATAGAGAAGTCAATCTTCTTCTCCTCCTATTGCTAGGACTTCCATTCCTATTGCTTTTGATGCTTTGATGTTGATTGGTGCAACACTTCCATTTTCTATTACTTTTTAGAAAAACCAAATCACTATACTAGCAACTATGGCACAACCATGGGGAAATGCTATTGGTCCTCTTTCCCTTGAAACTAATAATGATTTGAAAAGAGAATCAAGGAAAAACTTCCCAAGACTTAATGGTGATGGTACTACCTCTGCAGAACAACACTTAAGTGCCTTCCATAAGGCTTGTGGTGTAGTAAATCATCAACATGAGGATGTGGCTATTAGCATATTTGTAAATACTCTTGTAGACAATGCTATTGATTAGTTTCAATACCTACCTATAGGATGCATCATAAATTAAGATACTATGAAATAAAGGTTTGAAGAACGTTACAAAAGTATATAAGATGCACATGTATTGTTGTTGCAATTGGCATAGATAAATAAAGAACCACCAATTTCAATGAGATATTTAATGCAAGATGCAATAAACTCATCAAAAGAATACCTACTACAAGTGCACCTAAAAATTATAATAAGAAGACTTTCTATATTAGCTCTATACCTCTTGACTTGGGATATCAAATTAGAAGAACAAATGTAGCAAACTTGCAAGCTACCTAGACACTAGCTATGGAGATGGAAGATGATATGATTGCTTCTAGTAAATGGAAGAGAGATCTCCAATCTAGAACCATGAGTAATACAACTAGTACTTCTAATAATATAGAATCCATGCTTCAAAAATTGTCTAATGAACTCATTTCTTTGAAGAAGCAAATTAATAGCCTACTCATTCTTTTCATCAACCTCATCAAGAAGGTTATAGAAACCCAAATGGAGGTAAAACATTGCAAATACCACCTATTCAACCATGATTAGCAATTGAAGGTGCCCTAAAAAGATAAAATATATGTGTTTTTCATCTAAGAGTAGATCATGATGAAGATACATGTACTAATATGATTAGATATAGGTAGATGGTAGATTAAAAAAGAAAAAAATAGTTGAATATCCTAAAAGTGAGGATGATCATGCTCCTTGTGGTGAATTTGAAAATTATTTCTTGGAGTATGAATTAGATCCAAAAGCATGAGGTGACTATTTTTCTACTATAAAAGGACCTTAGTAAATAGTAATGACTAGAGATCAAAAGAATATAAATCAGACCAACAATTAAGTTCTTGTCAAAAGTAATACACCATCAAACAAAGCTGATAAAGATATTGGCATAATAACTTCATCTTCACAAAAGGAGCACAAAGGTAAGTTAGCTAATTCCTTTGACATCATACAATACTATGAAGAAGTAAGAATATGGATATCTCCATTGGATTACCTAAAGTCTAATCCTGATCAATTGAAAAGATTAGTTAAGCTTTGTAATAGTAAAGATGCTGGTCATGTTAATATTAATGTTAATGTTGATCATCACCATGAAGCTAGCACTAGTGGAACTTATTTAATCAATGAAGATTTTGCACCCCCTAAATTGTTTAAAGAAGAAGAACCTCTTGTCTTAGCCACATGCCCAAATGAAAAATTAGATCCCTTCTACATTCCTTGTTCATCAATGGAAATAGATTGAGTAACTACATATAGAATCAGGAGCCTTTGAAATGTAATGCCTACTTTTGTAGCAAAAGCTTTAGGACTTCCACTAACTAAATTTTTTGATAGATGTTATTCACTGAATTCAAAACAAGTTTCTTTGCTTAGAGAGATAAAAGATGCTCAAGTTTCCCTTGCTGCCCATCCTTCCAAAAGGCTTAAACTCACTATTCTAGTGGTAGATATCCCTAAAAGCTATGACATGCTCCTAAGTAGAAGTTTTTACAAAGACATGGGGGGAGAAATAAAACTAGATTGGTCTTGTGCCACTATCCAAGTTGGAGATAAAAAGGTGAAGCTAGAATAGAAGAGAAGGAAAAAGTTATTATCCTAAAAACAAATGAGTCAATGACCCTAGATCTTAGATCTTGTATCATGAAATGCAGTTTGGTAATTACATGCTTTTCTATGAGAACCCTAATATTTTAGAAGAATTGAGACAAAAAAAGGTGATTAGTTGTGGACTCTAGAATTTGATGGTAGTTGTGCTAATGCTGGTTTAGGTGCAAGGGTAGTGTTGAAATCACCTAGTGGGGAGATGACTTGCTTGGCTTATAAGTTAGATTTAAAAAATAATAATAATACTATAGAATAAAAAGATCTTCTCCTTGGAATAATGGAAGAAAAAAAAAATGAGTCAAGATACTTAAAGCTCAAGGAGATGTAGAGTTGGTGGTAAGACAAGTCAAAAATCAATATGTAGTAAAGAATTCAAGATTATGAAGCTACCATAATAAGGTATGGGATGAAATTGAGAGTTTGGATGCCTTCTTAATTACATTGGTACTAAAAGAATTCAATTCAAGAGCTGATTCTTTAGCAGTCTCTGTATCATTGCTCTTACCACATCTTGACTTTAAAGATCAAACCTATAAAGTAGAAGTTCTATTTAGGCCTAATGTCCCTGATAATGAAGATTCATGATAGGTGTTTGAAGATGATAAACACATACTAAGATTAATTGAAGGGAAAGATCCTTGTGAATGCTTGTATTTTGAAGGAAGCACTAATGTAAATGGTGATGATTCAGTGACAGGTGATAAAAAGAAAACAAAGCCTAATATGATTTAATTGAAAGGTAATAAGATTCCACCCCATCTAGTCTCTTCAAAAATTCTTTTTGATTGACATGATGCATCCATAAAGAGGAAAGAGATAAGAAAGAAAGAAATATGGTGAGTATGATGGAATCAATATAGGGACAAAAGTCAACCCAAAGATGATAAACATAGGAAATCATTGCACATTGGAGCAGAGGGTAGAAATCAAGAAATTACTCATTGAATTTAAAGATGTATTTTCTTGGAGTTATGAATACGTAAATAATTTTATGGGTCAAAAGTTCAAAAATAAAATCCCTCTTAAACTAGAAGCAATACCATTCAAGCAGAAACAAAGAAGCTACAACCCTATAGTTGAAGGAGTAGTCTTCTAGGAGATTGAAAAAATGCTGCAAGCTAGGATTATATATCCTATTCATCATTCTACTTGAGTTGCTAATATTGTGCTAGTGAGGAAGAAGAGTAAAGAGATAAGGATTTGTGTATATTTTATAAATTTAAATCAAGCCTCACTCAAATATAATTTTTCTTGGCCTAACATGGATCATCTCTTACAAACTATTACAGGATCAGAAATGATGTTCATGTTAGATGGATTTTTAGGATATAATCAAATTTAGGTAAATGAAGTAGATCAGTTTAATACTGCATTTACCACACCATGGGGTGCTTTTTCCTACAATAGAATTCCTTTTGGTCTAATTAATGCAGGTGCAACCTTTTAGCGTGGTATGGATTTGGCCTGTGGTGATTTGAAAGATAGAATCATTGTCATATATCTTGATGATTTGACATTAATTTCTAAGAAGAGAAAAGATCATATCAAAGGTTTAGAAAAAGTGCTACAAAGATGTAGAGATCATGGCATCTCACTGGATCCAAAGAGGTCAGTATTTTGTGTGACAGAAGGAAAGATGCTTGGTCATATTGTATGCCAAGAAGGAGTGAAGATTGATTGAGACAAAGTTAAAGCTATCCCACAATTAAGTCTACCATTGAGTAAAACTAGAGTGAAGCCATTCTTTGGCTAGGTAAATTTCTTGAGGAGATTTGTTCTTGACTTCTTTGAAATAGTTAAATATATAGTTGATATGATGAAAGACAATAAAAATTTCAAATGGAGTTGTTTGGAAAAAAGCTTTTGATGATATCAGGGGTGTTATTGCCAAAGCCCATGTGCTTGTCCATCTTGACTACATGAAAGAGTTCATCATTTATTGTTATGCCTCATAACATACAATGTTAGCTATACTGATGCAAGAAACCAAATAAAGAATACAAGCTCCAATTTCTTTTATGAGTATACTATTGAAGAATCAAGAATTGAAATACTCACAAATGGAAAAACATGCTTATGTAGTGGTGAGATCCCTTAAAAATTTTAGGTTTTATGTGCTACATTCTCATTCAATAATATATGTGTTAGATCCTATAGTGAAAATTATTTTTACACAACAAGAGGTTGGTTGTAATAATAGAGGCGTTTGGATAGAAAAAGTCCAATAATATGTAACTTTATTGTATTATTTTGTGAATATGTAACTTTATTGTATTATTTTTAATATAAGGAAGGGACTATTTATAAAAAAAAGGTATAATAATATGATATATAAATAAAGCAAAGTAAACTTGTAAGAGGTAATGCACTCTGTAAAGCCTTAGTAGACGATCAACAATGCAGAGAAGAAAATACTCCAAAAGTTCTTGTAGCAAGTCTTCAGAATCCTTGGTTCCCAAATATTGCTTATTTTTTGACATATGGTGAATGTTCCAATGGATTGAATACAAAGCAAAGAAGAGATCTAAAAAAAAAAGCCTTGATGTATGTGATTCATGATGATTTCTTGTACAAGAGAGAAATTGATGAAACATTTTTGAGATGTGTGGATAAGGAGGAATAGATAAAATTGTTGACATCTTTTCATAATGAGGCATGTGGAGGACACTTCTCTTCTACTATCACTAAATTTAAATTTTTGAGAAAATTCTATTATTTACCTGGCATGTTTAAAGATGCATATAAGCGCATTTCTAATTGTGAGAAATGCAAGCTGTTTACTTGTAAACCTTAGCTTGCTACCCTACCTCAAGGCTAGTGATAATTGAAGCTCATTTCTCTCACTATGGTTTAGATTTTATAGGTCCAACTAACCCTCCTTCAAGTCAAGGGAACTCATATATATATTAATTGCCACAAACTATTTTAGTAAATGGGTTGAAGCAAAGCCAATGAAGGAGACTTCATCAAAAGTGGTATATGAATTTCTCAAAGAGCATATATTGATAAGGTTTGGAGTTCCTGTGAAGTTGATAATAGATAATGCATATTATTTTTTCTCTTTAGAGATTATTGAATTTTTCTATGATATTGGTATTCAATTTGGACATTTCTCTAATTATTTTCCTCAAGGAAATGGATAGGTTGAGTCGAGTAATAAGAATTTGATTAATATTTTGAAGAAATTGGTCTTAGATAATTAGGAAAGTTGGCATAAGAAGATCCATGATGCTTTGTGAGATGATAGAACCACACCTAAAAAAGTTATAGGTATTTAACTTTTTTAATTAGTCTATGGAGTGGAAGCTAATTTTTTACTACCTTTAGAGCTTGCTGAATGTAAACTAAAGACTATCATTGAAGAGGATGTTTTTCAAAGATGGATTAAAAAAGAGGATCCTATATCTAACTAAACTACAAGAAGAAAGGGAAGAGTTGGTTGACAAGATCACTGAATACCAAGGAATGATAAATAAGTTGTTTGATAGAAGAGAAAGACCTAGAAAATTTATGGAAGGTGATTTGGTGTTTCTATGGGGTAAGAGACATCAGCTAAGAGGAATGAACTCTAAGTTTTAGTCTTTGTGGAAAGGGCCATTTTAGATTAGTAAAGTGAATCAAAATAATTCCTTCAAATTGGCATATCCCACTAGAGAAAACCTATTGTGTTCTTATAATGGGCATGATTTGAAGTTGTTTCAAATGAAAAATTGAAAGTAGGTAACCCTACATAGTAGCTAGATAGGTAGGTTTTCCTTCCATGCAATTTTCTTTAGTTTATTTTCTTCCTTTCCTAGGTAGTTTGTTGCTATTTTTCTAGTTTAGTCTATTCTTTTTGTCTCCAAGTTGTCATATTTTTTGTGGAACTATAAATTGCTATAATTCTTTCAAGCATTATCATTTTTAAATCCCTAGATAGAGCCAACTATTGCCTAAGTTTCAATTCATATCTTTTTGCTTTAGGGTTTTCAGTCAAGTCAACTGTCAATATCTTAAGTCAGAGTCTAGATTGTCTATAGGATAGCTTTTATTCTCATAATTCCTTTGAGATAAACTAATGTAGGAAATCATATTTGCAATGAACTAGTGCAACAGATAGGTGATTAGGTTTTGGAGGGTTTGTTATGCATTTCCCTAATGAGAAGAAGGTTTGGATATCTTAATGATCCATCTTTCTTTATTCTTAATCCTGTTAGAAACAAAGATTCATGCTATGTTGCAGTTCTTAGGAAAGATATTGTAGATGATCAAGATGGAATACAGGACGAGAAAATAAATCATCATAAATGGTCAAAGATCCTGGTTAGAGGCCTCTATTTAAAGGAAAGATAAATTTAAAAGAGATCATAGGAATATTAAGAGAAAATAGTAGTAGAGACCATCTAAGAAAGAAGCTAAAAGATGATATATAGATCATAAGAATGAGTCAGAGA
Source organism: Cupressus sempervirens (assembly GCA_028749045.1). Lineage (NCBI taxonomy): Eukaryota > Viridiplantae > Streptophyta > Pinopsida > Cupressales > Cupressaceae > Cupressus > Cupressus sempervirens. The sequence continues at coordinate 889,764,985 of CM053789.1, forward strand.
CAATATCAATTGAATTCAATGTAGAAATGGTGAAAACCATGGTCAAAGGTGATAGAAACTAAGTTAAAAATTAAATCAACCATCCAAGACACATCTAAATGTCCATGTCATCAAGTTGAATAGTCAAATCACCTTGGACATAAGACCTTTTCCATAGCTGTTAGATCTTAAAGGATATACACTTGTCACTATATCACTATAAAAAGTTACATGAAGAATAAATCAAGTGATATAACAATGATGTGATGTGTAGAATAGATGGACCCACACTGCAGAACAAAAAGGATAGTTAAGGAATTTATGAATCTTAATTATCTGATCTTAAAAATCTATGGTTATTGCATGGTCGCTAATGATTAATGCAAACCCCAGGTTAAATTCATGACTAAGAAAAAGGAAATAATTGCACCATCATAGTCAAGTTAAGGTAACTCATGGTCAAAGTTGTAGTAGAGAGAAAACACTATGTTTGTCATTATTTCATGATGTAAAGTTGGTTGGCTATTATTCATAGTGATGTAACAATGGTTCAACATGTGTACACAATGGGACCCATGGAAGAAGTTATAAAGGAAGGATTATATTGTTTTAATCATGATCATTGGTTTAAGATCGATTGCCCAAATTCAAAACTATAGTGATTGTTGGACTATGAATTATACAAACTTGGTGTGAAACAATAGAATATGAAGAAAATAACTATTTTCTATGGGATTCTTGAGATTGAATGAAGATGAACAGTCATCAAGTTTTTTTAGAAGTACCATGGATTTGTAAGAATTGATTGAAAAGATGCCACATGTTCATAATTTCATATTTTATTCTCTTTTCTATTTTGTGACTATTGCTCTGCTGAACTGAAGGGTAACAACAAACTATAAATGTAACCTCATTTGACAATACAAAGGTTAGAAAACATGGTGGTGAATTGGTTCTATAACTCCATTTACCCTATTTTCTTGTCATGCTTTCTTGCCCATCCATACATTAGTTCTGCATTAAGAGTTGAAAGACAACCATATGTGATTCTATGATAATCATTTGGATTCCACTTCATTTTGGTAATTACAGTGAAGGAAATTCCATTTACTTTCTTCATATATGGTCATGTTTTTTCTCTTGTTAATCTCATATCATATTAGATAGTTTCATTGGGAAACAAAAGATAGATGTGTATGAATCTATTAGTTATTGGTTGGACTCCATTTCATTCAAAGATGATACTGAAAGAAATTCCATTTTATCTCATATGCATATCTCTTCATTCCTCTTTTGCATTTAGATGGTTAATCTTCATTTAGACTTGAATTAATGTCCTCTTCATCATGAGAGGAACCCCTTCTTCACCAACATAGTCTCTTACACTTTCATCATCATCTTCTTGGACACTATTTGTTCTTCTCTCTCTTTAGTTATTTTTCTTCTCAAGATACTTGTTTGTATAGTGGCCCATCTAGTTACAATTGTAGCATTTGATCTCCCCATTTTTTATTCCACCATTTCTTCCTCTGTCATTACCTCTTCTTCTTTTGTATCTACTTCTTGAACTGATTCCTTTTTCTTTGTGTTCCTTTACCTCCATAGTTTCATCTTCCTCTATCATTCTTTCCTTTATTTCTACCACTTTGTTCATTCCTTCTTTTGAACTTCTCTCCAACCTTGAGTTCCATTTGGTAGCACTAGTTTACTATGGTATGACTTGTCAAACTTAGTTCATCTTGAATGGAAATCCTTAGTCCTTGCATGTATCTAGAAAGTTTCACACTTTTAGGTTCAACAAGTTTGGACTTCATTACTAGCTTTTGAAATTCTTTAGTATAGGTAGAGATGTCCATCTCTTTCTACCTCAAACTCATTCTCTTCTTATGAAGTTGAATTTCATAGTCCTCCAGGACATAGGTCTCTCTGAGTAGGCTTACCATCTTCTTCCATGTGGTGACTAGATTCTTGTTACTCTTCACCCTATCATCTTGAGTGAAGTTCCACCATGTGAATGTAGATCCTTTGAGCCTTGACTTCACAATCTCCACCTTTTAGTTCTCAGGGATGTCTTCATAGTCAAAGAAACTAGTTAGGGAATCTACCAAATCCATTGCAGGCTCTAGGTCCATTCTTTTATTGTATGTAGGCAAATCAAGCTTAGCATTCATGGTTCCCCTCTCCATATAATTTAGTGTCCTCACAAGAAGCCTTTGGTTAGTAGAGTATTCTTTTTCCTCCTACTTAAGGGGTTCTTCATCACTTCTTTGTTTGACTTCTTCAGAGTTTTCACCACTTCTATTTCGAAGCTCTTCCTTAAGATTTTCCATCTCTTACATCATCAATTGCATCTCCTTGTTCCTTTTCGAATCTTGCCTCATTTTTTCATCTCTAAGGTATTTCACTATCTCTGCATTGGTCATCCTTGTAGTTAACCTTCCTTTATCTTCTCCTTCCATGGTGTTAATAGATCTTTTACCCTAAGGGGTTTAGGTTGCTCTAATACCACTTGTTGTAGAGCTCTCCTTTATATAGGAAACTAGGTTGTGGTGTGACCTTATGGCTTCTTCAATTACCCCCCATATGGAGTCAAGAGAGGTATCTACACCTTTTTATGAACTTTTCTCACAAACATGAACTAGGTACTCGAAAGAGCACAACTAGGTTTCTACGCACAAAAACACTAAGTACTAGGGATATGCTTGAATTGGGAAGCTATATTTTCAAGGAATAATGGGAAGGTTCATGAACATTCAAAAAACTCAACTTTATGGGTTAGAACAACCTAACTTATGCCCAATAGCCTCAAATAGAAAAACTAGCTTTTAAGGCTATAAGCCGTAACTAGCCCTACCAAAGAGGAAATGAAAACTTGGTTTGAAATTACTCCAAAACACCTAGAAAAAAAAGTTGATATCTAAACACCCTTTTCGAAGATGATTATGTTGAAAATTGGCTAATAGAGATATGTACTTTTTTTCATTAATGGAAAACATGATGTACATGCTTACAGGAAACCTCAGAAATAAAGAGACTTAGCTTTTGGTAATCAAAAAATTGTCTAAGTATAGAATTTGGTATACAAAAGTGTATTATTTTGTTTATAACTTGTTGTTGAGGTCATATTATGATATAAAAGTTAGATGGAGATATTGTACATGTTGATGATGACATGTATAACCTTAGAAGTGAGTAGAGACTATATGGAACATAGACAATCATGTTTTAGCAGAATAGGACAGTAAAATTAAAGGGAAGGACTATTTTGTTTATAAAATAATTATTTGTCCAATTACGGTTGATGTCCTAGATGTTTACTCTAAGTTGGAAAAGTGGATTATGGTCTTATCCAACCTAGTAGCAATTTCTATAAAGGCATGGTATTTATGCAAAGGACATTTTGCAAGGAAGAACAAAAAAAGAGGTTGTGCGAATATTGTGATGTGCGAACTTACTATGAAAGTGATATATGTGAAGTTTTGTATAAGATATTTTGTGATCCAAGATCAAGATAAAGATAAAAAATAATTCAAGGAAGAAGATATAGTACTTATATTCCATAATTCTAATTTCTTATTTAGGTAGTGAGTTCTTCTTGTAATTAGAAGTGCATGTTTGGGCAGTGAGCTCATCTTGAATTTACTATACCACAACTCCTAACAAGGTTGGAATGTCTTAACAGGGATTCAAAGTCTCCTAATAGGGACTCCTTATACTATATTTTCTCATTAACTCCTAACAGGGTCCATCCTCTAACAAGGAACTTATATATCAGTATATTATCTAGTGGGTATCATCCCCACCAGGGTTTTCCCTTGGCTAGGGTTTCCCTAGTTAACAAAACATGGTGTTATGAGTTATCTTTGTGCATTATTATTGTTACTACTCAACATTACTTTATTGCTTTGTTATGCATGGTTTAAAGTAAGAAATAATATACAGTTGGCAAATAAAGTTTGTAGATTACTGATTCAACCCCCCTCTTAGTAATCCCCATTTCTAACAATTGGTATTAGAGCACAGTTACTTTGAAGAGGCTTAACAACTTGAGTAAGATCCCTATGGATATGGAACAATTTATGAAGAACCTTAAAAAGGCTCTTGAACAAATTGATCTCCTTACTAAAGAAAGAGATAAGTTGAAGGACAAATATAAAAAGTCCAAAGTATACATTGGTCAATTGAAGGAAAAGATTGAACATTTCAAGTCCAAGCTTGAATCTACTAGATCTGGAACTAGTGATGATGATTATTCAAATCTAAAAATAGAGTGCAAGATCTTGAAGCATGAATTAGAGATTACAAATCTAAAGTTGACTTTGAGAAATGATCCAAGAAAAGCTGAATCTGATTTGAAGACTGAGAATGCAGATCTTAGAGAAAATCTGAAAAAGAAAACATATGAATTTGAAACATTGAAAGAAGATCATGAAGAACTTCATAAGTACAATACTATTGTGAAAGGTGAATTAAATCAGTGCAAGTAGTAGCTTGAGAAGCTTTATTCTAGTACAGAAAAGCTTGATGATTCAATGCTAATACAAAGACCTACTTATGATAAGATTGGTCTTGGTTATCTAATTAACATGCCTACGAAGAAACCTGAGATTAGATCAACTTAGAAAGAAAAAGGTAAGTCTGATGATAAGATTGAATCCAGTCAACCTTCTGATAAATCCAAAGAAGTTGGACAAGAAAAGGAAGTGGAAATTTTCAATGAGCCAAAACAAGTGGAATCTCCTAAGGAAACTAGGTATGAATTTAAAGGTAAGTGTTTTTCATGTAATAAAATAGGTCATAGGAAAAGAGATTGTATAAATAAGTCATTCAATCATGTTAAGGACTTTTACTGTCATAATTGTCATGGTTTGGGTCATAAAGTAATTGATTTTAGGAAAATAAGTATGGTAATAATAGAAGGAATAGTAGAATGTCTAGAAATACTAACCTTGTAGATAAAAGAAGATCTAATGAAAGGACATCGAGAGAAGGAAGATCTTATGAAGATAGAAGATAGATCATGTGTTATAAGTGTAACAACTTAGGACACATTACTTGGAATTGTCATGCACTCGATGATTAGTAGAATCCTAGATGTAGAGCACCAGTGTGTCAATTATGCAATAACTTCAAACATACCACAAAGTACTGTAGAATGGATAGAAAATATAGAGATAGAAGAAACAATGGAAGGAACTTTATGAACCAAAGGAATGATGGAAATAATGCTAGAAATGATAGAAGAAATCATGAAAGGAACTCCAAAACCAATAGAGCCAATGAGGAAAAAAGAAACATTATCAATGAACTTTGGGAAGAACTTAATAAGGCATTTGTAAAAGGAGTATATATCTCAAAGGAAAAGCTAGATGATGATGAAGCAAGAAGATCAAAATCAATTTTTGAGTTTGATTCTTGATTAAGTCATATTAAGCTTGTTCATTTCATCAGAATTTAAGAACTTCATTCTAAGATCGAATTAGAGGTAGCAAAGTTGGGAAAAGGTGTATCTAGTTAAGTTTAGATGGTACCTAATCTTGCTTATAATTTTGAGCTTATCTAAACAAGTTATGAAGGAATTTAGAGTTATTGGTACTACAAAAGAGGTTAATTCTATAACAGAAGATGGAAATTATTTTTTTGTAATGAATTTTGTATAGTGAAGTTCAATAGAGTTTTTTCATGATGGAGAATAACTATGGAAAACCTTAGGTAGCATTTGAAGATTAGATAAATGATCTTGAGCACTTTATTGATTATAGAATGTAATTGACAACTTTTTTTGTGTTTGCAAAGTAAGAAATTAATGGAAGTTCAAGTTGATAGAATAAATGGAGTATAGAATTCAATTTAACTTCATTGGCAATACATCCAATGCAAAGAGCACTCAGAAGAAACTTGTCTAAGCGATTTCAAAGAAAACCCTATTTTTAGAATGAGGTATTTTATCATTTTTCTGAAAACATGTTTAGTAAAAGTTTATATTTGATAGTATCATGGACATGTTAGTAGTGCACAATGTTGAGAATGAGGATAGACCTAAGTTAAAAGTTGTTTCCATGAAACCTACTAAAGGAAACCCTAACTCAGTGTTTTCCATCACTCCAAACAATGTAGGATATCTTCAAGATGTTGAAAGTTATTTGAATAGTAAATTTGAGTCTATAGGTAGTAAATACATGAACAACGATATGGAATTAGTTTTCAATCATGACATGACTATGAAGTCTAGATTTGAATATTTAAAGGAACTAGACCTATTCAAATATCATTTCTACCATGAATTGGACATAGATGAATGGACACAAATCATATTATGTAGGATACATGATGGAAAACTATGGATGCAAGATAATGTAATTGATATCTTTGCTGAAGTTATTCATGAGGTAACTGGTCTTAGTTAATTAAGGTAGTGTACCTATAGGTGAGAAAATGGTCAAGAAGAAAGTTGAGAGTTATCCCAGAGCAATGTATAATGGAAAGGCTATGGTGATCAATACCATCAAACAAGATGATGCAAGAATCCTAAGTAGAATAATTGCCTATTCTATATTTTCAAGTTCAAGGATTGATGAAATATCAACCAAATTCATCTATGTAGCATATAAGATATGTGTAGAGAAGGAACAAGTAAATCCTAGTGAAAATTTGAGAATGCAACTCTTATAGAACTTAGAAAAGATCAAGAGGACTAAGAATGGTGTGTTTAGATTTTAGTAATTGATCACTCACATATTCTTTCATGTGCTCAAAAGATTTCCATATTTATCAGTCACTGAGATAATGAGCAATGATAGATGAAAAATGGTGAAAAAATCACAAAAGGATGCAAAAGGCTTCCTATAGATAAGATATTGGATAGTGGAAACTTGATAATGAAAACAGTTCAGAATGAAATGAGATAGAGATTCAAAATTGCACCTACAATTGTAGATAGATTTAAAGAAGATAATTGCATTATGGTTGATACAAATTATACTTATATATAAGTAGTAGAAGCTCAAGAAACATTTCTTGATCCCTTGGGTTATGAATTGAATGATGATACAACAGTTAGCTATATTGATTTATTATTAAAATCAGAGAAAGATAAAGCAAAATATAGATTGGAATTTATGATGAGATTACCTAGTCAGCTCATCAAGCAAGCATGGAGAAGGCATCAAACAAGGAGATAAAGTCTATTATGAATAAAGCCTTATCAGAGACCAATATGACTAAGAGTGGGTCTGAGGTAGTCAGAAAAACTATGAAACAATGCATACTAAATATACAACCTTTTTTAGTATCTATTGCAAAGACATCTTTGGAGCAAAGCATTCCATATGTAGTAGTGTTAGATGTGCAACCTAGTGAGCCAAAGAGAAAATATGAGAGATTGGTGGAAGTTGTGACCAAAAAGACAAAAAAGGTCAAGCAACAAGCCACAAGACTAGAAAAAAGGCAAAAGAAATTGTTGACAATTGTCGAGTCTAGTGATGAAGAGGAAGAAGAACAAGAGGTTAAGAAAGTAGAGAAGGTGAGATTATCAAAGCAATAAGTAGGAAAAGCTTGACAACCCTAGAAGCTAAAGATAGAAAAGATTAATACAACTATTGCTAATGAAGGTAAATTTTTTTAGATGAACAAATTTTATGATTTGTATAACAATTTTGAGAAGGATTAGACTGATATCTCCACTGTGAGATACATCATAGATAATAATCTAAAATTGAAGGATAGTGAGGGCTTAGTAAATCAGAAAGTCTATGATAGACTTATTCAGAAGAAGGTTCCACAAGAGAAGAAGATCTAGAACTTTAGAAGCCTATGCTTAAAACTATTTGCAAGACTTATGATGAAGAAGAGATTAAGAGATTGTTGAATAATCTCACAACTTACTTAAGAAATAAAGTAAGACCATTTCTATTTATGGTGGGTGAGAAAGATAAATTAAGAAGTGAGACTACAACAACTATCATTGAGATGTTGATAAAATCAAAAGCAACATCTCCTCCAACATGTAGAACCTCATAAGTGTTAGTGAGTGGTGACACTAAGTAGATTGATTAGACCAATGTTACCATTAACATGGATGATATTAATCCATTTTAAGGTTCAACACCTAATGAACCTAATATCGAGGATATTGAAGACAAACTAAGACAAATTGAAGAGGAGAAGAGGTTACTTGAAGAAGAAAAGAAGAAAATAGAAGAGGCCAAGTAGAAATTGATTAAGGATGAGAAGGAAAGAGAAAAGCAAGAGAAAGAAGAGAGAAGAGTAAAAGAAGTAGCCAAGGAGCAAAGGGAGGATGACACTAAACCTTCTAGTTCATTTTTTCCATTTTCACTTACCAGCTTAACATCTAATGGTGACAATCAAATTGATTTGATCTCATCCCTATCAAAGCTTATTCAGAATAATAGAATAATAAAGAGCCTATAAAAAACCTTGATGGAGGTTACTGATAGACTACACAATACTCTGGCAGTATATCGCATAGAATCAAATCTTGAATAGAGGGCACAAGTAGTGCTGAAATCATTTGATAAAGAATTTACTAACTTGTTGAATGTTGCAAAAGCAAAGGCACATATTTCACATGATGCTAACTTATTTAGCAACATCTATCAGAACATTAAGAATGATTTGGTTAGTCTTGATACCTATATCAAGGAACTTTGGAAATTTCAAAAAGATGGGAAAATATTATACATCAAGTGTACTTTATCATACAAACTGACTAAGAAAATTAAAAGTTAGATAGAAGAAAAGATGAGTGAGCTAGAGGCTCTATCCAGCCAGATCTAGCATCCATCTTTCAAAGTTGATGATTTTGAAGGACATGCAGCCAATATCCATAATGATATCAAGAAACTGAACTTCATAAGGAACAAATTTTGAAGAGGATATTGGATTTTAGAGAGTCTATTGCTCTGGAAATATCCTTTTTGAGAAATAGTTGGAAGAATGTTTCAAGGCCAAGGACACCTATTCCAACTTTTTGTATTCAGATCTTAATGTAGTTGAGATTGCATCATATGCTTTATTTGAAATTCTCAACTCTACTAAATCCACCAAAGAGGCATGCACCAAGGGTATGGATGATCTTAAGGAAAACTTTGATGATTGGATGAAGATCCTATCAGCTTAAGGAAGGACAACACTTTTGATAGTTTTGGATAGTTTTTGAAATTTTGACCTTTGTCATTGATGTCAAAGGGGGAAAAGTACACATAAAAACTGTCAAAATTATTAAGGGTAGAAGCACATCTAAGGAAGATAATTATTGTAAAGTATATTGTAAGGGGGAGCATATATAAAGATCGACAAATGTAATAGATGCAATGCTATTATACTGTTTATGTAGTTTTTGTTACTTAGCCAATTTTCCCTATTTTGTTGCCATCAATGCCAAAGGGGGAGATTGTTGAAAATTGGCTAGTAGAGATATGTAATTGTTGTAATTTATGGCAAACATGATCTACATTCTTACAAGAAACCTCAGAAATAAAGAGACTTAGCTTTTGGTAATTAGAAAATTGTCTAAGTATAGAATTTGGTATACAACAATATATTATTTTGTTTATAACTTGGCTTACATCATATTATGACTAGAGAAGTTAGGTGGAGATAGTATACATGTTGGTGATGATGTGTATAACCTTAGAAGTCAGTATAGACTATTTGAAATATAGATAATCATGTATTAATGAAATAGGACAACAAAATTGAAGGAAAGGACTATTTTGTCTACAAAATAATTACTTTTCTAATTAGGAATGACATCCTAGATGTTTATTCTAAGTTGGAAAATTGGATTGTGGTCTTAGCTGACCCAACAAAAATTTGTGTAAAGGTATGGTATTTATGCAAAGGACATTTTGTGAGGAACAAAAAAAGAGGTTGTGTGAATATTGTGATGTGTGAACTTACTATGAAAGTGATATATGTGAAGTTTTGTATAAGCTATTTAGTGATTTGAGATCAAGATAAAGATCAAAAATCAATCAAGGAAGAAGATATAGTACTTATATTCTAGAAGTTTGATTACTTGTTTGGGCAGTCAGCTCTTCTTGTAATTAGAAGTGCATGTTTGGGAAGTGAGCTCATCTTGCATTTATTGTACCACAACTCCTAACAGGGTTGGAATCTCCAAACATGGATTCAAAGTCTCCTAACAAGGACTCCTTATACTAAATTTTCTCATTGACTCCTAACAGGGTCCATCCTCTAACAAGGAACTTATATATATTAGTATATTATCTAATGGGTATCATCTTGACTGGGGTTTTCCCTTGGCCAGGGTTTCCCTAGTTAACAATACATGGTGTTATGAGTTATCTTTGTGCATTTTTACTATTACTGCTTAGCATTACTTTATTTCTTTGTTATGCATGGTTTAAAGTAAGAAATACTATTTAGTTGGTGACTAAAGTTTGTAGATTATTGATTCACCCCCCTCTTAGTAATCCCTATTTCTAACAGATTATAATTTTAAGTCTTCAAACTCCCAACTAATCAAATAACCACCAAACCAAAAATGCAACAATTAGCCCTATTAGGCCTAATTGATTGGTTTTGTGAAGGAAGTACAAATTGGGCTATTAATTAGACTTAGCCATCAATTGAGAAACTAAGAGGGATCTATCAAAGATCACACTCCACCATTATAAAGGTTTTATCCATCCCATAACTACTTTTGACACTTTAATACCTATTGTCCTGAACCAAACACATAGAGATGTTTGGCCTAGGGTTAGGTTACAAAATTAGATAACTTGTTCCCCATCTTCCATCCTTCTAGGGTCTTATAGTACACCCTCCTAACTTGCATTTTCCTAAGTGGCTTGATATTTCCATGGTGGAAATACAATGTAGGGCATTTTTTCCAAAAATTATCAATGAAACAAGGGTTTTGGTGCACCTAAGGAAGACTGTTAAATGTCTTTTGATGCTGATTACTTCAATCCTTCAAACCACTTGGATTCTTCTCCTAAGAAATTCAAGATTTGAGTTCAAATAATAATTTATTTTTGCCATTCTATACCAATCAGTACACTCATGTGTTATAGCAAATTATAAGGAAAGATGAAAGATTTTATTGATTTCAAATTATAAAAGTAGATGTTCTTTATCTTCCTTCTGCTTGAAAGGGATATTTGAAGACCTTTCCCGACTAATCCAAACAATTTTCAAAGGTTGTGACCTTTGGGGAGTGATTAAGTAGAAGTTGTTAAATGTAATTGGAAATTTTCAAGCCTTTACCAAGTAGTCAGTGATAACTGAGCTTACTTAGACATCAAAGACAATTTCCCATATGTGTCAAGCATTCAGTGATAATTGAGTTTGGAGACAATATTGACCAAGTTAAGTTTGTTAATCAAGGAACGTTAGCGTAAACCCTATACTAACTAATTTGGGTTGGTTAAAAAAGGGATTCTCTGAGTTAACAAAGTACACATGTTTAGAAGCCTAAGAACACACCTACCCTATCCTAGGACTAAGATGGACCTAATGACCATAGTAAAATATCCATGGTTTATAAAACACCAATGGTGACTAGGCCTTACAATTATGATTATTTGTAATGAAAAAGTACTTCTAAAACTTATCAAAGAATCTTAGGCATGAATGCCCTTGAGTGAAACTAATGAAGAGCTTGTTGTAGTGGATCCTCTAAAGAGTGGAGGAATAGGAGCTCCTTCACTAGGAGGAAAGTAATTTGAGAACATAAATAAATGAGATTCAAGATTTGACACTACCTCATATGGAGGTTATGAAAACTCATATTAGAGATGCAACTAAGGTTCTTATAGTCTCCCTATGTCTTTCAATAGTTGATCATATGATTGATCTTGTGGCTAAGCTTAAAATTGAAAAGAAAAGTTTATAGCTGATAAAGTCCAACTAGGGATCATATTAAAGAATCATAAGGATTTTCTTGATAATTTTAGATTATTCCCAGAGTAAGTATTTTTCTTATGCTAAGAGTTCTTTTGACATCAGTGTCAAAAAGTGGTAGAAAAATGTGTTTTATCTTAGTATATATGTTTGTTTGTATTTATTTTTGAGTTATAAGGAGATATCATAGCTATACTATTAACAAAAGAAATTTGAAAAATATTTTGAAAAACACAAGCTATTTTGAGGAAGTATCTGTATAGGGGGATTGTGTATATAACATTTTTGTAAAGTTATATGTGTAAATAACATTTTTGACACTAATGTCAAAGGGGGAGAATGCTACTACTACAAGGAATCATATTGCAAATTAGTTTCAAAATGTGCACACTCAAGCTAATATATTGTCTAAGCAATGAAGTAAGAGATAAGCTAGTCTATCATACCCAAGCTCAAGTATTCACTAACAATTCAACTTATACCAGAAAGATGAGATAGTTAGAATTTATTGAGCACATAAGTCTACCAAGCTATATAGAGGACACTAAAAAAATATTTACTAAGAAATAACATATCCAAACCCTTTATTAATTGAGTGACATAGAGGCGACATCAAAGTTTGAATTGGCATAGAATTTACTACATAATTCTATCAAGCAATGAAAAAAATTTACATTAATTAAAGTAAATATTTGAAATTATTTTATTGAAGAATGTGAATTGATTAATTATGATTACAATGTTTGAAGAACTGATAGATAAAGGATGATAGAGGAATGTAATGGAAAACAATTCTAACCATTGATTGTCATCAAAGAACAATTCTAAAATGTTCAAAAACTCTAATTAGGTCAAGTAACAAAATAATAAAAGGAAAAATATAAAAGGAGAAGTATAAAATAATCCCAAATGCTAGAATTATTGGTTGAAAAGGTTGAGAGCATTATTTTTATTAAGGGAATAGTGAATTATTTATTGCTGGCGAGTAAGGGATTGAAGTGTAAATACATAACAGAGGTTAGAGATCAAGGCCAAGGATAGATTTGGAATGGATTACAGATCTATCATAGAAGTTAATAATTACATAATAGAATAGGGATATAATCAAGAAAATTAAGTTTCTACTATAAGATCATTATTGTTATTATTTAACCATTATAGTATTTTTTCCTTGAAAAATATGGACTTAACAGTCTTATATGTTAGTATCTCAATTAAGGACACACTTGAAGAGTGTTGTAAAGTCCTTGTAAAAGGAATATCCTTATAGATCTTATTGCATACTCCTAACCAAGAAAGTCATCAAAAGTGATTAAACCTTATAGCCCTAACAAGGAAATCTCTTAGTGCAGTAGTGATGGATTTGTGGGTACCATCCCAACCATAGTTTTCCCTTTGAATAAGGGTTTCTATGATACCAAATGGTTTTGTTAAGTGTTGTGTTTCATGAGCTTTTTTTTAAAAGTTGGTAAACATTGTTATCATTTACTAAGTATTGTGATAAAATATTAGTGATTATTGAGTTACAGAAGAAATAATAGAAAAGTTAGAAGTTTGACTGAACTAGGTGAAAGTTTTAGAACATACTAATTCAACCCCCTTCTTAGCATCCTATCTCTCCTAACTATTCTAACATAACTAAGAATTAATATCAGTAATAAACTCCTTCAACTGTTGGCTTATGCTTTCATGAGTCTGGTAATTGGTTTGATCGGTTATGATGTATATACCATCTCTTGTGTTTTTGAGCCTTCCTTTGTATACCTCTATTAGGAACATCTTTTGAGACTTGTTTATCCTTGGTCTAATCTTGATTAGAGAATCTTCTACCATTTTCTCATAATCCTTTTTTTGAATACTTCATTTATCATTTATTATTTTTCTCAAATTTTTGGGTAATGATAACCCAACATCACATGACCTTCTTTGTATTACCCTTAAGCTAGTTAACACAAAACCTATAGCCTTTTTATTTTTTTCATTTAAAAATATTGTGAATATATTCTTAAGAATAGTGTAATCATGCTTCTTTACAATTGTGTTTATAATTTCATTGATTGGAATTAGTTTAGATTTCTTCTTACCTTTCTTAGGTGCCAATGATTCTTCTGCTTCTTCTTCCTGGGTGGCTTTAGTGATCAAAATTATTCCATCTATATTATATTTTTGGTACTTGAGTTGTGTGAGGGGGACTTGCAACTAATTCTTCATCCATTTATTTGGTGCTTATTACCCTAAATGGAATCTCTCAAGATGGTTTAGGTGCCCAAATGTTTCTTACTCTATATGGAGTTGGCTTTTGAGCTTTCTTCTATTTTAGGAGAAGCATGTTTGTTATCTCTGCTCAAGTGCCAAACTGTGGTAGAATGGGGCATTCATCTAATGTGATTAACTTTTCTATGTAGGTTTGAACCTCCTCATCCTTTACTTCATATCCAAATTATGTCAACCAAATAGTTCTTGGTTGACCTGACCACATAATAAACTTTTCCATGCTTTCCATAAAGAAAACTTTATCTTTGTAGTTTTCCACTAGATTTGTTGGTATCTATTCTCTTTGATTCATTTCATTTCCTTCTAGGATTGTTTGAATTAATCCCACCACATAGAATTCCCATTGTCTTCCTATTTTTTTTATAGTTCTCCCATTTGAGTTGTGATCAATTGGTCTTCACTCCACTATTTGATGTTTGGGGATCTAAAGAATTCTCCCCTTAGGTAGAATAATATATATAAGTATGGATCCATACCACAGGGTTTGATCCTATTGATCATTCATTGTCTTTCCCATTCTCTCTATTATATTCTTGTGTAGATATTCATATAGATCAACCTTCGACTTTTTGTGAATGATGTAAACTACTTTGTATGCTATGTTTTTAGGAACATAGTTCTCTCTCCTAGTGTGCCACAACTTGTATCCCAAAACAATGGATGCAAACATCAAATTAGGGTTTGTAATTTCACTTAATATGTAATCCATTCCATCTTGTGTCAAATCAATGAAGTTTCTTTCCTTATCGAGATGACATTCATTGATAGGTCAGTGCTAGATGCATTGAACCCAATTATCCTTTCAATTAGTGCCTTAGTAATCATGTGTGGGTTTTCCAACCATATGTAATATCCATAAATTTTTCACACAAAAAATCTTACACATTCATCATGAAATAAATTGTGCATGTCCACTACTCTACTTAATGTTGAATCCACCAGATTTTGTGTTCTTCTCTTAGGGCTCCTTCAAAACATAATGTGTCATACAAATCTCTTATCTCTTTGTCACCAATTTCTTGGATCTTAACTTCCAAATATGTGTTGGAAACTTACAATTGGAACAATTGTTGTTTTTCCATTGATGTCAAATATATTTATAAGATATATTTCTACCTAATCTAAATTTCATATCTATTTGATTGATTGATTGATTAGTTAGACTTAGATGAGACAAAGTGATTGGTTATATCAAGAAAGTTAAGCTAAGCTGAGTAATCGAGTAAATGGTTAAGGAATGTTGAATGATGCTAGTATCAACCAAGCCATAGTAAGTGCTGAGAAAATGTATTATTGACCAAACATTGGTATCGAATGACAAAGATAGCTGATGTAAAGCCAAAAAGACTAACAATGACTGAGTGTTAAGTAATGACTTAGTGTCACAACTTAGTGATTGTTGAGTAATACCATTGAAGATGAATTTGAGGAAATTGTGATTCCTAGCTGACATAGTTGATTTCTTGGGATATGTAAACCATGTTAAAGATAAGATTGATGAGTTGGATCACTAAATTCAAGGTGAGGATTAAATAAAGACCTAATAATTAGATTCCAGAGAAGTTTCTAGAGTAAGATAGATAGATACAATGAATTGTGTTCAACCTAATCATAAACCCTAAGATCTATGATGATCATGGAAAATGGTAAAGAAATAATTTCCTATTTAAAGAGGCATAAAGATGAAACAAAATAGTGTGAGGGTGGTGCATATGAGATAAAGGCTGATGTAGGAGTATCTAGCAGTGTAAGGGCAATCCTGTATCACCAAAAATATGCTTAGTGTTGGTTTCTATTTAATGTGTCTTTATTTATGGATACCCATTTGGGTCAAATAGAGATTCCAACTCTCATAGTTCCATTATCGGTTTTATGGGTTAGAGTTTTTGAGCACCTTGGGATATGTGCTAATGTAAAAAATAGGTTATTTTGTAATTGAGCTATAATTATGATGAGTTACAGGGTGTAAGTTGGAGGGATGATTATACTTGTAATTTAAAGCACTCTAGAAAAAGAATCAGGTAAAAAGGCTTTACGATTTGAAAGTTATTGTAGTTTTAAGTGGCCTAGAGACCCCCTAAGAGCACTTCAAAGTTAGATTTGAGGCACCAAATGGCCTTGTACGAGCCCAAAAAATGGGGGATAGGTGTAGTTTGTACTTAGAGCTATAAAGCACTTGGAGAGCTTTTTAGAAATGTAAACAGATCATCAATCGGAGTCCCAGATCAAAAGTTATGCCTCCTAGAAGTTGGACTACCATTTTTGGATTTTTATAATTTTACATTGACTTTTGGCATGTTTTCTAGAACCTTATGTTTTGGAAGTGGATGCCAAATAGTATATTCAAAAATGTATTCCTAACCATAAACCTAACTTGGGTTACTTAAGGTCAAGAACTAAACTAAACAAAGATTAGAAATTTCAAAGTGAGTTGTAATCATATAGATCAAAACCCTACTATTTCCTCTCTAATCATTGTAAACAATTTTTATTGAAATCCTTTTAATAGAGGTTGATAAAACAATCATTTTAAGGACTTAACAATCTATGTAAATCCTCTAATAGGGTGACATTCTAAGTGGAATGATCAAAGTCCTCTGACAAGGCCACTTCGAATAGGGTGATTAAATCCTCTAACTAGGTTAGATTTAATAGTGTTTATTATAACTTTTAACAGTCCTAATAGAGATCACTTTGAAAGAGTGAAAAGTGGTAACATGTTTTTTTTGGTTTTTCCCAAATTGGGTTTCTATGCGAAATACTAGTGTCAAACTTGTGCTGAATGATTTATATGTTTTATATTGTATATTTAGCAAAGTACGTTATATTTGAAAAAATAATACAATAGAGAGTAAGAAACAACATGATAAGAAGAACACTATGATTTTTATTTTTAATTATTCAAATGGTACTTATGACCTTGAGTAACTAATTCACTCGCTCTCAATTATTCTAAAAATTTCTAACAATTGGTATAAGATCTCAATGCTTACAAAGAAGATTTTGAAGGTACTTAAAGCCAAATATCTTGACTCACAAGAGAGATGTACCTAAGCTGAACATAGATAACTTTCCTACATGGAAAACCTTGATGAGGTTGCATATATCCACTATTAGTGATGTTGCTATCAAATTTGTGGACAATGAGTATGTGAAGTTAAAAAATACTTCTCTAACAACTGAACAACTAAACCAAAAGCAAGAACACAATCAAGCAATGATGGAGATTCCCTCAACCCTAAGCTATGCTGAGTTTGATGACTTAAAAGATTGTGATGGTGCAAAGAAAACATGGGACAAATTGAAAACCATATATAGAGTTGACAACAATGTCTTGAAGCCAAATCAGAGAGCCTAAGAGGCAAATTTGATGACATGAGAATGATGGAAGGTGGGAATATAGTACAATATTGCACAAGTGTTAAAGAATTTGTTAATTCTATTCGTGGTGCAAATGGAGAAATCAAAGATGAAATTGTGATAAGAAAGGTATTGAGGAATCTACTCCTTATTTATGCCACTAGTAGATTTGGTGTTAATTTTCAACCTTAATTTTTGACCTTATGCCATTTTCCATTTGATTTTAACTTTTATTTTTGTTAAGATCCCAAGTTGGTTGAAAATTCAACCAACATGAGTTTGTTTGGTATAAATTTTGATGAAAATGGATTATAAATAAAAAAAGAGAGAAAAGTGTGCAAGATGTTTTATTTTCACTATGAGCTAATCATTTGTGGGCATGGAAGGAGGGATCAAACACATTTCTTGGGTAAGTCACTAACCCCATTCCATTTCAAACATAGGTTATAGGTTGCATGATTTCAAATGTAAGTGAATGCCACTTTGAATGATTGTGCCTAGCAAGATCATCAAATATTTTGGTGATTATGATTTGAGATTTTAGTGCGAGTGAATGACATTCTAAATGAATGCATGAAACATCAAGCAATGTTTCTACAGTAAGGTTTTAATAGAGCATTTAAGGTTCCTAAATGAAATTCTTCGATATGGACCAACTGTATTCACTCTCACCTCTTCTCTATTCATTACTCACAACTACTCTCCTATATTTGGTTAGGTACCTCTAATGGGATTTGTTTTAGCCACTCCTTTCAATGCATTGAAAATAATCATATGATTGGGCTTTTTCTTCTATAGCTTTCTTCTTCTATTTAGTCACTTCACATAGTAGTATGGCTTGTGATTCTTGCTCAAACCTAAGATTTCTGATTTCCTCAGCTTGGGCTCTACTATTTTCCATTAGATCTACAACTACTGCATCAAATTCATTGGAGTCTCCATTAGAAAATAGCTTAGTGGTATCCATGTCTCTATATTGTGTGTCATTCTCCTAAATGACAATTTTCTTCCTTCTCTTAAAAAATTTCTTTAGGTCTTCTCTTTCTTCATTTAGTTGATGTAGAATGAGTTGTATTTCAATTCCTTGATTCTCAATGATCTTTCTCAACTTGTAGAATTCCATTTTAATATCTTTCCTCAAAGCTGTAAAAATTTTCTTTCAGAGAACAAGGCTCTAATACCAATTGTTGGAATTACAATAGGAAAGGTAAACTTCTTGTGGGGGGGTGGTTGACTTAGTAGTTTAAACTTTGACCCATAAAAACATTAACCACACATCGATCCCATACATTCACTAAGTAAACTAAAATACCATGTAAAGAATATATATCTAAATCATGTAAACAAGTAAACATTCACACATGTATGACACTAGATATGATTACCCAGAAACCCTCCAATGAGAAGGTAAAATTGGGGTGGGGATGACACCCACAAATCTTTGCTACTGTAGTAATAAAGTGTATCAAATGAAGGTTACAATGTTTGATCATGAGATATGATCTACCCTGTTAAAGACTTACAAAGACTATTAGGTCTCACCTTGTTAAAGGATTTCAAAACCATGTTAAAAGTGTGCCTTGTTAAAGGACTTTAACTCATAATTAAGTAACCAACCTATTAAAGGATTTCAATATGGCCTATTATACTCTGTTAAGAGATTTAACTGATTCACCTAGCAAAATGACTTAGCATTGATCCTACAATTAGCACTTGGTTGGTTGATGAAAAATCACCTCTAAACTGATGTATTCTCAATCATTATTGATCCAATGTCTCTTTGCTATATGCTATTTCCTACCTCTATTCACCTTTAACTGATTTTGTAATGTAACACACTTCAAAATTCCTTAGCCACCATGAATGCTCTATTTTTGCATGCAAACTGCTCTCTTCAATCCTTCCACACACATATAAAGTTAAGGGTTTGTCCTCCTTAATAAGACTTGAATGACTTAGGGTTAGGTATGAATCAAAAACTATGATTCATTCATTTCGTCACTTAAACCTTCCCTTTACCTGATTGACTACATGCAATTCATAGGGACTCCAACTTAAGATTCATCCTTATCTTCAAAATATTGTAATTCAATCTTTAAGTTGGCTCATAGATGGTTTACATAGTAGTTTGTGCCATTACAAACAAATATGTCAAAACTATCTTTCTTAGCATCTAAAGTCTTCGATGCTTGGCATATACTATCTTCTATACTATGACTCGACATTTATATTACTTGGCATGCACTACTTGCTCGACTCCTCTATCACTTAGCATACACTTTCTACTCAGCACTTGAGTGACTCACCACTCATTATGGACTTGACATGCTCTGTCATATACAAGTTGTGCTCAACATGAACTAAGTAAATGAAATAAGTATGTAGACACTCATTATTTAAAACCAATATGAGATCAACAATCTCCCCATTTGACATGACTGTCAAAAACACTTGGTCATGCATTGATATACTTATTCTTCAATGTAGGAGCATCTTGGGGTAGTTTTCTATCTTGAATGATTATGGAATTTTGGGAGGGTTGAGTGGACCTATTTGGGTCTTGGGTGGTTAATTTTGATGTATTTAATCATTATTGTAAGCCTTTAAAGGAATTTAGTGTTTAATTCCTATTGGAGGCTGACTTGTGGCTCTTCAAGTAGTTAATTTAAGGGATATTTAGTTTTTAGCATACTAGGCCAACTTGTGGCTTAGATTGGTATAAGTAGGGGTTGTGGTGAAGTCTTTAGTCATTCATTCATCCATCTTGGAGAAGAGGAGGTGGTAGAGGAGCAAATTTTGAAGAGTGCTAGTAGCTAAGGCTTGGGAAACAAGGAGATTTCTTGGTGGCTTGCAAGCACACGTTGAGATCTTGGTGGTTCCTACCAAAGTATGGATCTAGACTAGCGAGGGTTTGGATTGGGTCTTGAGAGATCTTGCAGAACTATTACTTGCTTTGTATTTGGCCATAAAAAAGAAGGCCTTATAGTGTGACACATTTCATGCAATTAGTTATATCTATGAATAAATTATTATGATTTGGATTCAAATCTTGCATTGTTATTGTGTTTATGCTATGTGGTTATTTGTTGGGGGGCTAGGACATCTCCTTTGAGGATTCTCCTTCCCTACACTACATTAGGTGGTATCAGAGCGAAGGTTATTCTTGAGTGTGTAGACTAAGCACCAAAGTTTACGTAGTTTTCACCAGGGTTTTGTGAAGCAGATCTTGGAAGATACCTCCAAGAAGATTGGACCCCAGGGCTATTGATGATCTTAGTGATGCTATGGAAGAAAGGATCGTAGAGAAGGTTAAATTAAATTTTAGATTTAAAATAGAGGAGGTTAAAGCCACTTTCAGATTTGAGATGGAATTCATGAAGAGTGACATGATTGCTAAAATTGTGAGTGCTTTAGGTGGTGTACCTTGACATATGGGTACTAAAGATGGTTATGAGGAAGCTGTTGAAGACTTTGAATTTTATAGATCAAGTGGTGAGGCTAGAACTGATCATGTGGAGAGACCTATGGGAAATAGGTTTGGCTAGTTTGCTAGACCTAGATCTTAGTTGAAGCTAAAGCATAAGATGGAGGTTTATAATTTCTCATGTACTTTGAATCCTAAAGACCTAATTGATTGAATTGGTGAATTGGAAGACTACTTTGAGCTTGAGGATATTGAGGATCCACATAGAGTAAGGTTGACACAAACTAAGTTGAAGGGACATGCTGATGTTTTCTGGAAGAAACTACAAAGGGACAAAGAAGAGGAAGGTGAAATGAAGATCACAAGATGGAGATTGATGGTGACTAAGTTGAAGGCTAAGTTCATTCCTACTAATTATGAACTTGAGCTATTAAAAAATTTGCAAAATCTAAAGCAGAAGGATATGACTATGAAATATTATATCGAGGAGTCCTACTAGTTGACAATTTGGTCTAGGCATAGATAATTGTCAAAGGAGAAGGTAGCACAATACATTAATGGTTTGAGATTCAATATTTAGGATAAGTTTGGTATGCTAAATATTTCTTTGGTCAAGGATGCTTATCAATATGCTTTAAGAGTAGAGAAGAAGCTAAAGAGAAAGAATCAAGGTAGTTCCCAAGGGAAAGAGAAGTAGGATAGTTTGGCACAAGCTAAATCAAATGCAAAAGATGAACCCAAACTTGTTGAATATAAAAGAAGGATAGGTGGAAGAAAATTTAGAGGTAATTGTTTTAGGTGTGGTCAAGAAGGACATAGATCTTTTGAATGTTTGATTGAAAGGACAACTACTATTGTGAATGAGGTTGCAATCCCAGATAGTCAGCCTAAGCAAGGAGAGAGTTTATTGGCTCAACAAGTATTGGTTGGTCAGAGGACACTAAAATCTTGTCAAAGGAGTAATTTTTCTTTGAACTTGTTGTAAATCTAGTTGTAAGGTTTGAAATATGATTGTGGATGGTGGTAGTATGGATAACCTTGTTGCTGAGGAGATGGTTTAGAAAATTGGTTTGAAGAGAATGAGACATCTTTATCTTTATAGGATTGGTTGGTTGCAAGGTGAGCATGCTTTGGGAGTGAGGGATCAATGCCTTGTTGATTTCTAGATTGGGCAGTATAAGGATCAAGTGTTGTGTGATATTATGGACATGAATAGTTATCATGTGTTGCTTGGTAGACCTATGGAACACCAAGGATGGAAAAGTGGAAGAAGAGCAAGGGAATGACTGTACAAGCTAAAGATTTGAAGGACATGTATGTGAAGAACTAGTTTAGGATTTATATGTTAAATCCTAGAAGATGTTCTTCTTGTAATGCCCCACCAAGGGATCTAAAGAATTAACCTAGAATTTCACTAAGTTTAGTAGCATTTAATATATATATATATATGAAAATAAATACCACATATAACTTATGCACCATAACGGAAGCAATAGCAATGTCCATCTAAAAGTAATCATAACATACACAATTGGTTACATTCTTTAAAGATCCCTTAACATTGAATTACATCTAAATCAACTAATATTATTGAATTCCATCAAATATATCAACCACATGAAATAATATTGATAAGTCCAATGTTCATACATTACATTTCCAAATGCTCAATCATCCACTGTAAATGTCACAGGGTATGAAAAGCCTAAAAGAATATACATATGTGAAATAAGATACATCATCCTATTCTAATCCATGATACATCAAAGTAAAGATAATCACATGATACACATGATACATCATCATAGAAGACATATACATCCATCATAAAAAAAATCTAACATAATAAACTAAGTGCATGGTTCCTCCCAACCGTTAATAGCATCATTAGACCATTGTGGGACCTAGCCATCCCTCCGTATGTAACATTCCAAAATGATGGAATAGATCATCGGTATTAACATAGTAGAAATGTCACTCCTAACATATACTATATCATATGCAGAAAGTAATCTAACATGCAAATAAAAGCATAAGTTAACATCATCTAACATATGCTAATCATCAATGAAAGGATACATATCCACCATCATGAAGGACGCAATAGCCATGATGTCTCAATGAATCTCAAATGATAAGAGTGGAAAGACACTACCACCCGACCGCGTGGTACCTAAGTGGTCCACTCCCACCGTGCTGAGGAGATAATCTCAAATCCCAAACATGCTATCCAAAATCACATAGCATAAAATTCTATAAGTCCAAGAATCCTAAAAGTATACTAACTCAAAGGTTCCAATCACAAAATCGACATCTAATCCCAGTGGCACACAAAGACATGTAGGAACCTATTATGCAAGCAAGAAAGTGTCATCGCATTTATCACGTACAAGTTACCCTGGCAGTTAGCTAAACTCCACGGGTCCATGCTGATCTCATGCAGCCACTAGTATCCTCTCATACTGATGAGGCATACTATGGAATGCAAGGTCACAACCATGCATTCTCTCTACTCCCATCCTAGTCTATACAAGCACTCAAGGCATGGGCAAGAACAAAACACTTATCTTTTTAGGTTCATTCAGTTAGTATTAGGTGTGAATGTTTTTACTTATTAATCCAACTTACAATGAGTTGCCTTGGCAGCCTCTTAGGGCCCCGGCCCCCATTGCAAGCCACTTCCCGACACTACATGCAGATATCCTACCCTAAGCTCATGGAATCATAAATCTCAAAATCACAAAAGATAATCCATAAAATCATCAAATATGCATAAAAGCATCAAATCTCCATGAGCAAGCATCCATAGAAAATCATGATCACAATAGCTCTCTATTGGCAACTTAAGTATTACTGATAATCAAAAGTATCCATTGGTTCTCAATAACCAAAATATATCTCATTCATACTGATCAAAGACTCCAAAATGGTTGAGTCAAAACATGTCACAACATGACATCATCAAGAATAAATCCACATTTTAGTCCCATCATGGCGACTAGAAAAATAACCAAGGATAACTGATCGAATAACAAAAAATGGTTAAGTCAAGTGTCTCATACATAAGAATCTCAACTATAACAATCAGTAATTACAACCAATACATAGAGCATTCCATCACATAACCATGGTTGGGTTTATAAAGATTGAGATTAAAACATCATCATGACATCACAATCACATAACCCCCAAGCCTCTGGTAGATGTCCTATAACTAGTCAACACTAGTCAACCCAAAATTCAAAACAATAGCATAAAGAATACAATGAAAACACATGTTTTGGTTTTGCTAAATTTACATACTTGAATTTAAATGTAGAGTCTCAGTTTATGTTTCCAAGTTTGGAGAATGAATGGAGGAACATTTTGTACAGTTTTCCTAACACATGTATTATTTTGGATGAATAAAAGTTTTCCTTAAAATCCATCTTCCAATTATAATCTTTGTTTGAAAACGTCCCCCACCAAACTATCAATTAACTTTCATATACTTTATTTAATAATTTAAAACAATTAATTAAATTTTAATAGTTAATTTACAATATTATAAACTAATTCATCCTTATAAAAGATGGAACTTTAATACAAATCATTTATCAAATAATAATAAAAAATCATTAATAACATTTTACATACTTACATATGTACACACACACACACACACACACACACACACACACACACACACACACACACACACACACACACACACACACAAACACACACACACACACACACACACACACACACACACACACACACACATATAAATATTTAACTATTGCATTTTTAATAAAACAAAATATAAAATTGAATTATACAAATTCGATTGATGACATATAATATGGAAAGAAGCATTATATAAAACATGTGCTTCACATATAACAAACAACGACGACCATACTTAGTGTTTAAAACACCGTCGCCATACATAAGCTATGCGGCCTGCAGTGCCGACACATTGCCAAGCATAGGTGCCATGTGCACGAAGGACAGTCGGGTTGGTACATCCGCTCGACCCATGATCTAATACATATAACATTTTTTTTTATAGCATTTTTTTTTCAAAATGCAAATACAAATCGCAATGCGATTTGACGAGTCTCCACTGTGGTAATTCACTTGATTTTTCCATTTAACTAAATTAATATATATGTATACATATGTATATATATATATAAATGTATATATGTATATATATGTGTGTGTGTGTGTGTATATATATATATATATATAAATTTGCAGAATTTAAATATGAAAATGTAGATCTGGTATCATATATATATATATATATATATATAAATACAATTTTATGAGTTTCCTATAAAATATTTTCTCTTTATTTTCTCAATAAATTTCTAATGAATTTGACTACAATTCAACCCTAGCCCCATGTTCTTTTTAGATTTATGCAAATAAGATTCTCAAATATACTTTAACTACTCATATTGAGAATGCATATAATTTAAAATAGGAAAAATTCTCAGAAGACATATGGAAGACACGAAGAAGATAGCGAATGCAAGATGTGGAAATAGCATAAGTAAAATACAAGAATCTACCCAAATTTTTGATGTTAATTCACTCTTCCTCAGAAAACCTGCAGAGCAAGCTCCTCCCTTCTTCAGAGTTCTCGATTCCTCCAATGCTCCAATTTCTCTCCAAACGCTATCTCTAAGCTTCTAGGAATGCCTGAATACAAAGAGCTCTCAGGAAACACCTAGGATGCTTCTAGAAACAGCTAGAAGGTGTCACCAACTAAGCATGTGTCTTTTCCAACCTTCTAGATGAATCATAAGGTTGTAGACAACATGTGCTTAATTGATGCACTAACCTCCGTGTTGTTGACATATGAGAAATGAAAAGGTGCATTAACTCCCATGCAAGCTTATAACTCCAATTTACATTTTATATAATTTCTATTTAAATTTTTATAACTTTTATTTTAATTCTTATAACTTTTATTATTATTATTTATTTATTACTTTTATTATTATTTATAATTATTATTAATTTTAATTTCTAATCCTTTTTCCTCAATTAATTCACATTTAATTATTTATAATCAAAATATCAAAGACCATGATATTTTATATTAATCTTCTCAAATAATTAATTTATTAATTAAATTCATTTATTAAGACTTAATTAATAGAAAATTCACCATAGACCTCCAAGATAAAATATAAAAACCCATCATAGAGCAATTCACACAAAATCAGTCTAAAGGGTTAAAAATCACGAAATATGTCATTCGACACATTCAGTGGGTAAAGTATCCAGATACTTGTCCTACCTCACTAGGACAAATGGTTTAAGGGTTTGGGATTTGGACTTGAGAATTTATCTCCCTTCTCTTATCATTGAGATAGTATAATAGGGTACGCTCATCCTGGCAATTCAGGGAAGTCGATACCTGGTACCTGCAACTTGCAAAAAACCCATGCATGTACATACAATATATATAATGCTAAGCTAAACAGGCAATGGCAAGAAGTGGTGCATCGTGTAGATCCTTACTAAGTAGGTGACTACGACTCCCTTCCTTAACCATATAAAAAATGCCATACAATATGAAAACACGCACACCATACACATGCAAGTATGGGGTAAGTAATCATAATAAAACACATGAGATAATAAACCATCTAACTAATCATCAACAATAATTGAAAGCAATATAATGATCATCATGCATACATGAAATTTAAAGTCTAAATGATCTCATCATGTAACCATTGAATCCGTAACATAATGTCTGATAGTCTCAAAACAATACCACTAATCCATCAACATAAAACTAGTCTATCATAGTCTGATAATAACAACAACAATGTTCAGAAAAGATGTGAATGAGGGTAGGCACTACACTTTTAGCTATTGAGAACATCTTTTCACACCTGGGGAGTTTGATGTAGGAGCATCCTAGGGTAGTTGGCTATCCTGCATGATAATGGGATTTTAGTAGGGTTGAGTGAACCTATTTGGGTCTTGGGTAGTTAATTTTGATCTATTTAATAATTATTGTAAGACTTTAAAGTCATTTAGTGTTTAATTCCTAATGGAGGATGACTTGTGGCTCTTCAAGTAGTTAATGTAAGGGATATTTAGTTTCTAGCATATGAGGCCAACTTGTGGCTTAGATTAGTATAAGTAGGGGTTGTGGTGAAGTCTTTAGTCATTCATTCATCCATCTTGGAGAAGAGAAGGTGGTAGAGGAGAAAATTTTGAAGAGAGCTAGTAGTTGAGGCTTGGGAAACAAGGAGATTTCTTGGTGGTTTGCGAGCACAAGTTGAGATCTTGGTGGTTTCTAATAGAGTGTGGATTTGGAATAGCTAGGATTTAGATTGGATCTTGAGGGATCTTGTAGAGCTATTACTTGTTTTGTATTTTTCCATAACTAGGAAGGCCTTATAGCCCAACACATTGCATGTAATCAGTTATATCTATGAAAAAATTATTGTGATTTGGCTTCAAATCTTACAGTGTTATTGTGTTTCCATTGTGTGGCTATTTGTTGGGGGGCTAGGAAATCTCCTTTAGAGATTCTCCTTCCCTACACTACATTATTATTACAAGCATAACATACCCCTTATTTGGCTTATGTAGAAAACTTCAAAATTTCAAAATTTTGTAACAATGTATACCTCAAAATTTGATAACTCCTCCTAAGTTGATAGGTCTATTCTATATTCAAAATTCTATACTCCTACTGAGTAGATATGCTTAAACTTATATTCTTTGACTTTCTTATTATTCTTTTCTTGCTCTGCCTTTTCTTAGCTTGGCTCTCATTCTCCCTTTTCTTATTCTCCCCCTTTTGTTGCTCTATCTCTCCCTTTTCGACACTGATGTCAATGGGCTATATACCAATAGTCTATTTGTCCAAGAAATATTTATGGACCTCAAGAATAATTTTGAGAGCTACATCCCAATTTTCACTTGAAACATCCAAAGACTAGAGTTGGATGGCTAGCTCAGTATCAAGGTGGACTAGGCCATCTAATGTGGAAAGATTGGGGTCTTTCTTCATAATAGTTTCTATGTAGCCTAAATCCTTGTGAAAAATCTCCATATGTGGAGTCAATGTTGTTTGGATGCTAATCAGCTTGGCTCTTATATTGGCATTATCTGCAGATAATGTTGCAAACTGACTCTGTGCTTGCAATAAAGCTCTAAAATGTTTTTTCACTTTGAGTTGGATTCATAGGAAATTTTTCACCTAATGCATTAATTTGGCTTTCCAAGCTCAACATGTGACTCCTTATTTCTTGTGTGAAGAGTGTGAGGTTGCATAGTTTGGTGTATAGTGAGAAAATGTTCTCAAGTACCTTCTTCACACTTTCTACCCTAGTTGCCAATGCAACTTTTGTAATTGCTATGTCACCTGACATTTTCTCATTTAATTTTCTTTGAAATTCTTTTTAGGCCATTCTAACAATTTAGCATTGGTATCAAGGTCTACGTCACTTACCTTTTCCACTATATTTCTCAATTGTTTAATTAGTGGCTTGGTTTCATCTAGGGTATGTAGACTGAATGCATCTAGAAAGATGTCTTTGATATCCAAAAAATCTTTCTTCTTCCTATGCTCCCTTCTAAGAAATTCTTGATGCTTCTTTCTAACTAGGGCTTCTTGCAATATGCCCATTTTCTCTATTGTCATTGTGTCCTAATCATATTTTGGTGAAACAATCTCTTCATCAAGGCTTGCATCTCCATATTGTATTAAGTCTTTTGCCTTTGATTAACTTGGAATCGACACTAAGATTTGCAATGGTGTTGCATCTGTGCTCGACTTTTGAAGAGTGTGATTGGAAGGAGTGCTAGATTCTAGTAAAGTTACTAGGGCTTGAATTTCTACTTGCTCCTTCACCTTTGGTGGCAACTCAATCTCTTTAGGCTTGTCCTTATTTTCCATAATGCCTTGTGATGCACCTTGTACTTGTTCTGGAAGTGCAAATAGATCTATCTAACTTCTTTCACTCTATGCTTTAGTGATGCCTTAAGTTTCCACTGTGTCCTTTTTAACTGCATCAACCTTTTCTAATGTAGTTTTTGGTATCTTATCCAAAGGTTGTACATGAGTGACTTTAGGGGTGATGGTAGGTGGTTCTTGTGTATTCACCTCTTCCCTTGTAGAATCAATCACTAACTTTTGTATTTCATCTACACTCAGTAACACAGGATTATCACACAATTTTTCCTATAGTGTATATTGATCTAGTATCTTTTTCAAATCTTCCTCTATAAGGGGATTGATGTTCTAAGTAGTGAGATCAGAACTATTACTATTTTAGTGTTTATACTTAATATTTGTTGAGGGTTAACTTCTAGCACTTTTGTATCTTGTACATTCTATTCTTCCTACTGCTCTACCTTAGTTATTTCCTTGTCATCTATGTTCATTTCTATACCTCCCTCAAATGTGTCTTTATTGTTCTCATCTTCTTCATCATTTTCAACCTCAATAGGGTCTTGTTCACTTACATTTACTATAGCTAGTCCATATGTTACTTTCCACATTTATGTATACTTCATCACAACATCTTCAATATTGTTTTGTAATATGCTGAAGGCTCTATATTTTGGAATAAATCTAACTGCATATTTCTTCATAGCCTTAGCAATTCATGCCTTATTGAGTTCAAGCATAACTTGTGCAAGTGATGTTTCACCAATTTGTCTTTCCAAATTTAAACAATAATGTCATTTTTGCTCAACTCTTTCATAAAACTTTTGGGCATTGAGTTGGAAATCTCTAGTGGGGTTTTCTTAAAATTTTCCATCATGGAATATATAGCCTCCTCCACTTGATTCTTTTCAACTTTACCAAGATTATCAAAATCAATATGAGAAAATCTTGTTAAATGTGCACCATTCTTAACATTTTCACATAGATTTTTGAGATCTGAGGATGGGTTGTGACTCACCACTTTGAATATTCTATTGTCATTTGATTCTATTGTCTCCTCATTAGATTTAGCTTGTGCAATGTATTTCCTTGGATTTTTTTGAGCTCCTCCTTCCTTCTCTACTAGTTTGTCTTTCTCATTTTCCTTTTGTATAGTGAAACATGCACTAGCCCTTGTAGTAGGTGTAGTTGGTTTGGGCTGGCTTGGTTTAGCAGTCTTCTTAGACCTTGTCACTAGTTGAGCCTTAGCCTTTATCTTCTTTTGATCAGTGAGAGTAGGTACTTCCTCAACTTCTTCTTCCTTGGCACCTTCTACAACTACTATCTCTTCCTCTTACTGATGTTCTCTCATTCCTTGGTTAATGCAAGTGGTGCTTGGGTTTGGGTGTCTTCTTCCTCTTCATCCTCTTTCTATTCGGCACCTTCATAAAATTTAGCTTTCAAATTCTTCACCAACTTCTCCTTCTTCTTTATTGTAGAGGCAGTTTTGAGTTCCATGGTAATATTAGATTTTTCCATCTCATAGTTTCCAAATATAGTAGCATTTTTATCTATTTATTCTACAAGTAAAGTTGTAATAGCTGCAAAAGCCTCATCTACATTAATTTCATATCCTAATCATCTTATCCATCTTACCCTTGGAGTTGCTGCTTGAACAAATGTTTAATCAGAATAAACTAAGGAAAAAACATCATCATAATGCTTTTCCACTAGTGATACTAGAATTTTCAATCTTTTCTTGATAGATTGCTTAAAGTTCTCAAAGTAACTAGTCATTACAGATTCAAAATTCTCACCTAGCTATTTAATAAACTCAACTATTTATATTGCCACTAACCTGTTTGTTTTCCATGCCATAGTACCAAATGTAGGGAATGTGTTTTGAACATAAAAGAAGATACATATTAGAATAGAACCAAATTTGCACTGAGCACTCTTTGTCTTTTTTATTAGTCCTAGGTTTTTAACCAATTATTGTAATTGTAGCTCAGCAATATCATATGTGTGATCCTTTTTCACAATATTATAACCAACACCTACTACAATACAAGTCACACTGTTTAATCTACTTGATTGGTAAAATTTGTGTGAAATAACCCTTACTACAAAATCCATTAGAGGATATGTGGTGGTATCTATTGCCATTCCTCTCTTATTCCACATAGCTCCTATATTCTTCTCAATAACCTCTTTTGAATTTCTCCTCAAAGTCTTAGGCCAATCTATGGTTGGATACCCTATTACCCTATGGATTATTCTTTTGGTTATTTTAATTGGCCCATTATCTAACCGAAGTGAATTGTCATGCATCCTACTTAATACAATCCTAATCCATTCAGTTTTGAAAACATTCATGAAATCTAGGGCTCCAGACAACCCTTTATTCTCTACAATTTTAAATTCTTCTATCAATACACCATTCTCACAAAGTCTATCATATTCTTGCCTAATCTCCATATCTCCAATGCTACCAATCTTACAATTGTAACACTTCCTAACATCTTGAACCATTAAAACTTTTGATGGTATCATGGATAACACACCAGATGGGTCTTGTTTATATGCAATATCAAATATGGCCTTGAAAATTGGTTGTTTGACCTTATTACTAACTAGTTGAACATTCAAAACCTCCTTAACCTCTACTTCTTTAGCTCTCAAAGAACTAGATGCCATTATGTGAAACTAGGGTTTATGAAAATAGAGACAACATAACTCGACACTTGATAAATACCTTGCAAGATCTGTCAAAATGGTGTTGAATCATTGCTCAAATCTTTTGTAATCACTTTTGATGAATTTCCTAATTGTCTCTAGCTCTCCTTCCTCTTTTTTGATTTTTAAACGATGTAAAATGAGTTGAAAATTGATCAAATACCCCTTTGGAGTACTACAATTAATGTTGAGTGCTTACATAGCTGCAAGCTTGACATTAACCAATTTTAGGCTCACTTGACATCCACTAACATTTCACTCATTTGAAAACCATTAGGAGCTTGGCATCAACTAGCTAGTTTATTAGCTCAGCATCCTCTAGCATTTCACTTGGTAGTCATAGGAAACTTTTCATGCTTGGCTATAACATAGAAAACTTAGAGATTATTCTTGGATTCATAATAACATCTTGCATCTTTTTTCATGCTAATGTAATCTTTTCAATACTAAATCCTTTGGAGCTGATGTATGATATTGTATATGAGAAATGTTAGTATGCTAATAGAAACCAGATTTAAATAAAGCTTCTACAAACTACACAAAATTAATAAACTTCAAAATAGACTAAGATGAGCTCTCAATTGAGAATATGAGCCATTAATGGGCTCTCTCAATAAGAAGCTTTCTTGTTGAGTGGCTT
This sequence comes from Cupressus sempervirens, assembly GCA_028749045.1. Classification (NCBI taxonomy): domain Eukaryota; kingdom Viridiplantae; phylum Streptophyta; class Pinopsida; order Cupressales; family Cupressaceae; genus Cupressus; species Cupressus sempervirens. Next base: position 889,797,181 of record CM053789.1, read on the forward strand.
TGTCTAAATAGATAGGATGTATGCTCAAGCTTATGCTTCAAAAAGGGCTTCAAATGGAGTTGGAATTTTGGTATGTGTGTATTGTTTTGATGTAAAATGACTTCTTAAAATGGAATTATGACTTTACTTCATGGATTATGTTGTTTTTCAAAGGGGAAGGATCCAATTTATAGGCAAGAGGCTTGAGGGATTGAGGGCTAAGATGCAAGGATGGGAAAAAGCTCATGGAGGGCTCAGATTGCATGAGAGGAGAGCACATGGATTGTGCTTCCTTACAACCAATCAGGGAGTGACACATGTCATAGGGTGAGAGGATGGAGGAAAGGGGAAGGATGAGTCAACAAAGGAGGCTCAAGGGATAAAATCTTCATAAAGACCCTCATAATGGCTTGTAAGAGCAATGAAAGGGCTTGGAAGAGTCATTTATGGCCTAGTGGGCTTCATAAAGTTTTATGGTTGAGATATTTTGAGGGAGATGAGAGGAATTTTGACTTGGGTTTGATTAGGAAGGTTTTAAGCTTGCTTAGGATTGTGCAAATGATTAGAGGATGGATTAGGATGGTTTAGGATTAGCTTAGGGATAGGCAAGTGGATGGCATTTAATGAGGGTGGGTGAAGGAGGAGATATTTGTTGGCTTTGGCTTGGGTTAGTAAGTCTTAACCCATGTTTAGGGAATGTGACAAGGTTAGGAGGGGATCAGGATTAGGTTTAAAGACATCTTCTAGAAGAGTCTAGACTTTGGATGAGGATAAAGACTTTCTAGAATAGTCTAGAACTTCCTAGGATGAGGATGAAGACTTCTAGAAGAGTCTACAACTAATTAGGATGAGGATAAATTAGATTTTAGGAAATAAATAAAGTTTTATTTATTTCAAGGGTTTGGGTTGAGGAGATATTTATTAAAACTTTTTTAATAAACATGAGGATTAATATTTAATCTTAATTAAATATTTTGATTTGAGATTAGGGGCAAGAAATGATGGGATTAGCCTTTAATCAAAATTAAAGAAGGATTAGAAGATTTTGGAAGAGGTTAGTGGTCTTAAGGAAATTGGCCAAGTTTTGGGCAAAAAATAATTTATTTATTTATTTTGGGTTTTTTGGTCAATTTATTAATTAAATAATTAATAAATAAGGAAATAATGTTTAAATAAGATTTAAACATTTTTGGGAGGGATTCCTTAATTAAATATTTTTAATTAAGATAAAGGGATTTAATGGCATAAAAATAAATAAATAAATAAAATAAATAATTAATTAATAAAAGATGATGTCATCAGGAATTTTTTCAGAAAATAAAAATACTTTATTTTCTAAAGGATTTAGGTGTCTACAAATATAACTTTTGAATATCAATTCCACATACCTATTGATTGATTAGTTTGATGAGATGTGATCACCTAACCCATTGGGTGAAGTGATCCCTTCTTCATTTGATGCACTGCAATCATCCTTTCTCTTCCATGTCTTACTCATTTCACTTCTGACATTTTTGACATCTTCCTTGCCTTTTCCTTTATCAAACTCACAGCTTGGTGCCTTTTACTTTGTTGGACAATATCGACTGATGTGACTAATCTTCAAACAACTAAAACATGTGGTTTGACTCAACCACCTTTTGTAGTCACTTTTGAAGTGTGTTCTAATCCAATTCTTAGGAACATGTCCATATTCTTGATAATAATGACAACTATATCTTGTATTGTAATCCCAAGTGTAAGAGTTTCATTGTTCCTTACCTTTGTTTGCCTATTTGATGACCACATGGGTTTAGATCTGCACTCAAAAGCTCTATGTCCATGTTTCTAATAGTTATAGCAATATCCGTTGAATCTTTGTGTGTGCATAGTCATAATTATGCATTCATGTCCTTAATGACCTTGTTTGTTGCACTTGTGGCAATAAACCATGCTTTTGTGCTTGACATCCTGATTTGTAGTTCTACTCCTGCACACATTAGCAATATGTCCTTTCTTACCAGAATTATGACAAGTAGGTTTGGGATTCTTACCTTTGTTGCTATTTTCTTCAACACTTTTGGCTGAATTTCCTTCTTTAGTACTTGTGTATCCCAATCCAAATGTGTCATTATTAGGTCTAGGGGATCTCATTAACTAGTCAAAGTATTTGAGGGCTTCACTTGGTTCATTGAAACTTTTAGCAAATTCCTTTTCCCTTTTTAGGTCATTTTTCAATTTCTCATTCTACAACTTCAATGTTGTTATCTCAATATCCTTAACATTTAGCTCATAGTTGGCATTCGTCATTTGACTCAAAGTATCCAATTATATGTTGGAAATCTTGGTTAGCTCTAATGATTTCTCTTCTAGTCTATTGCTCAAAATTATTTTTTCATCTTTAATCATGGCTTTTTCTTCCATGGCTTTCTTCTTCTGTTCAGTCACTTCACATAGTAGTATGGCTTTTGATTTTTTCTCTAACCTAATATTTTTGATTTCCTCAACTTGGGCTCTATTATTTTCCATTAGATCTACAACTACTACATCAAATTCATTAGAATCTCCATTAGCAAATAGCTTAGTGGTATCCATCTCTCTGTATTGTGTGCTATTCTCCTAAATGGAAATTTTCTTCCTTCTCTTAAAAGATTTCTTTAGGTCTTCTTTTGCTTCATTCAATTGATGTAGAATGAGTTGTATTTCAATTCCCTTATTCTCAATGATCTTTTCCAACTTGTAGACTTCTATTTTAATATATTTCCTCAAAGCTATAAAGATTTTCTTTCAAAGAACAAGGCTTTGATACTAATTATTGGAATTACGACAGAAAACATAAACTTTTTTTGGGGGGGGGGGGGGGGGGGGGGGTGTTAATTTAAATTTTGACCCATAAAAAATTCACCACACATCCATCTCATACATTCACTAAGTAAATTGAAATACCATGTAAAACACATATATCTAAATCATGCAAATAATTAAACTTTAGACATGTATGACACCAGATATGATTACCCAGAAACCCTCCAATGAGAAGGTAAAACTGGGGTGGTGATGATACCCACAAATCTTCATTACTATAGTAATAAAACGTATCCAATGAAGGTTACACTGTTTGATCATGAGACATAATCTAACCTGTGAAAGTTTTGCCTTGTTAAAGGGTTACAAAGACTATTAGGTATCACCTTGTTAAAGGATTTCAAAACCCTATTAAAAGTGTGCCTTGTTAAGGGACATTAAATCACAATTAAGTAAGCACCTTGTTAAAGGATTTCAATACAACCTATTAGGACTACTTTGTTAAGAGATTTAACTGATTCACCTACTAGAATTACTCAACATTGATCCTATAGTTAGCACTTGGTTGCCTGATGATAGATCACCTCTAAACTGATGTATTCTTAATCCTTCTTGATTAGATGTCTTTTTGTTGTATGCTATTTCCTTCCTCTATTATCCTTTAACTAATTCTACAATGCAATCTCACTTTACAATTCCTTAGCCACCATGAATGCTCTATTTTTGCATGCAAACTTATCTCTTCAATCCTTCCACACATATATGAAGTTTAAGGTTTTTCCTCCTTAAGAATACTTAGCTAACTTAGGGTTAGGTATGAATCAATGGTCATGATTCATCCATTTTTTCACTTAAAATTTCTCTTTATCTAATTGGTTTCATGCAATTCATAGGGATTCCAACTTAAGATTTGTCCTTATCTTCAAAATATAGTAATTCAATGTTTAAGTCAGCTCAAAAATAGTTTACATAGTAGTTTGTGCCATTACAGACAACTATGTCAAAACTATCTTACTCGTTATATGAAGCCTTTGATGTAAAACATATACTATCTTCTATACTGTGACTCAACATCTGTATTACTCTACATGCACTACTTTCTTGACTCCTGTATCACTCGACATACACTGTCTGCTTGGCACTTGAGTGACTCATCACTCACTATGGACTCAACATGCTATGTCATATGCATGTTGTTCTCAGAATGAACTAAGTAAATGACTTAAGTGTTTGGATACTTATTAGTCAAAACTAATTTGAGATGAACATCTATTTTCAATATTATGTTAAGGTTATGATTGGCTCAGATTTTGATTTTCTGTGAAGTATGTATCATTTTAACACTTGATCATATGCTTGATTAAAATATTTTCTAATGTTAAAATCATCATGATTATATGAAGAATTTGGGTTAAATAAATGCTAATTTTTTCATGACTCTAACTCTTATAATTATAATTGTGAAGCTTCCTAAATTGAATTTTGTTTCAGACTATTTCAATTGAAGAATAGTGGAATACTTAAAATTATATTATATTCGTAATGATGCTAGAAGTAGAGTGATGAATGAGAAGTATGGGATAATATTTGTATTATCTTCTAAGAATTTATGGATAAAAAAAAGAAATTATGTAAATAATTTAATTTGTATAGTATCTTATTGCTTGGTTCTCATTTCAACAATGAAAGGACTATGACATACTATGCTTATTTTATAGAGTTGTGCTTTTGGTTGAGGCTTTAAATTTTGCTGCTATTATTATTACATTATTTGAATAACTTAGCTAAGGTTTCAATTCAAGAACTTATCTTAGATCAAAAGCAGTGCCTATTGCTTGAAGCATGAGATACTCTATTCAATTTTACCTCTTAGCCTACTTTCCAATAAGGTTGGTTTAGAGTGTCATGTCTTGTTTTCTTCTCACCCTGTCTTATCATTTTATGCCAATTCTTGTTTAGGATCTACATTTCAAAGTGAGAAGTATCATTTGTGTTGTGTAATAAGCCCTTCCACTCTCCAATCAAAGTAGTGCTGATCAATAGATTATATTATTTTTTGATACATAGAATACATAGACATCATACCTCCTTCTTCACCACCTTGAATGTTCACTTTGAGGTTGCTAAATAGTTTTGGAAAAAAGAGAGTTCAAGATCAAATACAACTACTTTAAGAGAAAGCCAAAACCAATCTCACTAATACACAATAATTTCTTAGGCTCATCTTCTTGATAGAAATTTAGAAAGAACCAAACATTTATTTTAAAAAATCATTATACATAAGATAATAAGTTACTCTCTCTCTCACACATGCATGCATGCACACACATTTTGTTCAAAATATTGATAAGATTTTTTGGATCCTATATTATAGGGAACAACTCTCCAAATATGATTTGTTTTGACAACTCTTACTACAATCCAAACTATAATTACTTCAATTATAGGATTTTCTAGATTTTATTTTATAAGTTAAAAATTAGGCTAGTGCTAGCTAGAACTAGCTCCATTGGGTGCATACAACTAATATTTTTTTTTGGTGACCTCCTACAAACCAAGAATGAACTATTCCATCCGAAAAATTTGACCCACAATCTTCCCTTATTGAATACTTTCTCAAACAACACATTCTAAGGCTAAATACATAGTCATATTTAGCCTAGGGCATCAAGTTTGAAGTGGCTAATGGGATTTTCCTATCTTGAGCCTTAAAAGTCTCAAAATCCATCCTATCTACTTGCATTTCACCTAAGGGCATCAATTTCCAATACTGAAATTGCAAGTTATGGGCATTTCTTGGCTTCAAACTATTGAAATGAGGGTTTCAGACCCACAATTAGAAAATTTACTATAACTACCTTGGAACTCAATCAAATTTAACCAAATTAATTAAAAATGAAAGGTAACATAGGATTCCAACTTGACATGTGCATCATCCATCTATACCAATTCATACAGAGCCATACAAAAAACATTTTCTCCAGAAAATAGGTTTTCCCCTTCATAAAATGTCAATTCTTCAATACAACTTCATGATCAGTTATGAAATGGACACAATGAGTCTTAAATACCTTCACCCAATTAGTTCATTTTTATGAATTTCGGGAGGCCAAAAAGACATTTTTGACAACTTTTTCAAAATTGCATTTTTGCATATTTGTAATTTCTTGTTGAATATGACAACTTTTTGCATTTTTGATCCTAACGGACACCAACTAATCCCAAACCTTTAGGAATGGTAGGAAATGCATGTCTAAGATGAAACAAACACATTTTCCATTATTGAACACTAAAACACTCAAAAACCAAGAATGAGGTGTTTTAGTGATGAAGTTCAAAAACTAGTGAAATAATACATATTTAAGAATTTACATCTTCAAGAAGAATTAAGAATGAAGTGACACAAAGGAGGATATTAACAAAGAGCATTGTAAGTAGACAAATTTTAATTGATTATAATATGGGTACATTTGAGTGAGGTGACAAATTTTTTCTTGCAAAACCATATGTGCAGATATAAACATTAAGTACAACATTCCAATATTTTTGTAGATATACACATTAATTGGACAAAATTTTTCTTTCAAAACAATATGTGTAGATATAAGTGTTAAGAAAAATATGTCTAATATTTTTGTAGATATACACATTAATTACACCAAATTTTTCTTTCAAAACTATACATACAGATATAAACATTAAGTACAACATGTACAATAATTTTGTAGATATATTTTCCTATGAAGAAAGACCATGTTTGACAACATGAACCCAGAACAAAATAATGAGACTTTTACTGGATTATGGTCTTAATTCTAAAGAAAATTTGATAAATATAATTGTCCTTGCAAAAAGTTTAAGGGCTTAAAGAATCAAAGAATTCTAATCACAATAGCCTAGAATCATTGTAGGCAACATGGTCATGTTGAAGGGGCCACAATTTTCATCAATTGGTGAATGTGGATTTCTAGCTGGAGGAACATGGAGGTGTGAACATCCAAGATGAGGATAACACTCCCATGGAAGAAGATGGTAATGTTGGAAATACAATAGGGAAAGGAAACTCTAAGAGTGGGGGTTGTGAATCAGTCCTAAACTTTAACCATAAATTCATTCATCACACATCCATCTTACAATTTGCGTGTAAACTAAAATAGCTAGCTAAACATATTCATCTATAGCATGAAAGAAAATAACATTCAACACATTCATGACACAAGATATTTGGTTTCCCAGAAACCCTCCAATGAGAAGGAAAAACTAGGGTGGGAATGACAACCATAAATCTTCACTAATGCTATAATAAAGTGTATCCAATAAAGGCTACAATGATTGATCATAAACTATGATCTACCCTATGAAAGGTCTGCCCTATTAAAGGTTTAAAAACTTGTTAGATCTTACCCTATTAAAGGATTTCAAAACCCTATTAGAAGTGTGCCTAATTAAAGGAATTAAAACTCACAATAAAGTAAGCAACTTATTCAAGGATTTATAATAGCTTGTTAGGACTACTGTATTAAGAGATTTAACTGATTCACCTACTAGAATGTCTAAAGAATGATCCTATGGTTAGCACTCTCCTGCTAGATATAAATCACCTCTTTCTTGATGTGTACTTGATCCTCACTGATCAAATGTATCACTTCTTTCATCTAAATCCTTTCCTTTGTTCTTCTTTAATTGATTCTGTAATGCATCTCAATTCACAACTCCTTAGTCACCATTGATTCTTTGTTTGTGCATACAAACTTCTTGCTTCACTCCTTCCACACACATATAATGTTTATGGTTTTTCCTCCTTAAGAAGATTTAAGTGACTTAGGGTTATGTATGAATCAACGATTATGATTCACCCTTTTTTCTACTTAAAACATCCCTTCAAATGATTGGTTGCATGTATTGCATAAGGATCCTCAATAAAAATTCATCCTTATCATCTAGAATCACAAAATAATCCTTAATTTGGCTAAAAAATGGTTTACATAGAAATTTTTACCATTACAAAAAACTATGTCCAAAACTATTTACTCAACACTTGAAGTGTTTGATGCTCAACATCCACTATCTCTTCAATGCTATAATTTGACCTCTAAATGACTTGGCATCCACTGATCACTTGATATCTGAGTGACTAATACTTATTATTTACTTGACACATACTATATATCTCTCAGTTGGCATATACTATTTGGAAACTTATGCTCGACATACATTACTTTTTCAGCATGAACTAGACAAATGACTTAAGTATATTGTTACTCATATCTCTTTACTCAACACTTGAAGTGTTTGATGCTCAGCATCCACTATATCTTCAATGCTATAACTTGACCTCTAAATGACTTGGCATCCACTGATCACTTGATATCTGAGTGACTAATACTTATTATTTACTTGACACATACTATATATCTCTCAGTTGGCATATACTATTTGGCAACTTATGCTCGACATACATTACTTTTTCAGCATGAACTAGACAAACGACTTAAGTATATTGACCACCTTGAATTTTCACTTTGAGGTTGCTAAATAGTTTTGGAAAAAAGAGAGTTCAAGATCAAATACAACTACTTTAAGAGCAAGCCAAAACCAATCTCACTAATACACAATAATTTCTTAGGCTCATCTTCTTGATAGAAATTTAGAAAGAACCAAACATTTATTTTAAAAAATCATTATACATAAGATAATAAGTTACTCTCTCTCTCACACATGCATGCATGCACACACATTTTGTTCAAAATATTGATAAGATTTTTTGGATCCTATATTATAGGGAACAACTCTCCAAATATGATTTGTTTTGACAACTCTTACTACAATCCAAACTATAATTACTTCAATTATAGGATTTTCTAGATTTTATTTTATAAGTTAAAAATTAGGCTAGTGCTAGCTAGAACTAGCTCCATTGGGTGCATACAACTAATATTTTTTTTTGGTGACCTCCTACAGACCAAGAATGAACTATTCCATCCGAAAAATTTGACCCACAATCTTCCCTTATTGAATACTTTCTCAAACAACACATTCTAAGGCTAAATACATAGTCATATTTAGCCTAGGGCATCAAGTTTGAAGTGGCTAATGGGATTTTCCTATCTTGAGCCTTCAAAGTCTCAAAATCCATCCTATCTACTTGCATTTCACCTAAGGGCATCAATTTCCAATACTAAAATTGCAAGTTATGGGCATTTCTTGGCTTCAAACTATTGAAATGAGGGTTTCAGACCCACAATTAGAAAATTTACTATAACTACCTTGGAACTCAGTCAAATTTAACCAAATTAATTAAAAATGAAAGGTAACATAGGATTCCAACTTGACATGTGCATCATCTATCTATACCAATCCATACAGAGCCATACAAAAAACATTTTCTCCAGAAAATAGGTTTTCCCCTGCATAAAATGTCGATTCTTCAATACAACTTCATGATCAGTTATGAAATGGACACAATGAGTCTTAAATACCTTCACCCAATTAGTTCATTTTTATGAACGTCGGGAGGCCAGAAAGACATTTTTGACAACTTTTTCAAAATTGCATTTTTGCATATTTGTAATTTCTTGTTGAATATGACAACTTTTTGCATTTTTGATCCTAACGGACACCAACTAATCCCAAACCTTTAGGAATGGTAGGAAATGCATGTCTAAGATGAAACAAACACATTTTCCATTATTGAACACTAAAACACTCAAAAACCAAGAATGAGGTGTTTTAGTGATGAAGTTCAAAAACTAGTGAAATAATACATATTTAAGAATTTACATCTTCAAGAAGAATTAAGAATGAAGTGACACAAAGGAGGATATTAACAAAGAGCATTTTAAGTAGACAAATTTTAATTGATTATAATATGGGTACATTTGAGTGAGGTGACAAATTTTTTCTTTCAAAACCATATGTGCAGATATAAACATTAAGTACAACATTCCAATATTTTTGTAGATATACACATTAATTGGACCAAATTTTTCTTTCAAAACAATATGTGTAGATATAAGTGTTAAGAAAAATATGTCTAATATTTTTGTAGATATACACATTAATTACACCAAATTTTTCTTTCAAAACTATACATATAGATATAAACATTAAGTACAACATGTACAATAATTTTGTAGATATATTTTCCTATGAAGAAAGACCATGTTTGACAACATGAACCCAGAACAAAATAATGAGACTTTTACTGGATTATGGTCTTAATTCTAAAGAAAATTTAATAAATATAATTGTCCTTGCAAAAAGTGTAAGGGCTTAAAGAATCGAAGAATTCTAATCACAATAGCCTAGAATCATTGTAGGCAACATGGTCATGTTGAAGGGGGCCACAATTTTCATCAATTGGTGAATGTGGATTTCTAGCTGGAGGAACATGGAGGTGTGAACATCCAAGATGAGGATAACACTCCCATGGAAGAAGATGGTAATTTTGGAAATACAATAGGGAAAGTAAACTCTAAGAGTGGGGGTTGTGAATCAGTCCTAAACTTTAACCATAAATTCATTCATCACACATCCATCTTACAATTTGCGTGTAAACTAAAATAGCTAGCTAAACATATTCATCTATAGCATGAAAGAAAATAACATTCAACACATTCATGGCACAAGATATTTGGTTTCCCAAAAACCCTCCAACGAGAAGGCAAAACTAGGGTGGGGATGAAAACCATAAATCTTCACTAATGCTATAATAAAGTGTATCCAATAAAGGCTACAATGATTGATCATAAACTATGATCTACCCTATGAAAGGTCTGCCCTATTAAAGGTTTAAAAACTTGTTAGATCTTACCCTATTAAAGGATTTCAAAACCCTATTAGAAGTGTGCCTAATTAAAGGAATTAAAACTCACAATAAAGTAAGCAACTTATTCAAGGATTTATAATAGCTTGTTAGGACTACTGTATTAAGAGATTTAACTAATTCACCTACTAGAATGTCTAAAGAATGATCCTATGGTTAGCACTCTACTGCTAGATATAAATCACCTCTTTCTTGATGTGTACTTGATCCTCACTGATCAAATGTATCACTTCTTTCATCTAAATCCTTTCCTTTGTCAAGGAATGATTTAAGCACTGATAGGAAAATCAATGAAATATTGAAAATTGATCTAAATTCTAAGAAGCAACTCAATGAAAGAATAATGAAATCCCAAACAAACATGGATCAAATGAATTAGCAAAGTGAGTAGAATCTTTATAGGCAACAGGGTAAAGCAAGACTTGGATATAAAGAAGAAGGTGAATCCTCCAAACAAGGTGCTCAAAGGAATCAAGGACCTACTTGCAATCACTATCGTAAGATAGGTCATACATCAAAAAAATGTTGGAGCAATGGAAAGACAAAATTCAATGGAAAATGAGGCAAAAGCCTATAACACAGCGGTAACTTGAGAGCCTCTCATGTAGAAGGTCTTGAGTTCAAATCTACTTTTGCTTAACATATAATAATAATTAATTCCAAAAAATAATAATAATTAATCTAGGCTTTGATTGTTTACCAATAAAAAGAAAAAATTCAATGGAAAATGCTACAATTTTAGTCAGCATGGTCATAAAGCTAATGAATGCAAGGAGAAACCAAAGTTTGAAGGCAAATGTCATAAATGCAAGAAACAAGGTCACAAGGCATCTGAGTGTAGATCTAAATCATTCAATCTATTTGAAAAATTTGTAAAGGCAATATTTGGTTGGGACTACAATACTTGGCGTAGATGTCATTGCTATGGAGAATAAGGACACATTGGCATAAATTGTGCAAGGCATCACTTGAGAAGAAAATATACTACAATAAGATGTTACACATGCACTAACCTTGGTCATATAGCTAAGAATTGCATGAATATAGGTAGAGTTGAAGGTGAAAAGAAAGCAAAAGCTGATAACATTAGGAAGTAAATGAGACAACAGTGGATTCCCAAATCTACCAAGTAGGCCACTTCAAGTAATGATGGTCATGTCACTCAAGAAGTGGGCAACTCCACCATTTCCAATTAAGTTCTTAAGAAAGAATAGGAGCTGTATTATCAAGTCACATATTAAGTAGTTCCAATGGAAGAAAGGAAGATCCAAATAAGTATTTTAGATATAGATGGATCACAAAAGTTTAGCATCAATATTCACTGAGCAAAGCTAGATCATATCGAGCGAGGTTAGAAGTAACCAAATTTTTTTTGGTCATCGAGTTACAAGGTTCTACCGAGAAATCTACATAGATAGTGGATGAAAGCCTATCGAGCACTATGTCATTATGGATCTCATTGTATTGAGCATTAATGGAAGAATTTTTCATCAAAAGATAGAATTTTGACTTCATTTTCACCATGAATTCAATATATTTAGAGCAGAGCATTCAAGTGATCTTGTGCAGAGTTTGCAGCAAAATTTTTGAATTTTTTTTTCTCATGTTACTAGGTGATCATGGCATCCATCAGTAGTAGTAGCAAGGCAAAGAAAGGATCAGAGATGTTGGTGTGAGGTGTCAAATGGAAGACTCTGGAAATTTCAAACTAGTGCCAACAATTGTAGAATCCCTCGACCTTAATGGAGCACAATCACAAATTCCACAAAAGGTACTCCTTATAAATGATATTTGTACTCATTTCAAATGTTCTGTGCAAGAAATTGGAACCCTAGAAATGGATAGTGACCTAGGTGAGTTGTGTGTGGATGGAACCCTTAAGCCCAAACATAAACATTTAGAGGAGAAAGGCTTGACCCACTTTCCAAACCTACCAAGAAACTTTCAAATAAAATGGATCAGGTATATTTTGAGCCATGTGCATAATGGTCAGTTGTGGTTAGAATGGTCAATCTTGATAATGAAGAAGATGATTCATAGAATTATGGGTCTTCCAATGCTCAATAAGGTTAAAGTTACCAAAACCCTAAGTTAGGATGAGCTACAGAAGAAAACCCTAGTCGAGTGGGATGGTAGAGGACTAAAGATTAGTAATTTATCTAATGTGGAACTCAAGTTTGGCATTCATATCATTGTGCATAAGATATACAGCTCTAGTTGACTGACTAGTGTGCCATGTGAGGTTGTGGACTTAGCTTATAAAGTTGTAAAGAAGAATTTGGAATTTGATTTAGCAGATTTAATGTTGAAGTAGCTAAACAAGAACATGGAAAGCATAAGGACCTCAAAGAATAACCCATGTAAATTTGGTTCTTTTTTAACTTGTTTGTTCTTTTATGTTCAAAAATTTTTCCCCTCCAAATGATCAGTGGTATGGAGAAAGGACACTCTAGTTTTGTACCAAATTAATGAATTCATTGCAGAAATGGGTGAGAATTTTGATAGTATAATGGACAACTATTTTGAAGTCTTTAAGGAGAAGATGAATAATAGCTTCCAAATTCCACCAAAATTAGTTGAAGACTACAACGATGATGTTTGTTTCATGGTTGACTATGACAGAGTGCACATTCAGGAAATTAGGACTAGAATAGTATGGATGAAACCTCTTCCTTATGAGGTTAATATTGATGAAACCAAGGAGATAATTGAAGCCCTAGTGAATGAGCCTATAGATCCAAAGGTACCTATCATTGGAACTTATGATGAAGGAAAGGCTAGAATAGAGCTTGAGATCAAGCTCCCACAAGCAGTAAGTAAAGGCAAGAGGGAAATAGCAAAGCTAAAAACTAAAAATGCCCCTCTTATGCTTACTATGGGAAAAGGTGAAGATGAAGATGAATCTAAGGATGAAGAATAGGAATCAGAAAAGGAGGAAGAGCCTATGAAAAAGAAAGGTAGGGTGATTCTCACCAAGCCACCCAAGGCCTCTACAACTGTGTTTACGAAAAGATCTAAGAAGAAATGAGGCAATGAAGTTGTGTTTAATAAGCCCCCTCTCACCTTCCAAGAAAGATTAAAGAAAATGGAAGAAGGTGGTGGTATTACAAATTTCAAGGCATTAAATTTTGAAACTAGAACTGATGCAGATTAAGGAGCTAGTGTTGTCAAAGATGGGAAAATGGAAATATTCCCTTGATCAAATTGCCCCATAGATTTCCAACAAATTATTAGCAATCTTGAAGGCAAGATGGGAATAAATTACTAAAACTATCAAGGACATATATGAGCAATCTTTGAGACAACTACTACCGAGTCTTACTAATGTAGAGGTTAAGGAAGCAATGAAGAAAAATGAAGATAAGATGTTGATGATATTTCATACTTGTTTGATTTTGGTGAAAGATATTGAGCATGTAGTCAAGGATGCTACATCCATGTGGAAAAATGTTTATCATATGAATGAGCCTAGTGAAAATCTAGTAGAAATTAATGATGATGATAATGACAAGGATGAGGATAATGAAGAAGATTATACACCTTGTGTCACTATTGATACTGAGGATTATCAGGTGTTGATGAAGGATGGTGAAGAAGAGAAAGAGGAAGATAAGGAAGAAGAAGAAGAAGAAAATGATCCAGTTAGGATAGCTATAGAAGTTATAGCCTTCCTTCCTCAGTCTCCACCAAAAAATGTGACATCATCTGGCATGGAGACAACTTCAGCAAGTGTGATTGTAACTACAATAGATACATCATCTACTCAATCACTCTTTGCTCCCTCTCAGCTCCAAGTATCACTAATGGAAGTGTCTACAACTTCATCCACTAAGCTACAACCCTCCTCTTCATTAGCTCTCGAATCAAGAACATCAACAATAAGTGCAACATCTAGTTCTACAATTTTGTCTACTTCAATTTTGCATATTCTAGTAAGTGCTCCAATTGTAAGTACTTCCATCAGAATTCCACCTATAATTACATCAATTTTGGGTAGCACACCAGTTTTGGATTCTTCTATTGCTCTAGTTAGCATTCCTTTAGTAGGCCCTATTCAAGTTTTTACTACAAGTCCTATTATTTCTACCATTGTTTCTATTTCAAAATAAAAAATAGTATTGTCAGAAGTTGAACCAAAGACACCACTTAAACTTCTAACTAGTGGAAAATAAATTAATGAAGATATTGAATTGGACAAAGAAATTGAGACACCTAAGTTGGATTTTGATAATGCCACTATGGAACAAATGAGATTGGTTAGCCAACTTCTTGAATAGAAGGCCAAATAGAAGCAGTTAAGAGAAGAAAGGGACAAAGAATTTTGAATCATAGAGAGTGCAAAGAATATCTTGACAGAGGCTATAGGCATGAATGTTGATTCATCTCAACATATTTTATTACAGTTAGAGGAAGTAGTAAATAAATTCAATGAGGACTCAACTGGCTAAGAAAAGTTGATAGAAAAAGCTGAGAAAAAGTTTGATAATAAAGTGTTTGATCACATTGCTCAGCACATTGCTATTCATCAGGTAGAGCTTTCCTCAATTTTGGCTAATCTTGAAAATTCTTTTACAAATGTAGCATCTCTTTTTGCCAAGTTATGTGCTGTTATTAAGTATACAAAGGAGATAAAGGAAAAATTGAATAAGATAGATGAGGATCTAAAGGCTAGTGCTCAAAAGTCATAGCTTGACCCTAGTTCAAGCTTTGCACATCACCTGAGGGTCAGATTCCTATCAAACATCCATACTAAGTTTTTGAGAGAGGAAGCAAGGATTTGGTCTACACTAATAGATATCCAGAACATGATCCTTCCAATCATGAACACAATGCAGAAGCATATTGCTTATTCAAAAAAATTGATCCATGATAACAATTTTTCAATTGTAGATCATATGATTGAACTCTCAGCAGAAGTACAAGTTGTACTTCAAACTTGTAAAATTTTGCAAGATAACTGGGATAAGACATTAGCTCTTATTCTTAAGGTACATTCTAAGTTTCTCTCACATTTTAGTGTCTTTGTATAAGCATGGTGTGTATAAATGATTGGCATTATTGTCAAAAAGGGGGAGAAAGAGATATTTGTGGAGAAACATATGTACAAAATAAAGAGGGAGAAATTAAGAAGAAGAGATATTTGTATATACACTCAGTATGATATTATGCTTGATATAATATGTACATTATATGGGGAAGATATGTGAAAAATATATATACAGTAGAATTACAAAGACAAATTTTGAAAAATCAAAATCAGCATGACACTATACATAAGTTTTGGCTAATAAGTGTTTTTGTCACTAATGCTAAAGGGGGAGATTGTTGGCATTAAGTTATGTTTTTCATTAGTGACAAAAATTATTCATAATTCTATATGGCTACTGAGTTCATCATTCAATATCTAGTGTTTGTCGAGAAATCCAGTGGTTAACAGGTTTCACAGTTCACACCGAGCATTCCAGAGGTAACCGAGTGAAATCAAGTAGTATGAAGTTTAGTAGTTATCACTGAGTAGTTTAGTTTTTACCAAGCTTCACAATGTCTACCAAGTCATCAGATCTTGTGATGTGAAGCAGTGTTAACTGAGTGATGGGATGAGTAGTGTTTATCAAGTGAAGGCAAGGTAAACATGGTATTCAGTTCTTATTGAGTGACACTATATCTACCAAGTCTCCAGAGTTCATCGAGTTTGAAGCTATGTTGAGTGATTAGTATGGACTGAGCCTCTACTTCTACCGAATGAATGATAATACCGAGTAATGCAGTGGACACTAAGTATTAGAAGTTCACCAAGTTAGCTTTTAGAACTTGAGTTTCTACATTTGGGCTGACTTAGTAATATTTGTGTTAACTTGTGTTTTAGTAGACCTTGTAATTATGAGAATTGAGATGGTATATATGTAATGTAATGTATCATACCCAAGCATAATAATAAAATAAAATAAAATAAGAAGATATAGTAATGTGTTCATAAGAGTGAATGTGAATGTGAATTAGTAGTAGAGAAAGGTATTTAGCAAGGTCAAATTAGGAGCAACAAAGTTTTATCTATCACAAGAGGTGATCAACATTTCAAGGATCTAATCAAAAATTAAGTTGTAAGTCAGATCTACTATTTAGTCCTAATAGGTGAATCAGATTCAAATTCTTTAATAGGGTAGAATTAACAACCTTTTCTTTAGATCTCTTAATAGAGTGCATACTTCATTATATGTTTGTAAAACCTCTAACAAGGTAGACCTAGCAGTACTTATTGCTCCTAACAGGGTAGATCATCATAAGTGACCATTATAAGCTTTAACAGGCCAACTTTATACTCCAATATTGAAGTTTTGTGGGTATCCTCCCCACCCCTATTTTACTTTCTATATGGAAGGTTTTTGGGTCACCAAATATTGTGTTCATGTGCCATGAATGTTTATTTTTTAGTTTCTCATGCATGCAGTAGATTAGATCAATTAATGGTGAATGGATTATATTGTTAAGTGCTAAATTTGTTAAAATTTTTGAGGTTACTGATTCACCCCTCCCCTCTCAGTAACCTAGCTAGTCTTGATTATTTACAACATTTTGATGGTGGACTTAGTCAATATCTTCTACATATCCTCATCTTCTAGGGAATTTATGTTCTAAATGGTGGTGTCAGACACATCCTTAATCTTTACTATATCTACTTATGGACTGGCACTCAACATATGTACTTTTGGTACATTCTGGTCTTGCTATTACTATTCCTCAACTGTTGCCTCTATAGTGCCTTCCCCATGTACTTCCATTATAGATTCATCATTTGTTACTTCAACTACCTCTTCTTCTTTGTCTTCACCTACTCCCTGAGGTGCTTGCTCAATAGCCTTTTGTGTTGTCAGCCCATTGATCACCTTCTATAAACATATGCTCTGCTAAACAACCTCTTCAATATTATTCTATAAGATATTAAAAGCTTGGTATTTTGGATAAAATCTTCCCTTATACTTGTTAATAGCCTTTGTCATTAAAGATTTGTCCAATTCTAGTGTCACTCTTGCAAGTGTAGTCTCTCTAATATTTCTTTCAGTTGTGAGACTATACTATCACCTTTGTTCAACTCTATCTTGTAGGCTCTTGGGTAAAGAGTTGGCAATCTCAATTGGAGTCTTCTTAAAAATTTCCATCATGGTATATATAGGTTCTTCTACTTTATTCTTATCTACCTTCCCAAGTGTATCAAACTCAACATGTGTAAATCCACTTAAATTAATATTATTCTTGATATTTTCACACAAGTTGTCCAAATTAGAAGAGGGACTATGATTTACCACTTTAAATTGGTTGTTGTTATCTGATTTGGCCCTCTCCTCAACTAATTAAGCTAGGGAAATATACTTATTTCTTTGTTTCTACTTAGGTTCACCTTCTTTTATAGCTATACTAGATCTCTTGCCTTTAGGCTTCTGAACTTCTCGAGTTTTCTTAGCAGTAGCTCTTGTGCTAGCCTTTGTAACAAGAATTGTAGGCTTTGGTTTCACAACCTTTTTAGGTTTTCTTATTATTGACTTCTTTTATTTTCTCTTCTTTTCTTTTGTGTCAATAGGTGCTTCATTGGCTTCTTCTCCCTTGAAACCTTCATCAAATTTTTCTTCTTCTTCTCCTTGGTCCTTACCTTGACCTTGTACGAGAGCAAGTGGTTCTTGGGAAGGTGCATCTTCATCATCTTCATCATCATCATCTTATTCATCTCCTTCTACCCCTTAACCAAATTGTTCCTTGAGTTTCTTCACAAGCTTATTCTTCTTCCTCATCATAGAAGTTGTCTTCAAGTCCATTGTGATCTTTGATTTTGCTACATCATAATTTCCAAAAGTAGTAGCATTCTTATCTACTTCTTCTACTAGTAAAGTAGTGATGGCTGAAGATGCCTCATCAACATTAATCTCATAAAGCAATAGCCTGTGCCATCTCACCCTTGGAACAACAACTTGGACATAAGTAAAATCAACATCAACTAGAAAACAAACATCATTGAAATGCTTCTCAACTAGTAACACTAGAATCCTCAGTCTTTGTTTCATTGAATTCTTAAAGTCTTCAAAATAGCTAGTCATTAGAGTCAAAATTATCTCCAAGTTGCTTTATAAATTCACCAATCTTCACTACAACTATCCTGTTAGTCTTCCAAGCTACCTTCCCAAATGATGGAAAAGTGTTTTGCACGTAGAAAAATATACAAACAAGTACTCAACCAAATTTTCATTGTGTACTTTTAGTCTTTATTATGGCTCCCAAGTTTTTTGATAACTACTAGGGTTGTAACTTGGTAAGGTCATAAGAATGGTCTTTCTTTACTATCTTGTAACCCAAATATATAGCCATATATGGTACACTATTCAACCTGCTAGATTGAAAGAACTTACATGCAATAATTCTCATTGCAAATGCAATTAGGGGATCCAATTGTGTCTATGGTCATCCCTCTCTTGTTCCATAGTGCCCTTGTATTTTTTTAAATTACCTCTTTTGCATCACTTCTCATAGTCTTAGGTTTGTCTAGGGTAGGATATGTCATGTCCCCTTTTCAAATAATTTTAAAAAAAGAAAATCTTTGCTAAGGCAGGCAGGCCCAAGAAAGTGAAGTTTCGGAAAAAGGGAGTTAATCTTTGGAAACCGTTGGACTAATAAATGATAATTATTATTAAAATATGTTTCATTAACCTCTCTTGGACGTGAGTTATAGTTATGCCCTTTTTAAAGAGGTTTGGAGGCATTTTGGGGGGATTCCAGACTTGATTTTCGCTCATTCTTTGTTATTCTTCAGAGGCTGCCAAACCTGTGGAGAAGGAGACCCAAGAACGGGAGTTTGCAGGTTTCCAGGGAGACCCAAGAATGGGAGTTTGCAGGTTTCCAGGAAGGCTAAGGATGGGAGTTTGAAGCCATTCCATGTGCATGCTCATACAGAGTTTGCCTTTGTGCTGAACAGTGCAGATTTGTGAGTTTCCGGGTGTATTTTTGTAAGAGTTTGGTGTTTCCGGTTGAGTATTTCATATCAGTTTTGGTTGCTGCTGTATTTTAGACTTTAAGCTATTAAAATAGATCTGAATATATATATTGGGACATGATTAAACTTCTGAGATAGATTATTAGTGTTCTTGTGGTGTTTCTGAGCATATTTTGTGCTATTTCGGGAGCCCGATGAGCATAGTTTTGGTCCTACATTTTTGAGCTGTTGTGTAAAGGCTATACGGATCTGGAAATGTCAATTTGTAGGCTGTTATGCTGCTGAAAGTTCTGTAAAAATTTCCATTTTCAGATTTATTAGTAATTGGTGAAGCTGTGAAGCTTTTGGCACAATTTCTGGCATACCCGATTTGGGGTTTCTTGAGAAATTTGGAGGATCTTTGTGATATTAGTTGTTTGATCTTAAAGATCTGATTAAAGGTTGGAAATATCATGTAAAATCAGAAAAGGGACATTTCAGTGGTATCAGAGCCATGATCTTGCCAGCCTGAGGGTTTGTAGAAGTTGCAGGTCAGTTTTGACAACTACCCAGATCTTGCATTTCAGTTTTGAGAACTACCCAAATCTTGCATGTCATAATTTATGATTGCATGTTGCTTCTAATCAGTTGCATGTCAAAATTTATGGTTGCATGCTACTTCTAATCATTTTCATGTTAGTTCTTGGTGAATTTGGTGGTTGTAGAAGTTTGCATTTCAGTTTTGACAAGTACCCAGATCTTGCATATCAGTTTTGACAACTACCCAGATCTTGCATGTCATAATTTGGTGGTTGCATGCTTCTAATCAGTTGCATGTCAAAATCTATAGTTTCATGCTACTTATAATCATTTGCATGTTAGTTCTTGGTGAATTTGGTGGTTGTAGAAGTTTGCATTTCAGTTTTGACAACTACCCAGATCTTGCATGTCATAATTTGGTGGTTGCATGTTGCTTCTAATCAGTTGCATGTCCAAATCTATGGTTGCATGCTACTTCTAATCATTTGCATGTTAGTTCTTGGTGTTTGAAGAAGTTATATCCTATTGGGGTTACACTCTACTTTATCCAGAATGGACAGGTATAGTACAGAGTCTCAGAGGGAACAATCTTGGACAATTGATAGCCAGAGTCAAAATAATAGAAAGGATGGTTATTTAGACATTCGAGATAAACTTATGAAAATAAGCCATGACATGTCTAAACAGTTGGTTGAGCACCACCGTATAAATGACATGTTATCTGACCCAGCTAAGGTGGATAAGTTGACTGGATTTCTATTTGGCAGATTTTCTCACAGGATAGATGACACAATTTCCAAGAACTTGCATGAGGAGTTTGAGAAACTAGCTGATAGCCAGGTAGAGGTCTCAGATTCTACTCTGCCACAGGAGGTGGTGGGAAAGGATATTACACAGATTGATAGTAACGGTCAACTTGATACTCAAATTGAGACAATTGTTTACAGGTTGTCAAAGGGTGATGCCACAGGTATTCAGGATGGTATAGTTACAACAGGCAGTGACAACAGTGTAGTGGGTTCAGATGATGATTATGAGGATGTTGTTGTGCAGGATGGTGAGATACCTGGTAGAGATGAGCAGACATTGAGCATTCATGACTTTGCTGAGAAAGAGTACCAGGCACAGTTAGATGCTTCATCACATGAGGTTGAGGCTGGTAGTACTTCACATGATTTGTCCAGCCAGCTGAAGGTGAACCAAGATAGTATTGTGACTTCATTATCTCATCATGACAGGTATGTGGAGTTAGTTGGTATTGGTCATATTACTCAGGTGAGGAGTTTGCTTGAGTTACCAGTTGATTCTAGTTTACGGATATGGACTCGAGATTGTTATATTGGCATTTGGGATTCAGTTGACTGGATATCTTTAACACTTTTTGGTAGCAGTGTTTGTTTGGGTGCTATCATGGATTTGATTAGCAGATTACATGGTGTTGTCTTTTCTTGTGCCAGTATCTTGTCTGATGTTGGTATTAGTTTTTATACACCAATGTTGGGCCTTGTTCATATATCCAGTCGGCCATACTTGTTGGAATGTGTTGATGATATTTCATATTTGGCAGTGTGTATAGATGAGTCCCAGGATCATATTGGCATTGATGACATCCAGAAGGATGCAATGGGCAATTTTGAAGACTTAGTTTCCTTGGGTATAGAGGAGTTGGACAGAAATGCTAATGTTTTTGATACTCTGTATGTTGATATGAGTTTTAGATTTGATTCACAGGATATGGATGGTAATACTCTAGAGACTAGTAACTTTGAGGATACTCCTTTAGACAGTGCATCAGAGGAGGTTTGTAGGAGACAGTCAAGCCAGTGCCATCATGTGTCTAATCAGTTGAGAGTTAGTGACCAAGACATTGCTATCACTTGCCAGCATTTCGATGCTGCTCGTCAGTTGTTAGCAGTTTATGGATGGGGTTCTCCTACTAGTGATGAGCAGGGAGGCAGTTATCTTTCCTTGACAGAGTTCCACTCTTTATGGGAGGCTATCCAAATTCTGAGACAGGATTATATGCAGTTGGTAGCCGACAGAGATTATCTTATGAAGTGGGGCAGTACAGCATATGATGCATTGTTGGCCAAGGAAGATGAGGTGAGTGAGATTACTGAGCAGCTTGTGGTGACTTCTGAGATTCTTGAGAGTACACAGTTGGCTTTCAAGGAGTCACAGTTTCATTTGGCTAAGGTGACCATGGAGTTAGAGCGACTACAGTCTTCACCTGATTCTATACAGTCACAAGCAGTGGTGTTTGGTGATCCGAGGATGTCCATGGCCGAGATTGTCAGAGACAGTGGAGATGGGGATGCATCCATTCTTGATACTAACATTGGAATATCAGGTTCATTCCCACTAGAGTTAGGTTCAATTGAGTTGGGTGTTGTAGCAGATTGTTGTATGCCTGACATGGTGGTGACCTCTAGTACTAATGGCACGAAGACTAGAGATGTTGTATCAAAGACCATGTGTGACATTGGTGAGCTGATAGTTGGCATGGTTCCTACTAGTAATACTACTCCCTTCGCAATGTCTTCAGAGGTAGTAGTCAGTTCCAATTTGGTTAATGATCGATTGCAGTTAGTTACATCTGGATTGCAGTCTGAGCCACTGACTGAGATTGGTGCATTCTATCGGCATTACACTGTGAGGTATGCTCATCTATCTACCTTTGATGACCATGTTGATGAGATGATGATACAGAGATGTAATTTGGTTCCTAGTGCTTATCATCAGTTATGGGACAATTTGATGCCTCAAGATGAGAGTTGTGATGGGCATGACATGGCGATAGGTTCTACAGTTGACAGCTTGATAATACATGACTTAGAGCAGGAGTTTCAGAGTGATGCTTCAGCAGGTGTTGTTATTGATTCTACTCCTTTGGCTATGACATCTCTTGACTTAGCTGGTGATCAGTCACAGTGGGTTGTATCACTTCTTCATGGTGAGCTGTTGACTGAGGTTGGTTTTTTTTATCAACATTATATTGCAGGGTATGTACATCAGTTAGCATTTGATCCTTGTGCTGAGGAGTTGATGGTAGACAAATTTGGTTTGGATTCCATTTCTTACTCTTTATCTTGTAATGTCTTTTCACCATCAGCAGTGTATGGGAGTTATGGTTATGAGATAGTGGCCGATGATTTGCAGAGTTGTGTTGACTGCAGGAGTTGTACAGTGTGTGGATTCTCCATACTTGGTACAGTTTCATTCAAGAGGGTTCACCATTGTTTCAGAGTTGGATTGTACATTCCATATAGGCCAGTGGGATGCGTTGATGGTATTTACTGTGTTGGTAGTTTGATTTGTCCACTTTACTTGGGTTCTGATGTTCTAAGAGTTTGTGCCTCATGGGTTTTTGTTTGTGGTAGTGGTGATTTCGGAGTTTGGTTGAGCTATAATTGTCAATTTGATTATGGATTCCTCTTGGTCATATTGCAAAGGATATTGCAGGAGCCTATGTTAATTGGTAGTAGTATAGTTCATGACTACATTTGGGATCCAGGTGGATTGATTGGTTTATTGTTCAGCCATTGCTTGAGGACAAGCAATGATTGGGAGGGGAGGACTTGTCATGTCCCCTTTTCAAATAATTTTAAAAAAAGAAAATCTTTGCTAAGGCAGGCAGGCCCAAGAAAGTGAAGTTTCGGAAAAAGGGAGTTAATCTTTGGAAACCGTTGGACTAATAAATGATAATTATTATTAAAATATGTTTCATTAACCTCTCTTGGACGTGAGTTACAGTTATGCCCTTTTTAAAGAGGTTTGGAGGCATTTTGGGGGGATTCCAGACTTGATTTTCGCTCATTCTTTGTTATTCTTCAGAGGCTGCCAAACCTGTGGAGAAGGAGACCCAAGAACGGGAGTTTGCAGGTTTCCAGGGAGACCCAAGAACGGGAGTTTGCAGGTTTCCAGGAAGGCTAAGGACGGGAGTTTGAAGCCATTCCATGTGCATGCTCATACAGAGTTTGCCTTTGTGCTGAACAGTGCAGATTTGTGAGTTTCCGGGTGTATTTTTGTAAGAGTTTGGTGTTTCCGGTTGAGTATTTCATATCAGTTTTGGTTGCTGCTGTATTTTAGACTTTAAGCTATTAAAATAGATCTGAATATATATATTGGGACGTGATTAAACTTCTGAGATAGATTATTAGTGTTCTTGTGGTGTTTCCGGGCATATTTTGTGCTATTTCGGGAGCCCGATGAGCATAGTTTTGGTCCTACATTTTTGAGCTGTTGTGTAAAGGCTATACGGATCTGGAAATGTCAATTTGTAGGCTGTTATGCTGCTGAAAGTTCTGTAAAAATTTCCATTTTCAGATTTATTAGTAATTGGTGAAGCTGTGAAGCTTTTGGCACAATTTCTGGCATACCCGATTTGGGGTTTCTTGAGAAATTTGGAGGATCTTTGTGATATTAGTTGTTTGATCTTAAAGATCTGATTAAAGGTTGGAAATATCATGTAAAATCAGAAAAGGGACATTTCAGGATACCCTGTCACTCTATGAATAATCCTCTTTTTGATTTTGATAGGGCCATCCTCCAACAATACATAATTGTCATGAATTCTATTAAGCACAATCCTAATCCACTCTGTCTTGAACACGTTTGGAAAATCTAGGGCATGGGTTAACCCTTTTCTCTCTACAACCTTGTATTCTTCTTTCAATACTCCATTTTCATACAGTTTTCCATATAGGTCTCTTATCTCCATGTCTCTAATGCTTCCTACCTTACAAGTGTAGCAACACCTTACATCTTGTATCATCAAAAATTGTGGTGGTATCATAGATAATGCACCAAATGGGTCTCCTTTATATGAAATGTTAGGAATTTCTTGGAAATGTGGTTGTTTTATCTTATTAATGTTCAATTGAACATTTAAAACTTCCTTTCCTTCCTTAACCATAACAATAGAAGAGCTAGATGTCATAACAACTAACTAGGGTTTGTAAAAATTCAAACAACATAGCTCAGGACACGATAAATACCTTAAAAAATTTCATGTTTGGTGTTAAGTAGTAGTTGAACTCAGTTTGCAAATGATTGAATCAATTTCTCCAATTTGCCTTATGCTCTTTGTGCTCTCTTCAATCTTGAATAATTGCAAATGAGTTAAAAATCAACCATATAGCCCTTAAAACTTCACAATAAATGCTTATTGCTTACACAACTGTAAACTCAACTCTAATATCAATTCTAACTCAATTGGCTTCCATGCTCAAAAACCACAATGAGCTCAACAAACACTATCACCTTTGATAGCTTGACAACGACTAAACTCTTACTTGACAATCATAGTGAAAATTTTCACGCTCAGGAGTAACATGAAAACTTATAGATTTCTTCTAAGTCCTAACCAATACTTTGCATCTTACTTTATGCATATATGATATTTTTATAACTGAATCCTTGAAACTGATGTATAATTGAACTTTGAAATATCAATCCCATACATACAACTTAATTTCCTAGTTGGGGATGGTGTGACCACCTGATCCATTGGATGAAGTGATCCCATCCGAGCTTGATGTACTACAATATATTTTTTCCATGTCTTGTTCATCTACTCTTTTACTTCTTCAACATCAAGCTTTCCTTTGCCTTTATTGAATTCACTGCTAGGTGCTTTTGACCTTGTTAGACAATTTCTACTAATGTGACTAATCTTCAAATATTTGAAACATGTAGTTTGACTCAATCATCTTCTGTAGTCACTTCTAAAATGTGTTCTAATTCAATTTTCAGCAACATTTCCATACTCTTGACAATAGTGACAACTATACCTCATATTGTAATCCCAATTGTAGGATCTGCCAGTATGGTTTACCTTGGCTTACTTGTTTGACAACTAGTTAGGCTTTGATCTACACTCATATGATCTATATCCATACTTATTATAGTTGTAGTAATAACCTTCAAATATTTGTGTGCTTGATGTCTTTTTTTATTCATGTTCTTGATGTCTTTTTTTGCTGCACTTATGATAATTACCTATGAATTTACTCTTAGGGTTCTGATTTGTATTATTGTTCCTCCTACAAACATTTGTTGTATGACCTATCTTACCACAATTATGACAAGTAGTTTTATAGTTATTACCATTATTTCTTCTTTTTTCACCACTTTTAGATGATTATCCTTCTTCAGTGTTGGTGTAACCCAATCCAATAGTATTACTATTAGATCTAGGAGATCTCATCAATTGTGCAAAGTACTTGATGACTTCACTAGGTTTATTGAAAGTTTGAGAAATATAAGATAGGTTAGTTTACTGAGAGAGGAGGGGTGAATCAGGAACCAATAAAACTTAATCTAAATTCACCAATTAATCCTTTATATGTAATGAAAAACTAAAAGTACTAAAACATTCATAACACTTTGACACACAATATGGTAACCCAGAAACCTTCCAAATGGAAAGTAAAATTGGGGTGGGGATAATACCCACAAGCTTTAGTACTACAATATAAAGTTGGCCTGTTAAGGCTTACAATGATCACTTCTAATGATTTGTGCTATTAGGAGCAATAAGGATTTATAGGTCCACCTTGCAAAAGGATTTAAAAGCATACGATGAAGTATATACTTAGTAAAGAGATTTTAAAAAGATGATTAAGTCTACCTTGTGAAGGGATTTAACTATTCCACCTATTATGATGAACCAGTGGCTAATCTTTGATCTACAACCTTGATTTGATGAATGAGATTCCTTTGGGCTGTAATGATCACCTTACTATGATAGATAAATCTCTATTACTCCTTATACTACTTGTAGCCTTTTTACTTCACACTTATGCTCTTATACATATCTTTCTATATTTATATTATTGTTTTTGGATGTGATACAATATATTACATATATACCAATCCAATTTACAATTCATCAAAACTGGCTACAATACAAGTTTCGCCAAAATAAAAAAAGTCAGCCCAACAATAAGTATTTGAGGTTCTAAAGAAAAACTCAGTGAGGTTTTGACACTTGGCAACCATTATCAATGCTTGTCATTTTCATACACTCAGTAGATGTAGAAGCTTCCCTCATACTAATCACTTCCAAGTAGTTTGAACTTGGTCTACATTGGTGACTCAGTGAACACTATGAAACTAAGCATATAAATTGAATCATTTGGTTGACACTCCGTAACTCGATCAATACTAGATTTACATTACTAAACCTATGAACTTAGTAAACATTGGAGAACTTAGTTTGTACTAAAAAAATTGGTAAACATTACAAAGTTAGGGTTACATTGATAATCACCAACTTGGTAGATATTGCTTGGTGCGAACTGAATATTGTTCCTAGAGCTTAGTAGTAATTGAAGAACTTGGTAGAGCCTAAATTACTTGGTTAACACTATAAATTGCAAGATAAGCTTGATAACTACTAAACATCAGATTAAGTGTGCGTGTCAATAATAAACAAAATTGACTATAATGTCAACAATCTCCCCCTTTAGCACTAGTGACAAAAACACTTATCAATCATAACTGACTTCTCAAAAAGTTCAAAATAATCCTTATTCTCCATCCAGTGTGTTCAACTTGGTAATGTACTCTTCTTTCATAGAGATGTTTATTTGTATATCTATATATGTATATGTATAATATTATGATGCTCCCCCATACATATCTATTCAATATACTTTACATGTCTTTATATTACATCTTCTCTTCTTATCTTCTCCCCCTTTTTGACATAAATGCCAAAGGTGTATGCTACATGGTAACAACAAAATGTGACAAGAAGTCAAAATGTACTCTTAAAATTAGTGACATTGTCTTGTCCTAGTTTTCTTGTAACACCTTTCTTGTATGTAATGCAATCTAAACTTCTATTGATAACTCCATCATGTGATCAACTATGGAGAATTTGTTGTCATGGATGAGAGTTTTGGCTTGTGCAATGTGTTTCTGCAATGCATCTATGTTTGGAAGAATCTTGTCTTGTATGTCTACAAGTGTGGCCCTTATCCTAGCTTCTTCCCATAGTAATTCTTCTTGCATATTAGTCAAAAATTTAATTTTTGTGTAATGAGAAAAACTATAGCTCAGGTTAAGTGACAACTGGTGTGCACTTACCTTTAGGTCTCCATCTATTTTGGACAGTTTATCTTTGATTTCCTAAGTGAAGATAGATGTATCACATAGTTTATTAAATAGAGAAGTGACATTGTTGGTAGAGGTTTCTAATGAGTTGAGAATGACTAGTATACTTGATATATTGCAATATTTTGTGCAACTAGCTCCAATACTTTTTTTTCAAATTTCTTCTCTACTCTTTGCAACAATTTTTCTTGCCCATTCAGATCTACATTAAATTTCTAAACTTCTACTAGTTAAGCCAAAATAGGTTGAGAAGCACCAACCTAGTTGTTGAATGCATTTGCAAGTATTTTTTTTGTGTCTTCAAACACTTGATTTTCTCTATTTCTCTCCTCTTTATGTCTCTATTGCTTAGCTTTCTTCTAAAAAATCTCACCTACTATATGCATTTGATCAAGATTTAGAGTAAAGATATCCCAATTTAGGATAACTATATCCTCATCAAGATCAATGTCTTCTTCTTTATCTTTTCCTTTGCCAGAAACCTTAGTACTCAGTTGAGGCTTGCTCTCAACTATCTTTGTACTAACTAATTCTACATTAGGAATAGTAACAATAGTAGAAATAGAAGGACTAGCAACAAAAGTAGATATTACACTAATTGTAGAAACATTTAGTTACTGAGTAGCCAAATTTGATGAAGGAGGAAGCATTGATTGCTCAATAGATGAGATGTTGATCACTTCAGTCAATAAAGTACTTACCTAAGTAGGTGCAAAGATTGGTTGAGTGCTTGGATTTTTAGTGTTTGCTACAACCAACTTGTTAGAAGCTTTCTCTGATATTTATGACTTTAAAGCTTTGCTTGGAGAGTGAAGAAATTATGTCATAACTATTGCTGCAATCTTCTCAAGGCTAGTTTCCTCAATGCTCTAAATCTTAGGGAGATTCTCCTCAGTAGCTTCCTATTTTTGCTGCTCATCATCTTTATTATCATCATTTATTTCTCCTACATCATCATTGTCCTTTTCTTCCATGTAATCTTCATCATCATCTTTATCATTGACATGAACAAAAAAATCACTCTTATGATGAAGATTGTAGATATTCTTCCATGTGTTAGTGGCATTCTTCACCACATGTTCAATGTCATTAACTAGTATCAAGCAAGTGTTAAATTTCAAAGTCAAATTTTATTCATTATGCTTTATGGAGTCTTTTACTTCTTTGTCATTAAGACTAGGCATGAGTTGCCTCAGAGACTAATCATATATATATTTTATAGTTTTCTTGGCATGTTCCCATCTTGGCTTGATTCTTTCCACTGGTTCATTGGGAATTTTCTGTGCAAGTTGGTTAGGTGAATATTGTATATATGAAAATGTGGGCTATGCTAACACACACACTTCAACATGGTCCTTATTTGTGGATTCATCTCGGAATGAACATTGGATTGTTCACCCAAAAATCAGCCGACAAAGCAACCTATTTCCTTCTATCTAAAGGGAATTGCTTGTCAGATATCCTCAGATTTAAGGTGCTAAGCAACCAGACCCTCTAAGAATGAAGGATTTAAAAGAAAATGCAACTAATCTATATGATATGCAAGCAATCTAGATGAAGTGCAAGCAATTAATCTAGGAAATAGAAGGCATTAATCTAAATGTATGCATTGTTATTTTAAATGAGAATTTAAATGCAATAACAATATGAAAGCTAGAAAGTTGAGTACTCAATTCGACATCAATTCAATACTATTCAAATTCCAACCTCTGTAATGAGGAAATGAGGGTCTCTTAAATAGACTTTTCTGGAATCCATCAATAATTGAGATCGATTTCAATTAATGATTAGGATTGAAAATGAAGTTCAGTCATAAAAGAAGATTCCCAAATCAAAGGGCATTCACTAGCTCAGATCTGAGTGTAAGAGTCAGTCAACTTAGATAGGCTTTAGTGTAAAAGCAAGTGATCTGGGTCACTTCTAATTTGATCAGCAGTGAATTGGGAATTTCCTTTTTGAACTGAAGAGAGATTTTGGAGAGATATTTAATTTAATAAAATGAGATATGCTCTCATAATTACCTTTTTCATTTAATTAAATAATTCTATTTAATTAATTAGAGGCACTTTTCTTATTTAATTAAATAACTTCATTTAATTAATTAGGAATAACTTCCCATTTAATTAAATAACTTTTTTAAAATTAATTAGAAGTAAGTTATCCATTTAATTAAATATTTTCATTTAATTAATTAAAATAGGCATATTTATTAAATTAAATAAATTTAATTCCATAGTACATTAGCCTTAGGATATAATTTAATTTAATTAAAGTATAAGTACTTCATAATTAAATTAAATATTAATAAATAGGTTTAATGTGACTAATATGAGTAAATACTATAGGAATTAAATAATAAGCATGATGAATGTAGATTAGGGTTTTCTACATTTGACAATTAAGTCAAGTAGCGAGTAGCAGAATAAGAATTTGCCTAGTGAAATAGGACTTTAGGATTGATCAAAATAAGACTAGAATTGGTATCATGGCAATGAGCCAATTTTGGGGTATTACATTTTGCCCCTCTTTGAATGAATGTGCGAGCATCATGTTTAATTCAAAGAAAAATTAGAAAGCGTGATGCAAAGATGAGATTGGTTCCGAAGTTGATGACATGAAGACCAATTGATAAGCTTTTAAGGACCATTTCTAGAACAAAGCTTAATCCTAAGGGATCCAAGTAGAGCACTTAGATACCTAAGATTGATAGCATTTAAAAAGGCTATCTCTAGAATGGAGCGTAATCTTTAAGGATCCAGACATAACGTCTAGATACATGAAATTGATAAGCATTTAAAAGGTTTCTTCATAATGAAGTTTGACCTTTAAGGATCCAGATAGAACACCTAGATACCTAAGATTGAAAAGCATTTAGAAGACTATCTCCAGAATGGAGCATAACCTTCAAGCATTCAGATAGAACACCTAGATACCCAAGAGTGATAAGCATTTAGAAGATTATCTCTAGAACAAAGCTTAACCTTCAAGGATCTAGGTAGAACACCTAGATACCTAAGATTGAAAGCATTTAGAAGACTATCTCCAGAATGAAGCTTAACCTTCAAGGATCCAGATAGAACACCTAGATACCCAAGAGTGAAAAAAAGAAGATAACAAGGTCCAATCATGAGTCATAGAATCATCCCCATAATGAGGCTTGATCCTCAGGAGTCGGGGTTTAGACTGTCCCAATACCTGTCCATTGAACTCTGAGAAGAGCTATTATAAGGTTGATCAATTGATGAAAAGATAAGATAGATAGCAAAGATGCCAGATAGAAGGGGACAAGATGCCCCAAGTGATGAGATGCCCTGAATGATGAGGACATAAGATGGGAACGAGATTCCTCGAGAAATAAGTATTCAATGATGTAATCATCCTGCCCCCTCAGGAGTGAAATCAAAAGATGACACACCAGAAATATGATATGAAGTAGTATATCATGAGATATAGAAGAAATCTGAGAATTAACAGAATGTAGAAGAGATTAGAATGATCTGAAGAAAAGAGAAGTGATTAGAATGATCTAAAGAAAATTTAGAGTTGTTATGTAATGATTGCGAGGTTTGAAAGACCAAGTTTGACTAAAAGTTGACTAGATTTAGCCATAGTTGACTTGAGTTGACTATTTCCAAAATGGATTTTGAAAATATGGAGAATGTAGAGTTGAAAGGATGCCAAGAATCACAAAGTATCAAAAAGATTTGGGCTGCACAAGTGTTCGATCACATCAGTCTCCAAAATTTTCAAACACATTTTTGAGGCTCTTAGGTGTGTCCTTTTGAATTTGATCCCAAAAATGGATTTAGAATGGTCAAATCAGCTAGGGGTGTGATTTTTGTGCAAATCTGAGCACTTTGAAAAATTTGGTCAACAGCTATATAAGGGCCCAAGGGGTCATTTTCAATTCATTTGTGCTTTTTGTCTTCTATTGATTTGAGATTTGAGAGAGACATGACAGTGAACATGAGATATCATTGATTTGAGTGCTCTAGATGACATAGCCAGCCAGTAGACTATGGACCACCAGTGAGTCATTGATTCCCTTCCTTCATACTTTCACTTTCATGTATTTCAATGTCATTTATTGCATTTATTAGCATGTTTTAGGATTTTCCAATTGATCTTTGCGTGAGACCTATCTCTTTTCACGCAAAGATCTTCTTTCTTCGTGTGAAGAAATAGGGTGCACTATTTCTTCATGCGCGATAGGGAGGATCTTTGCAGAGGAGACACTATGTCTCACACGAAGAACGAGATTCTTCGTGCGAGTTGATCTATTTTGCATGCGAACAACTCTTTTCTCACGCAAATAGCTCTTTTCTCGTGCAATGATGTGATTCTTCGTGTGAAGAAATAATATTTTCATGCAAAATTGGGAGAACTTCACATGAGATTTCATGAATTTTGAGTGAAATCTCATGACACTCATGTTTAAAATTTTTATTTTCGCGCTCAAAAATTGCATTTTAATTTATTTTGATGCATCATTTTGACTTGATACTAATTGTTTCGTGTGTAGCTTCTTGTTGTGTGTGTAGGAGGTCTTTGATGATGTTGCATTTAGATCGCATTACCCACCATATGGGGAGTTATTGTAGAGTCTTGATGATGCTGATCAGGCACACATTGCGTGATTGGGTTTGTCTTCACTATGCCAGATTTCAGCCGTGATGGTGAATCATAGCCTTCTCACTGCATTGGTAGAGCATTTCCATTCAGAGATGAACACATTTCATTTGCCAATGGGTGAGATGACGATTACCCCAGAAGATACATGGAGGATCCCATTTCACGGTGCTTGGGTCATCTATGACACAATACCTTGAGCAGGGACATAGGCACTATCTATTATTTTTGAGAGAGAGCTACCGAGGGGCAGGGCTATCAGCTGGGATGAGCTAATGCACACCTATGGACTGACGCATAGGTTGGCATCTGTGCTAGCTATATTTTTGAGCCGTTTCTTATGTACTGATAGAGGACAACATGGCTTGGAGTGTGGGTGGGGAGTCATGCTCCGTAGGATGCTAGAGGCATCAGAGATCTTTGGGTGGGGTCAGTGCATGTTGGTTCACCTTTTTCATGAGATGCACAAGGTCATCTTCCACAAGAAGAAGACCATGGTAGTTGGAGTACATGTGTTGTAGATCTAGGCTTGGGAGAATCTTCCCATATACAAGCCAATTTTTGAGGATGCTAGAGAGCCCATGGAGCCGTATATATGCAGATATCAAGGGCACATTACCTAGCTCCACCTAGGTAAGACTGAGCATTGGTAGACACATCTTGATGACCTTATGTCCATTGTATGGCGACCTTGGAGAGAGACAGAGGATTGGGATGATGCCCCTAGAGAGCTACCATGGATGTTTAGTTCTGGACCTCTAGTGGGCAGGACTACATCAGTTATAGAGAGATTTGTGATCTCATGAGTGTGGTGGTAGTATGGACGACCCCAGGTTATTTCTCTTGAGTATTGCACCTATGCCAGGTTGTAGAAGGATGTTGAGTGGGGATGGCGAGCATGGATGGATCCAAGGTAGTCCATGATAGATATTCACAGCCTAGCTGCAGTCCAGTGGGACTACCTGCCAGAGGTAGTAGATACAGGGATGATGCCTACGTATTAGGCATTTTTGATTAGCCATTCATTCCCATGGTTTATAGATCCAGTGGGTATGGTAGGGCAGGCATAGAGGTAGGTACCCGAGTAATAGTAGGCACAGCCATAGCCACCAAGTCAACCACAATAGCAGTAGCATGTCTGACACTAGGTATAGTAGATGTAGATTCCCCCACGTTAGATGGGATTAGACCCAGGTGTTGGGGGCAGTGGGATAGGACACAGTCGGCGGCAAAGACAAAGGACTGAGGAGTAGACCCCTCAGCAGGAGGCTCCATAGTAGTAGGTGCCACCATAGCTGTAGGCACCACCATAGTAGCAGGCACCACCACAACAGTAGGTGCTTGAGATGCTTGATGAGGACATGCTAGATCAACTTGCAGCTAGGGTACAAGACATGGTATGGTGGTACCTAGAGCGAATTCATGTGGCCTCCTAACAATTGGGAGAGTTATAGATTTTAGTGGCAGTCTAAGATGCATAGCTGGTGGAGAGACAATGAGAGATAGACTGATTGAGAGAGTACACAAAGACTGCAGAGAAAAGATTAGAGCTGGCACAGGATGAGGTCTGCTTCCAATATCTCGAGCAATGTACTATTATGCTGTATATAAAAGTGCTATACCTAATGAGACACTTCAGGTTCAACACTTTTCTCAGTATGCTTGAGAGTCTAGGGGTGCACGACCTCCTGTCAGACTAGATATGCAACCACCACCACCACCTGCTACTCCTTCTACTCCTAGAGGTGATAATATAGGATAGAGTTAGACACTATGTGCCTAATCTCTAATTTTGATCCTTGGCTATGTATCGATTGGTGTGCCAGCACCACATGTATCATCTTTGATCAATTGCACTCGAGTAGTGCCCATTTTTTTGTACTGATCCATTCTGTTGATATATATATATGAGATCTTGAGCCGAGTATCCTTGTGTACATGTCATTGTCTATTTTTTCTTTACTTTGACATACACGAGATGTATGTTGTACTTGGATAGAATGCATATGTATGGACTGACATCTCACGTAGTGTTGCATGTTTTTTACTTGACAGTGATAGGTATTCCATCAAGGAGCATGAATCGATGAACTAAATGCTTGTGCAGCCATGAAGGAACCTAATACATGTGGAGATGCCCCCAATCCTTCATCACAAAGGGTACGAACAAAATGACCATCGAATTGCATGCTTAAGCACTTCTCATTCTAGGTCAAACCTTTCAAAATGGTTTGATTATGAAGGTAGGAATAGATGTGATGGTAGTGGGATGATTCTTGTCCTATAATAGAAAAAATCATCCTGGAATCAGGGGTGTCATAGGCTGGGTAGTGTAATGCTTCCACCAAGAACTCATGTCGGAGATCATTTTTTGGCAATTGTAGCAGGGAGGCCAGAGTGGCCATGGCATCAGCCACTTTATTATCTGCTCATGGAACTTGTTGGAAGGTGATGTGTGCAAAATAATTCTTCAAGTCATCTACCATGCACTTGTAAGGAATTAGTTTCTTATCCTTTGTTTGATACACATCATTTACTTGGTTGATAACAAGTTGAGAGTCACCAAAGATGTCTAATTGATCCACTCTCCATTCAGCTGCAATTTTCATGCCATTGATCAAAGCCTCATATTCAGCAATGTTATTTGTACAAGGAAACAAAATCTTGTATGCTTTGGGCAATTAGTATCTCTGTGGTGTAATAAAGAGTAATCCAGCACCTGATCCTTGTTGTGTGAAGGACCCATCGAAGAACATAACCTATGTATGGTGCATGAGTGTTAGAATTGACTCATTTGGGAGATCAATTTTTATTGGTACAAGACTTTGTATGGGTGCCTCGGCCAGATGGTCTGCAATTTCCTATCCCTTTATAGCCTTGCATTCAACATATTGGATGTCAAACTCACTGAGTATCATGACCCATTTAGCCAATCTTTCTGTGAGAGTTGCCTTACTGAGCAAGTACTTTAGTGGATCTATTTTAGCCACAAGCTATGTAGTGTGGGCAAGCATGTAGTGTCTCAACTTCTAGGAAGTAAAGACAACTCCCAAGAAAGATTTCTCAATAATGCTATAGTTCTTCTCATAAGAAACCAATGTTTGGCTCAAGTAGTAAATAGCTCTTTGTTGTCTTTATCTTCTTGAGCCAACAGGATTCCCAAATATGTTTTAGTGGCTAAAATGTATAAAAGAAAAGGATTACGATGAATAGGAGGCATAAGAATTGGAGGATTGACAAGATATTGTTTGATCTATGTTAAGCTTTGATCACAATCCTAGCTCCAATTGAATTTCACACGCTTATGTAAGGTCTTTGTGAAGGGTTGTGATCTATTCGCCAATTGTGAAATAAACCTGCAAATAGATTGAAGCCTTCCTTGTAGTCCTCTCATCTGACTGATGTTTTGAGGTGGTGGCATGTCCATTATCACTTGTAATTTCTCCAGATCTACTTCAATTCCTTTTACAAAAAAAATGTATCCCAGCAACTTCCCTAATGTGACACCAAGTGCACATTTCTTAGGATTGAGCCGAAGACTAAATTTTTCCATACGATCTAGGATGGGTCCCAAATCTTGCAGATGAGTATTGCATTTAGCACTTTGGACCAAGGTATCATCGACGTAGTCCTCCATGGTTCTATGCATCATGTCATGGAAAATTGTAGTAACAACCTATTGATATGTAGCACCAGCATTCTTCAAACCAAATGGCATCACATTCCAACAAAAGGTTCCCCATGCACATGTGAAAGCCATTTTCTCCTAATCTTTTGGCACAATTTTTATCTGATTGTATCTAGAAAACCATCCATAAGTGAATACATCTCATAGCCAATTGTCATGTCCATGATCATATCAATATTAGGGAGTGAAAAGTCATCTTTAGGACATGCCAAGTTAAGATCATGGAAGTCTGTACAAACCCTGATAGATTTATCGTGCTTGGAAACATGAACAATATTGGATATCCATTCAGCATAATCAATTGTATGGATGAAACTAGCCTTTAGAAGTTTTTCCAATTACACTTTGATGAGCAATGCAACATGAGGGTGCATTTTTTTGAAGCTTTTGTTGAACTAGTTTGGTGCCTGGTGCTATGGACAAATGATGCATGATAAGATCAGGATCCAATCCTGGCATGTCAGAGTATGTCCAAGAAAAAATTATTTTCTTTTCCTTGAAAAAGGAAATGAATTGTTCCTTCTCTTCAAGTGATAGTGACTGTGCCAGATGTATCATATGAGGATGTTCTTCTGTGCCTAGGTTAATTGGTTGTGTTAGCTTTATCAACATTGATGATCTCTCCTGAAAGTGACTAGGAAGGACATCAAATATCTCATCTGTGGGTGCCTCAGAGAGGTTTTCACCCTTGGATACATCTTTTGTTTTTAATTTTTTGGGTTTTGACACTGCCACAATGTGGTTTTCACCATCAGACCTTTTGCATTTTTTCTTTTTAATTGTATGACTGAGATATTTGATGTTAGCCTCAGTCATGTTGATGCTCTGCTCATTGGTGGAAGATGTTACAGGTTTGATAACATTTAGGTAATAGGCTAGCACATAGTCATTTTGGAATGTGGGGAGGTTGTTAGATGCATTGGGGTTCCAGTCTATAAGCTTGGGATGTGTGAGTGAGAGAGTAGTGGCTAGTTCAATTGTGTTCATAGTATAGTCATTAAGTATGTGGACCAGAAATTCAAGACCTAAGGTGACTTCATCCACAGGTGTGTTCAGATGCCTCGAAATATGAACATCAGTAAGTGACGACTCTAGGACACTAGTTAGATCAGACCCATGTGACGTAACCCTAGATGTTTCACCCACTTTGATCTGGTTTTCATAGACATGCACTTGATCAATGTCTTTATTAGTAGTAGCTTTTGAAAGAGAGTCAAATTCATATTCATGAGAATTAGTGCTACATGGCGAGAGATTATAGAACTCTCCAATAGTGATAGGGACATACTTGCCTTCATGCTTTGGATTCTTACACAAATACTCAATACGGCATGACTGACTAGATTCTTCCTTTTCTGAATGATATTTGAGTTGCTTAGTATTGTCCTCAGAAGAATCACTAGTATCACCCACAGTGCTAACACATGGCACAAAGTCATCTAGCTTAGCAAAGAATTTAGTGAGTTCATAAGGGATAGGATGAGGATAGGAATCCTCATCATCTGATTCTTCCTCTTGAGTACCTGACTCAGATTGTGACTCATTTTTAGATGAACTCTTAGGTACGGGTATGAATTTGTTTGATCCCAAATGGAAAGGGACCTTCTTAAACCCTAGGCCAGTTCTATCACTATTGCTTCAAGCTTTTTGTTTGATAGGATCAATTAAGCCATTGTCATTGCACCCAATAGGGCTAGTTCCCTTGTAACCAAAACACTTCATAAGCCTAAGACCAGGCCCATATTTCTTAGGAGTAATTTCTTGAGCTTTATATGTTAGGTCCATTGGAGCCTCTTCTTTGTAAAGCCATGCAACAATGGCTCTATTTTTGCTTTCAACTTCTAAGGGAACTATAGCCTTGACAAAAGTGCCATTATACTTGGTCTGAGGTGTTAGCATGAACAACTTCTTTTCCTTTGAGGGTCTCCCATAATGTCAAGGAGACTCTAGGAGAGATGTCAATAACAACACTGGTTCAATATGATACTCTCCCATGCCAGTTTCTTTCAGTTTGAATGATTGCTCAATTTGTTTCAGCTTAGTGTCATGATAATTAGTGGACTCACGGTTAGCAGGGATGAAAGTTTTAGCAGCTTTGAGCATATTGCAGGTGTAGTTAGTAGTGGCAGGGATAGTAACTTTAGAGCCATGAAATGGGAGTTT
Source organism: Cupressus sempervirens (assembly GCA_028749045.1). NCBI lineage: Eukaryota > Viridiplantae > Streptophyta > Pinopsida > Cupressales > Cupressaceae > Cupressus > Cupressus sempervirens. The sequence goes on from CM053789.1 coordinate 889,835,866, forward strand.
GATGTATTGGTGGTATGTGGATGGTACAACACGCATCTCATGTATCCATGGCTGTCCCAAAAAAATGTTGTAAGCCAAGGGAATGTCAAGCACCTAAGAGGTGACATCCCTCTCTACAGGCTCAAAATGGATGGGTAAAACCACAAGGCCTAGGGACTTTTGTTCCACTTTTTCATATGCTTTGATAGTTATCTTTCATTGAGGATCAATCGAGTCCTCAAAATAATTCAATTGTCTAAGAAGAGCAGCAGAGACAATATTTAGGCTAGTGCCATTGTCAGTGAGTACCTGACGAACACGTGTTTGGTGGATCATAACCACAATGTGTAGAGGTTGATTGTGTGGGTGATTCAGTGAGTTTTCATCCTCCTCAGAGAAGGTCATGAGATAAGGTGAGGTCAGCTAACCTACCATGGATTGGAATCACTCAAGATCAAGATCTTGAGGGACATTTGCCTCAGCGAGGGCTTTGTCCAAAATCTACCTGTAAGCAGGCAAGATTTTGAGCAGCTCAAAGATGGAAATCTGAGCATTAGTTAATTTTAGCTAATCAAGAACACTATAACTAGTTGTGATCAAGTTTCTTGTGGGTTTTGCACCTTTACCGGATGGACCAACAAGGGCTTTTTCTTTGTGTTGTTCAGGATTTGAAGTAGGAGGCCTAGCACCTTTGAGCACCAACTTGGTGTGAGAGCAAGTAACATCGTTAGCACAATGTTGTGAAGGCATATTATCCATTTTATTGGAAGTAGGGCCCCTCAAGACAAATGGTGTCTTAGGTTTGTCGTTATCTTGCTTTCCCTTAATTGTAATAACATCACAATATTTAGAATCCATAGGTTCAACCATGTGAATGACATTTTCATCATTGGAATATGTATAGTTGACCTTGTTGTAGGGTTGTGGTTTTGAAGTCTCTCCTTTTTCATAAGCTGGGAAAGGTTCTTTGAATGCCTTGTGATTTGAGTTTTTGTTATGTCCGTCTACCACAAGATCACCAACATCAATCATGTCTTGGACTTTATGGCGCAAGTTTATATAGTTGCTAGTTTTGTGTCCCTTGTTTAGGTGATACTCACAGAATGAGGTCTCATTCCACCATGGATGACGTGGTTGTGGATCATCGGGATGATGGTTATCCATTGGTGAAATAAGCTTATGTTGTAGCAATGTTTTGTAAACCACATCCAAAGGTTCTCCCAAAGGTGTATATTCTATCTTGGGACGTGTTGTCCAAGAGTTTCTCAATTTTTTCCTAGACATCTTATTGTCAGGAAGAGGTTTCTCAACATTTTTGGTTGCTTTGAGGCAGTCTATGAGATTAAATGCCACTTTAGTAGGTTTGGGTGTGACATTGTCAACAACTCCATCATGTACAATTTTTCGGTTCTTGTTGACATGTTTGGTTTTATCCTTGTTGGAAGTGGAACCTTGTTTTATGTCTCTCTAAAGAGGGAGTTCACCTTTCTTGACCATAAATTCTTTGATACAGATAGCTTGTGTAATCATGTCTTCAAAGGTACGTGGACCTTGAAGTTGGACTCTATATCTAAAATCAGGTAGGAGGTTATTAGTGAAAATGTCAAGCTTCTCCGTTTCTGGAATTTTGTGAGAATACTTACTATATAGTTTTCTCCACCATTGGAGGAATGTGAGAAAAGACTCACCAACTTTTTGTTTAAGGTTGCATAGATCTCGAATATTGACAGGATGTTGAATGTTATGAGAATATTTCTGAACAAAGAGATTGGCAATTTCATCAAACATCTTCATACTAGGAGGTAAATATGAGAACCACTCCAAAGCCTGACCACATAGGCTTCTAGGGAATAAATGCATGAGGTAGGTTTGATCATGTATAAACTCCATAGACAAAGCACCAAATTTTTGCAAGTGATCTTGGGGATCAGTAGTACCAAAGTACTTGTCATATTTGGGTAATTCTATGCCTCATGGGAAAGGCGACATGTTTATGCTTTTGTTAAATGGAAATGGACAAAGAGCATCCAATGTGTATGTCTTTGTGGGTTTCTCTTTCTCATGCATCATCTGAGCCAATTGGTCTTGCATAATTTTCAATTGTTTTTGGAGTTTGGAAGTCTCAGTTTCTTTTTTAGGCGTGATAATGGTTTCCACATTAAAATGAGAGGGCAGTTTAGCTCCCTCTTGGGAAAGTTTGAGAAAGTACTTTTCTTTATCTTTGTTGAGTGACCTTTTAAAAGTTTTTGCCTCTTCAACATTTTGCTATGTGTTCAAGGAGTATTTCCACCTCTTCTTGTTACTCATCAATGTCATAGTCTTTCTCTTTCTCTTTGTCATTCCTAGGTGGTTCTTGATATCAACTATGACTACTATGTTCAGGTTCATGATTAGTCATTATAGGAATGTGTTCAGTTTCAGTGTGTCGTGTTTCAAAAGGTCCTCTAAAAAAAGGATCAGACATCATGTTTGGTGATGTAGGACCTCTTCCTATCTCAGTATCCTCTTGGTACAAAGGATTCCTAACTTGTTGCAGGTTTATGGAAAATGTTTACTGAGTTTGAGGTGACCTGGTAGGTGAGGGGGATCGTGAAGATGCCTCACTAGCCAAACTAGATACAGATTGTGTAACAAAAGGTAAGCAACCTCTATCATGATTACGACCCGTGGCCCGACCATGTCTAAGTCTAAGAGGATAAAACACGTTGCTGCTTCTGGTTGCGATAGTCATAGGGAAGGACAAGAAGCTAGAACCTGGACAAGGACTATACTAAGACTGCGTCTCAAAAAGGATGAGATAATAGCAAGAATGTTGTCCACCAAGGCATAAATGGTTTGATTTAAAGGCTAGAAAAGCCAGAGATTATGACCAATGTGACACAAGGTATGACAAGCATTAAGAAATGAAGACAAAAGGTAACTTAAGAGACGAAACCAGTCAAAGTATAAGACACAAGTCTTCAACTAAGCGAAGTGTCACTGTTTTAAGACTA